>CM018086.1:22689711-23322066 GCA_008658365.1 Alca torda | reverse complement strand
TTTAAATTGCACAAGCTGGACCTGAAATCGTTCTGCATTCTCTACCTATGGAGAAGGCAATGCAGAAGAATCACAGAGAATACAATTACTTTCCCCCATTCCCATGCTATACTCTCTTTTGTTACAGTTTCCACTTAGGTCGACAGATAAAACACCTTAACAGCTGAAATCCTTGCACTAATAAGGGGTATGGAGCACTTTTTATATCAAGATGTGGTGTTTGTTTACCTTTGCATGACACATTAGAGCCCAACCTCTAAGAACTATAACAAGGTTGCTCCTTTACTTGTATTCTCTGTAGTTGTTTGGCACAGAGATTTGGACATGTGAAGAGACACATCTTTCAGCATCAGTAGATTTAGAGAATACATGCTCTGCTTTGAAATACGGGAAAATTGATCCTGCAGGGCTGTTTACTTCATCAACACACCTTTAAGAGCTAGCAGGGCACCTGTATGTTGCGTAATTGCTATTTTTCTCTCAACCAAACATCAGCAAAATTTGTAGTAGGTAAAGTTATAATCACAGGGAGTGCTACAGCCAATTTTCAGCGTTCATATTTAGAAAAAGAAAAAAAGTTAATTAGCCACATATATTGTGGAGCCTTCCTGCTCTCTTCCTTTATTACATGCCCCCTGAACCGGCATTAGCTTTGGAAAGGAGCTTCTTTGAACACACGGGATAATCTGGTGCATACATATACTTTCCTTTGTGTTAGGCTTTCATACCAACAAATTCTCAGATTAAGAATTATTCAGAAAGACTTAGTTTTCCCCAGTATTATGTGGAAGCTAGATTTGTCTGCGTTGTTTTGGTACAACAGAACAAAGCAAAGCAATCTGAGCGGTAATATATTGCCCTTCATGAATTTTTTTTTACCCAGGTCTTTTCCTAGCTCAGTTGATGAGGCCTTAAAGTCTCACAGCTGTTTACAACAAAAATGCCCTCTTCTCCCACTGACAGCAGCATCAAGTTGAGTTTGTGACCACACAGTTCAGCCAGTGGCCAGGTAGTTAAGCCACCACCAGTCACCAGTGGCATCAAGCAAGGATTAAAAACCAGGTCAGCCCTCGTTAGCTGCATGTCAGAAGGCTGCAGATGACCTGCACTGCAGCAAAGCAGCATTAGCTCAACACACACCACCACCACCGGATAGAAAAAACATCTCCAAAAAGTTATACATTTAATAAGGACTAAAGTCAAAAGCTAGTAACAGTTTGGAGACTACTCTACAATCAATATCACGGATTTTAAAAGAGGAATTATGCATTCCTATCCCCATTTATGGCTAAGCAAATCCACAAAGCACAGACACATGGAAAGATTTCTCTGCACCTTACTGACTCATGGTAGGTTTTTGAAATAGCACCAGCTGTTCAGCCTCACAGCTTAACACAAGGCCTGAGAAGCACTACATCACTTGATACAGTTACTGATGGTAGGTATTCAATAGACATCTATTCAGCTTTATTTTCCTGAGCTCTTAACATGATTCATTAGCATTATTTAAATTCTATACTTCCAAAGTTAGACTGTCCTATTAATTTTGGTCTACTTCCTTGACCTTAATGAAGATAATCCTCTACACCCCGTCAGCTACAAACAGATCTTCCCATTGCCACAAGTTCCAGCTTTCTTTTCTCCCAGCAGCACTCAAAGCTCACACAGCAGCAGTCACTAGGAATGCCTCCTTTGCATGAAAGGCTACATTTTCACAGCAAAATTAAGCTCCACAGGCAAGATTAGAGCTTCCTTAGCTCTTTCAGCCCACCCATCACCTCTCACATTTCTTTGCAATTCCACGCCATATTTTCTACTGTATTGATCTATACAAAATGGAAACTAGTAGAGCTAATCTAAGAAGGTAAATGCAATGAGATTTCAACAAGAAGTTAATTTTTTCTATACATTCCCCAAAGAACTATGCAAACCTTGAAATTCATTGTTTAGAGGACTTCTTCCCTCTCACTTTTTGACTCACATTAATACACCGACTTCCTTGACCTAAGCTTATCCTACTGTTCTTCTTAAAACCAACCATGACAGACCACAACATGCAGCAGTGTTGTCTCTCCAAAAAAGACCCTGATCTTCATCTGTGGACAAGCCTATGCTACATTTTCTGTACTCATAAGGAAAAAGCATGTCAGAATATTATTTTGGACCAAGAATATAAGCATCTAGTAGATCTTTCACCACTTCCTTTTGTTCCTCATGAAATTTTTTTTTTAAAAAACCAACCAAACAAAACAACAACAAACCCCCAAATTTTGAAAAGATTAAGAACCAACATAACTCCTCCCATGACCACGCTGAATGCTATGACCCAGTTCATCAGCCTCAGAATTTGGGCTCAATGTCTGACTCCGGGTGTATCTTCAATTGCACATTGGCACGATGCTGCCTAACGACTAACATAACGAGCCACGGTTTAGCTCTGTACATAATATAATGGTGGAAAATACACAGCACTTGCCAGAATGAATGTATGGATGAATAAGGATGCTTAAGGGTATGCAACAGTAAATAGATATTTCTCATGTGACTGATCGGAGTGAAAACTATTCCAGTTTATTACATAGCCTGCAGACATAAAATTGAATGGTAATTGTTTGAACTAGATTCAGCAATACCTACCACAATCCACTAATGAGTGAGACCTGTGTTGTCTTGCACTTTTGGATTAAGATTGTTAAACACATTGTATTTTTAGAACAGCAATCAGGAGCTTTTACATTGCTCAATAAACACCCGACACAAAAGTTTAACCAGGTAGAACAACTAGTCTGGCTAGTAAAGAACTGCAACATGAGAAAAACTGGGGCTAATTCAACTTCTACACGGCACAGGAGAGAAGTATGCAGTCCAATTCAACACTATTCTGAGTCAATAGAGGACTTGCTCTGGTTTCACTGGATTTTACTCAAGTCTATATTGAGGCCAATTAAGGAAGTTACCAAATTAGTCTATCGAGCAGTTCTGTGATTCTTTTTTTTTTTCTTTTTTTTTCAGAACTGGTCCTGCTTTGCACTGAAAGTCCCTTTAAAACAACAAAACTTTCCTATGTTTGTGTAACATATACAAGAACCAGATCAAAAAAAAAAGTACAGATCTCCAACTCATAAAAAGTTTTGGGAATGACTATAGGAAATATCCATACAACCTTAAACACCTAGCAAGAATGTATACAAAGATTGATAAACCTCTTCAGGAGTAACTGATGCAGAACACCACCTGATGAAGTTTCTGGCTTCACAATCTGCTATTAATACCAAAGCACAAGAACGTAAGCATGAGTGCCAACACACATCAGCTTCATTATTTAGGGAAAGCTGAACATACATTTATCATGGGCAGCACTGACACATCAAAGTGCTGATTATATGCCACTGTAGGGCTACCCAAACTTAATTGCTCCATAGCTGCTCAACATCAATATTGCAAAAAGTTGCAGACAGACCCCTGTTGATTCAAAGGAAAGGACATAGCCTGTTACATCAAAGATGAAGCTGCCAGGCCAGAGAGAAGACAGCAAGCAATACATGGAAGACAAAGAAACAATCTCAGCAGTTTTAATTGCTTCCCTGCCTATTCTGTCCAGGCCTTGTACTTTCTAGCAAATACTGCCTTAGCGAAAGCTGGGAGCAAAGCCGACACAGGGTACAGGGAAGGCACCAGAGTGTTATTGTGGATACACCCAAACCACACTGAAGTAGAAAAAGCAGGAGCAAGCTAAAAAGATCTGAGCTACTCTATCATGCTGGGAGGTTGCTCAGTTTTCTTTTAACAGTTACCACTCAGACCACTCATGAGAAGTAATTATGCTAGAGAGAAATAAATAAATGAATAAAGGAAAATTCCAAACAACACCTATGACTTATACAGATTTATCACTTCCCAAACACCCAAAACACAGTATGTATCCAGAAACCAGGAAAAGAGACACCATTATCCATAAAACGATCTCTAAAACAACAACCAAAAAAACCAAACTCAACGTCAAAACAAGCAAGGTAGTGCGGAAAATCAACTCTTTTGAGCACCTCAGGAATTACGCAAGTCTCCATAACCACACAGCAGATGAGCAAAGAACAGCGCTATAGTCTTCACATTACTTATTTCCTGAGCATCACTGCTTGACACAAGACCACGATCATAAGAACAGGCTCAATACAGAGACATCCCTCCCTTCCCACACACTGTAACATACCACAATACACTCCTGCTTGGCATCTTAGCCATGAATCTTACAACTGCTGTTTTCCCTCCTCAAGGACAGGAATTGTATGTTGCATAATCAGAGCTTTCAACATAATCAGAGCAGAAAACTTCCCAGAACAAAATACTGAATAACCCAATACCCCCACTTTATTTTCACTCTCAACCAGCTCAGGTGTAAGTGTTCAGATACAGTCATCAGTTGGGTTTACCCACAGCTGTGGGTAAATAAGGGTGGACTAGACTACAGGGAAAGCGAGCAACCATTTCTAACCCAAAAGAGCATCTGACTGTCAAAGCTCTTTCTCTAAAACACACAACAGCAGCTCAAAACCAGAGAGAAACCAACTGCAGGACATGTTTGCTCCGCCACCACTGTGATGACCGGACCACAGGAAGACACGGGGCTGTTGGACCGAGCCTGCCCTAAGCAGGGAGGTGCCTGCCCAGGCCTGGAAATCCCCGTTTGGAAGTACAGCTGAGGCAGGGAAGAAACACTGATTTCCACCTGCACCCAGCAGCGCCTGTGCCAAGAGCCCACCACAGCCTCAGGCCTCTCCAGGTGCTTTATTTACATCCTCTTGGCTTTCGTTTAAGGAGGCCGACAGAAATGTTCTTCTCACAACAGAAAACAAGTAAAAGTCAGGGAGCATAAAATAATATGACACGCAGAGGCATTTTTTTTTTTCTTTTCCAATACCAGTGGCTTCACTGCAGTCACTCTTCACTTAGCATGTTGAAAGTATTAGGAATATTTTGTGTTAAAACTCAAACTGATGCATAGCTCAAGGCTGCTCACTGTTGGCCTCAGAGCCCTAGAAGGTAGCTTGCAAACTATATATTTTTGTGATAAATGTAAAGAACATAAAATTGACCATTTTTCAAATAGTTTTTCATTATTGTGCTTTTATAGTTCAGTCCAGAGCCTGGATTGAACCATAATTCAGATTCTGCTCAGATTCTGGCATCTGTAAACGTACCAGATCTGACATTTACAGGGAATGCCTAACATTGGAGTGAGCCAATTATTTTTGGAAGAAGTATTGCTAGGAATTAATGT
Organism: Alca torda; assembly: GCA_008658365.1. Classification (NCBI taxonomy): domain Eukaryota; kingdom Metazoa; phylum Chordata; class Aves; order Charadriiformes; family Alcidae; genus Alca; species Alca torda. The sequence goes on along the minus strand of CM018086.1, from coordinate 23,316,788 downwards.
GCATGGATGTTTTCTAAAGGAAAAGATGTGTTCAGATCTATCATCTTATTGTCACTTAGGCATAGCTTGTAGCAGTGCATGAGCTGCAGAGAGAAACAGCAGTGAGGGGAGAATAACGGTGATAAGAGAATACAGAGTGTAACTGGACACTCTCCATCCCTACAAAATATCGCACCTGAGCGGTGTTGTACTGTGTAGTATTCTTACACAGTACAACACAATACTGCACCGGAGGCGTAACACCATGCTCAGGTTCTAGCTCTTTGCTATGGCTCCCGAGGTGTAGCAGTAACTTACTTCACTGGAATATGTTTGTTGTGGTTGCCAATACCTGATTAAATGCTTGAAGAAAGTCTTATTACTTTATGCACGTAATCTATGTAAAATATATAAATTACACACTTCTATTTCCAAAAGACAGTTCAATCATGTTATTAAGGCTTAATTATCAGAAGCTTTAGTATCTAATGCCATAAATATTTTTACTGAAGTACAAGACTGACACCAATGAAGTCCTTGATAGGATTACCACAGGAGCAGTCATACAGTTCGTGTCTAATAAAATGGGATTAGGATGATTGATAATGAATCATGGCATTTGAAATACATTGTTGGCTGATGATTACATGTTATTTAGTCTTCAAGTGTGTTTTTGGATAAATCCATTATTATCCATATACTTTCGCAATGGTCAAGGAATGTTTTACAAACTAGTTACCTTTTCAAATTTATGACACCTTGTAAGTGCCCCAGAATGATATTTTCCACTCTGTTGAAGAGCTGCCTTAATTTTTTCGCTTGCTGATGGCACATTTCCCAGTGATTTACTTCCTATTGGCAACCCCTGCACTGGGGTACAGCAGCAGAACAGCAAAGGTCTTTTGCTACTGACTCAAAGGTATAAATCTGAGCTTTGCAGTAAACTTCTCCTGAAAGTCAGACCCAGGCAAGTCCAATGCTTATGAGCACAGGACTATTAGGTCTGGGAGTCCAGGTTGCCAGATTGCCTTGGCTGCATTAGTTCCTTGCATTAAAGTTGCTAAAAAATCTGGTGTCTCTTAAATTAACCCTGTGGCTCACATAGGTGCTTGGCCCTGATCAACAACATTATCTCTCTAAGTTTAACAATGCATGGTTAACTTTTCACCTACCGCAATTCTACTGCATTTTTTTTAGCACACACAGAAGTATGTGGTATTTTCAAAGTGAAAATGCTTCAAGTTTTGGAGGATTTTTTGGGAAACTTTTGCTTCACAGAGGAAAATAAGAACATAAAGCAATGGGTATGATGCAAAATATGTGGTCTGGGAAATTTTCCCACAAGAAATGTGCCAATCAGAACACATTCTTGGTAATATATACAGGACAGATGGATATCTTAATAAGCTCAGGACGTAAGTCTCTAGCAAAGGACTTGTTCATTTGCCTTGAGGATGAAGAAATACTTGTGTGGCAGTATTCTCCCAAATTTCTCCAAATTATTTAGACCATAAAGTTACTGGGGAGTAGAGAACAAGAAAACCACAGCAAGTAGAATTGGAGTAGCTTGAAACTGGCCTGGTCAACTTGTGTGCTTCAGCACCATTGCCAGGAGAAGCAGAGCTTGTGGTGCACCAGGGAGAGCAGCTGAAGCCAGAATGTCACTACAATCTGGTACATGACCCTTGCATGCAAATTAGCTACAGAAACTGGTGTCTGAAATCACCACATCTCCAACGTCAACCTCCTACAAGTTTCTGAGGATTTGACAGTGTCCACCTGAATTTCAAGAAGCGGGAAAGAACACTTGCATTTCCTATTTGCAGGAGCTGGATTTAGTCAGCTCTATTTAGTGAAAAATTGGTGGAAAACACTGTGAGTTAAAATGTTATTTCTGAACTGATTGCTCTCCTGTGAGACTCTCATTCAGGGTAACTGTGCTTTAGTACTATTTCTTTTCCAATTCCATTAGCTATCTCTTAATTGCAAACGCTGAGCCAAATTTCTGAGGCTGAACAGAGCTGTGTTGTTCGCATCAGTGCTTGAGAGCAGTATCCACCTCAGACCTCACGTAATAGTAATAACAGTTGCTAAGAGATCTCAAAGGGAAAACACCCTTTTGATTGCAGCAGGGGCTGTGGGGAAGCTGATGGGCAGATGAAGAGGCTGAGAAGGAAACACACTGAAGATGATATGGCTATAAAAAAGAGGTTCCCACTCCTTTAGCATATTCAGATTTTCAATCATATCTCACTGTATTTGTAGGAAGCTAAAGAGCTACACACCCTGTTACAAATATGGACATGAAACTCCCAGTGACATTGCATCAGAAGACATTTGTCAATAGAAACAGGAGCCTTTTCTAAGGACAAGGGAGGCTGGAGCATAGTACAAAAGAATGGCTGCAGACTGGAAAGAGAGTGCTGGAGTATGGGAGAGGTGGGCTGTCATGCTCTACATTAAACTGCTGTCTTTAGGAACGTAATTCCTAGCATTCTGATTCTCCCCTCTGTTAAGCCAGTTCTGTTATCAAGGAATAAAAATATATATAAACTTCTTTTTTCTTTTGTTTGTTCTGGCTCTTGCACTTCCATGCCAGTGCCTGTATCCTGTGTTAAACAGGCTGCTCCTCCCTGCCCAGCAATGCTCTTTCTTGCCACCTTTTCAGCTGCTGCTGGCACTCGTGCTAATAATACTTGTGCTAATGTAATCACGCTCCAAACAAAGCAAGGGCAACACGCTGACACCCCTACCTCATTTTTAAACAGACAGACTCCCACTAGGTCTGGGAACACGCAGATTACCAACAGCACGGTGCCAATGGCAGCGGAGGGAGACACCCTCGATTTGCCCTGGTAGCCCAGGGTAGGAGGAGTGAAGCCAATACCAGTGTCCCACCGGAGAAAAGTCTGGGTAACCACAGTGACCAGTCGGGCTTACACACAAAACTGCCTCCTGCAGTCCAACTGAGGACATTTTCTGTCGTAAAGTAGGAAGTGGGTAAATAGAACAAAACAAGGGGTGGGATCCAGCTGGCTTGCGTTCACTTGCAGCTCTGTCACCGATTTTCCATATGGCTTAGAGAAAGTTTGCTGCCGTTCAGCTTCTCCATCTGTAAGCCGGGTATAGCGATATTCATCTCCGTTTGTAGTAGAGTTGAGGGGCGTAATTTCATAATCTACACTGGAATTTTCACTAAAGGGCTATTAGGACGTCAGCTACAATCTTCCATTTACGTCTGGTTGTGAAGGATACAGAAAACCTCCAAAAAAGTGTTAATCAAGTGCTAATCTTGCTGCTCATTATTTTAACTGCTTACATTTGGAATTTCTGTATATGTTTCTTTTACTTTCCTTCTCTAAATGGGAGTAAACTGTACAAAAGGGCAGGCATTTCCTTCTTTCTGGTCCTACTCCACCTATTTATTGGGCCATACTACATGCCTGGGAGTTTCATAATGGGAATTGGAAATGGAATTAAAGAAAAGGATATTGCTACAAATGAAGCAATTTCCTGGGTGTAAACAGTGCTTCTAATTTTGAAGAACAGATTTAACATGAAAATATATTTTGTTCTGTCAAACGAGTGTGATGATTTGTTGTTAGATACTATTTAGCCGAGAACACTAACAAATAACCTCATTATGACTGCTGATGACATAAAAGACCAAGAGCTGAACACTGAGGTCCTAATTTGGGCAAAACTCCAGAACTTCAATGATACTTTTGTTTAAGTAATTACATCAGGATCTGGTCTTGGCAGGTTCCATCCCTAATGGATAACAATATACCCTGGATTAAGTTTTCAAAAATTTGGTAACTTGCTTTAAAAAAAATAAACTGAGACTGTAGGAGCTAAATCCCACTGACTTCCATCAAAAGTCAAAAACCTAGCGCCTTGTTTCATGACACCATTTCGACACCTGAGTGTCTGCACTAAGTATTTCCTGGGATCTCAAATGCATTACTTGAACAGGTGCTGGGCATCTGCCTCATCCAGTCTCTGTGCAAGTCCCACTCTGGCTGCATCATTTTTTGAGACAGACCGATTGTGGTCTTTAGACCACAGGCACCATCTCGCTGTGGCAATGTCCTCCAAGAGCTCCTGTTCCCACGGGAGCTTCAAAAGCATCAAAGAATGCTGCCTCCTGGTGAGTGGCAGGGCACACGTGCCATTCATTGTGGCTCTAGTTAGCCAAATCCCTTTGAAAACCCATTCCTCACTTCTTTTGGAAATAGCGATTTAAGCGATTTAATAGCGATTTCTACTCACTTAAACGTCTTTAATAATTTCCTTCCTGCTTATTTCAGCATTGAGGGATGGAAGTTGAGAATTGGTCTTCATATCTGTGAGTGGCTTTAAATGCAAAAGATTCAGTTAATTTGTCAAAACTAAAAGACACTGCTTGAAATTGCTGGATAAACTAATAATTTCTGAACATCTTAGTAGGTAACGCGGTTGACCAGCCTACAGACAGATGTGTTGATAGTTACATTGGTTTGAACAGTTAGGGCTAATTTTAGTCTTCTGAGAAGTCCACTGAAGTTGCCTGGCTGCCATGAAGAATGAATTTGGTGGTGTTTATTTTCTGCATATTCTATGACTGAAAAGAGTACGAGTACTACATCTGCAAACACTGCTTCCTGCCAGTATGCATAATTCTTTTTTTGGAAACCCTTTGAAGACTTTGGATCAAATTTAAAGGTATTAAATTCCATTTTAGCCTTTACTCTTCCACATCATGTGGCCTGATGAATATGTACGACACAGGCATAAAACATCAATGTCAAAAAACATCAGAGAATGTATCTGCTGCAATGTGTGAAATGAATTTCACCACCACAGACTGATGTATCACTGAGGCATAACATTTGGTTAGTTGTCTGTCACAGCAGCAAAAGTAAATTATACTTCAGCAATCCTGGATGTACCAGAGGTAAGAAAAATCATTCATCCAAGAATAATCAACTTCTGGAAATCATTCATAGCTGCTATAACTGAGCACAATGCACCAGCAATTAGTTGTGCATCGTTGCTTTCAAATTGCACAAAGCTGACTGCAGTGGGGGTGGTGAACATTTGTTAAACTAGGTTTTATATGAAATAAGAGATCACCTGGAGGAGGACTATTACTGGAATTTACATTTCAGGTCATATTTGGGAATTTACATTTCAGTTGTAGAATGTCTCCACTTGGCTTTCACAACTAATGATGTCACAGATCAAAGATACTGGGTATTTTAGAAAGCCCTGCTGGAGAGATACAATGAATAATTCAATGTTTGCAAACCAGCTCCTACTCTTATTTGTACAGGGATTAATAAGAAGCGATTCCTTTGAAATCAAAAGAAAATTTTATTCCAGTATGAGTGATACCAGAATGAGAGAAACAGACTGCACCCATGGTTTTACGGCCTTCACAGTCAGTCTCAGGCCCAGATTCAGTCCACCCAGGTTAAATGAAATACCTGAGGTTTAAAGCTATCTTTTACAGTGTATGAAGAGGGTGGCACTTTGAGAGGGAAAAGAACTGCAAACTATAGAGAAGATTAAGGCAGCTAAACTCCTACATCAAGAATCTCATTGAAACATTTGATGATAGACCAGATTAATTCATTGCATACCCAGTAAAGACAATGAAAGCAGAGATCTGAACAGTAATGAAGCGTCTGCATTTGGATGAAGTACAAATGAGAACACTATTCTTTTTATGAACATTTTGCAATAGCAAGAGGGAACAAGCCTGATAGTACTTTGTAATAGGCTTCTATGTACTCCTAGGAAAAAAAAAGAAATAAACAAATCTATGAAGAAGTAGGTATTAAAGGCCCAGTTACAGTCTCAAAAATTCTGTTGTTGGATTGTACCAAGTGTCGCCATTCGGCACTGTCCAAGGAGTGTACACAAACTCCATGCTCAGATGCACATGTCAGTCTTTACTGCCAAACCCATGAACCACTGTGTTCTCCTACTCGGCTTCCTCCTGTACTCGGCTTCAGTCCCACAGAGAAGTTTCCAGTTGGTGCCCTTTCCATGCTTTCCCAATCACATTTGTCTCATGAGTTTAATGAAGAAGGGACAAAAGAGCCAGCAGGATCCAAAGAACCGCTAGATGAAAACGCTATCTAGCAAGGTATCTTGTTAGATATGGAAGGCTGTATCATCTAATATCAGAAGTCTAGTTACTCGTTTCATACAAACATAAACCAATTTTTTTTTTTTTTTAATTTTTTTTTTAAGGAGAGACTCATACATGAGGAAATGATGTGAAGCTGCGGTAGGGGAGGTTTAGATTAGATATTAGGAAGAATTACTTTACTGAAAGAGTGGTCAGGCACTGGAACAGCCTGCCCAGGGAGGTGGTTGAGTCACCATCCCTAGAGGTATTTAAGAAATGTGTAGATTTGGCACTTCAGGGCATGCTCTAGTGACAGAGATTGTAGGGGGTTTTTTTGTGTGTGTATGGTTGGACTTGATCTCAAAGGTCCTTTCCAACCATGAAGATTCTATGATTCTATGACTTCTCATGTTTGTATGGACATAGTCATGTGCAAACACTCAATAATTTCATCAGTCCAGCCAGGGTTTGTGTACATTTTACGTTGAGCAGCGGCATTACTAAAGGAAGTATACACAGTGGTCAGTGCTACCATTTAGGATGACAGAAGAAATCATATTGGGGCATGATAGGCCAAAATAACTTAATTAATTATTTTCTGTTGTAAAACTGGAAGCCTCTTGGAAATATGTTTACACAAGTTACATAAAGACAGAGATTACAGGTTTTTAACACAACTCAAATGCAAAGTAATCATAACCATTGCCCTTTTTTTTTTCAACTAAGTCAAAACATGGACAAAATTATTAGAAATGTTAAACGGCAATATTTGCTGCTCAAATCTTGGAGTACCTCTTCAACATTTGGATTTATGACTCCAATGAAACCAATAAGAGCAGCAATTACAGCAGACAATAATCTGAGGGAATATACAATGGCCAAAATTAACTCTGAGTAGGAAATGACTATAAGAGGATAAACAAAAATAAGGAAGCCTGAAGAAGAATAGCTCTTTCCGCGTGACCAGTAAAGAATAAAAAATAGCATGTTGTGCAGAATTTAAAAGATAGTACGAAGATTTCTTTTCTGGAAACTCTCTTTTCTGGCATTTCTTTTTTTCTGATAAACAGAGACAGCAGTTCACAGGAAAAATGAAAATTTAACTGAAGTATATCACAAAGCCTCAGCTATCACGGTGGGCAGTTCCTGGGCACTCAGGCTCAAAAAGAAGCTTTCAGGTGCTTTACGTTATACTTTCTGCTCTGGTTCAGTGCCATGATTTACGAAGACTGAAGTGTAACAATAAACTTCTGATGGAACTTAAACAAGAAGTAACTGATCTCTTTATAAAAACACAAAGCTTAATACAAAACCAGCTGCTATTCAACAGCTGAGAAAGAAAAAATAAAGTCCATGGTTACTCTCCCGGCCTCAGGTGATTTGTGGCTCAAGGCTTCCTTCCTCTACACTGATCTTCTCTCCGTATCTCATCTTCACTTCTTCTTCTATCCTAATACTCATCCTAGAGACAACCTCCCCTGTCTTGAAGCCTCAGATGATTTCTGATTTTTCATTTAAATCCTTCCTTCAAATACCTTTCTTCCCTGAAGCTAAGAATGCTTTACTGCAACTCCTGCAACCACACTGAAATGATTCTCCATCCTTGGTCTGCTGTTTCGTGTGTTGCTTGTATGTGTGTCTTATTCTGTTTTCATAAGAAATTCTTCAGCAGTCTCTATATCTCTTTATGCTGCTGTGCAGGAGCTATTTCATTGACACTGCACAAGTGAGTAATACATCTGGGTAAGTTAATAGAAAAGTCCCAGATTGCAGCAGACCATTCAGTAAAAGCAATAATCAGGAGCAGTAAATATCATTATCATTCACAATTAGAATATATACACTATCCACCAGTCTGGCAGTTCAAAAGCAAGCTAAGAACTACATCAGTAGGCTATTTTGTTTTGAATAATTAGCTTTATAAGAGAACATTGATCAAAGGCATTGGTAGCGAGTTTAGTGAAGTGTTCATCATGTACAAAGTACGTGGAAAATTGCTCAGACCTGAACTCAGCTCAGCCAAAATAAGGTAAACCATAAATAATCAAGGTTAAAGATGAACTGTCAGATCTGAACAAAGGAATTCCACAGACAGGAAAGCATGGCTACAGTCTCGGCAGCAATGGATGGTTTTTAATGAGGACCCTTGCAGGACTTCAGAACTTCACTATCAAAACAGTTGGATCATACCTGGTCTGAACAGCTGCTTACCTCTTGGCTGCAGCGACCAGTAACGTGCTGTAGAAAACACAGCCGATCGTGCTCCTTCTTCACACAGCAAAATAATGGTCAGGGGAGGGAGAGCAGGTCACCTGTGTGAAAGCTGTCCAGTGCCACAAGAAACCTACAATGACACAAATGCAAAGTTTCTTGATGCCATCTAGTTTAATGAAAAGACAGTGAAATATTTGAGATATGGGGGAAAAGTTCATAATATATTGTGAACAGAGAAAACAATTCAGACTTTTCTGCTCATCTTGCTGAAACATGGGGCAAGGTCTCATCTGTTGCTCAGGGCTGCCCAAACAGCTTACTGTAGAAACTAAAGTTTAGTAAACAGCTGCCTTCTATATTTTTTTGCATGTTTACAGCTAGCTAATGAAAGGTTCCCCTAAAGTGAGTGAAAACATTAATATTTCTCCTATGAAATCTCCTATATTTGTGAAAAACCTGTCATAATAAGCCTTTCTGTTCTCCAGAATTGCTGGCAAAAGATCTTGTGATACTGCCACGTGCTACACAGACACCTTTGGTAAGGAAGTAGACTGGAAGCACTAATTCATTTAAGTGAGCACCTGTCCTAGGTCAGTGATTTTTGACCCTCACCCACTGGACTGAAAGCAAAGAAATTGTATCCCCCTGCCAAATCTTAGTCTGACTCATATGCAGACTCATATGGATAGTTTTGACCCTGTAGAACAGTTTACTTAATTACATATAATAGCGTATAGCCTATATTTCTTGTACTCCTATTTAGATAGAGATAACTAGTTTTCCAAGTACATTAGACACATTTTTTCCAATATAGAAACAAACCCATAATTTCAAGTAATTCACCGTGCACCCGCTGAACTCACTGTAAGTTTATTAATTCCTTATTCCTGTTTCTGGGGATCAGAGAGGGAACCACATGTGATAACATTAAAAACGTTCTCTACCAAATGGTTGTTTTAGTGATATAATCAATAAAAGTAAATTAAAGGAGGACAAATGAGATGCTGCTTGAACTAGTTTCTAGTCCCTAGGAACAGTTAAAGTAACTGCAATCACGTGCCCCCTCCCAGCAACGGAGCAAATGCCAGCATTAGTCCTCTTGCTCTTTTAATGCCACCATCAACCTATTGGCTAATACTTGTCACCAAGAAAAAGTTACACTTTCTCATTCCTTGTTGAAGTTTACATTCAAGACAAAACTCCAAGGAACTGAATTTGACCTTGAACCGATTCCAAAAATTTGGCTTGTGCACTCCCAGTTGAAAGAAAAATCAGGGATCCTGGCTCAAGGGTGAAATGGAAACCTTGTTTGAACTATAAAATTAGTGCAGTTTGAGAAAAATGACTGTATAGTACGGGAACATAAATTAAAGGTAAATCACGAAAACAATGAAGTTTTTTTAAAAAATAAAATCACTTTCCGTTAAAAGTCAATTATTTTGCTAGGAGGTCAAATATATTTTCAGTAATAACACTGTTCACTAGTAGACCATGAAGACCTGTACGCGTCTGAAATATGTAGATCTTTTAATATGCACAACAGAAACTGAATGTTGGAACAGTGTCAAAGAGTCTCTGCAAAATTACAATGCAAGTCGGACCACATGAAGTAATCAAAGTCTCAGTTTATTAAAATGTGTTATTTATGACTTACAGAAAATATTTCTTGTCTGTGAAAGAGAAATGAGTTAAGAATTAACCCTTTTAATATTAAAAAGGTTTCTTTTTTTCATTAAACTTACAAATACTGAATTTTATTCATGAAGCAGGCAAAACAGAGATGCCATCTCCCACATTATCATCAACTGGATTCATTCTCTCGCTAATAAATCTTCTGATTCACAAGTTCTTTTTACAGAATCATAACGCCTTCCCCTACTGGGTAGGGTTGCTGACATCCTCTATGTCAAGATTCCCTTGGCTGCTGGCACTGTGTACCATAACTACAACTAAGTAAACAGGGATTTGAAGGGTTGCTTTAAAATGGTTAATGGTTCTTTTAGACCAATGGTTGTCATGGTATGTTGCCAAAAGTAAGATAAAATAGGTTGGGTCCTCCTGGATCAATCCAGTCAGAATGAATATTTTTTTTTTCTTGTTTTTTTTTTTTTTTAAAAAAAAAAAAGCTTTGACAATCTTATTTTGTTTATTTTATGGTCTAATCTTTCTGTTCATAATTATATCTTAGCCAAAAAAATTTAGACCAGTATAATACTCCCCACCCCTGATGCTCCCTATAATAAATTTGAAAAGCTTGGATTTGTCTCATCTGACTTGAGAAACTCATGGCCAAACTCTACCCCTACAACCACATGCAGCCTGCACCAGCTGCTCTGGCAGCTCACTATTCCAGCCTGAAGGCAGGATTGGGCTTTCAAGATATACTCCGTAGTCCTCCGTGGCTGCTTGAGTAACACAGACGGGAGAAACTGAGCAAAAAGTCAGTCATTGCTTGATACGGCTCTGCCACCATGGACTCCAGTCCTTGAGGGAGGCTCAGGTTGTCGTTACTGCGTGGCAGTGGTGCCTGTTTCAGGGAAGACATTTGCACTTCTCATACGTGGATACACTCCCACCTCCTTTATTTCAGTTTTGATGCATAATAGTTTTTAAGATCAGTTAGATTTTGATGTGGAATGTCATTATTTTTTGTGTCTGTTGGAACATTTGCCCTTTTCAGGCAATTTTATGCTTTGTCTCTTATTCCAACTTCAGCTCTTCAGCAAAAGTTGAAAAAATACATTTTTACATAGAAAGAAACGTAGAAAAAACATATTTTGACTTAAACATAATTCATGGGGCAAATCATTAGTTAATGATTTCCTAGGTTTTCCTACTTAGGACTGCTTGGGTCAATATCTCCTGACTAGCTCAGGTGACACCCAGGTGAGAATGCTTTAATATGATCACCAAGTCCCAAATCCATCCAGAACAAATGTGGAAGGCACAGGAGATATCCGCTGCTCTCTGTGTTTGTGTGCTAAATACACTGCTGTCAAAGGAATAATCCTGAATACCTAGCAAGCCTTGAAGTAAGTATTAGCATGTTACATTCCAATAAGATGGCAGTTATAACCAATTTTTCTGTTCTTGCCCATGTTAACCGAGTATGTATTTGAAAAGGAAAAGGCTGGTTTCAGGCAGGGCAAAAGACAAAGAAATAGCCTTGGTCTAGTGAGTTTTTTTGTTAGAATACAGGAAAATGCCTTTAACAAATAACAATTACTTGCACTGCATCTGTTCAGTGAGGGTTTGTTGTTTTTTTTTAAAGTCACAATATTGAAATGATAGTGGGTTTAACACTTTGCAAATGCTTTTAAGTCTGAATACTTCAGACCTGAAGTAAGTCTTCCCTTAGGGATTTAATGTATTTAATTATCTCTGAAGTTTTATGCATCATAATAGCTAAGTGAAATCATTGCTCTTGTATAGAACAAAAGGGAGCCAAACATATAAATCAATATTTGATTTTTTAAAGTTATTTACTGGAGTAACGCATGACAGACACTGAAACAGTAAAAGAATTCCCAATAATTATTTTTTTACAAAAAATGAACAAAAGGGTATTTTAAAACAACAAAATTCAAGGCTAATTACTCCAGAGAGATAGAAATATACTCAGCAGCGTGGTGGGAAAGACAGAAAGATGAACAATGGAGACTTTTAATTACTTTTGCATTAATTCCAACCACAGGTTCGGGTAGGACTTGACTGGTCACTGCTTATATAAAGTGATCTTGTAGTTGCCTCAAGTCACAAGACTTTCCCAAGAGCTCAGGGCAGCTAAGCCATTTTGTGAGTATCATTCCACCAGGAACGTCTTTTTTTTTTTTTTCTTTGTGGTCACATACTAATGCAATCTCTGGAGTTTTGAAAGGGCATGGGGAGATGGACTGTTTTCCCGTTCTACTCCTTTAACCAGTCACAGCCTTCCATCACCAAGACACAAAAAACTATAGATCCCAATGCAATCAGAATCTGAAACTACATTTAGAATCAGTTCCTGCCTTCCAGCAAAAGTGAGATTTTTCTTATTATTTCCTCCTGTCTGTGTAGGGGAAAAAGGATGGAGGAAAAAGTCAGATTTCCTCTTCTTTTCCAGAACTTTAATGGGGTCTGCAGCCACCCTTGTGTGGTCCAGTCCTATGCTCTCTACCTCCTGCTCTCCTATCCAAAACTCCAATCTCTCTCCAAGCCAAGATCTCAGCCCAGGTTTCCGTATCTCCTGCTTTTCCAGTCGCACTTGTCCACATCATGCAAGGCATACGTATACCCCAGGTCTCATTCTCCATGGATTCTATGGCCTGAAGGCCATGAAACTTGTAGCCTTTACCTGTGATCTGTGTGTATGACCTCCCCTGCTTCAAAAGGCCAATACCCCAGCTGCAGCTTGCTTCCCCTCTCCCTTGATAAACAACCTCTGTGTCTCCATCCTTCTCTCCACCTTATGAGACTTCTTGTGACCCCCTGACCTCCCTATGGCCTGACGTAGCCTGTCACCTCCTGATACATCAGATAAGATCAAATGAGAGAGGGCTGGGGCGTGCTGAGCTGCAACTTGCTATCTGTAATTTGGCCACCGCTGCCTGACATACATAAAACGTGTGGGGACAGCTTAATTTAGCCAGTGTATATTTTGCATTCCGATTTAGCATACAAACACTGTATCACATCTCGTTAAACTGTACACTATTACATCCACACTTCTATAACATTTGATTCTAAATTGTGAACTGTAAATCCATATGGTATATAGGGGATTACATAAAGGTTGCAGAACATGCCAATTTACTTTTACTTATATTCCTAAACTTTGTTTTACATTACATATATTTCCTATCATATTACTAAATACACAATCTAAAGGGATATAATTTGAATCGTTTCCCAACCAGGCATAAAAAATTGATTAATTCTCAAGTACGTTAATCAATGCTTTGCCTCTTGGAATTAATTCCTCCTCCCCCTCAGTGAGTGGGGGTTCTTGGAGCTGGCTGTCACTGGCTGCCAGCTGAACTGCCACTGAAGCTGAGAGCCGGAGCAGCAGTCGGAAAGGAAACGATTATATCAGCATTACTGTGCTGACATGCCATTATTGGAGTCAATACTGGTGTAAAAGTGGAGTAACACAGTAGAGAATGAGAACCCGAATTCTGCCAAAATCTCGCATCCCTCCAGCAATACCTGTAATTCATGTGTTCTCCCTCCAGGATCTGAGACACTTGGAGATCAGCAGGGCCACTCCCTGTTCAGAGAGACAAAGGCATTGCCACTCCTCTGATAAGGAAATTCAAAGCATTTCCTTGGATTTATCAACACCCAAGGTTTCCTGGCCCACGGAATTTTTGCCCATGTAGAGTATGATCTGGCTCTCATCTCCTGTGCATGATACAAATGAAAATGCGTTACCCCACAAATACAATATGGAGAGATTTGACAGAAATTAGCAACCCGTGTTTCATTCAGCTGTATATTACTATTGCTGACAGCAGTGGAATAACAGCTTTCAAAGAGACAATCCTATGGAATGCCAATTTACAAAGAAGAAAATTGAGGCATATGGAGGAAAACAACTTGCATACCTTCACAAAGGGAACCAGGACTCCTCAGGGAATAGAATCCAAGAGTCCATGTCACAAAATCACTGTTAGGTGTCATGCATTTGGTAAACATCACAGTCAATAACAAATGGTAAATGTAATCTGTTTCAGATATGCATTGGGAAACATCCTGATTAGCATTCTTGTTATTTCCTGTAAAGAAGATGCAGTGAAGGACCGTAAAACTGTGCCACATATTGCAGAATCAGTTCCAGGTGAAAGCTGGAAGAAATAGAACTATAAGTACAAACTGACCAAGAAAGAGGATGTTCTGTACCACCAATACCTGGACAGACATTCAATTGAAGTAAAATAAATTATCCCAACCGGGTTGTTAGAGAGTGAGTTACTGGGCTGTTTTGTTTTTTGTTTAAAGGTAACCCTGCAGCAATTATATACTAATCACATCACCACCACAAAGTTACATACAGGAAAGGAGCTCCAGTCCAACATATGCACCCAGGTTTCTTTAATCCTTTTTCCTTTCAGGCAAATTCCAGACTATTCCCACCTGCCTGCTGTACCCTTGCTGATCAATTATCCTGTTGAACTGAAAGTGAACCTGCTGCAAAGGGTTAAGGTGGCTGCAGTGTCGCAGAGCCAACTGCATGGAAAACAAGATGTATAAAACTCCCCTGAAGAGATAACAGTGGTAATACTACTAATGTCCAGCTTAGCAGGTGTCTAACATGGACTATCTGTTTGTTTCATTAAATAAAAGGATCATAATAAAGCGTAAAAACTATAGTAGTTTTGAAAAGGACTGAGGTGTTACTTTTGAGAGACTATATCCTTCTTTAACAAGCCCTAGAAATATCAAGAAGGGTGCCATGGGCACAATACCTTCTTGAGGCATCAGCTTATAGATTTATAGCATTTAGGGGAAAACAATGGCTACCTCACGAAAAATATGCCCATTCTTCAGAAGGTGTAATAAGAGCCTTGAAGTGGCTTGAAGCTCTTTTGGCTTATACCCTCAGAGGGGACACTGAGGACACCAGGAGAGGTAAAGTTTACCAAGCTGAGCTTCGGCTGTCCTGACACCGAACTGCGAGTGCCACACTGCACAGGCCACCAGTCACTCCTCAGGAGTCATTCTCTGCTTGGATGCTTTGTTAACAGTGTCAGCAAAAGGGCCATTTGGTAATAATAGTAATGTTTATATTAGGGCATCTGTGCTTTGCAAACAGCATCCAGAATGACCTGCCTTACAGAATTCACTAAACTTCCTTTAAAACATAAAAATTTTCTGTCACTACCTACCTGGACTCATTTTGAATTGGCTGTCTGCTTTTATATGTGACATATTTTTCTGTAGAAATCTAGAATATACAGGTTAGGAGACTGCATAATGGATATTGTTCAAAATTTTGCATGTTATACTTCGTATTCAGATTCTCTCCTCTGATTTAAATTTCACAGTCTGTTCTTTCTTGCCCCCCTCCCCATTTTTTTTTTTTAATGTTTTCCAGAAAAAAGATTAAGTTATATTTTTGCCACAGCACTTGGTTTTCAAGAATTCTGTCACTGGAATTTGTGAGGATTATCTCAATCTGGAAAAGATTCCCCCTTCCTTCATTCATACCTCGGGCACGTACTAACAAGTCATGGCATTTAATGAATGTCAGAGAACAAATCTTAGCAGCATGCTGACAGAGTACTGACATACAGCGGTGACACGTGTTATCTTCCGGGCCAGACTGATGGGCCATATGATTATGCATGCCATCCTATACCAACCCGGCTTCAACTGAAGACAATGGCAACAGAAAATTTTAACGCTCGTGATCTCATGAGAAAATGAACCTGCCATTTCACAACAAGGTAAAGCACTAACAAGTATTTGCACTGTCCTAGCTATAAACCTAAAAATTCTTTTCAACAGATATGATTAATTTGATGCTTTTGCAGTATTGCCAGCCCCTCACGCTTTTAAAAGTCATGAGTCAATCCCCAAAAGCTCATCAGATAGGCTTAAAAGGGATCTCTCTCTCTTTATATATAAATATATGTGTATATATATAAACACACATATGGATTACTCTTTGCCTTTGGGATATCGAATCTTGAGGATTGAGGACTCATTTTTCAAATTTTCAAACTTTTTTGTTGCAACTAAGGTAACTTAAGTAGCTGTTTTTAATAAGCAGGTGAAATTATAACATGAATGATTATATTCAGGAACTAACTTACTTTTAAAATAGAGAACAGTAATGTTCTGTTGTTCAATATGATTTGGCAAAACCCTTAAAGACGCTATAGAATTCAAATTATTGCACTCAGACAACATTTCTGGATGGCAGTTTTTAAGGGGCAGCTTCAGAACTTCTGGTATTCAGTGACAAGATCACAGCTGAAATCAGGATCCTTTAGACAAGATATGAAACTGCCTGATCGGGCAGAAATTACACTTTTAAATATCTACTGGATTATAATTACAGTCCACATATTTCCCATTTCAAAGATAAAAATTCTTAGGCAGTAAGAGTTAAGTATAAATAACGGACAAACTCAAAAAATGGACCAGTGGGGATCACTGTGAATTAAGTAAAACATGTACGTTTCTTTCATTTGCTATACAAAGTTTAGGATGACCAGTTTGGTCTGAGGAACATTTTGTTCATCAAGACTGTTCTAATGAAAGAGCATCTGATCATCTTTATTATTAAATAAGTAAGTTAAAAGCCTCCAGAAGCCTCAGAGAATGAGTTTGGGTTCATTGTCATAACTTGTTCAAGAGCATACTACCCTCAACAAAGCAGGAATCAGACTGGAAACTTCCTGAAGTCAGACCCTCTGGAGATATGGAATACTTCCTCATTTGGACTAAGCCAAAATACAGTACTGGAATGGTTTTATAAAAATATTTTTTTTAAGTTTAAAATTTTCCAGTAAACCAAAACATCAATAACCAAAAGAGTTAATGTAATCCTAAAGCCTAATCCAAACACCCCTGAAATCAAGGGAAGTCTTCGCTGATTTTAATCCAGGTCTGCCAAAGGGATGTTGGACAGACAGCAGCCAGGATGGCAATGCCCAGTTTCTGAAGTGTTTGTACTGAAAGACCAGTCACACCGTGTGTTTGATTTGAATTGTTAGTTTTTTCCTAGAAGGGACATTACAATTTTTCACTGTGTTATTGCATCATCAATCAGATACTTAAAAATATTTGCAGGTATCAATGGCTACAATCTCTAACCCATGTGAAGTGGCCAATATTACTATTCTATCTATGCTGAAAGTGAGACATAGAGCTCAAGAGATTGTCGAGGAGACCTGAGTCCTCCTCTGAGCTCTGAACAAAGCAAAGGGAGAACTAGGATCAGAACAAAGGATCACAGGGCAGCAGAAGAGCACCTGGAGTGCAGCACAAAGGCATTACAGCCACTCCAGGCAGGAAGTCAGCTAAAGCCCTGGTAGAATTAAATCTGGCCAGGGACATCAAAAGCAACAAGAAAAGCTTCTACACATACGTCAGCGATAAAAGGAAGATTAAGGAAAATGCAGGCCCTCTCTGGAAGGAAACAGGAGACCTGGTCACCCAGGATATGCAGAAGGCTGAGGTGCTCAACAACATTTTTGCTCAGCCTTCACCAGCAAGTGCTCTAGCCACAATGCCCAAGTAGCAGCAGGCAAAGGCAGGGACTGGGAGAACCAAGAACCGCCCACTGTAGGAGATCAGGTTTGAGACCATCTTGAAGGTGCACAAGTCCATGGAACCTGATGAGATACATCCATAGGTCCTGATGGAACTGGCAGATGAAGTTGCTAAGCCACTATCCATCATATCTGAGAAGTCGTCACAGTCCAGTGAAGTTCCCACCGGCTGGAAAAGGGGAGGCATAACCATTTTAAAAAGAGACAAAAGGAAGACCAGAGGAACTACAGGCCAGTCTGTCTCACCTCTATGCCTGGCAAGATCATGGAGCAGGTCGTTCTGCGAACCATACTAAGGCACATGGAAAATAAGGAGGTGACTGGTGACAGCCAACATGGCTTCACTAAGGGACAATCGTGTCTGACAAATTTTGTGGCCTTCTACAACAGGGTTACTGTGTTGGTGGATAAGGGGGGAGCAAATGACATCATCTACCTGGATTTGTGCAAACCATTTGACACAGTCTCACATGACATCCTTGTCTCTAAATTGGAGAGACATGGATTTGATGAATGGACCACTTGGGGGATAAGGAATTGCCTGGATGGTCGCACTCAAAGAGTTGTGATAAACGGCTCAATGTCCAAGTAGCAACCAGTGACGAGCAGTGCTCCTCAGGGGGCAGTGCTGGGACCAGTGCTGTTTAACATCTTTGTCGGTGACATGGACAGTGGGATGGAACGTACTCTCAGCAAGTTTGCCAATGACACTAAGCTGTGTAGTGCAGTCGATGTGCTGGAGGGGAGGGATGCTATCCAGAGGGATGGGGACAGGCTTGAGAGGTGGACCCATGCGAACTCATGAAGTTCAACAAAGCCAAGTGCAGGGTCTTGCATGTGGGTTGGGGAAATCCCAGAGGCTGGGCAAAGAAGGGATTGTGAGCAGCCCTGAGGAAAAGGACCTGGGGGTCTTGGCTGATAAGAAACTCAACATGAGCTGGCAATGTGTGCTCACAGCCCAGAAAGCCAACCACATCCTGGACTGCATCAAAAGAAGCGTGGCAGCAGGTCAAGGGAGGTGATTCTGCCCCTCTGCTCTGGTGAGACGCTACCTGGAGTATTGCATCCAGCTCTGGGGCCCCCAGCATAAGAAAAACATGGACCTGTTGAAACGGGTCCAGATGAGGGCCACAAAGATGCTCTGAGGGTTAGAGTACCTCTGCTATGAAGACAGGCTGAGAGAGTTGGAGGTATTCAGCCTGGAGAAGAGAAGACTCTGGGGACATCTTATAGCAGCCTTCCAGTCCCTAAAGGGGCTACAGGAAAGATGGGGAGGGACTCTGGATCAGGGAATGTAGCGACAGGACAAGGGGTAATGGTTTTAAACTGAAAGAGGGGAGATTTAGATGAGATATCAGGAAGAAATTCTTTACTGTGAGGGTGGTGAGGCCCTGGCCCAGGCTGCCCAGAGAAGCTGTGGCTGCCCCATCCCTGGAGGTGTTCAAGGCCAGGCTGGACGGGGGTTGGAGCAGCCTGGTCTGGTGGGAGGTGTCCCTGCCCAGGGCAGGGGGGTTGAATTAGATTCTCTTTAAGGTCCCTTCCAACTCTAACAATTGTATGAATCTATGGACTAGAAGTTGGCATCTCCATTTCACAAGACTTTAGTGCTCTTCCCAGTGGAACTGAGCTCCTAGAGGACACACTGGGAAGTCAATTACATTAAATTAAATTAGTGGGTTTGCATATACTTTTTACACTTGCTAAAGTGCAATAAATGCCCCATTGCTCCTCTGATTCAGTAGTAATAAAGTGTTAATTCTGTACAGGTGGCAATTCTGCTCATGGAATTTACACTTTGAGTTTCCCAGTTTGAACAAGCCATCAGATAACTTTGGATTTTTAAGGTATTTAGTGCTCTTACCTCCCCCTAATTTGATATATTCTCCCTTTTTGACAGGCACTGAGGGTACTTAGTGTCCTTTCCTGATCCAGTTGGTGCCTTACAAAATCAGGAAGATATTCAGATTCATGTGGTTCAACATAGCAGCAAACAGGCACTACTGCTCCATAATAGGTAATGTGCAGCAATATGTATTGATCCTGACTCTCTGAAAAATAACTCAGGTGCTGCTTTTGCTTCTTTTTTTCTTCCACAAATGTCTTTAATGTGTTTCATTTTTCTCAGGGCCAAAGAGCTTTCATTTACAGTGCCACATTTGCACAGGAGGTACAGGGATTTCCTACACCCATTGTGCATAATAGAGATTTTGGCACTAGAGCATGCAACTCCCACACTACTACTATATTTGTCTAAAACAAGCATAGACAGATCATAGAGACAACAAACTGATAATAGAACATTATGAATGTGTAATGCAGCTTCCAAGTATTTGGAAATGATCTCCTACAGCATCTCTGCAACTGTGCCAGAAATGTTGCTTTTTGGGCTTTTTGGGCTTGATCGTCCATGTCAAATTCTGCAGTGTCATATACATCTGAATAAAGGGGAACAAAGACAATTAAACAACTGATTCATTTAGTAAAATCACTATTATTAACAGGGAACAGTACTGTGAGTCTCAAGGAGGAACATCATGGGTCTGTTTGCAGTGCAGACACGCCACAGAATCACAGAATCATAGAATTGCCTAGGTTGGAAGGGACCTCTCAAATCATCTAGTCCAACCATCAACCTAACTCTGACAAAAACCCTCACTAATCTAAACTATGTCTCTAAGCACTATGTCTACATGTCTTTTAAATACCTCCAGGGATGGTGTCTCAACCACTTCTCTGGGCAGCCTGTTCCAATGCCTTAATAACCCTTTCAGTGTGAAAATTTTTCCTAATATCCGGTCTAAACCTCCATAAAGCTTTCCATAAAGAGAAAAAAAGTAGGGGAAACAAATGCACATAGATTTACTAGATAGTAGCTAGGCATAAGACATATTCCCCTAAAACATTAATTCCTTATATATGCTTCCCCTTTTATTTAAAAGAAAAATAATCTTGAAACTGCCATCAGTCTGTAATAGCTTTTGTTCACATCTGTATAGGACTAGATACAGGAACTAGCCTAGAAGTAATGGGCTTTGTGACTGTAAAGAGCTGGTTATTCTCTTAATTTTTTCTTCATCAGAATAGAACAATGAATTTGCTGTTGCGTTTTTGTGTTTGCTAGTGAAATCACTAGATTTATATATTAAGGACACACTAAGAGGTTCATATTTTGATATGACTTATCAGAACAGATGAAAGAAATAAGCAACTCCAGCAGCAGCAGACCTGATGCAGTTTCATTGGCCCCTGATTTCTGGTTGGACTCTATGTGGTCTCAAAATACAAAATTGTTTTCCAGTAGCTGGGGCATTCAGAACTTTTCACATGTCTGTCTAATAAGAGCTCACCCTCTACTACCGCCTTTTCCAATACTAGTAAAGTCCCTTACATTCGACCAGATATTTTTGTGAAACCTGAAGGAACCTTGAAAGTACTACCCCTTGATCAAATCTAGTTGGAAATAAGTTCGGTATCAGGGACTGGTGGGAGAATCACACTAGTTCCTTAGACAAAAAATGACAACAAAAACTCTTTTTCAGCTATTAAACCTAACAGTCTACATACAGTTGAATTGCTTACTCTGTTTTCAATTTTGAGCATATGCTGCTGTAATCATCAAGTAAAAGCAGGGTTTAGGTATGCAAGATAAGTTTGTGGATAATGTGAAAGAAAAAATGTTGAGGTATACTATACCTTGAGTATTTACATTCCTGTTTTTATAATTATCTTAATTAAAGAGTAATTATTTCACTTACAGATAGGCTTATCTCTAACATGAAACTACCTGTCTACCATAAAAAAAAAAAACTGAAAAACATCAAAATTGCATTTTTTACTGTCTTTAATAGCTGTTCTGTACTTTAAATGCTGTCTTCGCCACAATGAAAATACATTGTTATACTCACTTGGTATTCACGGTTTGTAAAAAGCAGTCAGGTTGCTAATAATGGAAGCAGGATTTCCAGAAGCACAAAATTAGTTGGCTAACAAAAATATGCTTTCACCTTATGTGAAATAAAAAACAAAACAATCAACTGCTAACATGGGGTTTGTCATGAAAATTTAAGACTAGCCAACAGTAAAATGTGGACTCACGGTCAAAAATATGTGAGGTTCCTTCTGCTGACTGTCGTTCTCTGTTGCTGCTATGTGCCTGGGGAGAGCACCCAGAGAGACCAGGCCTCAGGCCTTCACACGGGAGATCCTGGAAGGTGGAGCCAGGTGCAGGCAGCTGGGGTGTTTCTGCAGCTGATGTGAGCTATCAAGGAAGCATATCATCAAGTTATCTTTTTGGCTGGCATCTGCACTGCAGATTCCCTTTACAAGACAGAACTAGAGCTCTTAAGACCCTTTATAAGGGCTGTCCTGTGGCATAAAGGGGTGTTTATATTTGTAGATAACCAAAACCAGGCAAGTAAGATGTAAGATAAATATAGGGTATGTATTTTCAGTAGGAACGACCTGTCTTCCAGCCACTTGACACCTCACCTGCATTAAGCCCTAGATCAAAGTGGGACAAAATAGTGGAACAATCTCATGGAAGTTGCTGGGTTACTATTCTGCACAGAGAGCTGGCAGGAAAGTAGGTGGGACTTTAAAAAAGGTGAGTTCACAAAACTGAACTCACGTATTTTAAACACTGCTTTGAATATAAATCAGATAAGGTCTTAAAAAGCTGCCAGAAGTCACAGCCAACCTTACACACTACTCACTGGGACCAAGGGAAGTACTCACCAATAGGACCATCTTTGTCTCTCGTGTATGCGCTGTTTAAATACGTATTAACTCATCAGCTGAGGTACCTTCTAACCCCATGTATTTTCCCAATCTAGCCAGGTCTTCTTTTTTTTCTTTTTATTTAATATAGGTAAATGGTGCACTGATTGTTACTCAAACACTTTACTGCTTAGCTGAGCCTAAGCTTGTTTCTACTTCAATCAAAATAACATGGGAGCAAGTGCAGAAGCTGGATTTTTAACAGAGCTGTGCTTGCTGCCACCAGCTGTTTTATTGCTCGCTGAGAAGACAGCGAGCTGCTGCATAATAATATCAACAGCTTTTCTACTCACTGTTGTACATTGTCGGCCCATTGGCATCCACTGTTTTATACATCCCAATGGAAGGCACTGCATTTGTGGCATTAAACCAAAACAACAAGTAGAAGCTATAACGCACCACAACAAATGTGGAAATCCCTGTGACTGGCACAAAGCAAGATGCAGGGGACTGGCCTTTACTTCCTGAGGAGTGACAAGCACAACACTGAATTAGTGGCACTTCACTAGTCTAAAACATGCTCTCTAAACGCTAACCCACTTCACCTCCACTGCTCCTGCCTGTTGCACCACGAGGACTTTTATGTTTAGTACATACTCCTCAAAGGCTGTTCCTTCTATGAGTCATTTTCAGGGCAGAGATCAATAACGTATCTTAGGGATATTCATTTATAGTAGCAACCAACTCACTGCAGTGATATTAACATTCAATAATTTGTGTCATTTTATGTTGCCAGACTGTTTGGGAG
Organism: Alca torda; assembly: GCA_008658365.1. Classification (NCBI taxonomy): domain Eukaryota; kingdom Metazoa; phylum Chordata; class Aves; order Charadriiformes; family Alcidae; genus Alca; species Alca torda. The sequence goes on along the minus strand of CM018086.1, from coordinate 23,293,696 downwards.
TGCTCGCAAGGTTTTGCTAAATGCTGTTAATTATATCATTGCGACTGCCCTTAAAGAAAAAAAAACAACAACAAAACATGAATCAATAGCCACCCCCCAACAACCCACAAAGATCACTTCAATACAGCACCTAAATCTTTTTGCTTTTAAATAACTGGAACAAGAAGACAGAAAAACTACCAAATACATGAGACAATACAGTTCCTACAGCGGTATTGGAAACAATTGCATCAAAGACATGAAAGATATTTATAGCAAGATATACAATAGTGTTTTACTCATGTAAATAGAAAAAATTAATGAATTTGTCCAGTCTATGTGTGAATATGTGCGAATATAAAGTGAATTTCCAAACCAGACACCTATTTTTGATTACCAAATTTGCCTGTGATGACACCATTCAGCTGGAGCCTATGCATATACTGGATTTGTTTCTTCTGCAGCATGTTTTGCAATATACCTGAGTGCTCAAGGAGGCTTATTCCATCAGACTTATCAAAAGAATTTGCTAAATACTGGCAAAGGGGTTTGACTTTTATTCAAAACAACTGGAGTTTTCGTCTAATTATTTGTGCCAAGATTTCACTGTATAAGGCCTTAATCACAGTGACTAGAAATGGAGATGCAGAATATTGAAAATACACGTCCTGCATGCATAAATCTCTGTAACACGCAGAAAGTCCCGTGTTGAAAACAGGTTTCCTTTGTCTCTATTCTGCCCTCCAGTGGTTTAATAACGGGATAGGTCAAGACAGATCAAACCAAAAAGCACCAAGGAAAACATACTAGCCTACTCCTGCCAGAAACAAGAGTGGTCAAATGCTGAAATTGCCATATTTTTAAACAGAGAACAAAGTAAGATCATTTTTTGTCTGATAAAGTAAAAAATTGTTAATAAAAGAGAATTCCTGAGATAAGTACTTCTCAAACCTGATTAAGCTCATTAAGAAGCAAAATCACTTTGCAAGTATAATTTTCAAAGCCTCACGTAGAAGACAGATTTTAATTGAATCTTTCTGAATTATATCGGAGATGTACATGCCTACCAATACAGTAAAGTAACTGTTGATGCCAAAGGAACCACAGCCCTTGATCGTGGTTTATACTTATGAAACACAACCTCTTCTTACTGGAAGAAATTTCTGTTCTCATCTAAACCTTTTCAAAGTGATTGTAAAAGTACATTTTCACAAAGTGGCTTTGCCTTGTACTCTATATTTGTGAATGTGCTTGGTGTTATTTGCTATGGCATCACGATGTGTAGAACACAGATGAGACAGTGGCAGGGGACTCTGTGTATGCATGATGTATACCTTGTATATATAGTTCAGAAGCGTTACCGACACATTTTTATTTAGAATAAAAATTCAGCTTTTGTCCTCTTCTGAAAATCTGGTTTTCCCCTGCAAGAAGTATGGCTTGGAGAAAAGAAAGAGAGCTCAGATTTTAACCAGGTGCAGATTTTTTGCAGCCAGCGTGAAGGCCTGTCCCTGACCATTAGCACTGCATGGTGCGGTGCCGACCTGGTGGGTTTTGTGCTGCAGGAGGCTGCTAAATACTGTCATTAGCAGCGAGCTCCCCTCGGGGCACTCTCTGCAAAGCTGTCCTCAGACGCAAGCGTCTCACACTCCTGAACTCTGCTTGGGCATTGAGTTTCCCCCAAGTTTACCCTTAGTCTGCTATTACCCATGTAAGACCGTACAGAGCCAAGACTTGCTTGTTTTCTTCTCTCTGAGGCTACTCTAGCTGACATAGGTGGGGTTTGTTCAGGATTTCCCAGATGCTGTTTTTCAACCTGTAGTTTGACCTTCTGATGTATTTTTCCCCTTGCGGCAATGTACTTTCTAATTGTTACAACCGTCCCTGTTTTCTATCTCTCTGTGTCACACACACACACACACACACACACACACACCCCCCACCTCTACATCCTAACTGTGTGGAAGGATAGGTCCCATACTACACATTTTCTCTCACTGTTGGTTACTGGCTGAAGAAATATTTCTGTGAGAAAGAGCTGGAAACACGGCACTGTGTAGGACCAGTCACAGAGTGGGGTACTGAACTGTATTTGCAGTCACAGCTAAAACGCCAGGAAACTGCACGACACTGGAGCAGCTTTTGAGGCATTGTAATACCACAATTCAGCAGCAAATCACAGAGTGGCAGAAGTACATTTTCACAAACCCAGGGCTGACGAACAGCCCTGCAGTCTCCTCCTTGTCCAATTCAGGCAACAGGTTACAATCAATGAGATTTTAAAATAATACCTCTTGCACTCTTTTTATATCACTCTCAGTTTTGAGCCTTTAAACTTTTCTTGAAAACCAGAAAAGCCGCTGCCTTCTAAGCATAAACTGAGATCCTCTCTTAGTAGCGGGTGTCTACTTGTTATGACCCTCAGAAAGTATATCTAGTGAGTTTCAGCCAGACCTATGATTTTTCTTACTAAGCCATGCAAAGTTTGCATTTAAACAGCAACTGCACTGCTTTGACATATAGCTCTGCTATGAGAGCTTATTACGAGCCTTAATTGGACAGCATGTTAGGTCCTGTTGAGTCCAGAAACCTATCAGGATATGGAGACAGCGCTCCTGCCCAGAGGACCAGCTTAAAAATTAACAAGTCAAACCTTCTTCCCCTGGCCCCAGCAATAACCTGTGTCATAAATCCATGAGTTGGATTTATCCATTATTTCTAAATAATAAAGATAGGTGATTTGAACTACTCTGTCATTTTTCAAACCTCCAAATCACATTTTCAAGTCTTTATAACACCAAGAAATCTCTAATTCGCAAAATACTCAATTTCTTACGATTAAAAATATGTACATGCAAAGAGGCAGTCTATGTTACTTTGTTCGTTGCCATTATGGATACTTTACCTGCTGAGAAGATGTTTAAAAAAAGAAAAAAAATGCACCATTCCCTCAGGCACAGCAAGGAGATGAATGGTAATTATTTCTACACCAGTAGCAGGGGACATTTGTTCCACTTTGACAAAGCCTGGGACAGTACTAATTTTGTTCCACAGTATAGTGGAGGTGGAAGAGCCTTTTTCATTGAAAGCTTATGAGCTTATTGTTCATATTACCCAGCGCTGTGAACAGTAGAATGCCACAGTACATTCAGCCCACAGCAATATGCAAGTAGGATGTGGATACAAACTGTCATTCCGCTGACCGGGTGGCATTAGACACCCTCCACATCCATATGGCCTAAGTGCACAAAACAGACTGGTTTAGTGTGGAGGCTCCATGCCCTGGTTTTCCTTCCAGTTTCTGCCGCTCACTTTCCATTCAAAGCCTAAGCAAGTATCTTAGTGGAGTTTTAGTATCTAAGGCTAAATAGTTTTTTTTTGCATTAAAGCTTCCTGGAGGTTCATAATTCTGCACAGACCCAGAATCAACCCTGCATTGAGACCCGCACCTAGTCAAGATCTACAACCCAGCTATTTCTCTGCCTGTGTCCTGCAAGAGACTTGTGACAGTAGGTATTATTAAAGAATGCATAACACACAAAGACAGGACTGCATTCCTTCCAAAATAAGTACCAAATTCAGTAAAGTTCTGATAAGCAGTAGTGGATATTTTTTTTACAGTCACCTGATTTTGAGAAGTGGGAGATTTTGCTCAGCTGTTTCCCCGAGAGGGGCTGAAGGCCATATCCCTCACCTTCCCAACAGTGACACTCCAGTCTGCGAAAGATACACCGAGTGGTACATAATTCAAGATACACAGGTGGACAAGGTCTTTTTAGCATCCTCACTTCGGAAAGGTTAGGGCCCTTGACAAAGCATAGCTAGACTAAGTTCTGGTCACAGCTTCCACGTCTGCTTACACATTTTGGATTTTAGAAGTTAGTCGGTAAAAAGTGAAGTGACTACAACAAAGGGCCTTGACAGGGGCTTGCAGCTCAAATGCAGCAAGAGGAGACAGGATGAAGTTATGAGCTTGACTTTGAGAAGCAACAGACACAGAAATTCTTGTGCCCGAAACTTATTCTAATGAAACAGACTGTCATTTCTGCTCACTGTACGGAAAACATAGATGCATGTAATGAATGTTTTGAATAGACGGTCTAGGTAATCCCCAAACAGTATTTCTGGTTCATAACGCAGCTTTTCCCTTCAAAAGGGAATGACCAACCCTTAGCACCCCTGCCCGCCCAGGAGGCCACAACTTTATGAAACGTGTTCACAGTTGCGCAGGTGAACATAGGATTCTTGAACAGGCAACAGATACCTGGAATGAGACTGATTTCACAGTCTCATTATAACCAATGTAATACGAAGAAGGAAACACAAAGCACACATGAAGCATGACAGAGGCACAGCACCAGATACCTGAAAAGGAGTTACCCTCCTATATACCTTTCCAGTCTGGAGCATAACTGCTGATACGCGGAGGGCACTCCATCACCTTGGTGATGGACAGCATTAAAAAAAAAAAAAAAAAAAAAAAAAAATCTGAAAAGAGGTCAAAATCTGTTGTTTCACCTCCTATTTCTGAATACTTCACTTTCAATCAACTGAATTACAATATTCAAGATTTCCTCCATGAGAGCACATAGAACTAGTCCAGTTGAAGACTTGGTTAGGCCCACATCACAAAGACTTGGAATCCATGAGCTAAGTTTTCCTCTCAGTGTCACCAGAGTGACTGAAATAGTAAAGGGAGGTTCTCTGATCTCACACAACTAACTATAAAGGGAGGGTAGCATTTGGCTCTAGCTGAGAACATTAAAACATTTTGATTGATCCTTGTGAGCCCTTAGGAAATGCCATCAGTACCTGCGTACCAACACAATTGTTGTTTTGGGTAAACTTGTGTTGTGCCCGGAACCAAGATTATACAATATACAATAAGAAATGGAGAATAGGGCACCAGCTTCCCATTCCTGTCCCACCACATGACACACTTTTTTCCAAAGGGAATGTTTAAACATTTTCTATTTAATGTTTAATCACAGATGTGCAGAAAAGGGGAAGGAAAAAAGGGAATTAATGATTACATTACTAAAATTAGTTATAACCACCTGCAAAATTATGCCCTTCATAATAAGTGAGCATGGAGAGGGAAATGAAAGCCATCTTTAATAATTTTTAATAATTGTTAATAATATTCTCTATTACTATTATGACAAGCTCCTAAAAAAAGCAGTGCTGATCTTTAATATTAGTTCCTCCAGATGATCAGAACACTGATTTTTTTAATATCATGGTAAAACCTATAATCTGTGCAGTTACCAGCAAGTATTCTGCAAGTGCCAGCTACTGTTCTGATGATTCTTTCCTAGTTCATTAGGGAATCTTCTCACCCATTCAATCAGAATGTCTCTGGTTCGTTTCCCATCACTTGGTATTACGAAAAACAGCCTGGCACTTAGTCAAACTAGGACAGCTTTACTGATAAAGCTAGTGGGGGAAGCAAATAATTTGTCAAATCTCACTACTCCTAAACACAAAGAGCACTGCAAATCAATACACGGAAGTGTTCTCAGTTTGATTCCGACTGCTGAGAGGAAAGGGCAGCACCGTGTTCACTGTCTCCACGCTAATTGAGTGAGAGTGCATTCTCTATCATATCTGCTTCTTACCAGAAAGGAAATGTGTGAGATATTGCGTAAAACTCAAGGAAGGAAAAAAGAGAATTAAGAAAAGATTTCTTGAATTGCACCTTCTTTAGGTGAACATCCCCCATGCCTTCTTTATGCCCACACAGCTGACTGCGTATCATCTGATGGATGAAGTAGAAATCAACAGTTTCTCATCAACAGATCTTGGTGAACTTACATTTCATATCAAAGTATCTATAAGTAGGCTAGGAAAATACAAATCCATGGTGATACCTTTAGCTGCATTCATCTGTTTTCCATGTTATCATTTGACATGGCATTATTCTGTGGCATCTGTATTTTTGGAAACAAAAACTCAAACCATGCATGCAATCCATTTTCCAAATTAATGTTCAAGACTCCAAATTTTTGCTAATGTCATTCATCAAAAAAATTTATTTTATTTTTTTGTGAAAAAATATTTGTATCTGTTACTATAATGTCTACCCTAGCTGAACTTTAACCAACCTATGTGCTAACACTACAACCTGGAATGTTTACCCACCTCCCCAAGTTGAAGTGGTCTATTAAAATACACCCAAAGACTATGTTGAGAGCCCTTGTGCTTCTGAAAGGACAGTGGAGGAGGTAAGCTCTTTGCAACTCAGTCACTAGCGGACTGTCACAACTTGTTTACGTTTGCTGACAAGTCAGTAGTTATCCCAAAGAGTTCAGCTTTATGTTTCTGGGGAATACTGACACCGAGAAGACTACTGCAATGTTATGACAGTTGCATCTACATTTCCTTTTATCTAAAGCTATGCACTGGAGAGTATGACTTTCACACACTTTTGCTGCCGCTTAATGTCTCAGGGCTGATACTTATCAAAAAAGAACGCAAGTACATTCTTTCGTGTGATGACGGCCTACAGAGAAAAACAGCATATATTTTGCTCAACCACTTTGTGTATCTCACATCGGTTTCGTGCTTTCCAGGCATGTACAAATCCTGTGTACCTCTGTCTGGCAAAAGATTGAAGATGCTAATGTCTCCTCTTTGGGATTGGTTAACCTTTATACCAAAGGCTCATTTCTTAACTGCTTCAGATAGTTTGCCTCCCTCCCCTTAAGCAACTCAGGCCTTCTCTCCTGTTTCTTTTCATCTTGGGCTGGCTCCTAAGTTGTAGGAAAGCAGCCACCAGACTGCTGCCGGCCCCGGCCTGGCTGAGGGCAGCTCGCTGCATTCCCAGCACAGCACACGGGCTTATATCACCAGATAGGTTCTGGAAGATAGAAGCGGGGTTAGGCGGGTTCGTATTCCTTTTGCATGAGTTCACCCAGCCCACAGCCGGCTCTGCGGACGCGGCTGTGTAAACGGGAATGGGCAGCCTGCCTCAACAAGACAGTGCTTATCCAGAAGGTGCAAGATCTACACAATCTTTCAACACTGAGAATAAGCCAAATTAACATAAGCCCTTTAACTTTCATGTTTGTGGACTCTTCTGTTACTCTAAGGCTTCAGCAATAACAGTGTTACGTTTGTATTTTTTAGTACATGTTGAAAATATTTACACAAGCCAGGAAAGCAGCATGCATGTATAAAAACCATTTCACTGGTTCAAACGTTAAAACTACTGTACAAACCACCATTTCTTTGCCCCAAATCCTTTGTTGTAGCAGTGTGCAATATATCAGAGCTTATCGCCTTTGACATGACAAAGAATCTCCTACTGCCAGCATTCTCAGCTCACAACCAGCCAATTAATTCTCATTCCTCCATCAGGGCAAGTACTCCAGAGTTAATAACACACTAAGGAACACCTTCTTAAGGAAATTCTCCCTTTCTGGGATGTTTACACTCATATTCTGAGAGGGGAAATAAACCTGAACACCTTTTTCTCTAAAAGAAAGCACATGAAATAATGAGAAGAATCGGAGACATATGGTTCTGTTCTTTTTAAAGTGAACATTAGGACTGTGAATTACAGCAATTCTTTATGGATACTCTGGAGCTGGCTGAATGCAAGCTTCTGTCTAGGTGGTGTCTAAGCGTATTAGTACAGCATGATGACTGAGCTAGTAAGTCCCGCATCTACACAGCTCTACAGCCAAGATGGCTGATCTTTGGTCTGTTTGAAGAGCAGAAGTCTGCAGGTTCCTAGATATACTGTGAAAATTAAATGCCTGTTCAGGTGTTGTTTTCTTACTCGCCAACATGAGAACAAGAGACTGCAGACGAGTGTCTCTGAAGCTAGGAATAACTTAACTGGGTGTAGAACAGCACCTATGCTGAGTAGACACTCAGCCCAACAGCAGCACTAGATTCAACTAGATCCAAAAAGGATACAGCAGTGTAGAAACTTAGATCCCTAGAGTGAAAACTAAAACCCTAAATTGGGTTCATAGTTTCTGTATGTGGTACAGGAGCTTAAAAATTCACTCGACAATCAGCCAGCAATTGAGCAGGAAGCTGCCTAAAGTCACGCTTGGTTTATAATTACTGATAGCAGTGCAATAAAAACTCATCTCAGCATGTCTTAAATCCCAGCTCTCCCACAATGTGTAACATTTGCACTGAAGTGAGGGTATCCACTTAGAAACACAGTCCAGAACTTTCTATGAATAAAAACTCCTACCCCTTTATTCTCCAAAAGCTGAATGTGGCACTATGTTGAAAGTGGAGGTAGAAATGCAAGAGGTTATACCATTCACCCCAGCCATGACTCTGCTTCAGTCTCTGGTTCTCACTCGCTCACATCATGCCCTAACCACCACCTGGCAGCTTATTCTAAGTGGTCACACTCTCTTCTGCTAGACTCAGAGTATTATTCAACAAAACTTTACTGAGACAGCAAGGGAGTATGAGTGTGTAGTGCAGGGATTAGAGCACTTACCTGTTAGGGAAGAGTCCTGTGATCTGAACTCTGTTTCCACTGCTCCTGCTGTGTTTGATTCTCAACTTAGCACTGTAAAAGGACAGAACTAGTCCTGGGAGCAGGGAACTGAAATGTCTCCTCCTAAATGACTTCTCTAACAGTCACGCTCACTCCTTCCCCTCTATCTGGCCTAATGAAAATTATTTACTACAGAGTTCAGCAGGAGTGGTGAGGATTGCCCGTGCCCAGACTAGTCTGGCAGTTTAAGCATTCTCCTTCGAGGTGAGAGTTGAATATATTAATGCAACCAGACAGAGGAGGGAATTCTGTATCTCTCACTTCCTGACAAATCCCTTAGGACATTGAATAGCAGGTTGAAGAGCAACAAACTTTAAAAAAACCCAACAAAACAACCAAAACCCAAACCCCGTTGCTCTTGCATTTCTGCAGGAAGCCTGATCCTGTCTGTGCCACAGAACACAAATCGTCCAGGTCATGTTTCCTACTTAACGTATTTTCTTTAATATGGCAACCACATCGGTAGTAACACTTAGTATAAACCCTGTTTTCTAGGCCAGAAACGAATTGCAAGATCATTTAAATCATAGCTGAAAATGATTTTTTGGAACACAAAATCACTCAAGTTTCATCTGCACAAGACTAATCTCTAAGACTGAATGTTGCTTGCTTTCAGTCTTGAGCCAAAGGAACTTTTTGTTGCAGCATTGCACGTTGATGGAAATGTCTGGTAGGTGGAACTGAGACATCTAATGGCTATTTGGAGCTGCATAAAGACACTGAACATTGAAACTTACATTATAAGGTAAGAGAAAGAGAAGTGGTTTAGTGGGTACAGTGCAAATAAAGCTGCCAAAGAGCCACATTTCAGAGCACTTCATTAAATGTTTTTTCAGTATCATCTATTCTACATTAATTGTATGTAATTGTATGTTTTGTATTTCAGATATTCTTTTCCCCCAAGTTCAAGTCCTCCCAAGACACGAGAATGGTAAGGTTTACATTCAAGTAGGAATGAGTGATATGGATAAAGATACCTAGAAATATATTTTTTAAACAAAATAGTTCCATTGATATGGAAGTATTTACTGCATTACGGTATTGATTTAACCAATGCATAACAACATAGTGCAATGTGGCATCGAGACACTTTACGTAGCATACAAAGCCATCTCCTTCCTGAAGCCATATATAATACAGCATCCCAAGCAGAGACTCTGTAAAGAAAAATGATGCCCATTTACCTTCTGTCAGTAAAATTATTAGCCATGTTATATTTAGCTAACAGACAAAAAAGTTACAGGGCGTGAGCAGACTTTTGCAGGAACATCCTTTGGCAGCTGATTCACTGAGAGACATTGACTGTGGCCTTGGGAGGAGAAGGCTGCGAGATTAGCTTTTTCCTTCTGGTGGGAGGAAGGCCCGTTGCTTTACTGATTGCAACAGAGGCAGAATAAATGACGTTAGAAGAGGTTGGGGGTGGGGGGCCATTAATATATGCCAGGAGGTATCATATTCGCATACACCAGATGAGGATTGGGTAAGAGTCATGCATGGCTCATCATCTCTTCAGAACTATAAATCACCTCTTTCCTGCCTATTTGACCTCTTCTGTCCTACTTTGCATTCAGGAAGTACTAACACTACACTTCACGCACCCATGCCCAGTGTGTGAAGGGTACGCAGAAAATGGCTCCTACAGCTTTGCTCTGGCAGTGCAAGCTAAAACCAGTCCTCAGTGGGATTGTTAACATTATCTGCACTACACATGTACCTCTGAGTTGGAATATATTGAGCAGAGGAAGGGAGCGGAGGAGAGATGATATGCAAGATGTAAACAAATATCAATGGGTTGAGCAGTACTAATTACCTAACTGAAAGGTACAATATTTTCCTATTCAGCTACAATCAAAGAGAAACGATTCTTGGGGGGAAAAACTCGTTCTGGGCTTCTCTCTCATTTTTTTCTTTTTTAAATAGGTAATTTAAATGTGTCTCGCATACTCTCAGATATTAGATTATTTCTGGCTGAGCATAGTCACATCCAACTGCATTCCTATCTGATAAAGTGAGATAATGTATCCGCATCTCTAGTCAATGTTTCTTTTCCTGGAGCACTGTAATGCAGCCCTTTGTCTTAATCAATAGATCACAAAGACACATCACAGCTCCAGAGCTACTGAGGAATAACAGGTGACGTTTTTCATCTCCAGTTTATGTATTCAAGTGAGGACTAAATGACGCACACAACAGGCCAGACTGACTAGCTGCTGTTGCACAGTGTATGTGCACGGACTAATTATGGAACGGACTCGAGCCTCTGCAGCATAGCCTTACAGAATACCTGCCAATACAGCACAAACAGGCAACAAAAAGCAATCATTTAAATGAAAAGTAATCACTCCTTCGAACAGTATTTCACACAAGTATGTGTGTGTGACTGGAGTAATATATATACACACATACACAGAGACTGAATTAGGGAAATATAATTGTTGCTAAAATAAAGAAAATTAGCCTTGCTTATGCAAAGCTGTGTTAAAGTCCCACATCTGCAAGAAAACTCCCTTCCTGTCCTTTTGCAATCAGCTGACAGGGTTGGTTTGCTGCTATTTCAGCTAGTGAGAGCCATTCACAGGAGCACACGTTTTCCTAATGCTCTGTCTTAAAAAAGAATTGTGCACCTTAGTCTTCAGCAAAAAGGAGAAAAAGCACTCTCACCTGAGATCTGAACCTTATGACATACGGGGTTGCTATCTTTGCTGTCAGATTTAATGCTATAGTGCAGGGCGCTCTTAGGGAACCAGTTACTCATGCCCCCAGGCAAGTCTCTCGAGCCCTAAAAATGGCTCAGGGTTAAGTAAAAGGATTGTGCAACATCCCAGTAACAATATACCCAGCTTCCCCAGGAGAATTTGGTTCCCATTGTTTCCTAGTGGTATTTTCCATTTGCTTCCTAAGTGTTTACATCTCTTGTACGCAGTAGGCTCTTCAGGATAATCAAGTAATAGAGAACGCTCATCAGGAAGTCTCAGAGCACGGAAGGTGAAAGACTACAATGGCTTTAAGAGACAAACTGGGCCAAGATATGCAGTGCCCAAACTCATAATCTGGCTGCAATTAAGATACTAGCTAAGCAAATAAGCATGTCCAGTCTGGAGAACTTGAGCCATAACTGCCTGAGAGGAGTCACCAAGGCAGGGAACCTTAAAGAAAGATTCTGGATGCAACTGCTGCAGTTGAACTGCGCAGATGAAGAGCTGGAAAAGGGCTCTTTTGTCTCACATTAAACTACCCTGGATTAACACAGAGACAGATGCTTTCTTTGCCAGTAGAGATTTACATCCTGTGATGGAGCTGAACCCAGTGGTTTAATTTCTTTCCTTCCTTTCAGTGCAACTGAGGAATTTCTCAAAACACTAACTTTTCTCAGAAAAGTCTGTAGCTTTACAATAGGTAAATAATTTACAGCATTTCTCTCATAACTACACGTGGGATATGCCTCCCTGTCCACACTTATGTCCAGTGGTAACATTTGGGGAACTCCTCAGGGTCGGAGTTTGTGGTCAAGAAAGGGAAGGATGAAGACCACTCTTACAATAATTTTAAAAGAGATTCTGAAAAGCATAAATGGAGCCACTTGGCCCAGCTCTCTAACTGCCATGCTTCTGCAAGCTTTCCCCAGTGAAGATCGGGCTGCCCCTGAAAAACCAATGAGGAGAATTCACAGCAGGAGTGTTTGACAACGGCTTCCACTGCCACGTGAACATGCTTCCAAGGGTGATGGCCAGGACCTAGGGAAAGGAAGGAAGCACTCATGACACAGCAGGTCTCCGAGAGTCCAGCAGATCTGGTTTCACAAGACAGGTAGTCAGGGAAGTCAAATACACCCTGCCTTCTGCAGGCACTCGTGTCCCTCCCAGTGTCCCAAATTCGGAACTTGCCTCAGCGAGGGGATAAATGCTTGCTGATCTGGTGATACTATCTACCAGCTCATGTTAAACATATCTTACATGTTGAACGAGCTGTAGAACAGAAAACCTTCAAGAGAGAATAGATCAGTTAAAATTAAAACCAGCAGAGACTAGAGCAAATGAAATGGTATTTTTACCCAGGGACAACGTGACAATGGGCAAGTCCCATCTGTAAGCAGCCTTTGGCAATAAACAGATACCCATGCTACTGTTTACAAGGGGATGGTCTGCAGTGTATTACTTCCAGTGAGAGAAAACAGAAAGGGCTCTTGAGGGGAGGGAGTAAACCAATGTATTATGAAGAGAGAGTAAAACAATAATATTATGGAAATGCATGGCAAAGAGAAATTAAATTATAGTGTAATAAAGGAAATTGAATTAATTGTTTACAACTAGTTATGATTTATTTTTAATGATACAAAAGACAATGATCTTGAATGGAACATACAATCCCAGATATATATATATATCAATGTCCAAGTCCTTTTCACACCCTTTCCTATATTTATAATTAAGAAGGAAGTCTTCTGATGACGTGCCTCAGGAAGAATGAGAAATTACTTAGGTAAGTTAAATAGCAGTTTCAAGTTCTCCTGGAAAATGAATTATGATCAGAGGTCACATTCATCAGTAGGTCTGAAGAGAATGAGAGAAGTTATTTGGATGTATTATCCATGTGTAAATTAACCATGTTTATGTGTAACCAACATTAACGGCATATAAATAGTAGGTGACTTAAGATGGTGGGTTTCCTGTGAACCACTTTTAGTCAGGTACTGAGAATTTGCTTTTAAAAGACAATGTCAGAGTGTTATTTTGGTTCCCTGATGAGCAGAGATCCTAAAATAAGAGTAGGGGCACACAGAATGGTGGCTTTGAGTACGTTAATGAAATTAGAGAATCTTTAGGCACTGAACAGCACCTTCAAATATAAATAAAAAATTGATGCTGGTCTGAGTGAGGTCAGCAGAATAACCATCTGAGTGCTGTATGCATACAAAGCTCCACCTGCTCTAAACACAACTTCACTTAGCTAGGAGCATCCTACGACGGCTCATGACTCCTCATTAACAAGATCTGAATGTGGAGCACGCACATAATTATCACAGCTGTGTACACAGTGTAGGTAGGTAGAAGGATAAATTGCCATTTAACTGAAACACTCCAAAGCACTTTAACGCTGCCATAGTGGCACCCAAACTTCACTGTCACTGCTGCTGTGGGTGACTATAAGTCATTATAAGAAACTATATGATTAACTACTCTGTTTTCATCTCTTAACCTCATACAAAGGCTTCGCAATCCAAACTCTTACAATCTGTTTTCATTTTACTTCTTGGATACTGAATCTTTTACCTGTATGAAGAATTTTCTTTGCTGCTCTTAAAGCGTGCTTAATTTTGTAAACTACTTAAAGCCTTTTTGAGGACTGCCCTTTTCTGAATGAGAGCACAACCACTGTGGGAAGGTTGTGTACCTCCATAATGAGTAGCTTTAATTCTCTAGATGTGTGTCATCTTGGAAAATATGACAAAACCAGATTGACCTTGACAGTGTACGTTTCTCACCTTCTCTTTCTCATACACAACTCTAAAGATCCATTCACTTCGTTTTCTAGCCTCTCAGATCTGCCTTTCTCCTGCAGCCACAAACTAATAGCATATGGTACCATACACTAATGGTACCAACTAATACCAATAAGGTACCAATACTGTATCTATACGATATGGTATCTCTGGTTTCTATGTATCATATAAATATTCAGTTCCATATTTCTCTAGAATTTTGTTCCTTGTGTACTCAGCTTGCATTTATCCATAAGAGATAACCACTTCCCTTATGTAATATGTCCTGCAACTCTCACTCTGGTAAAAGGCAACAAGACAATATTTTGACAAACCAAGAAAATGCAGCGGAAAGAGCAATCTGCTGGGAACAGTTGGGCCAGAACTTCCCTCTGGTTTTAAACCTATATCGTAAGGAGCTGCTTTTGACTAGTCCAACCTGAAACAGCCTGGGACTGACCCACCTGAGATACTGCTTTTCTCCTCATGGCTTCTTGCCAGAGTTGCTGAACCCTCTGATTATAAAAAAGCAAGGAATGGGTGTTCTCTGGGTGGACTCCAGGATGCTGGAAGTAGTTCTTTATCTTGGCGCACACAGCTGAATTTGTTGCCCTGCTAGGCGTACTGGGAATAAAAAGGTTTGAAGCAGCTCCAGTTCTGCTTCCCCCAAAGATCCAAAGAAAAAAAGGCCTGAAGAGTCTTTGAGCTGTCATCATTCACCCACTCCAACCCAGGCTTAACAATACCATTTTGTAAGATAAGCACTAAGAGGGAAGGGCAGGCGCTGACAGGGTGGGTTCATGCAGCAGGGCACTGGCAGTCGGGAACAGAGCCCAGCACCTCTCCCAGGTCAATATGCTACTCAGAAGATAGCAGGCATTAACGAACTGAGCAGATCCAATGAGTTTCTATTTGTGTTGTTATTGCTGAAACCAGCAGTCTGCATTTGAAACCTGGAATAGCTTTGAACTTGTATCATTTTGAACAGACAGATTTTTACTTGATACGAATCTGAGTGGGTAAAGATTGCATAAACGCTGAAAGAACTGGGTACTTGCAACTGGCTGGGTGTCACCGAGACCGCGCAGCGTGTCTGGGTTTGCCTGTCTCGGAGCGACTTCTGAAACCTCTGACGTGACAAGATGTAATCTGGCTTGTTCTGGTGATGCATGCTCCCAGGTCACATCTTGTGCGTAACACAAGGTGACAGCTTTAAGGAAGCAGGACATATCGGTTATCCCGAATCAGCAGATTTCATTTTTAAAGTTTATGGTAAAAGTTTCCTTTAGAAATACCTCCTTTTTCCACTCACTATTTTCATTTGTTACTGAAAAAAATTATGTGCTAGGGTCAGCAGTGTACTTGGCACATGCCTGTCCCAAGGAAAAGGATGAAGCAATTATACATGCAGCCTCGCAGCATAGAAAGTACTAGATTACAGCCCAATTCTGACAAGACCTGTGCAGCCATATTCCTCTGAGTCAAGCATCTCTATGGCCACACTTGTTTATGCTAAATTTATCCTACCTATAATCAACACTAGAGCATCAAAAGCCTGGCTACAGTTGAAAAGCACTCCAGAAATGGCAAATACCTCAGTCCAAGTCAGCGTGTCATGGCAGCTGCTGCACAGGCCAAGGGGAAGAGATCCCACTGGTTTTGGTGGTGCAACAGCGTGTGAAGCATGGCCAGCGGGTCAAGGGAGGTGATTCTCCCCCTCTACTCCACTCTTGTGAGCCCCCACCTGGACTACTGCGTCCAATTCTGGAGCCCCTACTACAAGAAAGATATGGACGTGCTGGAACATGTCCAGAGAAGGACCACGAGGATGATCAGAGGGCTGGAGCACCTCTCCTATGAGGACAGACTGAGAGAGTTGCAGTTGTTCAGTCTGGAGAAAAGAAGGCTCCGAGGAGGCCTTATAGTGGCCTACCAGTATCTTAAGGGGGCCTACAAGAAAGCTGGTGAGGGACTTTTTAGGATGTCGGGTAATGGTAGGACTAGAGGGAATGGATTAAAACTAGAGATGGGTCGATTCAGACTGGACATTAGGAAGAAGTTCTTCACTATGAGGGTGGTGAGAGACTGGAACAGGTTGCCCAGAGAGGTGGTGGAAGCCCCATCCCTGGAAGTTTTTAAGGCCAGGCTGGACGGGGCTCTGAGCAACCTGATCTAGTGGGAGGTGTCCCTGCCCAGGGCAGGGGGGTTGGAACTAGATGAGGGGGACACCCCACCCTGAGGAGGGGACCCACTGCCCCCACTGAAAGCAAACACCAGCCCCGCACCGAGGGCCCAGGCCTCGCCTGCCCCTTTCCACAGGGCCACCATTCGGCCCTCTTTCAGGCAGGACATGGCCGAACATCCCAAGCCAGCTGGCACATCCCAGTCGCCGGAGCTGCTTCAGCCCTCCCCTTCCCCTGTGCAGGGCTGCAGGCCCAGCCGGAGCCCAGGTCCCGCTTCCCCCTCCCCTCGCTTTCCCGCCCCACCGCCATTTCTCAGTGCTGGTTCTTCAGCACCTCAGCTCCAGACCCGTTCAGGGGAGCTATTTTGCTTCACTTTCCTCACAGAAAATGTTAAAAACCCTAGAAGGCGTCCAACAAAAACAGTAGTAGTAATAATAATAATAATAATAATAATAATAATAATAATAATAATAATAATAATACAAACCAAACAAAATATCAACAAAAAGAATCAAAACAAACACCAAACCTCGAAAAAAAAACCCTATTACAGAAACACATATTTCAAGGGTTTAAAATCATAGACTTGGGATAAATGGGATATTCTCTGTTCCTTCCTCTTAAAAATCCACAAAAGACGGGCACGTGCATGGCAGGCAGGTTCACTGCCCTCACCGCCAGTAGAGAATTACAGAAAATCCTGTCAGGACTTAACGACTTTTGTGGAAGATAGAGAAAAAGAGCAGTGCCAGGCTTATGCAAGACCCTTACAAACCACCAGGTGTCATTGTTGGTGCATAAAAAGCAAAAAATGACCAGTTAGTATTTCAGCTGAAAATGCACAGCAGTTTTAAGAAAACTTAGTGCCCATATGTGAGAGCGTTATTAGAGGCGAGCGGCTTAACGAGGACACTTCTCTTGCCGAGGACACTTCTCTCACCAAGGACACCTCTCCACCCAGGAGCCCTGAGCATGCGTAAGGCGATGTGATGCTTTTGCCACCTTTGCATCCCTGCACAGGTCTGGGAGCAAAGGCAAAACACTTTTGAGTACTTCTGGACTGACTGAACGTGTCCTGGCAAGAGGCTGAAATCATCACCCAGACTTTAGGTGGAGCTGGCCATCAAGTAAAAAAGAAACCTGTCTTCCTGGGCTTTGGAATCCCAAGTCTCAGGTGCTCGAGAGCAGGTTGCCTCCCCTTCCAAAGCTGGGGCCCTGTGCCACCGAACTCGCCCTGCCATCCCAATAAAGCATTTGTTTCATTTGTTTAAATGAGGGTAAGCGCATTTTCCCCTAGGGATATATGTTACATCAGGGATGCTGAGGAAATTATTTTTGATTTCTTCTTTTTCAGAGTACAGCTGAGGAAGGGCATACTTGCCGAAACAAGTTTTCAAAGAGAGCCCAAAACTAAACGGCACATCTGTCCCCCAAGGCACAGAGAAGAAAAAAAGAAAAAAACCCCAAGAGTTCAAGGGATAAAATGAGACATGGATACTGCTGAGCAGAGGAGGCAGGGGAAGGAGTGACAGCAGGTGAAGTAATATAGCTGGCAACTCCTCTGATGTTTTGACTTTGGAAGAAAGGATAAGGTAGCACTTGATGTACCTCATGACAGTGAAATGACCCAAGTAGTAAAGACTAAGATTGGCATCTCAGTGAGATAAGAATCTACCACATGGGAGACAGACCTGCATCTGAGGATAGAGGTGCTTGGAAAGAGGAAGAGGGACAGGCTCTGTCTTCCTGATAAAGACTGTGAGGAAATGGCAGTAGTGGTGGTGAAGGGCAGCAGCAGAGCTTGTGGAGAGGGAGACCAAAGCACAAACCACACGTCCAAAATAGAGAGAGTCTGGAGAAAGCAGAGGTGACCTCAGGACACTCTACAGAGAGAAAAAACCAAGTCAAAATATGATGATGAGAAAAGCAGACTGGTGCTTTCCTTCACATACTATCCACCAAGGAGTGGAAGACACGAGACATGCCCACAAAAGGGGCATTTCCTACACAACTGAAGTGTTCACAGTTATAACTGTCCCAAATGCTAAACTGGGACTGAATGTGAATATCTCCATCTAACAAAATGCACACTACCAGCTAACAGGTCTGCATTTTTTACACAAGAAGGTCCCAAATTGGCTTTAGTTCTCAAGCATGGGGAGCATGCTTTAAAGCAATTAAAGAACATGGGCATCATCTGGAAGAGATTTTGTGAGTGATTAAAGCAGAGCTATTAAGTTCTTATTAAGAACTCAAAGCAAAATATTTCTATTAAATGGAGAAAATATATTAAAATTCATACTGCAGAAAGAGAGCAAAGACCTTTTCTATACCAGTTTACACCAATAATTCACACCAATAATTCACATTAGTGGAACTACACTGACATAAAACTTTTAAAGAGAGAACTGGCCTTGTATTTTGGCATCTTTTTTTCTTTAAGTTAGACTTTTATGGCTTGGCTAATGGTTCCAGTTCCTATTCTCCCCTGAAGAATCCTGATGGGCTGCACGTTAATTTGCTGAAAGCCAGAAATCTAGTAAAAATGTAATTTTACCCTTGCTAACAGCTGGAGAACCAAAATCAATTTCAGCAGCTTGCTGAGTAATGAAATTAGAAGACTCACAACTGACAGAAACCTCACATGACCGAGCTGAAGGGCAGTGCCATCACTTTTATTTAACCCCCTGATGCAGACACCCTTCAGACAGAGCTCAGAAAGCAGCACAAGGCATCTCTTCTCAATCCGAAATGCTGTTTCTATTAAAAGAAGATGCAACGGTAGATCACAGAAAGCCTGGTTTAAACTAAATTATGAGCTAACACACAAAGGAAGATACTCAGGAAGCTCTAATACCTGTACAGGTACATCAGCCATCTGCACAGCTCAAACCTGCTCTAGGAGTAGGAAAGGTTCACCAGGAGTTAGTTGTACTCACCAGTGTCAACCATTAACCTGGGAAGCTGCCAAAGCTGTTAGCCATTTTTAAAGTTAATGCCCGCATTTCATTTTTACTCAAATTCTTTAAGAAGAAATTGGACCACTTGCACCATCATTAGCCAGTGTTCAGGTTCTGCTGTACATCTTCCTGGAGGAAGCTCCAAAGGGATGCTCCTCTACGAGACAACTGGCTTGAGTGAAACAACTCATGTAGTCACCTTCCAGCTATTACTGGACTTCCCATGCTTGCTGACCTACCACCCTCCATAAAGTGCATGAGAAAAAATGCTGAATTTGCTATTCAGCAGGCATCATGCAGTCTGAAGTTAAGGATTTGTCTGCAATCACCCAGGGGTATAAACATGCAGAGGGTGAAAGTAACCCACTGAGCAAAGACAGAGCTGTCTCCATTACTTGTTAAAGAGCCATTTTTTAAAAACTGACCTATGTTTTGCAGGTATTAGATTACTGATGTTGTTGCTACCATGTTCACGTATTTCTCTGAGAAAAGGGAAGGCTGGTATTTGGACCTGTAATCTCTGTTTTGCAAAACTGTACGCTGAGCCAAGGGCTCTTTAGATGCGTGGCCTAGAAAGTCAAGAAATGCCTTTGGATTTGTTATTGTACTGCTTATTTGGCACACCCCCTTTCACCCAGAGAGTCCTAAAGCCTTTGCAAGGATGAAGCGAGTGAAAGTGTCAGCTGTTTGAGGTGGACAGATGCACACCAAACCTGGGGAGACCTGCGGGACTGAGAGGAAACCTGCAATGCCTCCAGCTCACAGGGGAAACAACCCTGCCACGTGCTTCTCCTTTACTGGGTGATCCTACCTATGTGGAAAGGCAGAAGAATCCAAGAGATTTTACCCCTAATAAAACCCAGGAGCTGTGATTCTCTCCCCTTTCCCACCTCCTCCTTTTCTCTTGGGCACAGGTTATACATGGCCCTGTGCACTGCTGCTCGCTTTCCAAGTGTGCTGGAAACAAGAGCAGTAAGATACGCCAGTCAGAGGCAAGAATGCCATCTGGACTCAGCACAGGTAGAACAACTTCATATTTTTCAGACAGTGTGAGAAGATTTATATTTCTGAGATGCTGCAGGTGCTGGGGGCATCCTGACTAGGCCTTGCTTACAAGGGAGCAGTGTTTATCATTTCTATGAAAGAGCCACTGCCTTTAAAAGCATCTCAAGCACAATTCACAAAAAGGATGCTGAAAATAATTAGCGACTTGAACTTTTATGCCTTGGAAATTAAAAAAGCACCGACATATTTAACATCTTAAAGAGAGACTACGCAAAATTGGCTGCTGTTAGGCTAAGGCCTATGTTACAAACATCTGCCCTTTGCCTTCATGATATCCTTCCACATAATAAGGAATAAAGGGACATCAAAATATCAATTTTTTTTTCTTCAGCAAACAAACCTTCCTGGTGCAGCAGTTAGCACAACGGTGCCCTCTTTTGCCTCTGCCCTGCAACCACCACAGCAGCTCTGCCAACACAGATGACAAGACATGCTGCTCTGCCATTGGTAACAGCAGGATTACCGATGTAGGGGTTCTGCGGTTTTTTATTCCCCCCAAACATGATCTGCCACATACTTGGTAATATTGTTTTTATAGATGCTTTATTTTGTACTTCTTAAATCTGACTACAGGAAAACGTTATATTCTGGTTGGCAGAAATAAAGAGGAAGGAACTGATGTTTTGTAAAAAAAAAAATGAAGTGGTTTAGATGCAGAAAGGAACACTGAAAAATGATGGCTTTAATTAATTTTATTATTCTCCTGGTTGCATGGAGGTGCATAGAGAGAAAGGTTCAAGGACTGGTTTAGAGATTAGAAAATCTGATATTGGAAAATGGCTGATGAATTTATTAATATTTTTTTTTAAAGCAGGTTCTGAGTTTGAACTAGACTGATTTATATGGCAGAATATTCAGTTATCACCAACATACAGGAACCTCGTTTTACATCACCAATTAGTGATGCTGCAAAGTGCGTACTGGGGGAACATGCTCCTTGCAGGATAAGTATTTTTATGGATTGGAAGAAATCCACCACTTTGTCAAAGACTATCGTCTGAACTGATGGGCAGCATCAATGTTACTTCCACACATCTGATTTATGTGGGCATGGAACTGCTCATTAGAATTCATACTGTTTATTTGCACTGTGCAGCTGGCAGGCGTTCCCTGAGACCCAGTTCTGCCAAGCAGGTATTGTTTTCTGCTGCGTAAGAACGGCCTGTCATCAGCAGACTAAACCCAGTCATTTTTCCATGCAACTGAAAGGCAGGCAAGCAGTGTCTTTATAGAGAGAAAAAAAATATATTAAAAATCAATCTATGCAGATATAAAGGCCTCACCACTTTTCCTCCACTCCTTCCCTTTTGAGACAAAAAAAAGAGCTGGGTTAGAACCAAACTCCTGACTTAGCATGCAGGCTTCAATATAACGTGAACTGGCTTCAGAACATGGCACCTACAGCGCAAGTACTCAAAAGGGCATTTCTAGCAGCAACCCTATTCCTGTTAACATGCTGGCCATACTAGTTCTCTTCTGCTTTTACTCCTCATACAGATATGTGAAATAAAGGCAAGGGCAACACCCAGAGAGCTGGAAATCACCTTAATGACATATATCTGTATTTGAATTTCATTCAGGTCCTAACTTAACGGTGTGTTACCTTGCTCCCTGTTCCTAATTTTTGTCTAAATTATGTTTTCCTCTTCCACAGAACAGATGGATTCCTAAATCCTCTGAGCTCATCTCTTGGCGCTAGCGCACAGAAAGCGCACAGAACAGCACGAGCTTTATGCTGCTCAGAGTACTGTGCTCCTCGAGGGTTCATTTTCACCACACAAAATAACTTCAGACACAAGATACCTGAGGTTAAACAAACCTGGAGAGACTGCAGAATGTGAGATTCAAACATCAACTTTTTACTGCAGCACAGAATCTGATCAAGGAAAAAAGTCCGTGAGGTAGAACAACCCCTTTATCCCTAGCAAAGGCATTGGAGGCATTAGGATATGACTTACCTGCAAGAGATAGACTGCCTGGGGTACTAACCATCCCCACAGCGAATGCCACTATGCAGTGACAAGCAGAACACAAACAAGTTGATTTCTCTGTACGAAACAGCATGAAGTCCTGTGCAGGCTCCAAAATCCTTCCAGGACTTTGTGAATGCAGACACGTGCGACTGACCTGCACAGGGCTCCATGCTGCTCTGACTGCTCAGGCTACCCCATCTGAAGCTGGCTCAGGATTAGGTGCATATGTGGCAGTCACGCTTTTGATTGCAATTTGAACTTAACTGAACTGTCCATACAGTGTTTAACACAAGAGAGGCTCAGTATTTGAGATCTTGAAATAAAAACATTGCCAACAAGAACCTGTTTTCATATAAAAGAAGAAAGAGAATGAGTAGTTATAAAGAAAACTGTTCTTAAAGCCACTCACTGTCTCAGCCTCCAATGCTTTCTCCAGCCCAGTTCCTGCCTCTCTCCTTACTCCAGCACCTTCACTCCTGCCCGTTCCCTGCCCACAGTCATGGAAGGAGGACGCTGCTCTCAGTTTATGCCACCAGCAACACCAGTCTCTTGGAGAAATCATAGAATTGCCTAGGTTAGAAGGGACCTTTCAGATCATATAGTCCAACCAACAACCTAACACTGACAAAAAACATCACTAAGAAAGGCCTCCTGCTCTTCTTGGAGCTTATCCTGTTGTGGAGAGGAGATTCAAAACTAATCAAATAAAACCACCCCCACCTGGGCAGTGCACCTGGCCGAGTCTCATGTCCTGCCTCTACAGGGAGGAAAAAGGGGTTCTAAATGGATTTTTAACCTAAATGGTTTTAACCTAAGATAGAAAAGCACAGAAAGGCACTGTCACCCTCCAGTAAAAGCACTGAACTTGGTACACAGCAAAATTCTACTTGAAAAACTCTGGCTTCAAAGTCATGTGACTTTCAATACTTGGTTTAAAAGTATTACCAGGTGGTAGTTTACACTGGCATTAACTTCTGGTGCCTGGAAGAAGGAAAATAAAGATACCAAAAATCACTCTGAGGGGTATCAGAACAACCTTGCCATGACAACACATGCAATTCTGTCTCAGCACCACCAACAGAAATCCTTGCCTTATGTAAGGAACTCGGTCTCTGGGGCATTTCACACACATGCCAAAATAAAACCAACCACCCACCAAACAAGCCTACCCCAACAACAACAAAACAAAATAAAAAATTCCACCCACCAAAAAAAAAAAACCAACCAACCAAAAAGACAAAATAAAACCCCACAAAAACCCCTATCAACTTGAAAAACCCACACCCAAAACCAAACACCATACAAAAAACCCAAAACAACCTCCGCCCCTCCCCCCCAATGCTCATCCCCCCAAAAAACCCCACCCAAAACCCAAGAAACCCAGAAAACTATCGTAGCAGATTGTAGATTAGTTGCACAGGTGAGTGACTTAAGGCTAAGGGAAAAAAATGAGTAGAATAGAGCAGACGTGAGAAATGAAATCCCAAGCAGCATATAAGTGTACATGCTTTTTAAAGGGGTACAACGCAGACATTTCCTCCAGACACACCACCATGCCCTTTATTTATTTTTATGAAATTTTCATTCTTTGTGGGCAAGAGCACCCTACAAATTTTGGGACCTTTTCCCAGTCTAATCCAAACCACCTCAGCATTTATATTCTAAATGTTTTTTTCAGGATTGATGCAGGTATATTTATTTTTTAACGTTAAAAAAAAATAATCATCTAGGTAGAAACTTGACATTGTGGCTCTCAGCCCAGGAGCTCTTAAAAAAAATGGTTAAAAATGAGAATCCCTTGACTCTGTAGGTTATAATAATGTACAAATACAGAAGTTTACAAATAAAAATAAAAATCTAAGAGGCCCCTTCAGGAAATTTTCTTCTTTTTTAAAAAATTTTTTCTTTACAATAACAACCAAGTAACCAGCATCTGCCCGAGTGGCAGAGGCTTGTCTCTGAGGAGCTGGACTCTGAACAGGGGCAGCTGATCTCCCAAGGCAAAAACCCAGCTTTGCTATCTGCATCGCTCTCTGTTTTCCTTCCCAAACTTCCAAATATATTCCACATCTAAGCATACTAGGAGTTAGGGGGAAAGATACTCGCTATGAAGTGGCAGCTACTCTTTGGAGTCATTTTAAGAGCTGGAAGAGGAGGGCACGGGGATCCGGAGGCACCTCAGTGCCTGGGAGAGCCAGGCAAGGCACAGCAGAGCTCTGCTGCCGTTGCTGAATGTACAAACTGCCCTCCGTGTGAATGAAGCCTTTCTAAAGCAGTCCTTCCCTAAGGGCTGAGCGAGTCTCTGTCCTGCCCAACAGAGCAGATTCTCTTGGAGGATCCTTTCAACCAAGACATCCTGGGGAGAAATGTGGACTATCTTCTGGCATACAGCAAATTCTCTTAGTTTTGAATTACTGTGGAGGTGGGTCTGCATAAGATTTACATACCTTGTAAACTGTGGATTTATGGGGAACACAGGTTGTAAATGGGCATTGTGTTTTCATGAACATGAACTTTACATTCATTGTGATTTAAGCGTGTTTTAATATGCATATTTGAAAAGTTTCCAAGAGGAAGTTGGATTAATTTTGCTCTGTTTATGATCCTCTGTGCATCACTCACTCTAGCAGCCTGTGTTTGCCAAATTTTAATCTGCCTGGGATTTTTAAAAATAAGTATTGAATAAATAAGTAACTCAATAACCAGATTGCTTGGCTAACGTCCCAAGGTATGATTAACCTGCCTAAACCATGAAGCCCAGCCGAAAGTGCCGAGCTGCATTCTGTACTGGTCTGGTCTCCCCCCAGGGCTAAGGAAACCAAACTCCCTCAGTAAAATCTTTCAGCAATGAGATTGTTTAGGTGGCTCTTGTTCAATGAGTTAATATAAATTCCTTCTCATCTAAGCGTGAAAACAAGCATGCCTTGTGCCTCCTTGTGTCTCGGCGGAGCATGTATCTCAGCTATCATACTCACTCTTCAAAGTACACTTTCAGTATAACTTTTGATTGGAAACAAACGCCCAGGAATGTATGTCTGCAGCTAAACCACACCCAGCTCATACATGTGTTAGGTAACTCACCTTGAAACATATTTAAATTGATAAAGATTTCAAATTCACAAACCAGTCTTTCCTACCTTGTTTTGCCACCAGTTCACTATGGCCCTGCGCAAATCACTTCAGCTCGATGGCAGTTTCCCATCAGACTCACCTACACAGATCTGCATGTCTGTAGGACCAGGAGAGTCTCTAACCACTTTTTAGAGATGGTTAATAACCATGCCTAGTTATTAACAAGTTTTAGTTGAGGATGAAGTTGTAATCCTAATAAAAAATAACCTTCCACTTGTTTCAAAGGGAAAAAAGAAAAAGGCCTTTCTAAGCTGTTCTTCAGTATCTTAATAAGATATTTTCACTGAAGTCTGATTTCAGAAGCATTTCATATGGATTTGTCAGCTTTGCAGCAGCTGAGGTCAATTCTGTTTTAGCAGCGCACAGTAAATCATTACTTTCCTCTCTCCCCCTCCTCATTTTTCAGCACTAACAATACCTACAGGATCACTAGACAGATAGTCCTTGCTAACCTGCTTCTGGTGCTAACACACCACGTGAAGTCAAAAACCATCCCCAGTGCCTGATTCTTCTCAGGGCTACGGAAATGGCTACAAACATGTAAGCAGGAGATAGGAGCATGTGTTTAGTGCTAAATGCCTCCTGTCTGGAAGTGTCCCCTTGTCCCTAAATGAGAGGGTTAGAGTGGTTTTATGGACACTTCTCAGGGCCAGCCCGCTTTAGGCCAGGTATTTGTCCAAGTCTTCTTCTGGGCTTCTCACGACGATCGTGTGGTCATAGGACATTGCTGTAATTTGTTTCTGGGTCTGGTTTCTGTTGCCAGGATTTTTTTTTCCAAAGCGTTTGAAACAACATGATGCCTTTCTCACAGGTCACAAGGGTGATAGGTTCTTTGGAATGAATCCAAAGGTGTGCACTGAGTGCCTTGCATTTGGAGGCATAAGTCTTTCCGGGATGGCAAGGACCGTACAGGACGGAGAAAGCTGGACCCGGCCTGGTGTCCTGCCCTCAGCATGCTGCAGGGGGGTCTTGCAGTGAGATACCCCAGGCCTGCACAGATTCCACCTCAGAAAGAGCTACATGGTTCACAACAGCAGCAGCACCCAATGGGGAATACACGCACAAAGGGATGAGGACCTCAAAAAACCCCAGAGGGTTAGGATGTTGCCTGTACACACATTCCCCAGTGGTTTCATGTTGATAGTCGCAGAAATACCACGTAAACATGCAAGAAGGTGCAGTCTGCGTTCACTCGTGGTATTTATAATCTCTGCTGTAGTAACACTCACAGGTTTTGCACCATCTGTTTTCAAACAGTTAAAGGACTGATAAACATAAAAAAAAACCCCAACACTTGTCAACAAAAAACAGTTGCAATGGAAATATTATTTAGAGCACATTTCTACAAAGGTAAGTACAGACTTTCTGATAGATCTTGAAAAACCCCAACACACGTGCTGCTGCAGTTCTTAGGTCTGCTAAAATGCTGCTGCACACATGACTTACTGCTGCACGGAGGACTAGTTTTTTTTTCTTTACAATTCATTATGATCATATACAGCAAAACAAAGCAATTCTGGTCTAAAGGACTGGAATTTTGAAAAGCCCCACAGTAAAGGGAGAGCACCTGAACCACCCTGTGCAAAGACTGCGCCTTTCTGAAGGCAGCAGCAAAGCATAAGTGTTCACTAGGTGGTGGTCGTGAACCACCACAGAACAGTGGAGCTACGGGCTTGGTTAATGACGGGCTCGGAAACACAGCGCAGAGGAAAAAAAGCTATTTAAAGTAATAACATTTAGCTGGGACGTTTAGAGCTTTATTTCAGAATTCATTGGACATAGTGGTGAGTTTGTCCTCCCCATGCGCCTGTGTGGACACTACACTCAGCCTGCTGTGATCCCTTGGGGCTCTTTGGCCAAGGAGGATCTCCAGGAGGGACCCCAGGCATGGACTGGAGGTGCTAGCTAGAAGATGGGGAGGCATACGCTCTGTGCATCATCTTTAAACCAGCAGCTTGAAGGTCCTCTCTGAGCAACACACTGGCACTAATAGTTGGGGGTGAGGGGAAGAAGACAGGGCCTTCCTTCACCACTTCATGGTCATCCATCTACTGGACGTGATGATGAAAGAAATGCTGGCATGGTGTCTGCATCTGAAGAGGGGTTACACAAGGTGAAAGCCCTACATCTCCCACAACAACTGCACATAAGCTGTGTGTTAATGGTTTTCTAGAGGCCCTGGTTTGGGAGAGAATAGGCTCAGATTTTCACTGGATCCCTCAGCCTTTTGTTCAGTGTAGCAAACTACGCTTCTTTGTCAGGTAGAAATTATTTTTCCACCATTACCTTTTTCACACTGGAACTATATATATATTTTATTTTTTTTTAGGACTACCGTATAAACCTTTTGTTCTTTAAAGAAAAAATTTCTAGACCATACTTGACAGCAAGCCGTTAAAAAAATCCTCTATTGTCTTCCTATTTCTAGAAGGAATGTGGTTTTAAAAAAATACTTCTCCCTAACTCCTTTGGGCAATCAGTCTAAGTGAAAAAAATGAAGGCAGGGGTAGGAGCAATGCAGTGAGACTGCAGCATGAAGTTAAATGACAAAAGCAATCTGTTTGGCTTGATTTAAATTTCAGTCCTCACATTCCAGACTACAACAAAGCTGAAGGTGAAGAGCTGATAAGCACTCTGTAAGGGCAACCCTCACCCTGTCCATGACACACCAGCGGGGCTGGAACAGCAGAGTCATGTCACAGCTGCTCCATCCGTCCCTATACCAGCAGGCCTGCTTTAGTAATTACAGTGATAGAGGCAGAAACTACACCAAAATGGGTCATTCAGGTACTATCCTGAGTCACCTACAATGGTGTATTTCAGCCTACTCTTCCCCCGCCCCTTTTCTTCCCTTCCTGTAGCCGATGTACTGTCTTTCAACCCTATTGGCTGTGCCCCCCTCTGCAGCAAGTTTCTCTTCCGAACCATCTGCCCACTGAAGCCAGCTGAGAAGACAGCAGACATCTGGATGTCTCAAAGCCCAACAAGTATTTTCAGCAAAACAGTTTTTCCACACACTCCTAGCCCGTCTTCTGATGAAAGGAATTCTGAAGCGGAGCCCATTTAACAGCAGGAGCAGTAACAGGAGTAATAGGGTAGTGCAGTGCTAACTGTGGCTCTTAGGGACTGTGACGCTGCCTGACATTGATTGATGAAGAGGCTGAAACTCTGACTGTGGCACTGGGCTGTTAAGAATAAAATGAACTTTCACTTCTCATTCGTACACATCCATCACCAGCAGACAAGTTTTAGCTTTTGTAGTAACGACTGTGGCTTCTTTTGTGCAAGAGAGATACAAGTACAAGATGTAAATGCAGTTTCTTCTGCGCTTTCAAAAGCATTTTAATTCATCAACGTTTTTTGAAAGGATCTTTAAGAACAAATAAAACCCTGCGGTAACACAGCTGGGTTTCAGCATGTTCAGCATTTCAGCTACCAAAGGCTCTTCCCCGTTTCGCTGAGAACCTGGCTGGAGATTTGGAAGCGAATGGCTGCCTGCTGCTGTTCCCCGGAGGAGGCAGCGGGCAGTCCCGCGTGCAGGACACATGCCAGCACCTGCCGAAACGCCAGGGCCTCACCTGTGTCTTCAAAGTGAAGAATACTCTAAAGCCCTGCCTTGGACAGGGGACATGACATATATGGATGCTGTAAAGGGCATCTCTGTGGGATCAGCTGGTGCGTTACAGGCTGCTCTCGTGTTTCTGTACTGCCCTATACGTACATCTCCAACTATTTTGGCTTCAGGATTGACTGTGATGGGAGCTGTGTAATTCAGAGCTCAGCTAATGGGAATGCAAGTGGGAAAGGTCTGTGTATTAGACATTGCCAGTTTACTCCCCCCTACTTTGACTTCTGCCTTAGGGAACCCTTGTGCTAGTAATTCTTCCTGTGACAAGACTGGCCATGGGCTGTTGTGGGAAGATGCCAGAAAACTTCATCGAGATAGGAAGTCACCACACTGAATCAATAGGAACAAGCCAAACCGAGCTTCTAGAATATAAGGATTAGCTTTAGGAATAATGACAATACCACAAATTTCTGAAGAGGTAATTGCCCTCAGCAGACACTCAGGAAGACGATATTACAAAGTCCTTAACACTGTGATTTGAAAGCGTCACCAAATGGAGACAGTGAGGATGAAAGCCCAAAGACCAACGCAGCTAAATGTTTAAAGAAGCCAATAATCATCAGTTGAACCATATACTGCTTAGACTGGCTCGCATGTAAGGGATTTGCTGAACCAAATCTCTCAGTACTGTTGGCATTGCCATGTAGGAACCATATTGGAGTTTCTAGCGCTTATCTCTGTTGTTCAGATCATAAAATAACCTGGGGGGTTACAAATTAGTTTCACATTTTCCTCAGCTGCATTTGTCTCCAGTCTACTTTGATCTCTCTCTCTTTGTCCCTCTATCCCCACTTTGGCCTATCTTCAAAAAAATATGAATTTACATTATTGTCAAATTAAGGTACATTCAAACATTCACCATTTTGAGATAAGGCTTATTTGCCTTTCCAAAAATAGGAAAAAGAAAAAAACCAATAACAAAAAAACCCAAACAACCCCAAACTTCAACACAAGTTTCAGGAGAATTTCATCCATCCATCCAGGACATTTCAATTGTTTGAGACATGACACTTCCAAACTCTGTCACCCTCCTCACAGTGCTACCGCAGCATCTGAATAAGGCTACTGAAAAACATTATTTGAGACTACCAGCAACTGCAACATCACTTGCTTAGTTCCCTCACTCCGTCCTCCTCAGTTCCTCTTTCAATCTGTCTCATCCATTTACTGTAACCTGTCATAACCTATACTCCAGCTGCTTCACAAACGGACAGCCTGTCACATCGTTGCACGTCATCCGATATTACGGTGCTCAAAAATGCCGCAGCTGTACCAAACAGTAGAGGATCTTCACTCTACGTGAAAAATGGAAGGTCCCAAAGGTTAAATGCTGTTTCACTCAAACCCTTATTAGCCTCAGATCAAACACTATACAAACGTAGACATCAACTAACAGCATTTGAACAATTAATTTATTTGCCAAGTTTTACTACTGTACTAATGAGCTACCCAAATAGGTAACAGCAGCTTTGATTATTGCCATGATACAGACGTTGCTCTAGATCCCTAACAAGATGAGCATAACTTTTTATATTCTTGATCAAAATAGACCTCAAAAGCAAAATTAAAAGTCACCATTTGCTGGTGTCATGCTTCCAAGCTAAAATTAGCTTGCAGCACGGCAAAAAAAAAAAAGCTCCTAATGCCTATATGTTCATACAAGGGGAAAATACAAAGAGAGTGCGAGCATAGCCAAAGCTAATCCATTCAAGAAGTTGAGCAGCTATCTGCAGAATGCTTCTTTGGAGTAGTCAATCAGTGCCGACAGCTATGATGCTCTTCTCTTCAAAGAACGCCGGCCTTTCATGTAGGCTGGCTTTGTGCATAAGGGAAGTATTTTTAGCAATGCATTGAATGATTTGACATTGAGAGAACTGAGGGACATTGTCAAACTGGGAAAATTTGGATTGTTAGTGCTTGTCTTGTGCTGAAGACTTTCTGGGCCTAGAGAACAGCTTTCTCCTCTCATCCCAGTCTGGAAGTGTTCATAGACATGATAATTATTTACATTTCTACATCAAGCATTTAAAAGAAACCCCCATACTCTCATATCATTGTCCAATCTTCCCAGAGACTGCTAAAATATTCCTATGTGGACATGCCTGCTCCTATTTCAAATTCAGGATTTAGGTAGACACAAGGTCAAAGATGTTGGGACTGGAAACTGGCCTGGTGCTTCAGTAGGTACAAAACACCCAAATGAACCAAATTTGTCTGCAAATATAACCCAGTTCCCCAGGGAATACAGAGCCAGCGCAGCAGCTGCATCCTTGTGGCACTTGCAGCCTCCGGATCCTAAGATTTCACAAGTAAAGGTGGTTTCCATGGAAAAACTCTGTTCCTTGGTCTTCCCTAAGGCAGGAAACAAACCTTTGGAGCCACAGCACCCAGGCACCTTGATCTAGTGTGGGTGAGAAACTGCCTCACGCCAGCAGCCTTGTGATGTGGAGTGTAGGGAGGTGGGGTGGGACAGTGTCTTCCCCTCGTGGTCCCTGCTGAGCACAACCTCCCTCGACCAGAGACACCCAGTGCCCTGAACCCAGCAGATACCGCAAGGGTAACACCGCGTACCGCTGTCACTACAGTCTTAAAAGGAGATATAAGGTAGATGTAGACAACATCTCCAGTTATAAAATTGCATTTTTACCTTCACTACCAGAGGTTTTAGCTATCACATTAACATTCTGCCACTGCAAATCCTGAATTTTGTACTTAGCTAATTAGGAGCCAAGTGTTATCTCTACCATATAAAACAGATCTGTGCCATTGCTTGCTATTACATGATGAAAACTTAACGTCCTTAAAAAATCCAGCTATTCAAAGCGTAACACTCTTAATGGCTAACTGAAAAATAAGAGAGAACTGATCAATATGCACAGCCTTTCATGAACCAGAAGTCTTAAATTATGACTGATATTAATTGTATATAACTGAAATTATAAACTCCCCAAGATAAATCATATCTCACTTGTTAATCTTACAACTATCTTCTCCTAACATTTATAAATAAGTTCTCATTCATAAGCATTTACAGATTAATGCAGAGCTATAGATGTAATTTCTTTGCAAATGAAGCTGTGTCAATGTCACTGTTACTTATAAATCTCTAGACTCCGTATTTTTTTTAATCAAGTGTAACAGGTTATGAATCAAGGCATTTTTTATTGTTTGATGGGTAGGCCTTAAGAATCAGAATCAGGCTCTATAATCTCATTTCCCCAGAGATTACGTAACAAAAGTGATAAACTTATAGTTAGTACAGCGATAGTTTTGACAGCTATAATTTTTTCCCCAGAAGAATGTAATTTGAATTTAGATTAAGACACATCACCATCGCTTTCCTTATAAACTGTTGGATTAAGTTTCTCGATTGCTCTGTATGCATGCTTGCCTGAGTGAACTAAAATGTGGAAATTAAAAATGTAGGAAGAGAGGAGCTTATGCATTCCATTGACCTTTATATTAGTTAAGCATTTGAATTTTAATATATGTATGATACATGCTTTAATTAAAGTGTAAATCAGAACTCTGAGTTTCTCAGATTTATGAGCCATGTATCACCGAAGCTTCATTCGAAAACCTTTCTGCCAGCAGGCTCCTTTATGGCAGAAGCACCGTTGCCGTACGACGCAGATAGTAAGAGATAGCATCCGAGTTAAAGGCGAGAACTTCTGGCCATTGTTTTTTTTTTTTAATTTAAATATGAAGGCAATCAGAAGAAAAGATTAGTGAGAAAAAAAATTCTGGCTGGTTGCATGAATTAATGGTGACAGAGGAATAGGAGTCTTCGCTTTCTGCTTATACCTAATAATTTTATAGCGCAATCTGTCCGCATTTCCCCCAAACCATAGGGTAATACATATGTGGTGCCCCAAACCAAAAAACCACACCCTTAGCACAACCTGCTGTGAAGAACGTGACACTCAGAAGCCTGCCTATGTACAATTGTTTTATGTAAGGGGAACACAACAAGCACATCTTTCACAGATAACCACTCTGGAGGATGTTAAAAAAAAAATAATTCTTCCTCAGATTTGCTGTTTATTACCTTCCCTCGCAGATCTTTTAAAGTAAGTCTTGTATTTATAGCAGCTGAAATACATTCATCACAGTTACCATTCCTCACTGCAGCGTTTACAGCGTGTTCCTTTTCTCTCCTACCTTTTGTTGTGCTGCAAAACCGCACGACTCCACAAGATGCTAAAAATTAACTCTGGCTGAGGAGATCTCATTCCACGTTTCCATTGACTTTAATTAGGTTACTCACATGAATAAAGGAGTTCTAGAACACCAGTTTGGATGGAAGACTTCCAACAAATTGGTTTCTTGTTCGGGTTGCTCCTGAAGAAGGGGTTGCATAGCCCCCAGGATCTGAAGTACCCCGATTTGAAAGCCCGTCGAGAAACTGTTAATTATGCCGAGAAGTAGGACCACAACAGGAATTAATCTCTGGCGGGAAAGTTTCTGGAAGTTTGCTTAGTTCTGAAAGAAACCTTTGAGGTGTGGGGTTTGCTATTGCTTGTACTTCTCTTCCTGGGTGCGGTGGTGGTACCCATCATCTTTCTGACTATTTCTGCTGATGAACGTAATGTGGTGCTGTGAATTTTATCTAGTTTTAGATCAGCTGATGCTCTTCTTTAAAAAGAGGCCTTTATTCCCTGAAGCCGAGAAACAGTTCTTGCAACAATTTATCATGGATGACAAAAACTTTAACAATACTGTCCTCATTCTGGCCTATCTATAATACTTAGATGTTGTTATCACTCAGAACAATGTTCTCTGAGAAGCGCAGAATCGTTTGGTCGCAGTGCTGCGAATGAGAACACAGAAGCTGAGCCTCAGCTCCAAGACCATGGGATCAGCGCAGGGAAGGGACAGAGGTCCCGAAGGCAGAACTTTAGGGATGGAGGAAACGTATGGAAGTGAGAGGCTACCAGTCACACTACAGATCAATGAAAACAAGCAATTTGCACTGCCCATCGACTCTCAAAGCTATTTCTTGCCCCTTGTGCACCCTGTGATTTTTGCCTACTTGGTTCACAAAACGATATGGGCTCAGCACAACCTCGAACTCGCGCGTTGCTCCACCTCAGCAGTTTCCTGCCTTCCTTTGCAGTCAGGCTACACTGATTACATAAATTTATACCATAATTGGTGGATGGTAGCCACCAGCCATGCTTTTATTTTGACTTGAAAACCAAAAACATTTGCACGGCCAGAGGGAACAATGAAACCAGAATGGGAGCAACAGCTGTAATGTTGCCTTCTCCTATCATTGCGCAGTCCACAAGTGCGTTGAGAGAATGTCGCGCTAAAAACAAACAACACCTGCCTTGGCTGTTAGTGCAGCATCAGTCCGTTTGCAGAGTGATTTATCACCAATTTATGCAGCGCAGAGAGATAATTAAGCGAGGTCATTGTGGGTATAACTCTGTCAAGAGAGCGGACGACATGAGGAGCGAGTCGGGCCCCGTGTAAGCGGTACTGGCGCGCTCGGAGCCTGGCTGGGCAACGGACTGGGGCTGCAGCCAAGAAAGGGGAGAGGTGCAGGTGTGGGACAGTTCCTGGGGAAGTGCTGCAGTAAGAGAACTGCTAATTAATTCAATACCAAAATACTTGCTTAGGTAGAAGGCCGCTTCTGTAATCCATGCAGATTGAAACAGCCATATCGCAGCTTCAACGTTGCTCTGAGGTTTGCAGTATTTTGCTGAAAGACTCCAAGATTTTAATCTTAGTAAAGGAATGCGATAATTGCATATCAGCTCCTCTCAGCCATATGCGGTGGTTCCCGTTTGGCCCACGCAGCAGAGGTCCCACTCCTGCCCTCACAGCTCACATCACTTTCAAAATCATCCTGCTCCCCATCTTCCCCCTCCGCCTCATTCATTCACAAGAGCTCCTCCTGATTCCTGCTCCGAAGGGAGCAGAAAACATTAGTTTCTGTTCGTGTATCATTGACACTGGACGGTCAATGGTAAACCCCCAGGGAAAGTTAAATAATTTGAGGAGCACTGGCATACATTGGCATCCTTAAAGCCTTGGAGAAGTTGCGTTTATTTTCTATAACAGATGTTAATTGTCTCCAACATCTCAAGGGCAGAGTCCACTTTTCACCAAGGAAAGGCTGGTCAGTCCCCTCTCCTGCTGCCCTGCTCTGTCTGTCCTTCCTTACTGTCCCCGGGCAGAGCAGTCCCATCTCCCTCCTGCTTACGGCTGCCTTTTCTTTCTTTCCAGTTACCATAATCCAGTTTTGTGCTGGAAAACACTGGGTAGGCATAGCTGCACCCATCACCGCTTCAAGAGCTTAAACAAGAAAAGGGATTTCTTCCCAAGTCAATTCTTGTTTCTCCGTGTTACTGCAGAAGCATGAGCAGTGTTTTAAAAGGGTTCAACTCTGGCATAATTGTTAATTCCTTTCACTTCTAAATAGAAATGGAAGGAACTGCTGCAGCCTGGGGCCAGTCGGGAGCTCGTGGCTGAAGCTGCCCAGCCCAGCTCGGAGTTACCACAGAATGCACAGAAAGTGCTGAAATCCAGAAAACGCAGAAGACACGTGTCAGTTCTCCACTTGACTGGTATTAACGCTTCAGAGATGGACTTTTGAGAAGTTAATGCAAAACATCCAGCAAGCACCAATTTTTTTCCTGTGAGTTTTTGAGACATACCTGATTTAGAGAATCCCCATGACTGTCATTTCAATCAGTTTGGGTATATATTTTTATTCCTTATTACTATTAATTCCACTTCTGTTCCATAGAAGATGGATAACATAATATTCAAATCTATTACGATTATCTAATTCTCTAGCTTAACATACAGCCTGAATGCATTTTCACAGCACTTGTACGAGACAGAACATTATTATATTTCACTGTATGTCTGAAATAGTGAGCCTGATGGACCTGACAGGCAATCAACACTTTTTAGTCTGCATGTTTTATTGAATTTTGGGGGGGGGGGAGGAAGAACGAACGAAAGAATCTCTCTTGAAAACATTCTACAACCATGAGCTAGTTGCCTAAGGTTAGATAGGATGTCTTCTGCAAGAAAGAATTAAACCCAGGTCTCCCAAACCTTGTGAGCATCTTGTAACCTATCTAGCCTGACAATCCTCTCATAAAGAGCAAATAACCACATTTCTGCTGCAACAGTAACCATATGGCTAAGGGACAACATTTAAAGGAGAGCGAGGAAGGGAAAAAAGGTTGGGGGAAAAAAAAGGCAATTGTGTTCTTTCCTTACTTATTCCTTGAAAGAAAAAAGCAGGATCTCCTTCACTGTCCTTTTGCCCATCTGCTCCATGAAAACTGATAACTGTCCTCGGTAGCATATGAGTTTATTCTCAGCTTACGCTACTGCACAGATCACACAGCGAGGTCAGCGCCTGCTCTAACTTGGTTAGTCTGGACATTGCACCTGCCCAGGGACAGCAGACCTCACGGCAACAGCAGTGGTCTGCGCAAACATCTGAAGACAGTAGTATTTACTGTCCGTATTTCTGTTTTTACTTTATAACAAATTCTTTCTAAAGATTCTGTATATGTGTCACAGGAAAGGCAAGTTATGCCAGAACTGGAGACAGCCAACATTGTCTCCAAGAAAATACGTACACTTTCTGCATTCCTCCGTGCTGGTGCCTGGGGAGGCCGTTAGGATAAAGCCCAGGATTCAGGAAGAACTGCAGTGATGTGAAGGACAACGATCCTAGAGTACCAGAGAAGCCTGACCCATCTCCTAATGAGACTCATGTCTTCCATCAGGAAACCGATGAAGGAAAAAGACTAAGCATTCTTGTTCTTCAAATATATTATGTTACTGTGCACGATGATCAAGATGTGATAATAACGCCAATTTGTCCACTTGCAACTTAACAGTACCCGGTGCAGCCCTAACCCTCTCCTACCGACAGCTTTGGTAGGATTTAAAGACAAAAACGAAGGGATGGGAAGAAGGCTAAACAGAGAGCTCCTGCAAGGGCCCCAGTCGCTTCAGCAAGCCCAGCAGCACCCTGAAGACTCCAGCAAGCCTAACCCTGCTCTTAAAACTCCATTTTTGCACAATCTCATTTAGTACCATCCCAACATACAGCTTACATGAAATGCATCTATTTAAGTCAGAGCTTGAATGTTTTTCAATTCTTCTGCAAATAAATTGTTATATCGGTATCCATCATTTACCATCCTATCTCCGCCTGTCCAAATAAGCAACACGTTGCATTTATCACCACCTTCTGTCATCATTTATCATGGTGCAGCCCGTTATCATCCTTGGACAAACCTCTCCTCGGGACTGAGGAGCTGCAGGATTTGGCCCACTTAAATTTAATAATAGAGACAAATTCTGAAGTCTTTCCGATGTTAGTAACTCAAATGGTTTTCTTTTTTTAGATCTGGTTTTATTGCCTTGTATTTAAGGCTCAGATAATTAAGTGGGTTATATTTATATTATCTTACTTATTTACTCATGCCTGTTACGTAAAACCTAATAACAATGAAATTATTACTCAAGTACTTAGGACATCCATAATCTAAATTGAGATCCAGTACAAATGTCTGCTTATTCTGCCTTGATGGATAAACAAACATTCAGCAGTAAAACCAACAAGGACAGCAAAACAAACCCTTAC
Source organism: Alca torda (assembly GCA_008658365.1). NCBI lineage: Eukaryota > Metazoa > Chordata > Aves > Charadriiformes > Alcidae > Alca > Alca torda. Next base: position 23,256,141 of record CM018086.1, on the reverse strand, counting down.
TCTTCCATCCTCTGCCAAGTGTCAGGACACAGAGCATGCGTTAAAGGTGGGTAAATGCAGACATCAACATCACGTGCAGGAAAGCAAGTTAGAAAGTCAAATCCTACAAGTATAATTTTGGACATGAAGGTCTTGGAATACAAGGAAGACAAGGTTTGAGGGAAGAGAGCACATCTTTATTGCATGGAAACAAACTGGTAAGAAGAAATAACTGTTGAGGTTCAAAACGCTTTTTCAGCTTGCATGCTCTAAAGCTTGGCTGTTTTTTCCAAGTATATCATTCTATCTCAGAAATGCAGACTTTATAGTGCTTAAAATGTCAGCTCTTCTTGAAGACGTCTGCTTTGCACTTTCCATCTGTTCCCAGAGCTGAAGCTGCTGCCCATCACCGCTTCCCACCCCTCCCACAGACACGTGGGAAAAGGTACACTTTTGTAGAGACGAGTTTCCAAATAAGTTATGGCTTTTGGATGAGCATTAACCTCATTTCCATACCTAAAACTAGTGGCAGAGACCGCAGAACAAGGGTATTATGTACTTGCCATGTGAAATTCTATTTCTAGGACCCAGCTCTTGGAGTAAGCACAAGAAAGTTACCAGTTGTTTCAGTGCAATATGTATACAGTAAAATCAGTCTAAAATTCTTAGGAAAAATCTTTTACTAGAAAAAAAAAATAAGAGAACTAAGAGGTAAGTGCTGGTGGGTGTCACAAAATTAGTTTCAGTTCTTCCCAAAAGAAATAAGAAAAACTAAATCAAAAAGGAAATACCTAAACTCATATTTTAGATCCCTATGTTCCATTTATTTTTAGTGGAAATAAATAATAATGATTTATAAAAAAATTAAAGATTCAGTCTTTTGTGTTCATGCAATGGGGGTTAAAGGATGGAGAGGAAAGCAAGGTAGTCCTGGGCAAGCAGTTGCTCACTCGCACCGAGTCCATAGCAGCACAGGGAATTAAAGCTTGGACTCTTCCCACGGACGCCCCCGTCGCACAGCTGGTCTCTGTCCTTTGGACGCATCATCCCCATAAAGGACCGAAGCCAAAACAGCACTCTCAGCTCAAGTCCCACCATGTTTTTACAGAAGGCAGAAGGGAAGAGAGGCCTTTTGGCCAACGAGGCATCTTATACACTAAACCCATTTTGCATCGCTCTGCCAGGGCAAGGTGGCCTTACAGTGAATATAGGTACAATTTATATCCACTGAAATTCATTTATATACTGCTAAGGCTGTGCGTGGTGGCCTCAGCATCAATGAAAATGAGACCCAAGAACTCAATTGCCATGTTGTGGGCTGGCCTCCATCTCAGCAGCACACAGGCAGTGCCACCATCCAAACATAAGGGGCCAAGGTCGCAGACAGACACAGCGACGCCGCATTCCCATGAAAGATGACAATGTTTCTGCCAGGCACAGATGGAAAAGACACAGCCTCCTGGCCACGGCTGCTACCCAGGGGAGCCCAATCACGCTGCGTACCCCCATTACAAATGCCAGCCATGCTCATGTACTCAGGAGCGCCAGCAAGAAATCCACCCACTCTTCTGGCTCCTTTCTTCAACATTATGTCAGTCTGCTATAAACCAGCGAAGTCAGCTAGCTCCCCCGTCAAAGCCCTGCACTCATATAGTCAAAAATACTCCTCCCTTCTGTTCCTGCCAGCTTTCAGCAAGGGGGAGTTTTGCTTTGCTCCATTTTTTAATCCAGCCACATGCCATACTGTGATGACTTCATGGAAGTCTATAGACAAATCTTGTCAAGAACCCAGAACTGAACTGCATCCACTGAACCACGGTAAACCTCAGCACTTTTATGGTTTGATGGATGTAATTCCTGGCAGCGATGTCCTAGAAGGGTGCTTTCCAGCGCTTCACAGTGGAAAGCCTCCAAAAACATATCTGTCCCACCGCTCGGTCTCCGACATGTTCACCACCATGCAAGGAGCTGGTGCTCGCTGCCTGGTGAACAGCCCATCCCTCCTTGTCCACGGCTTCAGTGATGTGCATTTCTCCTCTCCAGGGCTGAGAAAACGTGGGCACGGCAGAATGAATGGAAATGCCAGGAGGTGTGCTACTTCCCCAACTGGTACCAATTAAAAGTAGGTTATGAACCACCCAGTTTATTGGTTTAGGGTGCTTAAAATTTTATGCAGTTAAGGCTAGTTTTAAAAATTTATTATGCCTGTTAGCTGATCATTAGCTGACAGCATGCCTGGGATAACCGCAACTAGCTCAGTCGTTGCTTTTACCAATTGCACTTAAAAGAAAGTCTTAATTTTGTGGAACTGTCCATGGGTGACACCCCATATTTGTTTTCATTTTTATCTGGTTCTTCCATTTTTATGATGGTCCTCTCAAACTGATAATGTTCAGATCAACCATCCCAGAGTAATTTTTCCAAGGAAAGCCAGGATCGAGAGTGCTCAGAAATCCAACTTATTCCCAGGTGTTTCTGCTTTTCCTCTTTTTAAAGTAGAAATACCACATTGATTTCATCCCTGTCATGAGTTTTTTGACTTCGGCAGCGTTGTATCAGACATGAGTTCGGCCCTGTGCTTTCCCAGGCTTCCCACACAGGAATATTCTTGTTCATTCCTGCAAATGCAGATCGCAGACACGTACGCAGGGATGGCTGTCGGCCTCTGAACCCCTGCTGCCACTTGCAGGGGAAGGTGTAACAGTTGTTCAGGCCACAGAAAAACCATACTGCAACACCCCAAAGAACACAGGAGCCAACTGTGAGTGTGGGACAGGGCAGGTAGAGAGTTACAACAATCCCAACTGAAACTGAGTCAGGTCATCAAATCTAACTTCCTCTATATTAAAAAAAAAAAACAAACAAAAAACCACATTGTGCCATCCTGAATCATTAAGACTACTCTAATGCATTCTTTTCTTACAATGCATATTATATTAATACTTTTAGACACTTCGCCCCTCTTGTTCTTAGTCAAGTAATTGATTGTTTCTAAGATGGTCCTTCAATATATAAATGAAGGACAGTAGTGATTTCAGCAGGAAGCTCATAAAAATCCTCTTTTGGTCTATTCCACAACACTATTCCATGAAATAGAGCAAATCAGGGCATCTCCCACATTTCTGGGAGTCTTTACATGTATCTTGAGATTATTAAATGCCCGTGAAGTAAACAGGGAGGCTTCTACCAAAAAAGCCAAGCTTCATGGGGGATAAAAAGTTATCTTTCATCTTCAGCATCAAATTAAAATGTGAGGATTATCAAAGATGCCAGCGTTGCTGTGAAAATGGTGTTTGTGAACTGACAAGGAAAGGGTCTGCACACCTTCAGTCAGAGGCTGCACCACGGCACTAATCGTCCCGGCCCAAACTTTCTCTGGGAACTTCAGCCCTCCAAGCGCTCGTGGGGAGCTGCTGGACCTTGGCCACTCAGCGCGCGATGTTCTTGGCAGCAGCAATAAGGGCACTTGAACCAAATAAGGAGAAATCTAGAAACTGGTTTGTCTCGGCACTCTTGCAGCCAAGAAAAACTCACGGAACCGAGGAGGGGGGGGGGAACAACCCACAAAAACCCCAACGAAGCAACAGAGTGAACTTACGATTGTCTGTCTAGCCAGTACCAGCAATAGCTCATTAAAGAGCAACGATGATGAAATGCAGCAACAGTAAGTGTAACACATCTGATGAAAGACCTGGAAATGTTTATGCTAATACAAAAATTCAGTTTCACATTCCATACAAGCTTTGCAAACAAGAACAGTGCCAGAAAACACAAAAGAATGATCTTAAGTTTTACCTTTTTAAAAAAAAAAAAAAACCAAAAAAACCAACACACCCAAACACCAAACCCCCTGCTCCCCAGTTTTTCATTACAGCCTGCGTAGTTTGCAGGACAGGTGAAAAAAAGCTTTCATAGTTGGAAAAAAATGCTTCAGCTTGCTTGTGAGACAAACCTGCATTAGAGCTACGCGCTCCTGCAGCTCCCAGCGTGGCCGAGACCTCCCTTTGAATTTGGGGAAAGGCGGTGGTCCCAAGGGAGCCACTGGCAGACGGCGCAGCTGCACGCCCTCGTTGGGCCCCGGGAGGGACAACCCTGCCACCACCGCGGTTACTGCCACACACCGATTCACCAGCAAAACACCCACGTGCACAGAATGAATAATTTAGCACTTCGAAAACAAAACTAAACCCCCAAGAAAGCTCTAGTCCTGCTTCTACTCCAAACACCCATTATTTAGTCTGACTGCCCCCGTTCTATTTCCTCCACTTTGATCAACTAAAGACCAAGAAAAGCAATTAGCAGCATAAGAAAAATCTATTCCTGCTATCTTTGAACTGCTGTGGCGAGTGCAAACGCATTGCTTTCTATGAGAACATAGGAAATATTTCTTCAGTGGCTAACATGAGAAATGAGAGGAAAAAAGGTAGGAGGAGGTAGGGGACAAACTATTATTTTATTAACTAATTTGATCAGTGCTAAAAGAAAATGAGCCTGCCTGCAAATCTCTACATTATTGATTCTGAAGAAGCAGCTGTATTATACAATGGAGATCACGAAACACCTTGATTTGCATTTGCAAATGGCTAGCCCTGCCTGGACAGGGAATACAGCGATTTCCAAAATAATCTAATTATTGTAATGAGGCGGGGGGGTGGAGGGAGGGAAGGTGGGAAACCACCGCCAACCAGCAAGTTTGGGAAAATAGTGACTGCAGGGAACAACTGGTCTTGGACTCTGTTTTTCAAAGTCTTCCAGTGCCAGCACATGAAAGAAAAGAAGAAATCCTCCTGCCATTGCTTTAGTTTTCGTGACCAGCGTATGAACCCACTATTACTATACTACTGCTCTCCATGAGTGTCCCCGCTTCACTTCCACTGTTCTAGACAGTCAGCTATGCCACCACTGGCAAAAACAAACAAACAAACAAACAAAACAAAATAAACCCCAGCAGTTCTGCAGTCACAACAGAGCCAACACCGACTCAATGGCTTGAACACCAAGTGTGGGTCAGGCAGACGGTGCCCCGGCAATGCCCACTGCTCTGCCCCACGCAGTTCCTTGTGCTGGCCCATAATGAAGGCGATGCGCAAGGACGTACACCGAGATCTCCAATACCCTCTCTCTCTCAAAAAAAAAAAGCACATGAAGAACATGTGGGAACAAATATTTAACATTAAACTTCACATTTGATTTCTCCTACAAAAGCACTCCAAGAAAGAAGGAAACATAATGCCTTAAAAAAAAAAAAAAAAGACAAAAATAATCAGTGGAATTTGGGAAAATATAAATCATCTTTTATTAGTGATTTCCCAGGGTGCTCATTCAACAACACACTCTGCAAAGTCCCAGAAGTGCACAGAAACAGCTGCCTTCCAAACCTGCAACACTGCACAGTTTAAAGCCATAGTGTAAATCAGAATAATATTATTCTTCAGATTCTGGACTGGCAGCTCACTGGTACTGCCAGGGGATTAGTGAGCTGCTAACGCTGCGGCAGTCTCTAAGGCATCAATGAAAAAGGGTCGATGGATTTTTGGATGCTTCTTTTTCTGACCTATGCCCTTTTAAAAGGGAGGGAAGTGATGATACAAAAACCTCCTGGCAATGGGGTAAAAGCAAGACAACCTGCAGGAGGCAACTACAAAAGAGGAGATGCTACAAGTGGAACTCACAAAAGGAAGAGATGAAGATTGCTGCCGGTCAAAATTATCAAAGTTACCAAATACACTGTGAAGTCCAGGGATTTGTACAGATGGGGGAACTGGAAAGTGGCGTCGACGGAGGCTTTTGCAGTCCCGAGCAGGGAGAAACCACATGGAAAAAGCAACTGTGCACCACATGCCAACGAACTTGGACCCTACCCAAGCGACATGCAGATTACCTGCACAACATCCCATGGCAGAGATGCGAACACCCACTCCCTCCTCTGGAGACTCACCAATCCAAACCACTAAACCCACAGACTACACCAAAACCCAACCGCTACTGACCAAATGCCCCACACACCATCTCCACGCAGGGTGCAAGACTGACGGAAGGATGGGGGAGTCCCAGCGCACAGCCTGGCAGCTCTAATGCTCTCTGTTGGCTTTTGAGTGTCCTCCCAAACCACAAGCCTGGCCTTCACCCTCTTCCGATCACTTGATTTACAAGCGGGAAGATACGTTTTTTGAACATATAGGTATCTATATGGAGTAATCACATTCTTATCATTATATATGTCAGCCTTCCAGATGTGATTCAAACAACGTTACAAGCATCTGTCACATGTGCCTTTGTTCCTCTCCCCGGAGGAAAATTAAGTTATGATTAAAGCTGTGAATTCACTTCACCTAGCCCATTCACTTCAATGGAGCTCTGCGCCAACAGCTGTTGGGAAACTGCAGAAAATACTTTTAGAAAATTAAGTCTTTTTCTTAAGGAATCATTATTTTCAAGGTATTGAGGTTGGGGGTTTTGTTGGTTAGTTGTTTTGGGTGGTGGTTTTATTTTTTTAGTGCTATCTGAGTTAGCAGAAGATGCCCCGTGGTACATGACAGAGCCCACAAGGGCTGTATGTTTGTGACACCCAAGAAGCACACTCAGCCCAGCCTCACCCCTGCCAGCCACCCGTGCCACCTCTGGTGCCTGGTATGGGAGGCTCTCGGGTGACAGGGAACAACCAGTCAGTAGGATTTCTTCCAGCCTCTAACGCAGTAACAATAGATATCTGACCACAAAGTACCCCGCTGCTAGTACTCTTACAGGGTGAAGTACAGGGTTTATTTTATAACTCTTATACTGATGCAAGGACACATAGAGGTTCTAGCCACCTGCATCACAATTGCTTTGCACCCAGTTATCTGTCTGGACAGAGCCCAGAACGGACTCCAGCTCTTCCAAATCCCAGTCGAGCACTCAAACCGTCCCAGTGAATGGGATTACTTGCATCAATAACTTATACTTCTGTAAAAATGGAGAGTGCAGACTCTTGCCTACGTGAACCGTAGCTTGGAGCAACACTGTCTAATATATGGGAAAATACAGGAGAGCGTCTGCTCAATAGAAGTCTATGAGCATCTGCATCTCCTATTACAGCCTCCCCTGGTCTGCAAATGCAATAATCCCTAAATTTTGTGACCGAACTCCACGCTTGTGCCCTCCCAACTCCAGCCACCATCAAGCATGAGTCATTACAGGACTATCCTTTGCTCTCATCAACACCACAGCATCTGCACATCCATTTACATTAGCTTAAGCATTACAATATATCGGTATATTATTGCATACTTACTCTAAATCCAAGTTAAACAAATACCTACAACGTAGAGTTCAGTTATCATGACACGTAGCTGGCGATTACACTAATGGCCAGGCACAGTCCTTCCCCTACTCCTAGTAGCAATTCTAGACTATACTGTACCGTTACTCCAGAATTATTTTTATATCAGTCAACCTCAAACTCTGTCTGAAACATTCCTGCTCAATGCGAAAGCTATTTCTCCAAGGTGCAACTGAAAAGATAACAGGATTAACTGTAACAGACCTTTGTAAAAGATAAGATTAACTGGGATTAATTTTTTATTAAACTACTGTGAAGAATGTCAACAAGAGAAGAAAATGATCATTTTACATTTCAATGGCTGCAGCACTGGTATGGTATGAGCTGCTCCATCGTAGCTACAGGACGGTCTCAAAATTTCCAGTACCAGCACAGGAAGGTATATTCTTGTCTACCCTGAGAGGAGTTTGGGAGCTGGGCTTTACCATCCCCACACCAGGACGTCAGTGGGCACCTCCTCCCCTGTGCAGGTTGTGTCAGCTGCATCTGCTTGATGTTCCAGCCACAGTCAGATGTGGGAAGGGGCCCGCCCAGCCTCCCAGTCAGGCACACCATGGTCCTCTCACCGCTATGATCTCTATCTCTTGGTCAGAGCATTTGCTTTGTTACCACCAAAAATGCAAACTTTTCATTGTGCTGTGTTACCGTCAAAAGAGCACTTTGTGTTTATCAACCCTGTGTTGCTAGTTTACATAGTTTATTCAAACTCCCCAAAATGCAATGCTCTACTCCAAATGTGCCTCATTGAGGATTATCAGTGTTTTTCCCATATTGAAAGTATGCCATCTACATTTTGCTCGTCGTCAATGCTGGGGAGGATCTATCCTCTTCTACGGTGCATCTCGCTGCAACTAGTAATTCTGTAATCCCAGTGAGTCAAAAGCCCTCTCTGGAGCGGAGCCCGTGTTGCTGTCGGGCACCCTTATCAACACGGAGAAAGGCATCTCCACCCTCCTGTTCTCTCAAGGCATTTAGGTCTCCATTTTGGATGCATTTTCCTTAAATTGGATCAGCTATTGTTACATGTTTTGCAATTACTTTCTAGAAATGATGGCACAGAGGAGAGTTTAGGACTCTGCACGTTCTGCTATTATTCCAAAACAAAATTACATTTCAGATATTACCCCCTCCTCTCCCCGCAAGGACAGCACTCACCACTTGTTCTATTGGGAGTAATTTGTTAAATTCTGACTCCTTCGGATGGCCCTTTCCATAGTCAGTGTTTCTCTTTAGAAACCTGGTGTTTCTCTGTGAGATTTGATCTAATGCTTTAGTTACAGACTGTTACCACAGAACTACTTTCCATCTGCCTTCTCATACGTTACATGTTGACTACGTGCATCACTTGTAAGTACAAGGTATCGCACCTGTGACCAATTCTTTCCCTGGGGTTCCTGTCCCATGGGGCTGCTCTCATTCTGTCAGATCAGACTGTCCTTCTTGCTGCAGCAGCTCCCCCAAGCCCTGCACCACCAGTTCAGTTCTGCCAGCCCACCATTACACCACCCCAAGCTCCAAGCAATTAAAACATCCTGCTGTGAATTTATGCAGTTAGCACAATTCTTGGCTACCACGCAGAAGACTCACTAGTGTACAAAGGGTCTCCTCCTATCCCTCCTTTCACAGCATGTAGGGCACCACAATGGCAGCCTCTTCCTCTCCAGCTATAAAAGGAAAATCCACAGCAGATGTTATGATTTTTAACCCCACCGTATCAGGATCCTCAGCTCGTGGGAAGTCAATGTCGCCATTTCGCCCTAAAAAAGCCCCCTGGGCCGAGCCAGCATCTGCACTGGGGTGCAGCTGGCAGAATCCGCTCTTCCCACACTGCCAGCAGCGATGGGAACTCCCCGCGGGGCAACCTCAGGACAAGGGGTGACACCAAGCTGGCCTGCTATTGCCAGCCAGCTCCTCCAGCAGCACGTGCCCGGGGACATCAGGCAGGAGCCCTTGAAGGTTGAAGCTTATCTAAAGGGCTCCAAAACACAGGAACAGTCCTACGCATTGACAGCTATTTATAGGGAATGGGCAAGACAAAGGATTGTGTTTCGGAAGACAAAAGGCTCAAGTTTGTGACTTCAGTTTCACAGCACTGAAACTGGATATAATTAAATCCTGGTTTCAATAGCCACTTCAAAATGAATGTCTCTGTGATGCAGAGAACACTGAAAGCGGGAAGATACTTTTTATTTAACCTCAAAATCTATTTTTGCTCAAGAATCCTAATTCTCCCCGGCTGGAACTTTCTCTTCCTCCTGGCATGGGTGGGAGCAATGGAAAGAAAGAAAAAAAAAAAAAAATGAATGGGGAGGAACAGTCAGGGCCTCTCACATGAGCTATAGAGAATAAGAAGGAAGACAAAGAAACCGGAACAGATTTCCTGTATCCTGCAAGCCAGGTAAAAGCACCTCCTGCCCTGCAAAGGTCTGAGGAAAAGCACAAAATTTACCCACCCAGAAAGGACACGACTTCAATCACACATTAAAGACTTCACCCCAGGACCACACAAACCCCCAAAGTCAGCCCCATAACTGCCTATCACAGTACCAGAGAACTGCAAAAATCTTACTTCATTTCTGTTGTTTGATTTCCTTGTTCTTCTCCTTTGCTTTCCATCCCACGCACACAGTTTCCAGCACTCACTTCTGGCTGGACTGTAAAGAGCAGCATTTTTCCAAGTCCTACAGCCCCCGAGGCTAGGGAAGCAAGCAAAGGTGCAAACACAAGCCATAAACCAGCAGGTGCAGGGTAGAAATGGCTCCTCACCAGGGGCCCAGCTCCACCCAGAAGCTGAGTGGTGCCAGTTGTGGAGCATCCACCTGAAGGTGCAAAACCCCCCCAGCTGGGAGCAGCCTCCTCCAGCAGCCCCCTCGAAGGGGAGAGGGGTGAGGAGGAGGCTCAGCTTTTCCCCTGCTCTCTGAAATACCAACACCTGTGCTGATACGGGCATTTTGACTGGGACTTTTGTAGAAAAGACTGTTTTATGCTCTGATGTTAAAGCCATTGTTGTAGTATGTCCTTACTACTGCTTTTACCTCAAAGGATGATCCAAAGCACAAAATCGCTAAGTTTGAAATCTTCTGGCCTTAATCACTACACTAAAGAATAACTGATATAAAGGAGAAGAAGAATAAGCGTGAATGAAGGTCTGTTTGTGGGATCTTGGAGTTAATAGAAGAATTCTGGACCATTACAGTTAACAGCTTACTCTTCTGTGATGGGTGAGCCATGCTCTGGTCCTCCAGTGTGAGAAGCAAGACCCAGGCTGCCTTTTCTCTACATCAGGCTTACAGAGGAATGTTAGCACAGACTAGTCAGCACCTACAGTAATCCACATTTATGTATTTTTTACATACAAAGAGATTGTAAAATTCTTCATCCCTAGTGCAGAAAGGAAACAATTCAAAGTATTACATAAAAACATCTTTCTTACCTATCTACTGCTATTTCAAATATGTTACGCAAATTCCAGTCAAACAAACACTTGATGTTTTATTCTGTAATAGACCCATTCAAATTTCCAGCAAACATGCAGGTTTTAACTTCTTCCTCCTTCCAATGATACACTTGATGTTCCTCAGTCTCTGGGATGACTGGATCTCCCAAGAAACACAACAGGCAAGTACAGAGAGGTCAGATTTCATAGAGGCAGGAGTATGTAACCTGCAAAGCTAAGCAGAACATGCATTGTTTTGACGGGTCACATAAAGGCTATTTCCAATTTTTGGAAGACGCTAATCATCTGAGTCTTTACACATATATAATCATGTGCTCCAAGTACACTATAATTATTTATTAAGTTTGCAGCTGTTGTCTTCCTCATGAATTTATCAGCTTGCATAGCTCTTGGGTAGCTGTTCTTAATTCACCTCAAACAGGCAAGGGGTGGGGAAGGCCACAAAGAAGCCAAGAGAGAAAAAAAAAAAAGCTACTTAACTCACCTGTTAGAAATAGAGAAAGAAAAAAAAAAAAAAGAGAAAGAAAAATATGGCTGTACAAGAGATAAATCAAGAAAGCTATCACTGTTTGAAGAAAGTATAAGAGGCCATAAAGGTACAGTCCAGGCCTGAATTCTTCTCACTGAGACCTCTTTTGTGAGAGTGGATACAGGCACACTCTCTGCCTAGGTTACCAGCCAAATAAAGTGTAAGGAGCATTACTGAAGATGGGAACTGGGCCTTGCAGGAGCAACTAGAGCAGTTGAAGGAGACAAAAATTCCAGTCCAAAGCCATCGCCACCCAGTGGAAGAACATCCTCGGCTGTCAGTGGGTCTTTGGTGGATGTGTCTGTTCAAGTTCCATCATGAGCACCATGAGCAAAGGATGCAGTGCTAACTGTCCCTGCACTGCGGCTCCTACTCCAACTGACGGGGCATACGCTTTGGGTTGGTGAGAGGTAAAAGATTCCTCTGGTTATTTTTGGAACAGAAGAATGTGAAATTATCTACGATAAGCCTTTCTTCTGCTTTGACCAGTTGCACCAAGCAACAATTTCTAACCTTTTTTAATGCCTACTGGACACAGTGCTGATGAAGACATGTTTTTTTGTAACAGCATTTTACTTACAATAGTATGCAAAGCCTTTCCTAAAACTTTCCTCATCAATTACCTGTCTAGAAAATGAGAAGTCGGTGTTAGAAACTGCCAGATCCTTAATATGATTGACTATGTCTGGTTTTAGTCAGCAAAAGGTCTCCAAGTAACAAATGGCTTGTCCATTTGTTCTCTGACAAGAAAGACTGTCGAGGCTTGAATATCATTTACGCTCAATCAAATACTAATGCTGATGGAAAACTCTGGGTTTCGGTGACTCTTGATGTGCCCCACTGGGGCATGGAGAAATGTATCGCCACTTAACATGTATAGTGCATAATGAATCTGAACGGCTCTCCTTCTCACCGCCGCGGCTGCCTCTTCATCTTGTCAGGCCTGTAGCTGTAAGATATGCATTAATTGAAATGACAAATTGCATAAACATGTGTTTCTCAGTTGGCAGTTCCCTGCTAAATGCTTATGAAACTGTTAACTACGGAAAACAAAAGATGGATGGAAGAAGATCACTTTTACAAAATGATTTTTATAGAAAAAACAAAGAAAAGCTTGATGTATGCAAACTAACAGATATCCCATATTTCACAGCTGGGGAATACCAATAATTTTTCCCCAGTAATGGGTCTTTATGAAGTCAGATACAGAAAGATTTGCACTTTATTATCAATAAGAGAATCCAAATTAAAGAAGTGACTTGAAGTGGCAAAAATTGGCCTTGGGATATAGTGAATACAGTACATCTTCCCTCTCACCACAGAGGTGGTGTTTACAAGATTTTAAGATGCAGTTCAAACAAATATTTTACCATATCATAAAATTGTTGATTATGGCATAAAAAGCCATAAGATTTGATTTCTCCTTTTTTTTGGTGTATGCACTGGTCAAAAGAAGACTGACGGTAGAAAAGAACAGATTATTAAACTGCAGTGTAGTAAACATCAATATACTGTAGCTAAGTTTTCCCTTTAAAACATTTTGCAGAATAATTATAGCTGGAACAAAGGAAGCTCAGAAAATTTCAACACTGGAGCTTTTTTGCTTTTTGGGGAAGGAAAAAAAAAGAAATCAGCCATAAAGAAGTTCTGATATTCATTTCTAAATTCTAACAAATACTTTGATTATACTACACTTTGCTACATCTGGCCTTCAGCTTTGGACCTTATCCAGTTTCCTGTAGAACTAGAGGAAATCCAGCTCAAAACTTAGGTTATGTTATTTTCTAAATGGCATAACACAAACCACCAATTTAACTAGCATTTTCCTCTGCATCATTTAGTAACACAACTGAAGCAACTTTCCTGAAGAAGAGAAGCAACTCCCCTTTTTGTTTATTTAAAATTGCAAGTGCTTCCTCAGTGGCACACCCAAGCTTTAAAATAAGGAGCAGCAATTGATTTCATTATTTCCGTGTTTCTCTTTGACATTCCTTTAAGAATTATAATGCATCTAATCTGCACTTATAGTTGCCTAGATAGAACGAGTCTGTATAGAGAGGAATCCCAGCAGCTCTAAAGACAACTATTAACAACAGCAATGGGAGCTTTTACTCTAAAGCATGACATTCTCTTAAGGCCTTGGTCTTGCAAATACTTAGCATATAAGTAGTTCTACTAAAGCAAGACTCAATCATAGGCTTTTTCACTGGTGGAGTTTTCTTTTATTTATATATATTTTTAGGCAACATATTATGAAAGTTGGAAAGAGGAAAATAAACCGGTAATATGAGGTGAGCTAATCGTCAGTGTACATGTACGGCCTTCGACACAGCATCTCAACACAGAAACCTCAGTTAAGTCAGTGGTTGAGCCAATCCCTAAGTTTGTGTAACAAATAGAAATTGCTCAAGGTCTCTCTTAGTGGCAAAAACCAATACTTCCAAGTGAACATCTTTCCTCTCTAGTGCAATACCCTGCAGATGTGACTAAACCTAAAAATAATTGCTAAGAAAAGGTTCCAGCATTTAACACAATGTATGTACTGCCTTTCTAACCCTTCCTTCGCTCATTGTCAAATGATGATGTAAAGAATTACATAAGAAAACAACAAAAAAAGATAAAAATTAACTTAATTTACACAACCAATAAAAAAGTTTAAAGCAATGACAGAAAAATAATATAAAGGTTAGATACATTAAATGCCAGTTCAACAGTATTAAGCTTTGGTAGAACAGTTAAAGAGCATAGCACCAATAAAATCCAATGTCAATACATGCTTCAGTACGCATGAGCTGTGATGAAAATGTAAATTTTGGCAAGAAAAGTAGTGTATGTTCCTTGACGCCACAGTTTCATTTCAACATCTAACAAAAAGTCTTTAGGCTCTTTCACTTGTCGCTGAAGATAGACAATGCCTGTGTATGAGTTCAGCCTTCGAGTGCTGAAGTAGTTTTCTTCATTTCCCTTGTTGATAGTAAGGATTATGTTGTCCCCAGCATAGGCAGGCGATGGTCCAATACGGAAAATATGAGCTGGGACCACAATATTGGTTTGGAAGTTCAGCTGGTAATAGGTAATGCGCACCGGGGTATTTTGGCAGTCCAGATAATTAAAACAACTGATTCGTTCACACCTCCTAAGAGATGAGAAATTAAGCACATTCAGCGTCCACGTAATAGCAGGTAAAAATATGTGTATTTCAGAATATTGCCAAGGTAAAAGACAAGCAGGAGTCCCAAACTTCTGGTGGGTAATTACCAGCTGCTTGTTCTGGTTTTACAGTGCCCGTAAAGCATTTGTAAATGATATAATTGTCAGAGAACAACACTAAGAAAAAGATCCTGGACACGGAGAGCTGTGTTGGGAAGCTCCACAATGAAGAAAGAGCCAGAGTCATGCTGCAAGCAGCATGGAGCTCGGAAGAAGAGTCTGTGTTTCATCACTGACAGCACAAGCCTGGGCCAGCGCTCCAAGAAAATAAAAGCAATCACACTTAAAAAGGAAGCTACAGCATGGGAATGGGAAACAAGCTCCTCAACTTGTAACTCTGCTCAATTCTATAAGGCAGGAAAAGTATGTTCTAAGTCATAAGCAACGAAATATGGCTTCCCAAAGCACTGCCAGCCATGGAGGCAGGAAATGGGTAGGGAGATTTCGGGGCTCCTGAACCTCAGCTGCTGAAGAGCTGTGGGGATGTGCCATTCCCAGAACACGACGGCCTGGCAAGCTCATTATCCGGCTTCCCCTCAATGCTTCAACAATCTCTGAGGAACTGCAATCTGAATATTAAACAGGGGCCCCAAAACTCTAAGTGGTGCACTGAGCAGCCTGGCAGCCACTGCAACGATAGAAGCAGCATAGAAGATCTTATTTTTTTAAAAACTTAATTATAAGCAGAGCCCTTTTAGAGCTGCAGCAAGTAGAGCTGCAAGCTTTGATGACTGCAGAGTTGGAGGGCAAATGGGGGCTCTAGGGCTTGGAAAAAGGAAGAGGCAAAAAGGAACAGAAACTCTATGAAAGTTGGGGAAAGTCCATGTGCTCCAGGTACTGAAGCATCTTCTTAGAGCTCTGAGCACTTTCACCCACCCACAAATTAAAGCACTATGTAATATCCACAGCCACCGGACAGGGCTGCTGGCTTTGCTGTGATGGCCATACTTACATGTCAGACACTTTTCTGTAGTTGGAAGGACACTCGAAGGACAGGCAGCGGAAACTGCCCTGGATGTTATAGCAAGTCTCTGCAGCTGAACAGTTATGGGTTCCTATTGCACATTCATCGATATCTAATGAGAAGAAACACAAAGAAAAAGACATGCTAAGTTCAAAAATAAGATATAATCACAATTTATTGGCTGTAATACTGTAGAATCAGAGAATGGTTTAGGTTGGAAGGGATCTTAAAGATCTTCTAGTTCCAACCCCCCCGCCCTGGGCAGGGACACCTCCCACTAGACCAGGTTGCTCAAATCCTATGCTTATGAGAGTGTGTGCACAAGAAGCAAGAGGAGTCTGTGGGTTTGGCTCTGCGACTGGACGGTTCTTGTTTTCACCACTCGGTCACTGTGTGTTATCTCTCCGGTACCTGCGCCTGCTGCCTGCAGAGCAGGACTGCGAGAACCCCGGAGGAAACACCCGGGGCGTGAAATGCACATTCAGGTGAGGGGTGTCAGGTTCATCTCTATGCACTGAAACTTTTTGACATTTGGCGTGATAGGGTAAATCATGTTAATTTCAATTCTGCTAAAATTCCTATGTCTTCTGGGGAAAAAAAATTCCTTCCTTGACATTATCAGTCAATAAGAGATGATAGTATCACTCGGCGGTGTGTGCAATGAAGAAGGGAACCCATTCTTCCCTACAAGCAGCTTATGATCCTTTTCATGCTGTTTGATAGTCCTTCCCCTCCTTTCTTGCCACTTCCCACTGCAATAAAAAACAGACACGAACATGTTTGGTTCAAACCAAACATGAACATCTTGACAGAATCACCTGTGTGGTCACATTCTCCCTTGCTCCAGAGGTGTCAGAGATGCGTTGTAAGTAATATTATAAGCTAGGCTGAAAGGAAACAGAATAAAATAACTAGATAGCGGTAGTCTAAGGCAGTGGAACTCTAAATTTCTCAGAGCAGTCAACCTGTCCATCCCTGCAGACGCTGTGTAAGCTTTCTACAGCTGTTCCGATTGAAGATAGTTTTTGAATAGTTTCCTGAAAGTGATGGGCCAATTTTTACAGCTTCACAGGTCACTGGTACTCCCTGAACCACAGGCTAGCTCTAAGCACAAAACTATGTCATATGTTGTGTTTCTAAACAAGCCTGTGAGCGCAGTGCACGTGGAACAAGCTCAATAGCTGGGGGAAGCATCTCACTGGTTTCAAGCAGCAGAGCACGTGCACAGACTGGTGTGTGGTGTGGACACTGCGTGCAAGCGCTGGAGCAGGAGGGGCAGTCCTTGATGAAAGGCAGCCACTGCTACAAATTGCTCAGACAACGCATAACGTGTGTGTGATCGCAATGGCTCCTTCTTCGTGGACAGGGCTGTAAAATGTCCACATAGCCCAAGCAAACAAACATTCCCCTGTCACCCCGTCTGCAGAGACAGGCCTTCCCCTCCCCAGAGCAAACACACGTCATGGATGGAGGGACACCCTAGGTCTGCCTCCACAGCCTACTGTGAACAAGCTGTCCCTCAGGAATAAACAAATCCCATCAGAATATAACCAACCCATGCTAAAAGCCAACAGGACCTTCTCAGTGACTTCTTGAGAATCGGGAAAGCTGGGCTATGTCAGGAGAAGAAATTTATGCATGAAGGTTGCTCTGGATTAAAGCAGGGGGCAAATACAAAGCAAAGTAACAACTGCTGTACAGCTGCGTGATCCAGGAGACGTAAGCTCCACCAGACTATTAGGAAATATGGGAACTTAAGAACAACACTTTAGAACAAGGCACACATTTTTGAAAATCTAAGTTACATATAAATATACCCTTGTAATGAGAATGTTGCAGAAGACAAAAAAGAACTCATTACTTAACTCTCATTACTTAAAGCTCAAAGACACTTTATGGCCTAGAGCATAAACGTGGTAACCTAAATAATACATATGCACAAGCCCAAGCCATGGACCTTTAAATGCTGAAAACCAGATGCAATAACAAGGATCCAGCTTGAGCAGAAAATATTGGCAAAGATCTTGCAGTCACATTGTGTACTCCCAAATGTCTAGACAACGCACGGAGGCTTTAAAATGAACTAAATGCTAACAGACAAACCACGTGGACTGTGTAGGGCTCCGCAGTTCTGCCAATTGTCACAAAGGAGAGAGACTCTTAGAGGAAAACTATAACCTCCCACTCCCTCCATTCCCCTGGGATGAGAACTGATCTCATACACTGAAGTGACTGGTTTAAAAGTCTTGCAAAGAAAAGTATACAATAGGAAGTAGGAGAGAATCAAAGTAAATTAAATCCCTTGCCGATTCTCAGAAGTGCCCCTAGGTGAAAAGAAAATTTCTTCCATATTGCAATCATTGTCATGAAAGCACTCACTTCACCAGTTTGGCTGTGCTGCAAAATACCATAGGCTGTTTCTCCAAAAAGATCCATATGTTGAGATGCTATTACATGAGACAACTCGTATGGAAAAAAAAAAGGTACAAAGAATGTACCACCAGTAACTCCTAATAACTGGTCAGATGATGAGCCACTGGAGCCAGCTCTTTAGCTGGTGGAAACCAACATAGTCTTCTTGAGTTTAGTGCAGCCGACATCAACTCAGACAGTTTCTCTGATCATATTTTCAGAGACTTCAATATAAGACTGGCCAAACTCGTAACTACAAACTTGGAGAGCTCAAAGAAAGGGCATGGACCCAGAGGTTACTTCCAGCGCCTGACTAAATGCCAGCTTACCCAGCCATGCACAGAACTGCCAACATGTGCTAAGTTTTGCAAGTAGACCAACCTCACCCTCTAAGGAGGGTGCGTGTACCAGGTGGCATCGGTACTTTGAAAAGCTTATAGAATCATAGAATCATAGAACGGTTAGTGTTAGAAGGGACCTTAAAAGATCATATAGTTCCAACCCCCCTGCCCTGGGCAGGGACACCTCCCATCAGACCAGGCTGCTCCAACCCCCATCCAGCCTGGCCTTGAACACCTCCAGGGATGGGGCAGCCACAGCTTCTCTGGGCAACCTGGGCCAGGGGCTCACCACCCTCACAGCAAAGAACTTCTTCCTCAGATCTCATCTAAATCTCCCCTTTTTCAGTTTAAAACCGTTACCCCTTGTCCTGTCACTTCAGTCCCTGATCAAGAGTCCCTCCCCATCTTTCCTGTAGGCCCCCTTTAGGGACTGGAAGGCTGCTATAATGTCTCCCCGGAGCCTTCTCTTCTCCAGGCTGAACTACCCCAACTCTCTCAGCCTGTCCTCACAGCAGAGGGGCTCCAGTCCTCTGAAGGGCTAAGTGACATTCGTTCAACTGTCACTTAGCAGGGCTAGTTTATCCAACAGGAACCCTCTCCACACGGGTGAGCGTGCAGGGAGGATTTCACACCACAAAAACAATGCAAGTGAAATCCACAGGTCCATGCGGCAAACCCCTTTCCTCCACCTCCAGCGCCTGGAGCACGCTGCGTGCCTCCGGCTCGGGAGAGCTGCGCCAGCCAATTAACGCAGTGACTCACACTACTGATTCTGGAAGACGTCCCCAGCTCAAATCGCACTGCTGGCAGAGGTGGCAACCAACACGCCAGCACTCAAAGCAGGGGGGGAAAAAAAGCCCAAGGAGAGTAAAAAGCCTGAGGAAAGTTATAGCTGCAGTTTTCTAAAGGTTACTCTTACGTAAGAATTTAAATGCACATGGATATAACTGCATGCTGAAGTAATACTTAAAAACACATTATTAAAAAAAAAAAAAGCTTTTAAAACCTTTAAAAATATTTTACTTTTCATTTAGTCTGTTTCTCTGCTCCAAAGTCAGGCTCAAGTACGCTCATGCCAGTCATGATTTACACAGTGTAAATTCACTGCCATTAGCACTGAGAAGAGAATTTTAAGCATAGGAGATACATAACCGAAAGTTATGTGAAGGGTTCCTGAAAAACTAAGAGCAGGAAATGTCTGGTAGTTCATGTAAACGACTGCAGGAATGCATGTAGAGTACGTAAAGGTAATCAGATCTTCAATCATCATCACACAGTCAGTGCATCCTTTGGAAATGGGGGATTTTGACTTCAAAATCAGACAGCTGTGCACCAGATGAAAAACACCAGACCCCCAGAAGACATTTCTATGATTCTGGAGACAAGGGGTGTGTGTGTGGAGGATACATGTCATTTACGCTAACATTTACTAATGCCAACATATTTAAGCTTAGGTGGCAGACTTCTGGATGTCCAAGTCCCCATTCCAGCTCCTACATTCTCTCTCCCAGTTTTCTGTGGCAGGAAATGGCAACTCCTAATGAAGCCACAGATTTCTACATCTGGCACCTCTAAAAAAACCAGATCATTTACTGCTGTGCCAAGGTGCACATACAGCTCATGCAAGTAATCAAGTGCCCCCATTTGAACGATGAAGTGGGCTCCCTTAGTAACTGATTTAAACAATTAGCTCACATTGACAGCTGAGTTGCCACAGTACATTTTCTAACACAGGCTAAAGCTGACATTTCAGATACCATTATTTGGCAACTTTGTCAAATACAGGCTTCTTAACAGTGACTAATGTAAAAAATGGAAACTTGATTGAATAACCGTAATGTCTTAGATCATTCCAAGGATTAAAGCTTCATGATATAATCCTTTCAGTTTCTAAACTCCTCATTACCTCGACAAGTTCTTCCATTTGCTGCCATGGTATATCCCTGCTCAGGACAAGCACACTGATAACTACCAGGAACATTCACGCAGCGGAAAGTACAAAGAATGCCTGCACTTTGTGTGCACTCATCGATATCTGGGGAAAAAAGCACAATTACAAACATATGAAAAAAAGAAAAACAGAAATGTGAAAAGGGAGGCTGTAAAACACAAGGAAATTCTCATCTGACACATTTATAATATATTCTTAAACAAGAATGCAACCATGAAAGTTTGACATTGCTCTAGGACAGTTGTTTTGCTTTCTGAAATGCTGAACACCAGATTGCTCCAAAAAAACCTGGTTGCAAGTAGTATGGACTTACGGAAAAGAACAGTAAGTCTAGGGCACATCTGGGTTTGAAAAACTCTCTCTGGTACCTCTGTAACTCTTCTAGGATTGCTTTGGGGGCTTGCTTGTGCTAGGAATAACGTGGGTTTCTTCACCATTTCTTAAATAGAGACTCTCCAAAGTATGTGTCAGTATTGGTAACTTCAAGAAAACAGGTAAAACCCTTCCTTTCTCCATTCTGATCACTCCACTCTTCATTCACCCACCACCAGCAGAAGTTAGAGCAAGCCTTCATTCAGCCGTGGCTGAGTGGAGGCTTAATTGATGCAATATGGGTAAACATATCTTCCCTCCTGATTTTTTCAGTCATAAGCTCTAGCCCTGTGAAACAACAACCTCACCGGTTCTATGATCAGATAAGTATATTCCAGCCCCAAGTAGGACACATGAAAATAAACTGAATTTTTCAATAGCTGGAGTAACCTTTTGCAGCTTCTGCAGCAGGGTGTAACGCAGAATCATCCTTCAGCATCCCCTGCAGCATTAGGTGCTGTTAAGAGTTCAACAGCACTGACTTTTAAAGAGTATACACGTATTTAACTTGACCTGACAAAGCAGCAGCCTTACCTTTACAAGAATGCCCATCTTCTGCTAGCTGGAAACCTTGCCTGCAGTAACACTGATAGGAACCATAAACGTTGGCACACTCCTGGCTGCAGGGACTAGTATCGCACTCATTCACATCTGTATTCAAAAACAAACCCACAGACATTGCCACAATGGTTCAGAACAGTATCTTCCACCATTTCTTGCCTCCGAGAACAGCTACCAGCCCCTTCTGGTAAGAGTGAATAAGGATGGACTAATTTGTCCCAAGAAGATGCTTCTGCTCCAGAGGCAGAATGCCAAGAAGTGTGAGGATGTCTGTTGCACCCGAAAGTCATGTCTATGTATGCCAATAAAAACACATACACATGGAAACACGTGTTTCAGACCTTATGGGTTACAGTTGATTAAAAATATGTAAGCTTTGCCTTAAAAAAAATCATGGAGAACTTAAAAAATATCCATTCAATTCAAAATCCATTTTTTCAAATTTTGTCACTACCAAGTTTCATCTTTATTAAAATTTGAATGAAAAGTCTCCTATTCTAACTTTGTTATGTTCTCCTTTTCTTTCATCTGGAAGGAAAGGAAAAAGCATGTGAGGGAAAGGAAGAAAGAGGAGAAACTTGTTGGCTCTCATCTGACAGTTTGAGTGTTTGATTAAAAATCTGCAAATTTGAGCACACGTGGGTTTACTGTATTTATCTTTCACTTCAGCCTCTTCTCTAAAGTCCCTTAATTCACACTGCAATTTCTTCTTCATGAAAAAAAAGTCTGGTACCTTCACAATGCTTCCCATCATAAGACAAGCGGAAACCAGAAGAACAAGTGCAATGGTAGGACCCAGGGGTGTTCTCACACGTGTGCTGACACAGACGTCCAGGGTAATTCCAGCACTCATTTATATCTGCCAGCATAAAAAGCAAATATACAATCAACTTAGAAACAAAAGCATCAAACAAGATGCAGGAGGATATTTTTTAAAGTGTCAGAGATTGATTTGCAGAGCATGAAATGCTGCAGCCTCAGGTTTTATGCTGACTTTGGGCTCCAATTGGTGCACAGTAGTGATAAAATACAAAATGCTGTATCATAGCCTCTTATGAAGAAAGTTGTGAAATCTTCAGAAAGATAAATTCCTACAGCAGCAGAAGCGTAACCCGTAGGGAAGTACTTTGCAGATGACTTTAATTGATAACCTGCAGCTAAACCAAACCAAGGGCACCTGGCCAAAATCTCAGCACGGAGCAGCAGGGCTCTAAATGGCCGGTCACACTGAACAACAGCTGCTTTGGAGGTGATTCCATTATCTTTTGAGGCACTGCATTGCAGAACTAATAACTGCATACTGCAATGGTGCTAAATACTGCCTTGAGGTCCAAGGCTCAATCAATCAGTCGTTTCATCTCATCTTGCGCCTTACATACCAATGCAGCTTCTGCTGAACGCATCGTACTGATATCCCATCTTGCAGTCACAGCGGTAGGCCCCAGGAAGATTATGACAAATCTGCCCTTCGCCACAACGGTGTACACCAGTTTGACATTCATCCACATCTGCAGAACCAGAGAAAGCAATTAGTTTACATATAGTTTGCTGAAAATCAGTGTTTACAAAGACAGCAAAATAAATTAATTAAATAACAGGAATAGAAACTATCAGGGTTGTCCCCTGGACAGAACAAAAAATATCAGCTTTTCCCACTGTGCTCTTCTCAGTTAGCTTTACAAATCTCTAAGTCAAACTTTTCAAAAGCAATACGTTATCTTAAAAGTGAAAATGGTAACTGTAACTGCAACGGAGCTTTCCCAGCATATTCTGCATTTCAATGTAAACACATTTTGATTCTGATCAAACCATGACATTTAAACAACCTATTCTGATGTTCTGCCATTACGTGAGTCACGGCAAGCCATTTAAAGCAAAACAAGAACTAGCCAGAAATTCTGCTCATCCCTTCAATTAAAGCAATGGCTATTTTCATCTCGAGGTGCCCTTTCAGTCTCGCTTCTGCTGTCTACCTTTTGCTCTTTCCCAATGTTGATCTTTTCTCTTTTCTCAATCAACTCACATTTTGATTTCCTCGTGGCCTCTCATCCGAAACCCAATACCAACAAATTAGTTGCTTCTACACTCACATGCATCACTTCCAATCTCATTTAAAAATCCTCAGATGAAGATGAGAGTTTTCAATACGCGCTGATTTACAAGACTTGCAACATGACTAAATAGCTCATCAGTATCTAACAAATCCCTGTTACCATCTGTGACAAGAAGCATCAAAAAGTCTGATTAACCCTCCAAAACTTGTATTTCTTCAAGTATTCTGAGTTCTGCCATTTCCTAAGCTATCACAGCCTGCTTCCTTCCTACTATTCACATCTTCAACTACTTTTACAACTCAAATCCCTGTTCATGTTATATTAATTAGAGTGGCAGTCTAAGGCTGGGTGTACTCCATACTGCCCTATTTGAAGTCATAAATTTGAGCACTATTTCATTTCAAAGGGTTCCTGGGCAGTTCTTCATCAGACAAGAGCCTTGGAGGGAGCTCTGGAAAGCAGTCACTTCCTGAGAAAATGGTAAGGAAGTGAGAGAAAGTTACTTATCAAAGAAACTTGGATTTGGAAAAGCAGAGATTATATGAACCCTGACGAGAGGCACAAGCAAATACTTTGTTCAGTATTTCAGCGCAGATTCCCACCTACACAGTCCCTGCTGGAATCAGGGTTAGGGATGGCAGGAAACGCCATTCGCCAAGCAAAGAATTCCTGACAGACTCACAGATTTCTGCTGAAACACCATCTCCTCATTTTCTTTTAAGATCACAGGTAGCATCAAACCAAGGAAGTTTCTAATGCAGATGTGATTTTGTAAAGTAGCAGGTTTATTTGCAATGAATTCATGTGTGCAACCATTTCATTAGTTTGTCCAAAATTATATGTTCCATTGCATTCAGACTTTAATTAGTTCTAGGGCATTATACCATCAGAAGTGTGCTATATTTCATGACAGTTACAGTAGTTTTCAGTTAAATGGAAGAGGTAGTTTTTAATAACTCATTTACTAAATCAGAAAATATGAACATTTTAAAGAGAGGTGAAGCCCCTGAACAGAGAACATGACCCTATAAGTGTAGTTCTGCTGGAGAAACATATGCAGATGATGTATTTACTACTGTGAATAAATCTGAATCAGGAATCTAATTAGCTATTGTAATGCCTTAAAGAAACTAGTCTTTATCATAGAGAGGGGAAATTAGGACCATATGCGTTTCTTCTTTCTTCTCCATGCTCTCTGCCTACTTAAAGAAAGTCAGACCAAAAGAATGTCAGAAGATACAGACTGCAAACAGAGTGCACACAGCAAAGGCAGAGAAATCACCAATTAACATTAAACATTTGTTTTCCCAAAAGCAAACTAAAGAAGCTTCCTTATACCTGCTCCTTAAAAGCATTGTCAATCGTAGAGAAAAAGTATCATCAGTAATTACAGTACATTGTGTTATCTCATCATACTTTAAAGATATAAATGCTGTATGAATAATGGCAATTTCCTCCTCTGGCACATATTTACACACAGTCACCCTCTTTTAGGAACAACTGGGGGAAAAAAGCTGGATTCTTTCTGTAAATCATCAGTTTGAAATTTAGGAACACAATCTGCCCTAGCCATTAGCAGGGCTTGAAAACAAAGGCTGTTAGCACTACAGCCAGGACTTCTGAGCTGCTCAGTGATGACTGCTGACTTGCAGAAAAAAAAATGCCATTCATGGAGATGTTGGCGTGGCAGTAACCATAAAAACAATTTCAGGGTCACCACGCTTCAGGTGGTGCAAGTGTACCTAGCCCGCTTGACTTTGCTGAAACAGGACTGATCAAAACCAGCTGAACAATTGTGTCTTCATAGCAAGTGGCACCGACAGGTTTTTTGGACCTTCCCCTTCTAACAGCCAAAATATTTCAGGCTGCTGTATAATAAGAGAGCAAATGACACTGCACTACTTTGCCCCGAGTTTTCAAACACAACCCCCAAGAGCTGTATTAGGAAGCTTTCTCAGTTTCCTCAGTTATGCACATAAACTGTCCCCATCTTCTGCTGCTTCCAAATCTTCCTCACCTTCTCCCTGGCCAAGCATAATTTGGATAGTCCTGGGGGTAAAGTCATGAAGGGAGATACAGCATAAAGAAAAGCAAAAAGGAGAATGCAGAAATTTATGCAGAAATGGGATCTTCTAGCTATACTGCTATTTTTTGCTACAAGTTGCTAGTCGTGACCAACTCGTCTACCACCCACCTGTAACATCACAAAAGCAGATTTTGTTTATTTTTTCATCCTTCCTTTTATCCAAAGGGAACACAAGTAGGATTTATTAGGATATCATCATTGACCAAAATACTGATTTGTCATTTCTTTCTTTTTCCTCTGCCATTGTTTTATAATTTCCTACTTCATGAAACACAGAACGAACATAGGGAACTCAAAAATACATAGCCAGCCTTGCCTTGGGCACCAAGGACCAAGCTTTCAATTCCTTTCTTCTGAGTGTGCTCATTTACAGAACAAATACTAATAAGAGATGAAATCTGCTCTTCTGAGTCAGTAACTCCATAAACACATTGGAACAAATACAAATCAGTACCAAGCTGCATGCCAGCCATACAAATATTTCAACATTCTTTTCACAAAGAAAGTAAGAATTTATCCTAAACATACACACAACTGGATGTAAACGGGGAACGCCATTCCTAGCGCTACAAAGAACATCCACTTAGCGCTACTCTCCTGAGTCCACACACGCAGTGTTTCTCATTTGCTGCGTCCCGTGGCTTCTGAACCTATCGCTTACAGTGAGACACTGCAAAAAATAGCAAAGGATCATGGTTTTGACTGACAGCATGAATTTAAAAATAACTAATTCACATTCACTCCAGAGCAGAAGTCAGCAAATCCCATACGCAGTCAAAACCAATGGCACCCGGCGTGCCCAGAGGAACTCCATGCAGCAGTCAGACATCAGTGCAGCATCCTGTAGCGCAAACAAACCATTGAGCTGCTTGAACAGCAAATGCATACAGCAAATTCCCATCCCTCAAATAAATTTAGGAATCTGGAGGTAACTCAAAACCTCTTTTTAGAACTGAAATGTACTTTTTCCTCTGAGAGGGCACACGACCAGACACTGCAGTCCGACCTTACCGATGCATCGCGTTCCCTCCTCGTTGGAGTGGTAGCCTCTGCTGCATGTCAGCGTGTTCCTTTGGCAGGTGTAAGACCCAACGGTGTTGATGCAGTTGAATCCTGGTTTACATGGCTCAGGGAGAGATGTGCATTCGTTAATATCTGGTGAAGACAAAGAATTAGGATAATGAGAGAAGCTATTTAACCTTTCTGGTCTGTATTCTTCCAGCTGTCACTTCTTTTCCTTCATTTCAATTTATTGTGCTACAAAGATAAGGCTGATGAAAGTCTGCTGTGCTTTCAAATTCAATATGCAAGTACGCTTATCTTTAAAAGGACAGCAATTTTAAAATTTAATTCAAAGCAGGATTTGAGGAAAATTACATGTGGTCAATATACACGCCTTGGACAGGCTAAAAGGAAGAGGAGTTGGCCAGTGGTGCTGCACATAGTACAAAGACATTGCTCGTCACACTCACCAACACAGTTTCCCTCCGGGTCTTGTAAAAATCCATCCATGCAGCGTTGCTTTGACTCACAGTAGAATGATCCTTCGGTATTCTGACAAACGAAGTTTACTTTACAACTATGAGTTCCTCTCTTGCATTCATCAATATCTGTTAATCAGAGCAAAGCACCAAATTGTGACTAGTTAAGCTGTAATTTTCAATGATCTTCATGACTATCTTATAACTTCTTTTCTCAGAAAGGAAGTTAGGAAGCATCATTTAAACCAGGCACTCAACATGGCCTTTGGGAAATCTGAGGATTAGGTGTGTTTGCTATGGGACATCCACTTCTGCATAGGCTTCAGAACTTGTCAGGTCCTGCAGCAGGTGCGATTCAGATCCCTACTGCCTTGTTCACAGCATCTCTTGTAGACCACAAATACTGAAACATCTGCAGTTTTAAAATCCTAAAGACCCAAATTAAAACTAGGAAAAAGGATGCATAAAATGAGTAATGCTATTGCAAAATCAAAATGGTCTCATTCCTTAAATACCTCAGGAATTCTAAGTAGAAACCTACCTCCACTGAATTCAATACTAAAAAGGCACCTCACTTGAACAGGGCTTCACTTTGTACGCAGGCACATGCGTATACATGTATGTACCTAAGTACAAAGAAAAAACACTTATCTAACTCTGAAAAGTATTCTGAAAAAAACAATTGAATGAAAGGTAGCAATATTAGTAATAAGTTTTGCTTTTTTCTCTTACTCTGCAGCCAAAGCTCAACACAGCCTTCTCATTTTTTATTATGTATATGAAATTATTTCTCAGGTTATGCTCACCAACTTAATGCTTGCTTTCTAGGCACATTGAAAATGCTTCCTGCAACTTTCAAACTTATAAATTTACACCCAACTGATCTGTGTTGAATAACTGCGTGGATCAGGTGGTACAGTGGCATTGCTTCCATTTTGCTTCCAGTTGAAGAAACCCCACCTAGGAATAGACTTCAGCTATAAATATGTTCAAAATTCAGTTCCTGTAAATATTTTCAAATGCTACTTTAACAGACACTAGGTCTCGAGAACAATTCCTCTGATGAATATCTTTACTAGAAGATAAAGACAAATGAAGAATACTCCACAACTGAAGAGTCCCCACTCCTCCAGGGAGACAAGGGGAGAACTGCTGGCACTTCTCTTTCTATCCTGGCTCCTCAGTTAAATTTTAAGGTCACAAGGGAATACGACAAGGCTCCCAGACAGTACTATATTAATAAGTCTTCCTACCGTATTTATTGACTGACAAATAAAACCTGTGGAATACGGTGTTTCATAAACCTCTGCAAATTCAATAGTTATCTGTAGGCAATTTTACACAGAGTAGTTCTGGAATTCTAGTCTTTCTTAGAAGTCATTGATTTAAAGGCTACTTTGAAATTATTTGTAAATTTTATAATCTGTTATAATCTAACTTTAAGACTAGAAAGCAATTTAGATCAGCAATAAATTTTAGAAATGCTATAGGATCAGACAACAGAACAACACATTCACAAACAGCCTCCTCAAGTAAACCAAGGTTTACTTATGACAGCTGTATATAAAGTGAGATTTCCGATCATTTCTATTTTACAACTTTATGTTATATGTCAAGAGCTAAGTTCTTTCCTTAGGCATCTCTCTTACTCCAGCTGTCAGGAAACTCCTTGTGTAAAAAATTTAGGAGTAAATAACATTAACTTTTGCCCTGGGAGGCAGGGCACGTGTCTCTTGCGTACTCCTGTGCTGCAGAGCAACTTCTGCCATGCTACAGCTCCCGAGGTTAGCTTCTCCATTAGCCATACAGACCAAAAGGAGGGAGATGAAGAGTAACTTCTTAACCCCATGACCATTCAAAACGTAAATAAATGCAGACAGACTTCCTAAATACAGGAAAGACCAGACTGAGTCAGCCCCATGATCCATTCAGGCTGTGATTCAGTGTTCAACAGCAAACAGCATGCGTCCCTTCAGAGAAAAGCAGAGCTAGCCAGAGGAATGCAACAGGAATTCTTCCAGCAGCAAGATCTCTCTCCAACCCTTTAAAAACAGGGTAAACCCTAATACATAAGGTTTCATGCATTTTCCAAATTATTTATAGTTATCACTGGAATCTATTTCAAATAAATGAATGTACAGAAGGGGCTTATGAAGCCAAACATTTCCATGATGATCAGCCTTTTTTAGTTACAACCCTGATAGCACGGACCAGCAACAATAAAGTGCTTTGCAACCCCTTTCTTTTCGTTTTTGGTAACAACCATCACATCAGCTGAAAAACACTTGTCTTACCAACACATTCTCCATCCTTAAGTTCATAACCCAGCTGACAGCTCAATTCCTGGAGACATTTGAATGATCCCATCGTGTTGACGCAGTGCTCTCTCCGCTGGCAGGTGTGCGTATCCGTTACGCATTCATTAATGTCTACAAGAAATAGTTAAACAATTCAGTGCCTCATATTTACCAAGAGATCTGCCTCTTCCTGCTCTTTTGGAAGGAGTCAAAAGCTCAAGTGAAACCATTTCTTACAAAAGACAGTCAATATACACTTTGCTACAGTGTTCTGATGAAAGATGTTTTATTCCAGGATCTTTTGTTAACAGAGAAACTCAAGAAACACAAATCACAGGGCTATTTCCTTCTCCCCTCTTCCCAAATGTGCAGTGGATGGTGTAGGCATTGAGGACAAGGGATGAACAGAACTGGTAAAATGCAGGGTGGGCAGAGGATTGATCATCAGCTTCTGGTTTACTGGATAGAAACCTCCTGGACAACTGAATGAGAAAGTGATTAATGCTTACTGCTCATTGCCAGGTTTCCATAGCTCAGGCTATGTATCAGTCCTGCTGCTTCACGCCACATAGACAGGAGCTGCCAGTGTGGAACTGCTGCAAGAGACACATACTGAAACTGCCTCTCTCACTGCACCTGGAGTCATATAACACACTTATTTCACAGAATCACAGAATGGTTTGGGTTGGAAGCAACCTTAAAGATCATCTAGATCCAACCCCCCTGCCATGGGCAGGGACACCTCCCACCAGACCAACCTGCTCAAAGCCTCATCCAGCCTGGCCTTGAACACCTCCAGGGGTGGGGCAGCCACAGCTTCTCTGGGCAACCTGGGCCAGGGGCTCACCACCCTCAGAGTGAAAAATTTCTTCCTCAGATCTCATCTACATCTCCCCTCTTTCAGTTTGAAGCTGTTACCCCGTGTCCTGTCATTACACTCCCTGATCCAGAGTCCCTCCCCATCCTTCCTGTAGACCCCCTTCAGGGACTGGAAGGGGCTCTAAGGTCTCCCTGGAGCATTCTCTTCTCCAGGCTGAACAGCCCCAACTCTCTCAGCCTGTCCTTATAGCAGAGGGGCTCCACCCCTTTGATCATCTTCGTGGCCCTCCACTGCACCTGTTCCAACAGGTCTATGTCCTTCTTGTGGTGAGGACTCCAGAGCTGGATGCAATACTCCAGGTGGGGTCTCACCAGAGCAGAGGGGCATAATCACTTCCCTCGACCTGCTCGCCACGCTTCTTTTGATGCAGCCCAGGATGTGGTTTGCTTTCTGGGCTGCAAGCGCGCATTGCCTGCTCATGTTGAGCTTCTCATCAACCAGCACCCCCAAGTCCTTCTCCTCAGGGCTGCTCTCAAGCCATTCTCCACCCAACCTGTATTTGTGCCTGGGATTGCCATGACCCAGGTGCAGGACCTTACACTTGGCCTGGTGGAACTTCATGAGGTTCGCACGGGCCCACCTCTCCAGCCTGTCAAGGTCCCTCTGGATGGCATCCCTTCCCTCCAGTGTGTTGACCGTGCCACACAGCTTGGTGTTGTCGGCAGACTTGCTGAGGGTGCGCTCAATCCCACTGTCCATGTCACCGACACCACCAGTCCCAGTACTGACCCCTGAGGAAGGCCACTCGTCACTCGTTTCCATGTTGAGATTGAGCCATTGACTGCAACCCTTTGAGTGCAGCCATCTAGCCAGTTCCTTATCCACCCAGTGGTCCATCCATCAAATCCATGCTTTTCCAATTTAGAGACCAGGATGTCGTGCAGGACAGTGTCAAACGCTTTGCATAAGTCCAGGTAGATGACATTGGTTGCTCTCCCCTTATCTACCAATGCTGTGGCAACATCATAGAAGGCAACCAAATTTGTCAGGCACGATTTGCGTTTGGTGAAGCCATGGTGGCTGCCACCAATCGCCTCCTTATTTTCCATGTGCCTTAGCAGAGATTCCAGGAGGATCTGCTACATGATCTCGGCAGGCACAGAGGTGAGACTGACCGGTCTGTAGTTCCCCGGGTCTTCCCTTTTTCCCTTTTTGAAAATGGGGGTTATGTTTCCCCTTGTCCGATCAGCGGGAACTTCACCAGACTGCCACAACTTTTCAAATATAATGGAAAGCGGCCTGGCAACTTCACCTGCCAGCTCCCTCAGGACGTGTGGATGGATTTCATCTGGTCCCATGGACTTATGCACCTTCAGGTTTCTCAGATGGTCCTGAACCTGATCTTCTCCTACAGTGGGTGGTTCTTCATTCTCATAGACACTGCCTTTGCATTCTGCAACTTGAGTGATGTGGTTGGAGCCCTTGCCAGTGAAGACCGAGGTGAAAAAGTCATTCAGCACCTCAGCCTTCTCCATATCCCAGGTGACCAGGTCTCCTGTCTCCTTCCTGAGAGGGCCCACATCTTCCCTAGTTTTACCTTCACCCCTGACATACTTATAGAAGTTTTTCTTGTTATCCTTGATGCCCCTAGCCAGACTTAATTCTCTCTGGGCTTTAGCTTGCCTAATCTGGTTCCTGATCACTCAGACAGTTTCTCTGTATTCCACCCAGTCAACCTGTCCTTGCTTCCACCCTCTGTAGGCCTCCTCTTTGCTTTTGAGCTTGTCCAGGAGCTCTTTGTTAATCCACGCAGGCCTCCTGGCATTTTTGCCTGACTTCTTCATTCTTGGGATGCACCGCTCCTGAGCTTGGAGGAGGTGATCCTTGAATACTAACCAGCTTTCTCGGGCCCCTCTTCCCTCCAGTACTTTTTCCCATGTTGCCCTGCCAAGCAGGTTCCTCAAGAGGCCAAAGTCTGCTCTCTTGAAGTCCAGGGTAGTGAGCTTGCTGTGTGCTCTCCTCGCTGCCTGAAGGATCTTGAATTCTACCATTTCATGATCACTGCAGCCAACGCTACCCTTGAGCTTGACACTCGCCACCAGCCCCTCCTTGTTGGTAAGGACAAGGTCCAGCATAGTTCCTCTCCTTGTTGGCTCCTCTACCATTTGAAGAAGAAAGTTGTCATGGACACATTCCAAGAACTTCCTGGATTTCTTGTGCCCCACTGTGTTGTCCTTCCAACAGATATCGGGGTGGTTGAAGTTCCCCATGATGACCAGGGTCTGTGAATGCAATGCCGCTCCTATCGGTCTATGGAGGGCCTCATCTGCTTTGTCATCCTGGTCAGGTGGCCTGTAGCAGACCCCTACCGTAATGTCCCCTGCCCCTGCGTTCCCTTTAATCTTGACCCATAAGCTCTCCATTGGGTCTTCATCCATCCCCAAGTGGAGCTCCATGGACTCCAGCTGTTCATTGACATAGAGGGCAAGACCCCCTCCTCGTCTTCCCAGCCTGTCCTTCCTGAAGAGTCAGTATCTGCCCTTTCCAATGCTCCAATCTTAAAAGCCAACCCACCACATCTCTGTGATGCCAATAAGATCGTAGCCCTGGAGGTGTGCGCGCATCTCCAACTCGCCTCACTTATTTCTCATGCTGCGTGTGTTTGCGTAAAGCACTTCAGCTGGGTGCCCAATGAAGCTGTCTCACTGGCTGAAGCGTTTGGTTTTCCTTCGTGCTGCTCTTCAGGTGGTCTTCCTTTGGGGTGTTTTATCTGTGTCTCCACGGTTCCTATCTCCTCAGGAGCCCCTGGCTCATCCCCACAAGACTTCGAGTGTGCCGCGGCATACCCAGCACATCTCGGAGCAAGAGGTTGAGAGCCTTCACTAGTGACCCACCCCTCAGAGCACCGTCCCTTGGCTTGTCATGAGCAAGCCAGGTAGCATCCCCCTCCCCCAACAAGCCTAGTTTAAAGCCCGGTCAATGAGCCCCGCTAGCTCATGAGCAAACACCCTCTTCCCCCTTTCAGAAAGATGAGCCCTGTCCAACGCCAACAAGCCTGGTGCCCTGTAGGCCATCCCATTGTTGAAAAACCCAAAACTGTGGCAGTGACAGCAGCCACGGAGCCACGTGTTGATAGATTGCACACGTCTGTTTCTTACAGTGTCCCTGCCTGTAACTGAGAGAACAGAAGAAAAGATTTCCCTAGAAATGCGTCATTAGAACTAGATACACAAGAAAATATGGAGAGAGGAGTCCTGAAGGCTCAATCAAGTCTGCACATTTGTAGTTAAATCTTGAAAGAGATCTGATTTCAGCACGTGTAGTAGAAAAGTTCTTTTAAAGAAATCACTTAAATACCAGGTCGCAGAATGTAGGACACAATTTGGAAAGGAATATGCCACACCTTTAAAATTATATGCTTTGATAGGCTTGGACGAAATAATCTCAAATTCAGGTTTTGCTTATTTTAATAATGAAAGCTAGGAATACTATGATGAGCAAATACTTACAAGCAACAAAAAGGGGTAGAGATGGGAAGAGAAACTTCCTTGCCATTCTCCACAAAATCTAGATGTTCACAGTTCTATATAAAGCTAAGAAGTATTTCTAGAGCTAACAAAAGCCAAATGTGACCATAACTATTACCAATCATCCAGCTTCTCTGCACATGAAGCTGTTTTCATACTACACAATAAAGCAAGTATTGTTTAAGTCAGATTTTCATTTTGGCTGTAGAACTTCATTCCCAGATAAGTCCAACATCAGATATATTACTTCCCCTTGTGGAGCATGAAAACAGGAAAAGCCATTTTAAAAGCCTTTTGTCTTAGAAAATGTGCTGGCTTGTTTTCTACCAAACAGACGAAGACAAGCACCAAGAAATTTCAGTTCCTGCTGAAATCAGCTAACTGGTGATGTGCACTGAGTTTTGCAAGATCAGTATGTTACCTTTGTGCCATTTCACTTTTCATTTACTTGTGTTTTCTTTTTGTTTGCCATTGCTAGTCTTCACATGGCTGTGTACTTGCGTTCCAAAGCCAGCTGATTAATCCACAGCAAGGTCACTACCATCAGCTGGATCTTTCTGCCCGTCCCACTCGATGTTTGTGTACTTCCACTGAGTGCCAGGTACTTGCCTACCCCAAAGTTTTTACAGGGTTATGTCCCCTAATGCTTGTACAGTTTCCCGGGTTCTACACATTAGAATGAAGAATAAGCAGCACCATTCTCATAAGTGGTCCTGGATGGGGGGAAACACACCCAAAATCAAAAACCCAAACCCTCATATGCTGAGAGAACAGTATGAGCCGCTATGGTAGACCTCTCTCACCTAACTAGACTTAGTTCTTAAATAAATTTGAGGTTTGGGTTTTTCTTTTAATTTTAGAGAAAGATGTCTATCGACAGCCACTTAACAGCATCTAAACCAGCGCAAGACTTTCTAGTGGCTATAGAACAGATCTGAGATTATCCTTTCTTGCAAGCCTTCTCGTATCAACAAATTGTCAACACTACGCTGGATCATGTGAACTTAAGTCAGTTCAGCACGATGTCAAAAGAGACACTAGGAGGAAAGCATGTTTGTCTGAAATACTACCCAAATAACATAGGAAGTATCCCACCTACTTGGCACGTGAAACAGGTAAAAAGAAGGCTAAGATTTCACAGAGAAAAAAAAAAAGATCTAATATAGTTTCATGTTTTGTCTATAATTTTTGATTCAATTTTCAAATTTCTGAGTACTTGAGAAAGTAAGTAGAATTAGCCAGCATACATTTGAGAAAATTAAAATTATGGAAACTGGAAGACTACATGCAGAATTTTTGCTTTCAATGAAAGTTCTGTGCACAAGTGACACAATGACGATCTATAAAGCCTAATGATTGTGACCTGGGCTGAGACACAAGGCTTAAACTATGAACCATGCAGTATGCAAGGCTCTGTTAGGGCATAAATCTCCATCTCTGACATCAGGCCAGTTGCCAGCCCACCAAAGTTCCCTTTTCGTTATTATTTAACAGACATGCCATTTTTTGTTCACTTTTCCAAACAAAATCCTAAACAGTTATGCCACAAAATGAGATCTCAGATGACTTGCAGCATCGTTCTCATGCGTTCCCATCACTCCATGTTGTTGCTCTCACTGTCAATGCCTATCACAAAACCGTGTCCCTTAGCATGAGTGTGAGGGTGGGAAAAGGCATCTTTGGGAATAGGGTCCCAGTTTGTGCTGGGGCAGCACACGAGCGCCTGCAGTAGCTCTGTGCAGCCCAGGCTGTACTTAGTATCATTTTGCTCTACCGTTATGGCACAACACAGAGGGGAGTGCGGACTGAATACATTTTTATAAAACAGGACAATACCTCTCTCTCCTTTTTTCCTCACTGCTAATTATCCATAAAATTAAGAGGGCCCATGACCTGTCTCTCTTCAGTACTGGAAACCAACTCAAAAAAGGATGCTTGACAGAGCACTAGGAAAAATATGAGTTAGGTTTCCAGTTTGAAACAAAGTTAATTCCCAGCATTGGACCAGATGTAGTCTTCATCCATCACAACTGAGACTGTGAGGTAGGGCAAGATTGTAGTTATAAAAAAACAGAAATAAGAGGAAAAATACTTCAGTAATATATTAAAAACAAGCCACATAGTTAATTTTGGTGAAATCTACTAGGTCCACGTGTGTGGCAACAACATTCCTCACTTTATGTCAGTTAAAACCATAATGAAATGTAATCATGTAACATCTCATTTTTTCCCTGGAATTGTTGTTGAAAACTGCAACATATACATGATCCCTGAGCATATCTATCGCATCTAAGAAGCTGACGTTTTTGCAAAGGAGTACCAGCATTTACCTACTGCTATTTTTTTCAACGCATACTTTGACTTTAAAAATACTTTTTGGTGTGTTTTATAAAAATGTGAAATGCTGAACTTTTTTGACCTGCATCTGTAGTTTCTCATTTTTTTTTCCCTCTTCAAATTACTTCAGCTCAATTCCCTTTTATGGAATACATCTGTTTTATTTAGACCTGTTGTTATTTTGCAACCACCCAACCTGTGCTCGCGCACCATCCCTATGGTTCAGCAATAAAACGACCACTTACTGCTCGCTCTGGGAAGAGGGAAAATTTAGATGGGGGTTGCAAAGAAAGTAGCAAAGTATTCTCCCGTCAGCGTGGTGTGGGTGGTGGTAATGACTTTGCCTGAAAGTCACCAGGAAAAGCAATCCACGTTAAAAAGATCCAACCCAGCTCTTATCTCTGGAGAACATGGAGCTTTCAAGCCTAAAGACATTTTAACATCTATTCACAAAGTTACACAAAGCTGGCGTGTGCCAGGTATTTAAACAGCTGGTGACCCCTCATTGTGCACGGCTGGCTTTCAGGATTTCTGGATATCTGCTCTTGTATGCACCTGGAATTATAATCTTCCACAGTTTGACTAAAGGGAATTCAACAGATAAAAGGTTATCAGCTGTTTTGTTGCTGTGCAAAGATTGTTCCTCCCGGCCCTAAAATATGCAAAGAGTAACATCATTAAAACAACAGTAATGTGCAAACAAATTGCTAAAGCTTTCCTCATGGTGTTTGAGATAGCTCAAGATGGAGCACAAAAGCAGTTAAGCTGGAAAAGGATACCTTAGGCGAATATGGCTGCAATGAGGAATTCAACAAAACAGAAACCACAGTATGCTTGTGGCTTTTCCCTGTGACTAGAAAAGTAGGAAAAATGTTAAATACAGCAAATGTTCTCCTGGCACCACACACAGAGCAGAGCTGCAGATGAGTAGGGAGAACTGAAGGTAATCTATCCAAAAAGAAAGAGAAAAGTCAAAGTTTTCCAGATTATTTACAAGGATATCTGTAAATACCTGACTTGCATTAGAGAAATAGAGAGGTTTGTTATTTGGTGAGGGAGAAGAGGATCTTTTAGCTCTACAAACGAGAGTTGTATCTTTCATTTTACTAGTGATGCCTGAGGTTTATCTTATATCCATCACAGTAAAACTCTGTTATAATGTCATGAGGTAGAGGACAGGAGGGGAAGAAAGTGAATACAAGGAAGCATTTGGCACCTTCCATAGCACCTTCTGCCAAAGTTGCTGACAAACATGCACTAATTTAGTTTCAAAGCACTCCTGGGAGATGTAGAAAAGGACAGATATAACCCTACTGCATAGTCCAGCAAAAACATCAGGGGATTAAACGGCAAGATTTTCAGGAGCAGAAAGCAAGGTGAGACAGTTGCTTCAGCTGCTCACTTACCATTACATTCAGAGGTGATGTACATGCAGCAGGCTCTGTGAAAGCCATGAAACACCCCATGCAGACTGTGGCCAACTACAAACACCATCTTCCA
This sequence comes from Alca torda, assembly GCA_008658365.1. Lineage (NCBI taxonomy): Eukaryota > Metazoa > Chordata > Aves > Charadriiformes > Alcidae > Alca > Alca torda. The sequence continues at coordinate 23,218,942 of CM018086.1, read as the reverse complement.
CCTCACAATCTGATATTTTCTCTAAAGGTATCCTTCCTCCCAGTGGTGTTCTCTCAGCCATTTAATTTAAACTTAATAATTTCATTAGTTTTCCATGCTTACCAGTATCTCTAATTTCAAAATAAATAATGAAAAAAAAATCCAATTTTGACAATTTAAGGAATCACATTTCTGCTCTAAATTATGACACTGTATAAACTTTCCTGCTCATGCCACATGATGCTCATTAATGAGATGCGATCACAGAGCTTTAAAAGAACAAAATCAAAGCTGTGATGGTCAGAAAAACAATGTTATAAGTGGAGGGAGAAGGACAGGAGTGGAAGAAGGCGAATGTATTCACACATGACATTATAGTCCCAGGCACCCCTGCTTTCATTAATGACTAGCTGTCTCCAGGGGGTCCATTTTTCCAGGTGTTACCACACAACATGGCTGCAGCTCAGGTGCCTCCTAGACCAGCCTCTAGAAAAGTACCCCAAGTAGAAACTATTTCATAAGCTCCAGCCTTGGCTTTTTGAAGCAAATTAAACCCTCATAAATACACTTGTAAAAATAGATTGGTTTCTTATATGAACTTAAATAGCTGGGATGATACAGCAGAATTATGATGCATCTTTGACTTTTGTACAAATAAATTTGTGCCAGAATCAACAAAGGACTAATCTGAATTTTTAAATTCCATCACTTTGGAATGGATCTTTTCCACTGCCTGGACACCTGCAGATTTCTTGAGCTATATTTATGAAGTTTTGCTGTTTCATGATGTCTGGGGGTTTGGCAGTATTGACACTGTCCAGAGAGATCAACTGCTATGTTTTCTTACTCCACTTTAATAGTCATCAGTACTGCTGTGGTCATCATACCTACGAACTTTTATGACTTTTGCACAAAGTTATATGTATCCTGAGAACGTATTGCTCGGGAAAAAGCCAAATAGCATACAACTCATGATGTTAAGTGGCTGAGCAAATGGTGCACATGTGTTTCTACTAACTCATATTGAAATGTCATATGCAAAGATGGCCAGAGAGCCTTTTAGCACAAATGGTTTAAATGCATTGCAGAGCATGAAGAATTATGATGCTGTGGTGAACGGCTTATACCTATCATCTTACCAACACATTTTCTATGCCTGTTGAACATAAAGCCCTCTGCACAGATCACTCTGTGGTTGACACAGTAGAATGATCCCAATGTGTTCACACATAATTGTCCTCTGGAACAAGCGTGAGCACCTGTGAGGCACTCATCCAAATCTATATCAACATGTTGCAACCAAAAGGGAAAACCAGAATTCTATTAGAACAATTTCTGAAATGAAACAACACTTCTTTCACACTGGAGATCTCTAAATGAAGTGCCTTGGAGCTAGCACATCAGCACCATTCTATAATATATATAGTGTTACACTAAAACAGGGCTGGAATAAACCCTCAGAGATCATCTAGTCCTTGCTCACACCCCTACACTTTTGTCATTCCAGAAAGAGTCATTCTTAAAAACAGGCAGTCACACAGAGTGATGCACACTCTTTGCAGGAAACCTGTTCCAGTGCACCACCACCTTCATCATCAAATACTTACTTTGATATAGATTATAAATGTTCCTTGCTACAAATTAAACTCAGTACTTCTACTGACGTTTCTGAATTTTTTCATCTCCTGTGGGAAAATGATTGCCTTGAAATGCCCCTTTTTATTCTGACATTAATTAATCAAATTAGCTTCCACCACACTTCAGTAAGCAATGCACAGTGAATATTTTATCTGGGGATATTAAATTCCCATTTTCTTCACAGACTATCTGGAATTTCATAAAAAATGATTTGTTATTCAGTAAGATCTGAGATTAAGAGGGATGTGGATCACTTGTGAGCAATTCTGAGCATCAGAACCCTCAACTTGCATTTCACTGCTGGCTGTTATTGCTCCCGTACGTACAGATTTATAATTAAAGTATGTCACAGGGCATTGCTTCTGACCCCCAAATCTTTCCTAGGCAAATATATCCTTTGTCACTACCCAAACACGTCCATTTAAAATTTATATAATGTGAAAGATCACAATGCAGTTTGGAATTCCCTGTTCATCATTGTGCAGGCCTGAGCTTCAGTGTCAAGTGAAACCCATGGAGCTGGACAAGCTCACAATGGCACATTCTTTGCAGCTGTAAAGCTTCATTGAATTCAGGTTTTCAAGGCAAGCAGAAATAAAACCAAACAAAACAGGTGACAGGGCAGAGCAGTAGCTCTGAGGGGGCTCCTCAGGACAGTAAATATGCCCACATCCTGCAAGCTGCTCCCGTTCTCAGGAAGAAAAGCTGCATGTCCACAGCTCAGTAGACAGACCCTGGGGAGGAATGGTAGTCAGAAGAGAAACCCAGAGGGCTGAAAAAACCCCCTGGAATGTGAGAGGAAAAGAGCACAAATCCAGGCTTGCCTTCACCTGAAGGCACACTGAATAGACGTGGTTCAGGAGGTATCTGTGAAGCAGATCTGGTATTCTTTCTGGCAAATGGTCTCTGTGCTGCCCCTTGCAATTCACAACACTGAAAATAAGGAACCCTTAAGAGAAACACCTAGGGGTATGAGATCAACGACATCTATATAAAAGTGTCCATAGAAACCATGTCTCTGTGGTGAACCCAAACCGCTTACCTTCACAAGAAATCCCATCAGCCATGATAGTATATCCAGACAAACAAGAGCATACAACATTTCCTTCCACAATACTGCAGATGTGCTTGCAGGGGCCATTATCTATACAAAGCAAAATTGCAATATACATTAGCATTCACAACATGGATCAGCTGAAGTTACAAACCTCCAAGTCATCCAAATATAATCCCAGTTTAGGCAATGGGGGAGTGCATTTTGTAAACAATCTGCCCAGACAGCCCTAATCACTACTTACAACCCTCCTATTACACAGAAACACACCTGTGCCACTCCTACCTGTATTGTTCCCATTATGCCGCACAGCTGCACTGCTTACCTTAAACTAAATAGCAGGTGTGTAACAACCCTGAAACCAGAGTATAGCCTCAAATTACTTCCTCAGGTTTCCCCTGACAATTCCTCGGCCTTATGCCAGAGGTAACAAATTAAGGATGTGCACTGAAATCAGACTGGGGGAGAGGTGTGTGGAATTTTATTCAGGCTCTCTAGATGCTCCTCACACATACCTTTACACTTATCCTGCTCTTCTTGTAAGGACATGATGAGAAGAGGTTGAGAAGGAGAGGCTGCTGGAGGGATGGTGGCTTCTGCTTCCAGCCTTGTCACCTGTCCCCTGTCAGGATCTGTAAGGCAAGGGAGGCAGAGGTGGATCAGGGACAGCACCATCTCCACCAGGCACCCCATGGCAAGGGTTCCAGTCCCATTCAGCCCACTCCATCATGGTTCAAGGAGGAAACATTTTGGTGACCTAGATAACTGTCTGTGCAGGGAGGTGAATAATCAGTTTTGGAAGCTGCCATCTGTTTGTTGAACAACTGTCCAAGAGCACACACACAGAGTGCTGCATGCTCAGGGAGATGCTCACAAACCTCATGGATACAGATCAGGGCTTGGCTGAAAATAACTTCTGTGGAGTAAAATACTGCAACACCTAATGAACCAAACAGAAAGTGTTAATTTTCTTTTATAAAATGCTGCTACATTGTAAAGACAGTGGCTGTCTTTCATTTGGTGTGTGATGAAAAAAAAAGCAGCCCCCAAACCAAGTCTTTACACTTACTCTGTACATCCTGTTTCAACACAGATGAAAAGCAGGCGCTCACCTTTACAAGCACAGGATACTCTGGAATGATTTTTACATAGCCAAGGTGAAAACTTGACAGCTGCTATATGTCATTAAGATTTTCACCAAACAGTAATGTTAAAGGTATCAGAATAGTTAAAAAAAAAAGCTCTATTACATCCATAAGAGTAATCCACTTTATCAGTATTATCAAAACAGAAGCCTAAATCCTTCCTTAAGAGGGATGTGTCCTATTCCTATTGATTTAAGTATCACCTGGAGCAAAGTGTGAGCCACCAAACAATGACAACGACAAATGACAAAGTGTGACTGCAATACAGGCTTGGGGAAGAGTGATTTCATTAAAAAAAACCCAAGAAAATGAAATCACAAACATACAATGGGCTATGACACGGAGGCAAATACAAGACACCTGTTGCTGCATATCCTGAATTATTTCCCCAGAAAGAGAGAAGAGAAGCGAGAAACAGCTTTTGAAGTTTCATCAGTGTATGCTTTCTCCTTGCCTGACAGAGCCACAGCAAGAATATTACTTCTTCCAAGCCTCATGAAAAAGTTTTTTAAAAAAACCCAAACTTAAATACAAAAACATTCACAGTCCAGCAAAGAGCAGGAAATGTACTGGGACAGGTACAAAACCAAAAGCATTACATCTAATCACAGGAGTAAAAATTGCCAACCGCATGACATTTAAACCTGAGTGGTGTGGGTCTCCATGCACAGACGACATGACAGAGATGTGCACATACACAGAGGAAAAATGAGAAATAAAAGGCCACTGTTGCCAGGTAGAGCACATACAGTTTACAGCCAAGCCCAGCAAGTGAGGTGCCCTGCCCCACTGGCTCCCTCGCCCAGCCCTTCATTTGAGCCAGGACTCCAGAATGACAGTAGTGACCCTTCCTCGCCTCACTCTATGGGTGTCTCAGATGTCTCACTCGCAGTCCCCTACCCTCGTCACAATCCTCTACCTCAACTGAGCTCTGTAAACCCCTCTACACTCTTGGCACAGCCGTAAGCACTGCAGTCTTGCAGATCTGCCAGGAATACTGACTACCCACGTACAAGATGTATTGACCCCAAATCTGCACTTCAACAGAGTTAGTTGTGGGAGAAGCAAAGCAAAGCAAATCAAAACCACATATATGCTCCAGGTGAGCCATCAAGCCAAATTTTGCAGTGCTAAAGTAAGAACCATTTTCTTTGCCTCTTTTGGAGTAAGTTCATTCCCCAGAATTTTAATATAAACACCAGAGCAGACAGCTGCCACAGAACCACTGTCAAACGCATTACTGATGTAAGCGCTTTAACATCATGTTGAGAAGAATGACATAATGAATGCTCATTGTTTGGCTTGGGCAGAAAGTATTTGAAGTTTAAGGAATTTTGTCATTGGATGGCAACAGTTATTTTGCTTGTTAAATAACTGAAAGCACTTGTAACTAATATAAAGTTTCAACTTTTCGGTTTATCTGATTTGAAATCTTGCCATTAGAGAACTCCAGACATCAAAACAATTACAACACAATAGACTTTCTTTTCAAGACTTCCACCACACTAGATATATTTAGATTTTGTGTGACTGAAAGATGTTAATGATTTTAGATAAAAATCAAAGTTCAGGAAGCAATGCTGTCTGTCTGAACTGATTAAAGTTTATCTAAAGGAAAGCCAACTGTGAAATACAAATTGACTCTAAGAAAAGGTATTTCATTAACAATCCTTACAAATCTTCTTCTGAAAAGTGAAACAGTCTTGATTTGAACCTATTAAGTACCACCCTGATCTCACGCCACCAATACACATAAGTTAAGTTTCCTAAATGGTTCTTTTTTTTCACATTATGAACCTGTCCAATTTCTACAGAAAATGTCCAGGCATTAACACCCATAAAAAACCTCACATAAATTCCAGAGAAACTAAAGAAAAGCTTGGTAGATCAATGCAGGTGGCACAAAGACACTGCCATTCATGGTGTTTTGTGTCCATTTTCTCACCTGGAGAGCAGCTGGTCCCATCATCTTGCAAAGTGAATTCTGGAAAACACGAACACTTGTAGGACCCCACCGTGTTTATACACAAATGCTGACAGAGTTCCCCACCATAGATAAGACATTCATCCAGGTCATCTCCAGGCAGGTTATTTGACAGTTCAGCTTCGTTACTGATGGACAAAGCTTCGTTGTGATCTTCCGTCTCTGAAACTGCAACAAAACATCACTTGCTGGTTCTCTAACAGGTGTTTTAGTATTAGGACTATACAATATGGAGCATTTGGTCACACAAAGTCCGGATACAGTCAAATCTACCCAAAACAGCTACTCCAAGGACAAGAGCAAGTGAACTCATCCTGAAGAAAAGACATTTGTGTTGAAGGTCCCCCACCTCTTCTGTAAGGCTGGAGGGACAGACATTTTACAGGAGCCACTGAGAAACAGAAGTCCTCAAACCAGGACAGCTTGGCAGGTCACAAGCTCACCTTTCACACTGACTACTAACACCATTGCTATTGTTCTTTGAACTAACGTATCACTCTGAAGCCTCATCTGAAATTGGCTGCACTGAAGAACCACACTGAATTTCTAATTTCAGCAGAAACACTTATCCAGTTGGTTTGGAAACTATTTTCAACACCGCTGTTGATTTATCAGCTGCTTCTGTGGCTAGCATTACAAACGTTCTAGGACCCACTTAATAGTGCCGTGGCTATCCTACCTACTGCTTTTAAACACTGGCAAAAGCACTGTCCTTTTCATTTCCTGATGAAGTTTGACAAGACTTTCTGCAATACTAAAATGAATTGTTCAGGAAGTTTCTCAGTCAGCTTTTCTTAAACACATACATGCAAACTTCCTTCTCAGTGAGGTCTCAGCTAGGTCAAAATAAACCCTGACATTTGCTGGCGAGAGAAAATACATGTTTAGTTCTCGAGCAGAGAATGGACAAAATTTGAACCCTAGCATATGCAGGAGGGTACCATGCAGCTCATGCGTGACAGGTGGCTACAGAACGATGCTGGAAGGAGTGGGACCTTGGGTCAAGGGAGGAAGCATAGCCGTCCAAGCTCCGGATTTGTCATGCTCCCTTTGTCATGCCTCTTTGGCCACAGGGATTTGACTTAGCTCTTCAGCATCACTGCATTCATATGTTGAAAGAGTGAAAACAAACTTGCAGTGCTCTGGGCCTTCTCCGGAGTGTGCCGTGAGAAAGTTGCTCTGATGTTCAGCAGTACAATAGGAAATCTATTCCCAGGATGTTTCATTGGTATCCCCATAATCCATGGGACTACTTTGGCTGGAAAGTACTCATAATTTGCTTTATGCAGAACCTTTCAGGTTTGCTTCTGCTAAAATGACCGGCTTCACCTATGCTTCTTCGTAAGAAGGGCTAATGGCAGGTCTCTGTACTATGTGACTCGGGGGCGGAGGAAAATGCCAAAATCCTGAACTACTAAAGAAGGTATGTTTTGAGGATCAGAAACGCCTACGTATTTTTTTTGTTTTCAAAACTGTTTTAAGAACAAGGGAGTCTATATTTGAACCAAGAAGGAAGGCAAGTGTGATCCTGTAGCATTACTCCTTCCAGGACCTGCTTGTACAACTCTGTGAGACAGAGATCTTATCTGCATTGTCTTCACATCATAAATGGACACTTACCCTTCTCAGGCGTCACTGTTGGCAAAGGTTCAGGATGCCTTTTTATTTCTGGATGGATAAAGTGATCTCCCCCTTCACAGCAGGACAGCATCACATGACTGCAGGGGTAGCCCAGATTTATGTTGGACTCGCAGGTTTTCCCCTCACTCCTTAATCGCAGACCCAGATTACAGCAATCACAGCATTGCTGCAAAAGAAGGAGACTATCAGTAACAAGGATTTAATACAGTCCGCTTCAGGGATGAGCCCCCACACACACCTGGAATGATCTGCACTTTCTTTAAGAGTGGAGCATCTGGAAAAGCACTTAGGGTTTAGACAGTTGCAAACATCAAAGCTTTACTTGTGCTTGGTTTTGCCATCCTGCACAAATGGATCAACTGCAACCAGGCTAACTGCCAAGTCTCCCTGTGCCAATGATTTCGGCAGCTTCACATGCAAGGAAGTAGTGGTGCCACAGACCACCTCTTTCTAGCTCTTGCACACAGCCACTATAGTGTATTATAAACAAAACAATATAGTACATTATATAGTATATTATAAACAAAATAATACAAATCTGTATCTCTTCACATTAGAGCTTTAAAAATGGTTAGTTTAGAAGCAATGTGAAAGAAATTGTAAATATCTTGCATGGACATGAGGATCAGCAGCAGCATCTGAGCTCTGTCAGCATGTCATGGGGAGGGACTCTTTATCAGGGAGTGTAATGATAGGACATGGGGTAACAGCTTCAAACTGAAACAGGGGAGATGTAGATAGGATATCAGGAGGAAATTCTTTATGGTAAGGGTGGTGAGGCACTGGAACAGGTTGCCCAGGGAAGCTGTCAATGCCCCATCCTTGGAAGTGTCCAGGGCCAGGCTGGATGAGGCTTTGAGCAACCTGGTCTAGTGGGAGGTGTCCCTGCCCAGGGCAGGGGGCTTGGAACTAGATGGTCTTTAAGGTCCCTTCCAACCCAAACCACTCTGCAATTCTGTGTGTGATTCTGTCAGTAACGACTCTTTCCTCTCTGCACCACTGCCCTGCAAACCCTGCCCGTGACCTTTAATTACGTGACTGTCCTGGACAGCATCCCGCTGAGACAGTGGCTAGAGAAAGGCCAGGGTGTATTTTATGAGCTATTTGCCTTCCTTTTCTTCCTGAGTGTATCTAAGCAGCAGGTTTGGTGACAGGTCGATGCAATGGGGCACCCTGGAAATGTAGTCTCTCTTGCAGTTTCCTCTGCTGCAGGTGGCAAACAACTCTCTTGTGCTTTACCCAGTCACATACAAATCTATTGCACAGTCAGCCCACAAAAATACATCAGATAAATTATATCAAATTCAAAAAGTCCATACTGCATATGCACAGTGGGTACCTAATCAAGCAAGGAAGGGAGGAGTTGTGAGTCTCTGCTACAGAGACATACGGGGGACACATGTGAATTGAAGATGCCTGTCTGGATTTAAATGTAACTGTCCTGACATCCCTTATATATATATATATATATATATATATATATATATATATATATATATATATATAGTTAGATGCTTTTATTGATAGAATAGTTATAAAATGCAGAGTCTCTTTCCTTCTGCAACTCCTTTGATAATGAAGACATCCAGCCCAGCAGCACTCATTTATAGTTTGCAGCTACATGGAAAGAGCCTCCCTGAACCAGGGAAGCGATTTCAGTCTAGTCAAATACTCGGTCTATGAAAGGCGTCAGACATGAAGGTCATAATTCAAACTGGTACCAGTTAGCTATGTCAACAGAAAGTCCAAGGACGGAACAGAAGAAAACTGAACTAAGCTCCCACTTCCCAGGAGAGAGATCTCTGACCTGAGAGAGCAAATAAGAGAAGCAGCGTTGTAAGGGTTGGACGCAGTATGGAAATGGAAAGGAATCACATTTCATGATTAGCAATCCTAGATGGGCACTAAACCAGCGTCTGTCTGCACTGGGGAGACAGGGAAATTGTCCACTAACACCTCAACCTGCAGAAACTTCTGCTGAGTCATTTTTTTCAAGATTCAAACACTGTAGCTTTAGGGTTTCCTAAGCATTTTACATGCAATATGTATCCCTTGCATGTTCAGCCCAGTACCTATAACTACACCTCACAGTTTATGTCCCTGCTTTCTAATCTGAAAAATCCCCAAACATCAAAAATGGTAGACGTTATTCACATTTGCAGATATACATAGCCATAAAGAGTTGGCTTTATGTGCCCAAATACATGTTTGTGAAAAATTCACAGTACACGTCCTGAAGATGCTGAATTATTTTTCATACTAAATGGGCTAAATCATCTTTTTTAAAAAAAAAGTGATTATCTAACTATAAGGGATTGCCATCATGTTAGAAAAGAGAAAAATCCTTTTTCATCCTCCCCAAATACAGAATTCCCAAATTCAAAATTTTATGAAGTGAAAATTCTTTCTGTAAATATTTTTTAGTTTGGTACAATTTTTTCAGCTTCAATTTGCAAAATAAAATAAGTTAAGGATAATACATGCTTTTAATGAAGTGTTGTAAAATATCGGAATATTTGCTGTGAAGAATATGGCTTTTTTCAGTCATAGTTTTGATTCACAATTTATCCCATGTGCAGGCATCACAGAGAGTATTAAAAAGTCATACACTTTTGGCTTCACATATTTTCCAGATGAATACAAGTTCTCATTTTCCAGTGCAAAAACTTGTTCGTCAAAAAGTTCCTTCTAAAATGCAAAAACTTGAATATCTTGATCTTCTATTAGCTCCCTTTTGAACTTGAGTATAATTCTACAACTGATATAATAACAAATACGACTATTTTTACATTGCAACCGAGAAACACACCTTGAGAACCACTGCTTGATTCACAACATTCTATGTTGCTCTCAAAAATATCTTTGCTGGAATCCAGCATAATTGGATTTACCATGGTGGCATCTCCATCCACTAGAAAAAAGTCCCTAAGCATGTGCTTTTTGTATTAGAGTAAATGACAATTAAAAGCAGCCTAAGATTGAGTTGTATCAAACACAAGCTGAATACCTGGATCTAAAAAACTGGCACTGCTGTGTTCATCTTGAAGCAAAAGTAGGGACTCTACATCTAAAATGCCTGAAGATGTACACGTGTTTGGTACCTGGAAGTAAACCCCCTGGCTTTTGGCAGGACAGCGTAAACATCTTGCAAAGTCTTTGGGGCGACGAATTTATCCTTCCACATTCCAGACAAACTCCTTTGATTTATGACACCCAGACACAGCAGTCAGCAGTAGCGGAGTGGATCAAGGGAAACACTGCTGTATGCTGTCAGCATTTTCTGCGAGGTCACCTCCAAAAGAACGTTTAACTATAATAGAACTAGAAAGCTTTTCTTAAAGTCTCAACAGTTTCAATCTTTATTCATTTTTATTATTTTTTTTTTCAAGCAGTAGCTGCAATGACTAAAAAGCTAAAGGAGCTAAAGCGGAGGGCAATGCTGTTCCTTCGATAATTTTACCATTTCAGATGGTTTCTCTTGAAGGAAAACATTACATTGGAACTGGCACGAGGAGCTATTCCAAGAGAGTATTTTGTAGCTTGTTTCAGTTCAGGCAGGAATGGTGACGTTTTCCCTCTCCACTTGTTTCTGAGGAATGGCTCGTGTGATAAGACTTACTCTAGGGCATGTGCTCTGTCTGGCATGTAAAAGACCCATGGTGAAAACCTAATAATAATAATTCTATCACACTGCAGAAATATTAATGTCTTCTCCCAAATGCACAAATTCTCTTTTTATTCTAATGGTAGACTCCAGACCCAAGATAATATTTCTGAAAATGACAAATTGGCATAGCTAATTAAACTTTAAACTCTGCAGTAGACATCCATGTATTTTGCTTTTCCAGTGAACAATTATCTGCTAGAATCACCAATGTATAAGAAGAGACAGAACTAATCAGTTTCCTGCTGAGACAAGGGAAGCTGCACTTAAGCTTAGATATAGCTATGTAAATTATTACCAGAGTGAAATGAATTCTGAAATGCACCCTTCTGGTAAAAACAAGACAAGCGAGCAAGCAAGATGCTGAATCTTCAAACTGGTTTAAATTGGTTTGGCTCCACTGATTTTCATAAAGCAAATCTCATTTATATAAGCTGAGGCTGTGGCTCGTGATTTGTTATTTGAACCATTCATTAATAGTCTACCTTTATTTATGAACAAAAACTTCCATCATCATCTAAAATGCTTGTTACTCTTGTCCATCGTTTTGTTTAACTGAGAAATGAGGCTGCAATTCAACACTGTAGCCAAGCGAACTCTTCAGTAATGCGTTTTCCATTATATCTTCGATTTAAGTTTTGCCCTATCATTTTCTGAATTCTTCTACACCATAGATATAAAAACTAAAATGGTCTTTTCAGCTACTTCCAAAGTGAGGAAGCAGAAGAACACAGCAAGTTAAATCTCAAAAATGGAGATGGAAATAATTCAAAACAAAATTTCTGAGAAGTTTTAAAAGGACCTGCATCACCAGGCAATCGAAACCTAAATGCAAACAGTGTAATTTCCCTGCCACATTCCTGCAACTTTCTAATTTTCTGTGCTCCATAATAATGTATGAAGAAATTACTGATAAATGCAAGAAAAGAGGACACCTCATATTCGGAACAAAAACCTATAAAAGCATCAGAGCAACTTACCTTATACGATGATCCTCCACAAGGATCACTTTCCTCTGGGCCGCACGCATCTCCCTCCTTGGCAGCGATCATGCCAGCCAGGCAGCTGTTCTCCTTCACGGTGGAGACGCAACACTGCTTCTGAGCAATCCTGCAAAGGATCACGGAGGTCAAGCGTTCGCTGACATTAAGAAGACATCAAGATGGGATGCAAAAAAACCCCCAGACCTATTGCATTCACAATACATTCCCCGGACTGGGTGTCTCTTTGACATGTGTGACAGTATTAATATAATATAGATGGTACCACTGACTTTTGCAGGATGTATTTTTTTTCCTCATGTCTAATAAAAAGATGTACTGACAAATCCTGAAGAAGTCTTGTGTTTAGATCACTGTCTCTTGAATTCTAGTCACCAGTATCTCTTACAGGATTTGTGCAACAGTTGTTCTGCCCCATGTTTTGCTTCTCGGAAGTCTTCAGAATGTTTCAGAAACAGAAAAGAGACAGAAACCTTCTTCCCTGGAAAGTGGGAAAAGGGAAATGCACCTGTACACACTTCTTCACCAACCAGAGGATTGAAGCTCTGGACAGGACTTAAGCAAAGTGTCACATCACAAAACCCCTATAAACTCTTTATAGCCCTGCAGGTTGTAACCCAGAATTTAAGCTTTCCTCTTACTTTGGTTATCAAAGAAAAGTTATGGGTGACTTGATCACTGTATACAAAGTACTTTGGGAACGTACATTTCCTATATATGGCTCTTCAAATCAAACATTTTAATGAGATGCACCGAAGGTTAAAATGAAACAGATTAAAAATTTAAATGGCAAATTCCTAAATGAAATTTAATAGATGTTTATTGAAATAATAAAACACTCTTCCCTACTATTTTAAGTCCATAGTGGATTTCTCCCCCTGCCCCTTCAAAGAGGTACCTGCTTCTTTCATTCACACACAAAAGGGCAGACAAAATCCCATAGCCCCTTTGGCTTTACTCCAGGAGCCCACCTCTCACTCCACGCAGCACGGAGACGAGCAGCACCGCAGGATGGGTGCGTGTCTGGGCACGTGAGAGGGACGGGCCCCTGCGGTGGGGAAGGGTGAGGGCTGAGAGCTGCAGGCCACAAAACCCTCCTGAGGGGGTTATGTTGAATACGGGGCCTGTAGATTGGGCATATGTGACACAGATGAACACGTTAAAACTCAGGTGAAATAATATATTATGTTACGAGTAAGGGTAAATTTCTGTTGCGGACAGATTTGGTGGCAGAAAGGAATTAAGCAAAGTTTATCTTTTTCCAAGAATAACCTTGATGTCTAAGTGTCTTTTGCTAATGCACTCTAACAGGGCACCCTGCCTTATGGGTTACCCTGGACATGATGAATGGGAGGCTGCTGCGTTTTAACAGCCAGCGCCTCATAGCGAAACCAATTCTCCTGCAACAGAATTATTTGCAAGTAAACAACTTTTGTCAGTCAGATACCATTATTATTACAAGAATATACAGTTGTCCTAGGAAACAAAACCTTTTCTTTCCTGAGAAGAATGTATTTCCAGTTCACAGCTTTCACCCCAATGCTTCAATAAAAAATAAAAAAAGGAAAAAGAAAAAAGAAAAAAGAAAGGGTTGTCACTTATTCCAGTAGAAACCAGGCAGTGACAGCCACTTGGCCACTTTTCCTATACCAATGGCTTGTTGTGTCAGCTTTACAGTAATATTTTTAATCTGGATAGCATACGAGAGGCGTAAGCAGGAAGCAGTGGTTTGAGTTTGATTACAGGAAGGGGATTACCACCTCCATGTGCTTTGCTTTCAAGGAAGTTACTTTTCTAATCCAGGATTAATTGCCAACTGGAGAAATACAATTTTTTTGAGCAATGAATGTTTATTACCTAAATATATTCAAGTACCAGTAATTAAACTATTATTGCTTCCATAACACATCCAGAATTTCATTTAAAAAAATAAAAAAAACCTAAGTGAAAGTTATTATTGTTTGTAAAAATGACAAAATGCTACTAGAAGCAATTTTATATATGCAAAGTGTTTACCGTATTAAAAGACTGAAATCTCTATGCATTCATGTTCTTGTTAAATGTGACGTTTAGCCATGAGAAATTCCTTTCATGTCTGAAATATGTAGTATAAACAGTATTGTCTGGAGCACTGGAGCATCACTGGCCATTTTTGATTTCAGTATTTCACTAACTACCAGCACAGCTCAGTTTCAGCTCCTCTATCACCAGAAAATGAATTGGGAACAAACAGCGTTAACCACATTCTCTCGTTTCTTCTTCACAAACGTGCTCTTAGCAGACCAGATAAATGAGTTGTTGGTTCAAAGAAGATTCAGAACGTTTCTGCTTTAGGGAAAGAGTTTATGAGTTAAGATCAGTGAAATGACGTCAGTGTATTAAACTGATGTAGTCTCTAATTAGGACACAGTGTCAGCAAAAAGCAGGATTCATACTGGTACAGCTGATATAAATGCCACCCAGATAAACTTTGCTCTATTATGATAAAACACCTTTCAATTATGAGATAAAAACTACTACACTGGGTCAGATGAGATTTAATCTAGCCTAACATCCTATTTCTGACACAGCCAGTGGTACAAGCTCTGGGGGTACTTTTACATCTGACTATCAATTCACTATCAAAAGATTTCCTGTATAACTTGCTTTATTTTAAGTTCATTCATCTAGTTACTACACGTGATCTCTTTTAGGTAGTCCCAATTGCAGCAAACTCCTCTGTTGTAGAAGTCACTTCTAGGTAACTTGCTATTGTTTCTTATCAGTACCATTGTGTCTGTACCTTCAAAGTAATCGAACAAATTGTGTTTAAAAAAGACTTCAGATAAGCAAGACTTGTTTTACTGTATGACATTTGAGAGGGCTGGAGGAATGGGAAAGATGGGAAAATTCATTCTGCAGTGTGGTGGGGTTTTGCATATAACCCTTGAGCAGATCAAAAAAGCATCATCATGTGCCTGGCTAAGCAAGACATTACGTCTGTTCAAAGAGTGGGACATCACATTTCACACATCACTCACCACTGTCTGTCTGTATCCAAGCCCTGTGTGATCCCTGATCTGTTTATTTCTAAAGGCTCGTCCTGACCATGATCATCTCAATTAATACATTTCCCATCTTGCAGTTAGTATTGTTGGTCATTACACAGAGATACAGAGAGTTGGTACATGAATATAGAATGTCCAGAGACATCAAGACACATCAACAGGTAGCTTTAACATTTACGTTTTTGCCACTTGAAAACCCCAAAATGGCACTTGGAAACAACAGACACCTCAATCTGCAACCTCTATATAAAAAATCTATAGCCTCAGCAGACACAGGGGAGGCTTCACTCATTTGCCTAAGCTGAAAAAAATTATCATAGAATCACAGAATGGTTTGGGTTGGAAGGGACCTTAAAGACCATGCAGTGCCACCCCCTGCCCTGGGCAGGGACACCTCCCACCAGACCAGGTCGCTCCAAGCCCCGTCCAACCTGGCCTTGAACACCTCCAGGGATGGGGCAGCCACAGCTTCTCTGGGCAACCTGGGCCAGGGGCTCACCACCCTCACAGCAAAGAATTTCTGCCTGAGATCTCATCTAAATCTAAATCTACCCTCTTCAGGATCCTTCAGTGCACTGATGGTCACTTGTAAAACCCACGTATTTATTGACAACTACCCTGGCAGAAGAGTAACTAATTTTTGCAATCAAAATCTATCTTACACTTTTTAAAATCCTTAGCTACTGAGTCGAGTTAGTGGCAGACTCTTTGGAGCTTGTATGACCTGCAGGCATTTGGATATGTGCACGGTGACCAGCTCAGCACACCGGCACAGCACCCAGTGGGAGCAGGAAGGTTTTGTCTATGCTTTCAAGGTTCTAAGGCCACTTATTTTCTCGAACACTTTTTTTACGTGAACTGTTTTCTTTAAAACACAATTGAAAATTTGAAAGTAAAACAACTGAACTCCTCATCTCTTAGTCTTTTAAATCCCAACAGATTCACAGGGACTGAAACATTCAGGATCTGGCTTTTTCATCTAAGCCCAGCCTCAGATGTGCAGGTGCAACTCATTAATGTATTGGATTTGCACCTACTTAGGTCAAGGCTGGAATTTTTTAATCTGTCTTTACTTCATAGACAGTTGGTATGTGTCAGTTACGTCATGCCAGATCCCAGTGGGGGGGGATTTTAATCTCCCAGTAACTTCAAAAAGCTGCAATGATACTAACTTTGATAAAAACTATTATGCCAAACTTTTGTAATGCCGAAAATGTTGGGATCTCTCTTAAGAGAAATCCACCTGGCTTATGTTGCACCATGTGAGTCTCAGATAACTTTGCCATCACCCCTCCCTAAGGCCTGTTTCAGACTAGGGGGGAGAAGAATTGCAGCGAGCATGATATGTTGTCCTTGTTACTCTGCACCCATTCTTCTTGTCTTGCCGTGCAGTTTGAATCTGGCACCCTCACTTGGACCAGATGCTATTGATACCAGCAGCATTATCAAGGCATATGGTCCACCCCTCCAGCTGAACACAGACAGCAGAACCAGCAGCCATTCACGTTGGACAATAAACACATCATTTAATGATATGGATAATCATTGCATTTAGCACTTGCCAAATGGAAGACCAGCTCTGCCCTTCTACTTATCTGCAACTCCACAGATGTGCATGAAACTGGGAAACAAAAATTTGTGCTCTGCTCATGTGAGAGAGGAAAAAAAAATCTTACAAGGCTGTTGTTTAGATTAGATTTTGGGGGAAGGGAGGGGGAAATCCTTCTTTCTAATTTGCCATGGCATATTGCTACTCTACCAATAATTTATACAATGAACAAAACAGTTCCCAGTCTCCTGCATATCCCATGATTTGTACAATTGTTTGATTTCTTCTAAGGGGCTGCTCTCTATGTTTATCTAAAATGCTCAGTTTTGCCTTACGTACCTGCAAATATCACCATCCATTCCACTTACAGGGATTTCTGTGCACTCCCCGTTGTCCACAGCCCACTGTTGTCCAGCTCCACAGCAGCTCTCAATCAATTCCTTTGTGGAACCTGTATAAAACAAACACCAGCAATTTTTTGTATGGAATGGATTGGGTTTAGCACTGTTTTCTTAATTGAGAAGATCTTTGAAATAACAATAGTTCAACTTTTTCTTCTTTTTTTCTTTCTTTCTCCATTTCATTTGGTTATATGCACATAAGGAAAAAAGCAACTGGTACCTGCAGTACCTTGACATAATCGATCACTCCGTAACGTCTTTCAGACAGGAACCATAGAAGCAAATTAGGGTTTCATTTACTATAAAAGACAACTGGTTTGAAGAGAACTCTATCTTTGACATCTCTGAACAAAAAACCTGAAGAGTCATGCTTGGCCACATAACGCAAGTTAATTTAATAAGTCATTATGCTATTGTAACAGTACCTTCACTCCCACTAGCTGGGCTAGCACGAAGGTGTCCAAGTACACCTTCACAACAAATGAAATTCAGCACACAGAGCGTACACAAGCTTGGCACATGGCACACACAAGCCTCAGTAGTTCTCTTATACCAAATTGCAAATATGAAGTTTCACTGATGAGTAACAACAAACTGAAACACGTTCCTCGTCACAGTCCCTTAAAGTTCTTAGTATTTAGCATGAGTGCTTTCAGTAGGTTTGACATATGTAGCATTAAGAAATTGTTTCCATACAATAAAGAACTTTCATTCCTCAGAATTATCTAGAGTACATATACCTAGAGTGTCCTACAGCTGAATTTGAGGGTTCAGCTGGTTTAAAGCCATAATGAAAAGGGTTTGAGAGACATAACTCTGACTCTGCTAATGAGCTCATGTAAAACACTGGCACTAAGACATAGTAAAAGAGACGGACACGTAGAATGCTGCACTACTTTGTATTTCTCCTTGTGGGTTTCCACTTAAGATGTAAATTTTCAGGTTACAGTGAAATACGACTTAAAGCAGGGGACTTTCAATATACTACATATCTACTGTATAGAACAGATACAGGTGCCATCAGACGGGGCAAAACCAGTATTTTTTGGAGCCTGTACAGAAGTTTACTTCATGACGGGACATCTGCCATGCTACTGGGGTGCAAATACCAAACATCCACTAACATAAATCAACTAAACTGATACTGGAGCTCAAGTAGCCTGCCCCGTGGCAGCAGCTGGCAGGCGCTGTGCTGTGTCATTAGGAAGATTTCTCCTGCGACTGCTCACGCAGTGGGTGGGCTCCATCACACAAAGCACATGGTCTCCCCATCACCAGCCAACGGGTCCACGGCAGGAGCCTTCTGCTTTGGGAACAGTTACACAGGTATCAGGTATGAAAATGATTAAGAGATGCCTTTTATAGAGATACAAGGTGCATTACAAATGTTAGGGGGCTGTGATTTCACAGTATTGATATACACATCAATGCACATCAAGATGTATATCAGACCATAGGGCTCTGCTTTCTCCACAGAGTCAATGGCCCTGTGCTGATGAGTTGGAGCAGTGCCTGCTCTCTCCATTGGCTCATCAGAAGTGCTCCAGTTCCTTTTAAAGCCATTTATATGGATATAAGGAACAGTTCGTGCATTTTATTCATCCTTCCAGGCCAGTCTCTGTCATGGTTTGGCATCACCATTAAAAGGAAACAAGACAAAGCCACCCCAAAGTTGAGTTGCAGGAGACGTGTGGGTCAATGGACCTTGGGTAGCTCCACATCTGAGCACTCACTGACCAACTCCCAGCAACCCACACTGCGGAACAATGTATTTTCAAGAATCCTTGGCCAGTTTTCAAGTGAATGTCTCCTGAATCAATTGTGCTTAAAGTGGGAGGGGGGGAACCTCTGTCTCTACAAGGGTTTTAGGAAAAATGCCATTGCTGCAGAATGGCACTGCTGAAGGTACACTGCTCTCCTGTCAAGACTTGGCAACAAACCTGAACATTTGGAAGCCAGTCTTGCACAATTCTCATCTATTAGGGAACTGCATTCAGGTTGATAGGAGTGATTCTGCAGTCATCCCATCTGAACTGAGAACCCTCTCCCCCCGCATGTGACAACAGTGTTAGATGGCAGCTTCTCCAATAGACTAGATTTGATGAAAAAGTTAACAAAATCCTTTCTTTTGTCTGCATTTGGTATATGGTATCAAGCCAAATAATTTTTCTTTGCAAAATTGTAACACTTAACTATAAGTGGGACATTTATAGAAATGGCAACAATTCGAAACATCTGGGTATCCATGCTGCACAATTCAGAAGATACAGAGACAGCCTATGTTACCAGCACGTTTCTGATGTCATGTATTTACAGCAGTTATTCTATGTTTCAAATAATAGTAGAAGAACTTTATATAGTGTCTTGTAGAGCAAAGTAGTGATTAGGTATCAAGGGTAAGAAGCTTAAGTGTAGTGCCATCTTCAATGTTAAAAATATTGGCGCTTACACAAATAATACAAACCTCAGTAGAAGACTGTTCCTCTGTACTTGTTACAGTTAATTTAGGAGATAATATTACATTTTGGAAACTGGCAAGTTCTCACCACCAGCATGGCTTGCTTTATAAAAAGCAATTAGAAAAATTAATGAAGATATTAAACACTACTGGTCCCAATAAGGACCCCTGAGAGGCACCACTCATCAGTGATCTCCATGCAGACACTGAGCCATCGACCACTACCCTCTGGATGTGACCATCCAACCAATTCCCTATCCACTGAACAGTCCACCCATCAAATTCATATCTCTCCAATTTAGAGAGAAGGATGTTGAGGGGACCCTGTCAAAAGCCTTACAGAAGTCTAGATAGACAACATCTGTAGCTCTTCCCTTGTCCACTGATGTAGTCACTCCACCAAAGAAGGCCACTAGGCTGGTCAGGCAGGACTTGCCCTTGGTGAAGCCATACTGGCTGTCTCAAATCACCTCCCTGCCCTCCGTGTGCCTTAGACTAGCTTCTAGGAGGATCCGTTCCATGCTCTTCCCACAGGGGTGAGGCTGAAAGGTCGGTAGTTACCAGAGTCCTCCTTTCTACCCTTTTTAAAAACGGGTGCGATTTTTCTCCTTTTCCAGTCACCAGGGACTTCACCTGACTGCCATGACTTTTCAAATATCATGGAGAGAGACACTGTCCCAGGTTGCCCAGAGAGGTAGGAGATGCCCCATCCCTGGAAACATTCAAGGTCAGGTTGGACGGGGCTCTGAGCAACCTGATCCAGTTGAGAATGTCCCTGCTCATTGCAGGGAGGTTGGACTAGATGGCCTTTAAAGGTCCCTTCCAGCCCAAATCATTCTACGCTTAAACACATACAAGACATAGTGCCTCCAATCATGAAATGTCTGCTCATGAGAAAAAAAAAAACTTAAAAAAAACTGTATTTAACAGGAGGGAAAAAGAGGGGAAGAAAGAAAGAATACACGTCTAACTTCTGACCAAGATCTCACAGGAGAAAAAATTCCAAATTTCATTTCCCTCTGTGTTCTTTGATCCCCAAAAGGGTTCATCACACACACTTTATAGCAGGGCCTTAACAGACCTGAGTTTGATTTGGCTGAGCAATGTTGCCCGCTCTAGTTGCCAGATGAAACACAGTGTGAGGACAGCCTTGCAAGAGATTTAAGCCATGGTAGCAAGGATAGGTAGGATTGCCCCCACTCCTCCTGCAGGGATTTTTTTCGTTGAAAAGAGAAAGTGCTCTGTGGAAAAACACCTTCATCACTAACTCGGACGGATGGGGGAGGGGAGGAGATTACAGCAAGCGACAAGACACTGCTCCTCACAGCTGCAGCCACGTACCCAAACCAGCAGCAACCTTGTGGCCCGGAGCATCAAACCCTGCACCACCTGTCCCCCAACTGCTGTTCTGCCCCAGCCCGGAAGCATTTTCTGTTAGTGCATCAATCAACAGCAACTCCAGCAAAGCAGTAACAGTTTTGACAGTTGACACTAAGATGGACAGTTGGGCTTCCAGGACAAAACCCATCCTTTTTGTGCCCACCACAAACTCCAGTTGTGTGATTCCATTAGGTTACAAAGAGAAGAGGAGAGGCATTATGGCAAGAGAATGCCATAGAAAAATCACTTGCACAGTAAGGTCTGCAGATAAGATCATGGGACAGAGCGCTTCATCTCTATTCTAAGTCCTTATCTATATGTTGAAAAAAAAAGCAGCAAGGGGGGAAAGAAAATGCACTTCACACTTCTGTAAATTTAACTTTGTTTTCTTTAAGGCTTTGGGGAGAGACAACCCAAAACAGCCCTGAAGCCACTGCACCCTCACCCTGTGCAGCCCAGCTCAGAGGGGTTTTGATGACCGAAGCCATTTCTGTCCTCCCACATTGTCCGTTCATGCTCACACACAAGGGCACACAGCACCATAACAAACTGCAACTGGACTTCAGTCTATGCAATGTTTTCATTTTATGCGGCATATTAACAACATGAAAAACATGCTTGAGTCTTGAAAGCTGTATTATGTGTAAGAGATTATATATGACATGAGACGGATGATATATGCAGTTAAACTAGGCAGGAAATACACCTGGTACCAGATAATTACGAAACTTTGCTATAAAACAGTTTTTCAACATAGTTTTAATTCAGTCCCTTGGCAGAAACTCCATTCATTTTACCAAACACAATTTGTTGCTACGGTATTGCTAGGTTTAAAACACAAGGATACAGCAGAATTTATTAATATATATTGCAGTAATGTACATGAGTTACAATTCAAATGAAAATTAATTACTCATTCCTCACTAAAGAGTCAGTATCAGATTGCTGTAGTGAAGTGCCATACTATTAGAGCAGTCATATTTACAAAATATATTGCTTTTTGTTATGATCTTATGAATAATTAAATCTAGAATGCAGTTAAAATGAACAAACTATTGCATTTTATCTCAATCAGGAATTAGAAAAACTGAATAATTCATAACAGGACTTACAGTCATTAGCATGGATTTATGATATTTTGATTATACATTAGTAAAAACAAACATATACAATTAGGTACACGCACAAGACTAAAGATCACATAGCTTCTACACTGGATAGAGACTTTAAGCTATAGATATAATAGACTTTGAAACACTTAAACATTCAAATAGAGCTTTGTTTATTTGGAACTTTCATGATATTAGCAGATTTAGAGGTAGATTTGCATCTGCTCACAGAAAACAAAGCCATTTTATTTGAGAACACCATAATCCTGAGTATTTGTATACTGTGTACATCTTTGATATTTCATAGAGTCATTTAACAAGACACCTCTTAACAGATAATTTGCTATTTATGAATTTCTTCACTAGGAAAAAAAAGTCATTTATTTCAGGCTGTACTATAAAACAGCATCACGTCTCCTCACTTGTTTTCAATTTAGTAACTTATCTCCCACAATTATCACTCTACATCACACTGAAGATATGAACTAAAGTACATTTTGGCCTAATCTCAAAAGTTTGTGTATTATCTTTTAGAGACATTTATAATTTAATTTAAATATTTAGAGAAACATTTTCCCCTCCTGAGAATGTTAACTCTTCCTTGACTGTGCCTTTAGATGTCATGTTGCCTCAGCACCTGGTCCAGACCTGACTAGGACTTGCTGCTATCCAGGAATTCCATCTTTCAGACAGAAAAATCTGGTATGGGGGTAGACGTGGGGTGTATTTTTAAAAGTTTAGCTGAAGCTCAAACATTAAACTGAGCAAAACACACAGTTAAAGGCTACTAAATTACATGCCCCCATTCATCCAGTGAACTGTAAATTTGTTAGAATAGCAAAGGAGACAAAGGGATTTTCAAAAACCCTCCTCGCCTGTTTTCCTCACAGCATTCACAAATTATGTTTCAAGAGTGATACAACATCAGCCAGCTCTACGACAGGTCAAGGAGGGATAGAACGTTTCGGTTTCTTGCCAGAGCTTTTTTGACACCAGAGTTGCACTGATTTCAGCTTCACCCGAATTGCCACTCAGAACACGGGAGCGGTTTAACGCCCCTGATTTCATTGCTTCCTTCCATTCCCACTTCAGTTCTGCAGCTCTGCAGAACGTTTGCATCGATCGACTAACTCCTATTGTGCACACATCCACTCTTTCAGCAAATGCATTGACTCGGTGACTGAGCTATTAGGGACGTTATATCCACCATTCTCCTGTTCTAAACGTTTCTTTTGTCCTAGCAGAACACAGACAGACAAACCTTAAGAGTTCAGCTTGCCAGCAGCGAGCACTGACCCATCCATCCCACCCTTCCACCCACGAGTGGCAAGTGATGGGTTAAATCTTGGCCATTAGCTTTAACAGTACCAAGATTTCATTCAGTTAAAATAAACTGTTAGTTTCCTTTCTACTAAAATTATTATAGGAGCCATGACACATTAAAGAGTTTTAGATAGTTATTTTTATCTACAGAGAGACCCATGTAGGCAGACATAGCGCAGGGACTTTGATATAGCCATTTGATCCAAGATGTAGATAAAGTTCAAAACTGATACTACTCCCAATAAAATTACCCATTAGCCAGGGAAAGTCAGTGCAGTGTATTCCAGATGAAGCACAAATCACCGGGAAGACGGGGATTTCAGGGGCAGTGTGACACTGCCAGCCCCAGGCAGCTATGTCTCTTCACTGGTGGCTTTAATTTAAGCTGCTAATTGCTGGATGGGCACTCGTATGCGAAAGAGGCAATGCTCAGACCTCCATGACTGAGCTGAGCTCTTGTTCTTACGATGAAGCATGCTATTCAGTAGCTATACCTGAGGAAAATAATTTATCTCCCCCAAAACCATAGTACTTACATTTGGGGTAGGGGAGAGAAGTAAAAAACCAACAAACAACACAGGATTTCACGTGGAGATGAGTTTAATTTTGATTTGGAACCTTCTAGAAATGAGGCACTCCATTAAGACGCATCTTCATGTGGACGCTCTCATTGCTCATCCCCATGGGAAGCTGACAGCCGTGACTCTCAAGCTAGAACATCATTTGGAAAAAAAAGCAACTGCACAAACTGCCCGAGTCCCAGCCCAGCATAAACCAGCCACCCCACGGAGCTCAGTGGAGCAGGCTCCCAGCCCACCATCACCTGCATGCAGGCAGCAGCAGCCTGCAACACATCAGGTTAACGAACCTGCCTCTGAGAGCAGCTAATGAGTCTCCCCAGCAACACCCCTGGCAGATAATGAGTTCCCGAGTAGTAAAGCCTCCTGAGGTACCAGAGCGCACTAGCACCTTTTCACTTCTTAAAAGTAAGCTGTTATTTGGTGTAAAATCGGATCCAATGGGATGGGTTGCTTTCACCTACTGCAACCATCCTCACCCACCATAAATGAGCAGAGAAAGAACAGAAATGGTACTGGAGCAGAACAGGAGCAGTTTCCATCACCCTTCCATGAGCACCCAGGTCAAGGAAGGGATCAAAGCAGAGTGCTGCTTTTCCTGTCTAGTCAGTGCTCGTAAGTTGTTTCCTGCTCCCTTACAAAAAAGCCACCTTTAAAATATGTTTATAGTTTTATATATGTCCATCTTTCCTTTTAAAGGAAGGGGTATCTAGACCTGCAAGGCACGCAGCACATACATGTTACAAGAATTGTTTGCTCAGGCTGGATAAAAAGGTATTGTATTTCCTTATCAAATACCTGCCTGAGAACATAAAACCATATTCTATAGCAAATAATGAAAGAGAAATTCACAGAACAACGATTAACTTGATGGGGTTCTTCAAATACTGAAAAATACCTGTTTCCAGTGGGTCTTTTTGCTGCTTCAATCTCTTCATCATTTAAAGCTTTAATAAATAATAATAAAAAAGTACTGTAGCTTTACGCCTAATAGGTTGTCATTTCTTATCTTATCAGCAGTCTGAGGGGCTTTATTAAATTCCCTCATTGAATTTCACCATTTGGTTGTGCAGTGTAACATGTTCTTAAATTGATTTATCTGAGATGGCTAGGAAGACATTTTAATGAGTAAAGGTAAAGGGGAGAAGAACATTTATCTTGGCAAAGATAGGGGAGGGGAGAGTGACAACGCAGCCCCCCAGCCAGCTGCTTTCACTTGAAACTGCACTATCACTTACGTCATTAGGACTGGTTAAGCTTTCTTCAGGACCTGGTCCCAGATAAATTAGCGTATGGTTTATTCTGTGCAGGTTCCTGCAGGCTCCTCAAAGTGCCTCAGTGTTCAGGAGCATATTTGACTCTAAATCTTCCTGAAACGAGAGTGGTGCTCGAGTGTTTCCATGATCAAATCCTCAGTTAGCTCATTGCTGGGGAAGGGGCTTTAACCCACATGCACTCATTAGACTTTTAGGCTCCTCTCATTGGAAATAACGAAAAAGCAGATTGCAAGAGAAATATAGACTGAGCTGAGAGTTCAACACACATCTCATGGCTTCAATCCAGCACCTAATCCTTCTCTCCTCTTTTCCATCATCCTCTTCCATTCCTACTGGACTCAATTTGCCATGCCATTACCACAGTAATGTAAGCGAGGTCCATCACACTTGTAGCAACCTGCCTTTATTTTAAACTTCATACAGAAAAGCTTTTTCTTCACTCTCCTACTTCCTCTGAAGTCACCTGCGTCTCTTTAGAAATCCATCCCACCATTCATCCAGGACAAGTTCCTGTTATATTGCCTTCACTCTTTGGGAGGCATCTGATTTCCATTTCAACCCGAAAACGCTCTGTTTCCTACATTATTCTTTTTTCATAAATTCCTTATGCTGGCTTGCCTGGCAAAATATAAAGAGCTGTGTCTGCCCAAAGGCACAATGAAAAACTGAATAAAACAAACTGCATGTTCTCATTTTACTATGCACGGTACAATAGAGACATACATCAACATAACCTCAGCCAGGATCGTCTGGCAGATTTTGCTCAAAGTGTGAATGAATAGCAACCTTATATTCCCTCCGGCTTTAGTTCTGGATAATCCTTGTAAGTCAAAACTTGTATTACCTGTGCCAGAGGTCAGATAATTTAGACTATGTTTGGTCTTTAACGTTTCCATGACAGCACCCTTTATTAGATCCAGGTTGAAAGAAGGGGGGGCGGGGAGGGAAACAACTAAATAAATTCTTTAACCTTTTTCACCAACTAAAAACCTAAGCAATTTCTCTTCCTGCCTTTTAAAAATTTGGCTTAGTCTGTCACTGAGTTTAAAGTGAAACAGTTCATACACAATCATCCCTCTATCAGCTACAATAACTCAAAGTAGGCATAGTGTTTCTTGCCCTTCAGCATAGTCTTGGCTGTATTTTCCTTCTCAACTTTCCTTCCCCAGCTATTGCACAGAGTATATTTACACTGCCTGTTAACTTTCAAAAGAGCTGAGGCTTCGGAAGGCCTGGTTCCGATTACCCTTGTAATTCCTGTCTAAAGAATTTTATCTTGGGGGAGAGCATGCTCTTTGCGTACTCCTTTTTGTGGCTAGGTAGGCTCCTTTCTTCAAAGCCGTCGTTTCCACCAGCCCTGTTTAATTTTAAAGTTGAAATTAAAAGGAATAGTGTTTATTGGGGGATGCAGTCAGGGACTGTGTCAGAGCATTTGGGAAATCTAGGCAGCATCACTGAATCTGCTGCAACCCAAGCAGTTAGTAACGCAAGCACTTTCAGTACGTTCTTAGCCAGTTACAAATAGAGCTGAGGTTGTAATGATAATTAAATCACAGAAATAATATTCCTTTCAAAAAAAGACAAACAAACATAAAGAAGCAAATGGATGTGTGTGTAAGGCCTTAATTTAGCTTATGTGCTCTTCCTACTTCTGTGTGTTTATCTACAGAAAAAAATTTCACCGTGTAACTATCCAAACCCACATACTGCAATATTAGGGACAGCCATCCATCAAGACACATTCCTGCTTAAAATTTTAAGAGTGTAGCAGTGAAAAAGGTCTTTGTTTTGGTCTGGGAATGTCGATCAAGGACAAGCCAAGCTATTGTGCCATTTTGGAATTCAAGTGCTTAACAACTCTAGACACACCTTAATCATGCAACCCATGTAAATACATAATTTGATCTCACACCAATCACAGTAGAAATTGTGCTTTTGTTTAAAGTCACAAAGGAGGATTGTACATTTGCATCCAAATTGTATCTTCTTCACTGGGGCTGAGATGACGGGTTTAGGCACCGCGCACACACTGGCAGCGCTAACACATAAGAGGGAACTGATTAGGAATAGCCATATGAAGCCAACCCCAAACTTCACTGGTCTTTCATGTTGCAGTTGTGAGCTTCTAGGTATTCGAGTTTTGCAACTTTGGTAACTGCAAATAAACCCCAAGCAGATGACCTGTGCTTGATCTGCTTCGATCAGTACAACCGCATGCAGCACAGACTAAAAATATGCACCCTTAGCTGCACTCTAGGAGAGCCCATCCAGAAATTGTTCACAGAAAAACTCTTGAATCATTTTCTGGGGAAAAAAAAAGGCCAACATTTTCTTTCTCTTCATGACCAATTCACGCAAAGTAGAAAAACAGTAAAAATCATCAGAGAAGTTATTCACTGTGAATTGAATGCTCACCTCTATTCAGAACACTACTGAAACAAACTGGGAAAATTTACTCCCTGACTCATCCCCAGCTGCTGGTGTCAGCCCGTTTTCTCTGTTACATTGCTCAACACAACTTTCAAAGTAACTTAATAGGGTGCGTTAACTGCAGAAGCAGCAGCCCCAGCCAAATAGTCTTGCACACCTTGGAAAGGTAAGAAAAGATAAGATTGCATGATAGCATCAGTCAGCGACCCACAGCAGCCCCAGGAGCCTGACCTGCTCCTGATGAAATGCGTGCCCTCCAGCTCCGTTTGGAAACTGGCTGAGGACTGTTGAGCAAACAATTCTGAACATCAGAGGCAGGAAACCTCTGAGTTTCACTGAGTTTCGAATTAATGCATAGGGATGCTTAAACTGAACAGAAAAGAAACAGACTACAGCTTTCCTTATTTGGGTATCCTACTGTACTTGCTAGTCCTTGTCAGGTTTATAATCATAAATTACATTGTTTATTTATTTTATGATGTTCCGAAGAGCTCTCTCATTTCCTTTGGCTTTCTTTATGAAGTTCTGTAATCAGCATTTGTGCAAGAATTTCAGCAATAATGATTGTGGCCCAAGGCATTTCCTGGATTAATGACAGGCTGGAAGAGTTGACGCCCAGGGTTCTGCCTTGAAGCATTAACCCCAAGGAGGTTTAAATTCTCCAAGAAGCACCCAGTGCCAGAGCAGTTATTGTGAAGGAAATTCAGTGGGATACTTTAGTCAACAGCAACAGAACAAACTTCCTTTTATCCCTCACAAATGTAGGAGGAAATATTAATTTGAATGGGCTGATAATGATGTTTGGAGTGTTTCAGGGGAATTTAACAGCCACTAGCAGGAAGCACAGCAGGAAATTTCTCTTTTGCCATGCAGTATGCATCTGAACCAGAGCTGTTTGGAAAAAAGGTTTTTCAATTCCCTAAGAAATTAATGATTTGGGGTGGATATAAGGAAAATAGAGTTTTTAACTTCTAAATGAAGCACCTTGTTTGACACTGTTACTGTGGTTTCACATAGGAGCTATTGGGTGACTCATTTTGCTCATTTCCACTTCAGATTTTATCTCCAGCTCAAATTATCTGGTCTCCCATGGTGCAGCTCAGCGTAACCCCACTGGAACCTTTGGCCATGATAAACCACGAGAAATACAATGCCATGAAGTGTTTAATTCCCTAATTCCCCCCTGTCAAAAATCTACACCACTCAGATCACACACAAAACTCAGGCTTTGTTTCAACTCATTGCTTCTAATTAAAAGGAGCAAGTCATGCTTGTATGTGTTCATCAAGATTAACGATACTATTGCATACTTGCAAGCACTGAAGTTACCTTCAAATAAGGTATATAATTTGCACATTATTGTAAACTACGGCAGAAGTGGATGCTTTAGTGAAAAAGCCAGGGTTTGAACCAGCACCCACGGAAGCCTACAGGCCCTGTGTGCTCCTTCACTAAAAATTAAAGCACAAGAGCCTTGAATATGTAGAATAACCATGAACATGTGGCTATTAAAGCAAGTCCTTAGCTCAGCAGCATTGATGAAATTTAGACACGTGCTGAAGTCCTTTTCTGATTCAAGTCCTGTATGAGGCACAGTGAGATCAAGTATGACAGTGCTTCCTACAGGGAGCATTCAACAAGTAACATCTGTCTCCTACAAAGTATGAAATAATCATAAGGATGTTGTGAAAAGATTAGCATTTCATTAGCTGACAGCTCATATCTGCCTCTACAGAAACTATTTCTTCAGCAATCTCAGCATTTTATGCTTTTTGTAAGCCGCAGAGATAGTCGCCGTACTTTTCCTTCTCAAGCTCGTACATATACACCACTCGAAACAAGCACAAACACGGCTGGAAAGACAGAGCATGGTCCAGCTTCGCCATGCACCCCATGCCCAGCTAGGAAGGAGATTTCTCTTTCTGGTCCTGCCCAGCCAGAGGAGACGACTGTGTGCCGCAGCAGCACCAGGGCAGGCTCCACCACCCCACAAGCAGCACCTGAACCAGGCGCGAGTTAAATCTCAGCTGGAATTCGATCTCCTGCAATGGACTCTGGCTACACTTCCCACTTGGAAACTACAGACTGCAGCCAATTTTAAAGGAATTTACATTCCTGAACATATTTTACTTTGGAACCAGAGATGAAGAGAGAGAAAAGGGACTGACTTGTGAAAAGCTCCAACTCTGTGATTTAAATGTGTTTTGGAGCATTTGGGATAAGGCGGCAAATTCTAATGAAGGGTGGAGGAGTCTCTTCATCTTTCCCACAAAGGCTCATTACAGTTACTGACTGCAGGAGACATCTGAAACGAGTAAAAGAAAATATTAAGAGGCAGAACTTTACATACCACTTCATCAATACATTTCCAAAAAGAGGGTTTTATTATTTGCATGTAAATAAATAAGGAGTCTACTGCTCATTTTCTTTCTTTTTTAATATTCAACCATTAGCTGGGAAAGCAACATCCATTTACACACAGCACCTGTTCGGGCTGAGGAAACAGGACCTAGATAAGGGAGGAGATGATGGAGAACAGAAGTCACTGAAAAACAGAGCAGGGAAGTGCATTTAGTGCTTCGTATTTAAAGATCAAATTAAATTGAATGATCAAGGTATCAGGATGGTTCAATTTTGAAATTTCTTATCCAGGTTTCTAGTTCAAGTTACATAGTAATAGCTAGTAATAGGTGTACAGTCTGAGTTCTGTCCTGGACACTGTTGATAGTAAGATCCGTGATAGAAACCTCTTGGGGAAGTACATAAGAGAGGAACTAAGTGTCTATATACTTAAAGCTCGAGAAGTCTGGACATAGCTGCAAAAAGAAAATAACTTGCTGAGTCATCGTCCATGAAGTAGGGATCCAAGAGGATGAAACACCAGGCTCTTGGTGGCTGAGAGGTTTTGGAGCTACACCAAATTGTACAGGCCTGCACAGACAAGGCCAGTGCTTAGGAAAGCCAAGGTCCTTCACGTTATTCTCTGAATTTTAGTTGTTAGCTTAACAACTGTGCTCCATTAGCCAAGTTAGCCAATAGCTTCAAATGGGACAGTGTTTGTTTATACTCTCAGGCTACAAAATGCTGACACAGAGTCAAGCTTTTTAATGTTTGCACATGTTTAAAATAAAAGTTTTCCCCTCAACCCTCTTGAGTTCTCAGTGGCCTATTAATTTCTAAGGAAAATGAGCACAATCCTTGCATCTTCACTTACAAGGGATGTGCCCATTTTTTCTGGAGAAAGGGAAAAAACATTCACAGGCCAATAAAGCATAAATTTTATCTTCACATAGGAGGTAAATACTTCATCCTGAGCTGCTTGCATGCTGAAGAGCAACAAACACAAGCACAATTCTGGTAAGTACTGACACGTCATTAAAAGCAGGGTTTACATCATCTGCATTCAGCCCAGAGGTGGCTTCACAGCCTGATCTCTGTCGGAGGCCTGCCGTTACCACCTCAGCTGTGTTTCAATAATCCAGCCGCATTCCCACCCTTGAAATCAAAGCGATATATTTATAGCCTGCACGGAGACCAAAATCACTAGGCAGATATTTTTTTCAGTGCTTTTCTCCTTCCTGCGTCAATATACCTCATGAAAAACAGATTCTTCAAATAAAGTCAGAGAGCACCAAGAAGACAAGTGAAAGATAAACTCACCCCCTCTTGGTTTTTCAATAGATCCAGGCCAAGAGGAGAAATATCTTAGTGCTGACTTGTCATATGCTATCTATGCACATTGATTGGCTGTACTACTGATAAACACTGACATTCCGTAAAAGGGGCTGTAATGTAGATTTTTAATTAAGTAGATGATTTAATCTAATTTGTTATTTATGTACACAAAGGTAAATCAGCAAAAAACATGTTTTTTATAAACTACTCCACAGCGGCAGGACTCTGCATAATATTTGGTCTCTCCAGCACTTTTAAAATGATGACTTCTGTCTGAGATCAAATTTGGTTTTATTTGGATTTGCCAATTACACCTTTCCATGCTGTACCTGCAATCTCAAATGGACATGAAATGGATCTTTCGAAGCAAAACACAACACCAGGGAGCATCCTACAGGCAACTCCTAAATCTCAGTAAAGCGCCAGCGGTATCCCCTTATTTTCTTCCCTGCATTTTCCTCCTCAGGTGCAACTTCTTCCTATTAACCTCCAAAAAAACCTTCTCTTCCTGAGAAAGGCCTCAGATGAACCAAGCAGCACATCCCACACATCCCAAGTGGGATCTTGGAGGCAGGAAAGGAGGCAAATTCCTCTGGGAAAGGACCCTCCTTACCTCTGCCAGGCTCCAGGTCTCATTTAAAGCCAGCAACCTCAATACTAACTCATGCAAGGGGAAAAATCCTCTCTCTTAAAGTGCTAATCCTCAACGTTTTAAGACTTCAGAGATGAAACGTGATGTAATACACACATAAACTCCAGAATAATGTGCTTTCTGATGACAACTATGAGATGAGAGCTTCTGTGCTTAGCACTAGCTGCACTTCTACAAGGTCTGGAAGCTGCTACTCCGCTTTCCACCCTCCATTGCCCCCATCACCGATAAGCTGGTCTAGACCTCAGTGGGAAGGAGAAGGGAGCAACGTGCAGGACAACACGGAATGGTACAGCACGTTCTTGTCAGTGGCCGGGCACCAGCCAGATCCCTCCCCCAGTAAGGAATGCATCTTTCTTAATCAAGGGAGAGGTTCAACTTTGAACTTGCTGCTTCTCCCAGTCAACAAACAGTCTTTGTTAACTGCCAGCTGTTTCCTCACCACTGCAAGACATCAGCTTTCACGTAGGACAAGGGCCGCGCAGGGGTGAGAGGCAAACAATCGTTCCCCTCTACCATACAGCTGGAAATACGGGGTTGAAACTGACTTCTGGTGTGGATTTGCCACTCTGTATAAACCTGCAATGAAAAGGAAGAGGGGTGGAGAGAAGATGAGGTCTATATGACTATATCAGAGTACCAGCCCATATTTTTGCAGTGTCTACAAACCAAATTGAAAAATAGAAATTCTTATCATAGCAGATATGTGAGTCCCTATAAAAAATTTGAAGAAAATGTACCTGTTTCCAACACGGGAGTGCTCTGGATGGCTAGCAACCCAACTAGTCCAAGCTGCAGGTACCTAAGATGCATTTTGCTCTGAAGGATTTTCCAGTCCTTTCTGCAGTTGAGACAGAAAGCTTTCTGAGGCCTAACACTGTCGCCAGGACTCTGATGTTCAGTACACGGGCATGAGAAAATGCTTTTCTGTAATGGCAGTCCAATTAAAGGTTAAAGCTGCCATGCCAGGGGGAGCTCCAAAGCTGCTGGGGGAAGCACCCACTTGGAGCCATGCTCCCTTCAGCAAGGGTTAGGACCACCAACAGAGTTTATTGGCAAGGCTGCTTTTAGGGAGGAGTTGTTTGTTTTTAAATTCAAGTTAAATGCACTGCAACCACATTATAATGAAAGATTGGCTATCTGGCAAAAGACAATATAAAGCCTCTTGGGATCACAAGCTTTCTAGGCAATTTGTTACAAAAACTTTCATATAAAATCTGAATATTCAGCTTTCAGCAACAGGAAAGTACCTCCACATGTTTCAGGTTAGGACGACTCTCTTTCATCTTCTTGTCTCACCCAAATCACACTGGGCAAAGGCAGTGCTGTGCAGGCAGCTGTGACCATGAGCTGAGTCTGCTGCTGGTGTGACACTGTGCCATATTGATAGAAGCATCAGTAACCCAGCTGCCAGGGCAGACAGAAGCAGCGACAGCCCCCTACAACACTAAGCACTGTCATGTGTGTCCAGCTGGCTTCCTGTAGTTCTTACCCTGGAAGTTTTCTGTTTCACTACTGGTTTTCGTCTCTGAGCCTCTTAGTCTTCTCCCTTTGCACACATTACACCTATTTTTCTTGACCCTTTTTCCTTTTCTGCCCCCAGATGCTATCTCTTTTCCCACATCTTTTGGGAAACCCTCTAACAGAAAAAAACCCTATCCCTTTCCCTCTATGTTAGGACACAAACCAACCATCCAGCATGCCCACAGTTACTGATGCTGCAGTTACTGGCCACCGCACTGCTCCTACGGCATACGTGTTTCCCCGTGCCCTTTATCAGTCAAATCTTTTTGCACGTTCGCTCGCTGACTCAGCAAAGCTGCTGATTTCAGTCAGGACTCCCAGTGCTCAGTGTACTCAAAGTGCTATTAGCCCTGAGCTCATATTCAGCAGGTATTAAAGGTCTGACAAGAGGAGATCCATTATACTGCTGGCAGCACCAGCACATGCTGTGTCTGCACTACACAATTCCTGTTTGCAACCACCTCAAGCCAATGGATGAAATCAAAGTAGTACGATACTTGGTTGGAAAAGATCTTATTCCTGTGCAGTGGTTCATTGACTTTTATATGACTTTTAATCTCCAGTGTCTGCACATGAACTGACTAGCACTATAAGCGAATGAATAATATTTCAAGAACTTGAGAGAACATGGAAACCTCAGTTAACAGTTTCATGAATTCATAATGATATTACGATGACTTACATTTACAGTATGTGAAATATAAAGCAAAACCGTCTGGCGTAGAGTAACGATTTGTTATTTAAGGCTAATTACTTTTCCACACCATCATCTGTTAAAGTAATGATTAGTGCAACTCTGTGGACTTGATTTGTGGATTAAAGTTATTTAGTGAGGAAGTAATACTGAATACTGAAAGAAGTGAAAAGAAGCCTTCTAAATACAATTTTGCTTTCCACATTCTCTTCCTCTCTAGAAAATTTCCCATATTATAGTTTCTTAATTTCTTAGGAGTGGGGAAATTGTTTCGCCACTTCCAGCTTTCCAAGGCTTCATGTCAATTTACATCTATGACACAAAAAGTTCTACGACATTGATTGTCATTGAGAATCAGTGATTAAAAAAAAAAAAGGCTATTTTACAAACATCTGTACAGTGGGGTTGGCACATAAAAAACAAAAGCAAATGAGGAAAATACATTGGCATTTAAACACAGGAGAATACATTAATTCCCAAGAGTCAACATCTGGCTTCAAACAAAATCACCCCAAAACCAGCAAGCCCAAATTGCCCAGTTCCCTGCCAGCAACATATAGATCCAACTTAAACAGAAACAGCACCGACAGGTAAGACTTATGCTATTTCCATGGAATAGTTCCAAAACACTTCATATGTTTAAGAAGTCAATTAAATTTGATATGTTTGCTTGACATCCAGTGATATTTGCTACAACGAAAGACTCAACACTTTTAACTCTTGATGTAATATTTTCACAACCCAGTCCAGTATAAGAAAACAAGTTACAAGCTGAATTTAAGAACTATGTATCCACCACCATCCATTACCAACTCTGTTGGAGAAATGCAAGGGATCTGAAATGTCACAAAGGTGTACCTACAATCAGCAATTACAAAAATGATTATTGATTATAACTACAATCACAGCTCCACAAATGCTCAGCCTCTCACGATTTTTCCCCATTGCAATGCGCCCACTTTTTTAGCAACTATTTTATTACTTTAAATTCTGAGGACAGACTGACCTGACACTAATAAGAATGACTTCAAGCTGAGGATACTTTCCTTTCAATATGGCCATAAATTTAAATCCCAGCAGTCTAACTCACAATAATCTCTCTTTATGCACGACTTGAAAATCTTCTCGATGCCTTAAGAACTGTTTTGGCTGCTAGCATGAGGTGTTGTTCCCATCTATAGAGTTCTGCACAGCACGGCTGAGGTCATCTTTATTTCATACAGAGCTCTTGCTCAGATGACTTTTTCCTTCCTTTGTCACCTCAGATAAACAAATCACCTTTACGGAATGATTTTTTTTTTTAACATAGGATCCAAGCTAGCATGCCATTTTAATATATTTTTTAAACCATCAAGTACCATCAAGGTACTTTTCCTACAATAGCAGTAATCTCCACTTGCCAGAGCTGGTGCTATACAAACCCCCCTCCCAATCCTTCTTCCCCCATAAAATAAAAGATTGTGTAATTTTTCACGTTTCATGAAAAAATACATTCATTTCCTTTTTGTAACTGTCAGGATTTGAGGAAACGAGAGTACAGGGACAATGACAAAAGATAAAAAGGCAGTGGGGCTAATGTCCCGCAACTCCTGACAACAGCAGGGAGGGACAGACTCCTCCAGACAACAAGGCAAAACATTTAAATTGGATTCCTGCTCCACGTCACTCTCTCAAGTGAAGGTTGCCAATTCTCGTGCCAAAAGCCTGCGCAGGTGCCAAGTCATACCTGCGACTGAGCCAAAGGGAGGGGATGCCGCAGGCATAGCTCCTGCACAGGAGGTGCCAGCAAATTCCCTGGAGCTGGCTGGTTGAGGTGGCACGCCTGGGTCCTGCGATAATCCCCTGGCGCTGGCTGGCTGAGGTGGCACACCTGGGTCCTGCGATGACCCCCTGGCGCTGAACAGGAGCCCTGTGTGCTGCTCCCGGGGGCCAGGACCCCCATGGCTGGTTCTTGGTTGCAGTCCCAGTGGCAGAGCCCTGCGCCAGCGTGGGGCTGCGGGCGACTCTGGGGCCACTGGCTGGCTCTGCAGCCCACGTTCCTCCTTCACACGGGGTAGGAGCCAACAGATCAACCTCTCTAGGCTGAAGTTACCCCTTGCAAGCAATCCCCAGCTCTGCTGACACCAAGGAGTTCATGCAAACCGTGTGCGTTGTTCGCTTGATTTACTACAACTGCGGAACGCATTCCTGCCTCCCCCCAGGAGACTTGGCTCAACTAGCTCCAGCTCACAGGTATGAGCATTATGTTAGTTATGATTTACTTCCACATAGTTACAAGTTTATTTCAGCAGACAAAAAAAAAAAAAAAAGAAAAAAAGAAAAAAAAGAGGCCAGTCACATCTCCTATTTGATCCAGAGGATCACACTTTATACAGCTTAATCTGACATTGTGAAAAATGAAGATCCGCCTTGTCTCATAGTATATGGCTTTTGAATGACATTCCCCAGCATCACATTTGTAAATAAATCAGAACTGGAGTAAACTGAAGGCCACAGGTCAAAAAAAGTGATGCCCTGGCAAGAAGCCAACAAAAAGTAAGAACTGCATGCACTGCTAAGTTTCTTCTAACTTCCTTAAAAATGGATAAGGATATTCACCAAAAATCCCCCACACTTTACTTACTATTCTGTGTTTCTTTACAAGTATGTGAGAACTTGCAGTGGCAAATACACCCATGTCTGTAAAACTGAGATGAAGCAGCAATTACTCTCCTGTTTCTGTTACCCTGACACAATACTCCTTTGTCTTCTCTTTCTTTTTTTCATAGGATTTCACAAACTGCACGTGACAGAAGTGGACCTTTTACCTGTAGGGATTGATGCTGCTTATCACAACACAGTACCCAAGTTAAGTCATTTTGTGTACATTAATTGTTCATAGGAAGACCAGCCTGAACCCTGTCCTGACAGCTGAAGTAGGGAAGCGGAGCACATCTTCAATCACTCCAGGCTCTATCCTGTAAGCCTCATGGCAGCTTTAAGCCCTGTGTGATGCAAAGCTGTTTACTTTGCCAGACTGTAAGAAGCCAGAGTTGGCTTTTGCTTCTTCTTTCCTGACCGAGGAGCCTGGGTGAATGACCTTACATTTGACCATACTAAAGCGCAAGCAATCCACGCCGCCCTGCCCAGGCCTCCTTGTTACTCATCGCTCAGCCTACATGTCATCGACAGGCTTCGTCAGCAGTGACTTTTTATTTTAAATTTCTGAGAACGAAAACCCCTAAATGCTGTTATTGGACCCCACTGGAACAGCATGCAGATTCTCCTCTGCTCTTTTGGCTTTTTCACTTTCATACCTCATGTCAAAAAGAAATGCCCCCCAGAACTACACATTACATGTCTCTGTAACAATTTCCAATCTCATACATTTTTTAAGTTGTTAGCCAGACTTCCAGTCGAAGTTGCCAGAAAGACAGTGATATCAAAGCTGTGGAGCTCCTGGAAAGGCCTGAGGCTGGCTGGCCCAGGCCGAGAGAGGCAGCCCCACTGCGGTGCCCCAGGGAGGACCTCGCTGCAGACACACACAAACTTTTTGAAATATCTGCCCTCCCGAGACTCAGCTTGCACAACCAGTATTTAGGACAGCCAGCACCGTATATAAGTGCAAAATAGGCTTTGATCTTTTTAAAATTGGTACATCCACACCACACCTCACCCACACACATTTTTTTCAATTTAGAGACTGGGAGAGGAAAACCAGCTTTGCTCGACTTTGAAATCCCCTCCCCCAGAGCAGTTTCCAAGCTCTGATGGGAGGAATGGCTGAACTAAACTGGTTCGGCCAGAACAGAGATGATTCTCTCTGGATCTGCAGCAGAACCTGCATTGCCAGACACTGATTTACTGCTTGGCAAGGTCAGGCATCGAGTGCCCAGGCGCCGCGTTCACCCCTTGCAATTCAGTTCATTTCCCTTCCTTCCTTTTAGAAAACTTCAGCTGCACATAAATTGTTTCAGCAGCATTAAGTTAAATAACAGTTTGTTAGTTAACTAAAACTATTTTTATTTTCTACATGGAGACACCATATTACTCATCCTGTTTCAGTCACAGAAACCCTTATCACATAGGAAATATCTCCGTTTTGCTTTGCCCTCCCAAAACATGACAACACCACAAGCCATCCTCTCCTCCCAGTGGGAGGATTCGGTATCAAATCTCTCTCAGCCTGGAAGAAGACCAGGGCAGAGTCACGCCTGCACATCAGTAGAGCCAACCCTGCGTAAACCCTTCTCTACTTGGGCACAGATGTGGTGCAGCCACAAAACTTTCATGTCACTTGGCAAAGCAGCCCCATATTTACTTATGTCATATTTCTCTCAATACACCTTCAAGTGCTCTTTTTGATCGTGACACGGTGACACTTCACTGGTGACACTGCAGGACCAGGATTCGCACTGCATTGGAGCTCTGCTGTGTGAGAGGCTTTCTTGGACCACAGACTGCTGCTCAAGCCGTAACTACAGATCCAGTGATGAACAAGTTCAAAATCATTATGATAAATGTAACTCCTTAAAAAAAAAAAAAGATATTCTTAAATTTTCTTATATGACCATTTCTGCAAGTAGCAAAAACAATGACAAAAATAACATACAGATAGTCATAGAGCTGGGAAGCATTTAGGGGTTCATTCTGGCTGCACCAATTCCATCAAGTATCAAATATACAGTAAAAGAGAAGGTTTCATATTCTTCTTTTAGCTAATGGGGGTATTTAAAATCAAGTTCCATTAAAACCAATAGAAACTACCACAACAGCCTGCTACCTATCCAAGAGATAACAATTTCCATTTGTAAAAACACAACCCTGAAGTGACAACCCGAAGTTTCAGAGTGATAGAGAAACTTGCTTATCTGCTCATTAAAAGACAATTCAAAAATAAATTTCTCATTCTGTTGAACAAAATTACTAGCAAACAGATAGCTATTAAATGCTACTAAATAAATCTTTGCAAGCCTCAGACTCTTAATTTCTTGATTGTATGCGTAATAAATACCAAGAGCTTGAGACAATACAATATGCAAGAGGACTGAATCATTTTTTGGCCATACAAAGAGGAAATAATTTAAAAAACTTTACGTAATCTTAACAAACTGACAGCTGAGGTAACCACCTCAAATGACAGATATATCTAAAGAACCATATGAAGCATGGCACTATCCCAAAACTCCTCTCTCTATCATCATTCATTGAGTGGAAGCTATTGTCAGCGTGCAACTTTTAACATTGGAACATGTTTTCAGCATGGAAAAAACCTTTACCCAGATATGCTTGGAGCAACCTGGTCTGGCAGGAGGTGTCCCTGCCCAGGGCAGGGGGGTTGGAACTAGATGATCTTTAAGGTCCCTTCCCTCATGACACCTGCACCCTCCACTGCTTTAGCCCAAATTGCAAAGTGAGAGTCACAAAAGGTTCTGCTGTGCACCCCAAAGCTAACAAACATGTCACACTAGCAACACAAACGTCACCCGGGAGTTGCCCGCAGCTGTACCACAGCTCTGACGGTCTGAATTTAAATGTGCTAGAACATACTGCGTGGAGGCATACGACACTTCAGCGTATTGTAGCCCTCTAAGCCATATATTCAACAAGGATTTCTTTGAATCCTGTGGTATTGTTGCTTAGCACACCATCCACCAATTAGCTTTCTTAAAACTTTATATTTACCTATAAACTCCAGAAACAGAATCTCAAACCTTGTAACAAAGGTGGTAGCTGACAGGCACAGAACTCCAAACAGACCCATGCACCACCCATCTCTTTTAACTCCTTGAGGTAAAGTTTAATTGAAGCTATAGGATGCACAGATCACATTGTGGATTTATTATACCAGCAAACTACTCACAGAAAATCTGAAAGGAAGCAAGATTTGTTCCCATTATAGACAGAGATAAGGACTCAGAGACATACATTTT
Organism: Alca torda; assembly: GCA_008658365.1. Classification (NCBI taxonomy): domain Eukaryota; kingdom Metazoa; phylum Chordata; class Aves; order Charadriiformes; family Alcidae; genus Alca; species Alca torda. The sequence goes on along the minus strand of CM018086.1, from coordinate 23,178,827 downwards.
TGCAATCTGGGCTTCTCAGCTGCATATTCAAGACTTGAGACAGCCTGAAAATATGAAATATGAATTTTTAACCTAAAACTTTCTGAAAACTTGAGTTAAATTTAAAAGTATAGCCAGCAGTGCCAGTCACTTTTAAGCTGGAAGGAGAACGAAGTCCTTAGCGAGGCATACATTTCCACAGTACGATAGCAAGAAGAGAAGATGCTGATGATAAAGAAGCTGAGTCAGATCAGGAATAGACAGCTTGAGAGCATCTGCAAAGCAGAATGGATGCAAACTCTGCTGTTATGAGTCACCAGAGATGTGCAGGAAATGAGGATTATTCAGAACAGGAACAATTATCAGAGCAACATGTTTTTTAATGGGAAATTAATGTTTTATTCAAGTAATGTTTGCTAGATGTAATTCCTCATATCCAAGGAAGTCTAGAACTCCAGCTCCACCTTTAAGACTTGGATCTGATTTTCTGCTCAGTTATGAACTCCCGCAGTTGCACAAGCCTCTTGAATGACAGACTGCGCCTTTTCACAAGCTGGGAAGCTGAATGGCATAAATCCGATTTATCACACAATGTTATATAGACGTGGATGAATGTGGATTTTTTTTTAATAGAGAAAAGCTCTTTGGGAACAAACATTTATCCCAGTATACGGTATAGAAGATAAACAAGCACTATAAAGTCTTCCACAGATCTTGAGAAAGACTGGACCACAAAGAACATTCAGCTCCAGCCTTATTCAGAAATGTAAACAGTGTAAGGCGGCTGGTTGTTGTCCCCAGCCTGCAAGTAATTAAGCACTAATTCTCTACCGCCTACTGAGCAAGAAATTGGAGAGGAAATATGACACAATGTTAAGCATGCACTTTTCAGGCCAGACTCAACTGAAGTGTTCTGTGTATCTTCATCATCTTCACCAGATCAGTAGTGATTCGCACTCCCCGTCTCAAGAAGGAGAGATGAAATGAGAAATCTCCCAAGGCAGAGCCATAGATGTTTCCCTCAGAGCGACGGATTTCCAGTGCTGGCTGCAATTGTCTGGATACATCCAGTGCCACCCACAAAGCAGCAGGATAGGGCGAAACATTTCCCATTCCCCTAAGTGGGACCCACTTGTGATAACCAAATCCTTGAAAAGACCTTCAGACATTTCACCAAAACATTTTCCACTTTATTTGCAGATTCTTTTTCACTGAAAGAAGATGAAAGGCTTAGTTGCCTTATCTGTAACTAGACACACATTTGCCACACATTGCTGGGACAAATAAACTGAATTTACCTTCATAGGATGCTTTTATCCAGCTGAACTACTTTAAATTTGCTGCTGCTTTGTTGCACAGTAACATTTAAAAAATAAAAATCAAATCCAGTCCCAGGAAAGCAGCATTCCGTGGCATTTTTCAGAGCTCTACAGACCTCCTGGGGCAAAAAAAAATCAGGAAAACATTTGAAGCATGAAGGATTTTTCCCTTCCCAGAGTCCCCAGGCCCATGTGAACCCTTGCTGAAGCTGCTCGGTGACGTCAAAAACATCCGCATCTTCTGCAGCGTGACTGAATCACTGACTGTGGCAACGCGAGCTCCGGCATGACTTCTCAAACCCACTCAGTTTCATCACTCAGGTCCAAGTTTTGCTTTGGCGGACAGACTAAAAGCTTGGTCCAGACCTCTATTTTCAATTTAGACAAGTATCTATGGCAACTACGATACTATTTTAAACCATTCCTATTCAGCCGCCTCCAGGTTGAAAGTAAAAAAATACCAAGCCCACCGCACCACCCACTCCTCTAACAGCTCAGAGTGTGCGACAAGTAGGACATACCTGTCTGCTAATCTCCCCTCCCTTCCTGAAAATTTCAGCAGGCTCCATTTTCCCTCTTTAGTGATTTCTGTGGGCCTGAGCAAGAGAAATGCCTTAATTTCGCTTGCATACTCCGAATTTGACTGGCTCCTCTTTGGTTCCTCCTTGCTGTAGTGACCTTCCTAAGAAGGTGCTCCAGGTGCACAGGAGGAGAGGTGCTCGGAAAGACAGCTGCCCCCAGGCTCACAGTTACCCCACCGTGGTCCTGCCACCACACTGCCCACAGCACCTGATGGCTGGGGAAGGAGCCACAGGGGCTGAGTGCACCTTTCTCAAGATCTATGAAAGAATTTATAGTGCTTGTTTATCTTTTATATCATACACTTGGATAAATATTTGTTCCCAAAGAGCTTTTACCCACTAAAAAAAACCCCAACAAACATTCGAACATGTATACATTTGAATTCTTTTTACAAGGTGGGGTGAGGTTTGTTTGTTTGTTTTTAAACACTTGAGATTTAGTTTTTCTTTTTAAGGAAGGCTGTGTGGCTCTCCTACTTTTTTTTTTTTAAAAATCTTTTAAATGAAAAGTGATGTTTTTGGGCAGCCACATGACTCCAGGTGATGGAACCTTACACATAACCTCAAATATCAGATTATTTTAAGCATGTTGTAGGATTTGGCATTCCTTTCTTAATTTTGTAGGTGATGTCCAAGGCATGCATTTCCATGCTGGAAAGTGTTTATTAGTCTCCTTTACAAGCATGTGTGGCACAACACTTAACGAGCAACTTTACCACATATTAGATTTTCACCCTTCCTTGTTCTGAACACAACTTGCTACAAAAGACAGAAATTTGTCAAATTAATCAATTTGCATAACTGGCAGTTATGGAAGAAAAAGCCAGGCAAGTCTGAGCTGCGAGAAATGTTGCAGTTAAATGAGAAACCAGGTGGAGTCTGGGTACATATTCTTGTTAACAAGCAGCAGTTAGAAATGCATTTGCTGTGTTGTGTTGGTTCTGCAAACCAGGACCTGCTTTGCATTACTTTGCAGATTTTCTGAGCCTTGGGGCTCAGCTCAGTTACCCAACAAAAGCTCCCTGGTTCACTAGGGATACCTTCCGGTATGGTTTGACCTCCAGCTACCAAACCCATGGCTTTTAAGGGACATGAATACAGTTTCCACGATCTGTATGTTGAGTCTCTACATTGAGTAGCAAGCATTCCTACAGCACCATCCAAAGCTGTGGAGTAATTTTGCCACTTAGAAACTCCTGCTTACAAAACTTCTGTTTTCAATTACATAAATTGTAGCAATGGCCAGCACTTACTGCAGAGCTGAACTCTCCCCTGCTTGACAGATTGATCCAGGGAATGTCTTAGGAAGTATTTTAGTGTCAAACTGAGGTGGTTTTTTTAAGTTTACACAAGTAGTGAAAAGTTGCTCAGCAGTTTGAAAGTGAGTAACCAAGTCTTACTACCAGGGAACAAGAAAAGAAGAGGGCAAACAAGATAAAGGCATTTTCCAGTCTTATCACAGAGCTGCCCAGCACAGCTGGAAGTTACTTTGCAACTGTTTTAAGGCCATTTGATAGCCAACACAATCTGTAACTAGTGTTGGCTGGATTTAGACTGCATTCCTCCTGTATGCTCTCTGTGTGTAACTTCTGTAATGAACACCAACTTTAAATTCTATACTATACTATAATATAGTATACTATATATACTATTCTATACTATAGTTCAGCCTGCACATCTATGCATGCAGGTACAACAGCCTCCGTACTCTCCACCAGCTGCACGCACAGACAAACCCTGAAACTGGTCCACAGGAGCCCGCATGTATCATCTCCTAATTAGATGAAGATAGGGCACAGACAAAGCCTGAAATTTGCCTTTTCAGTCCCATGAGAGGCACTGCTGAACGAACCTGTGCTGTTCCACTAGCGCTACCAGAGCAACAGAGAGGAGACAGGTTATGAAAGCAGATAATCTGATTTTCCTTCTTGGGAGAATGCACAGACAGGGCAACACGTACCCTCGCTACTGAGCGTGCCACGGGCTACGACACCAGAAATATCAGTCCTCTTAAGACTCGTTGCTACCTTGGATTCTTCTTCCACTGCACCAACACTTCGTCCTTCTTATTTGTCATCAGCATTGGCAATTTTCAGGTTCTGAAGTCTGGAGCAGATTCAAGCAGCAAAAGAAAAATCTCAGCAAGATGGCAGCAAACAGCCAGCCAAAACAAACAAGTCGGCTTTAGAAAACCTCTCTAGTTCATCTTCCAGAATAGAATCAATCACCATTTCAGCAGTGTAGTCCTCTGGCCTTCCAGGAAATGGATTTATTCTTTAATATTGCAGCATTTCTATATTTTTGTTTCTTGCCATTAAAGAATATAAAATATTAAAGTGCTGTGAAGATTTCTTCACTAGTACCAGGACCTACCTGTGTTACAATTGCACCAAAGTAAGCCAAGACTTGCTCCAAAAACCGCGGTATTCCAACCTAGTATGAAGGCAGTACACAAGAACGATTCTCATACTAACATATTTATAAGAGACTGCAGTTACTCGGAGTTTATAGAGTAGCAAAATCATTAATTGGTCTCTAATACCTGAAAGACAGAGCTGTATTCACCTACAAAACTGATCATAATCCAGATGCTTGTGGTCAGGTGCATGATTAACTGCCTGAGGGAGTCTGGAATTTTCTGTGTCAGATTTGAAAGACAGAAGCGTAAACCTCAGTTCTGTTAAACCAGCACAGATGAGGCAAGTGTATTCATCTATCAACACGGCGTTCTTTCTTTCCAAAGGAATGTGGTTCGTGACACTGGAGCAGTAGGCATCAAGCCCTTTCCTGCTGGTCACGGGGAGAGGGGCTCCTTCCTGACCCTCAGCACTGCATCGTGCCACGGGCTCTGTCAGTGCTATCGACTGCATCTCCATAAACATCCATTACCCAGACATTCAATTTGTGGAGTTTACAAACAAAAAGACAAATGTCTATAACAATGTATTTGTATAATGGTCATACGTTTTATGAGGTATTTGTTTACTATACGTTAACTGTAAGCTCTAGGAGATGAATTTGTGTCTGACCAAAAAATATAACAGACAAACAAAGTTTTTTGTGACTGCAAAGGAAGCCTTGTGAAGCGAGACCAACTGTTGTATGTTCATGTGAGATGTAGGGAATTCTTTCTTAAAGATAGCATTTAATTTTTAGAATTTCTAATGCTTAACAGTTGTCCTTTACCATTTTATAGTAATATAGGAGGAAGCAACACAGCTAAAAGGAGCATATACCTTACTGGAACTAATGGGGTTAATGTGGCACTGACAGGACAGGATTTGACCTTCAAAGTCTTTTTCCAAGATATATTACTACTCCATTTAAGAGCTGAATAACAGCGAGCAATCTCTCTGAAATATCAGGGTCAGATTTCACGACTGTGTAAAGCTGTTCACCATACCAAAATGGGACTTTAATATTACCTAATAAAGGTCAGATCCCATAGTTTAAAGGAGTCCAGACAAACAGCAGTGCTGATGAAGCGTCCCGCCTTTGAAGTCACGAACATTACCTTACACATGAGCTTCTTGCTCTGCCAGACTGTGCTGCCATTCTGCAAGGTCAGCACCCACTAAAGTGAGAATGGGGACTCAAGACTGAAGGTTAAAGGATGCTTAGTTTAAGTCCCGAAGTGTTAAACACATTTAGCCTTAGTACAGGAGTGTCAAGATAAATAGTAAACCTAAGCTGGCCTTTCTGCCACATGCCAGAATCTTTCAGCATACCAAATTATTCACACTGAAAAGCAAATATAACTGGTTGACTCCAAAAGCTCCTATTCATTTTAACTGGTTGGTTAAATTTATAAAGAATAAGAAATCCAGAAGTATAAATCTTTTTTCATCTAAACCAGTTAGTTTTCACCTAATGCCAAGGCAGCAAGAGTCCTTGCCTGTCCCACAATGGATTCTCAGTCATGCCACAGTATAAACCTGCTCCTCTTGTCTGCGGGGCCAAGTACAAAGGAGAAAGAGTGCAGACACTACCAGGAAAATTGCGTCCCATGGCCATAGGCCAAGCAAGGCAAAAGTCCATATTTCAAGAACATATGTAAAGCACACTCATAAGTTTAATGCAACAACCTGAACTTCTGAGACCAGTGCATGAGATTTTGGAAAGTTTCCATATTTATCTTCCACCTCACTTAAAAGATACAAGGAAAAACACAAATTGCTTGTGACCGTAGTCAATCCAAGCTGATTGAAACTGAACATTTATGTAACCTTCTAATGTAAAACCAAGTCATCGCCGATGTTTACCATACTTTTCTTTTGATTTCAATGCCATGAGTTAAGACAATGCTTATCAACTTTGATCGAGCACCAGTAAAAGTACAACTTTTATCATTAATACACGAGACATTACTTAAGTGTATGTTATCTTCAATTAAAACAGTTCCTCAGAGTAAATATCTTACAAAATCATTTGGCTAGAATACTGTAGTTTTGAATCTGGAAATGAACACTACTAGTAGTTTCATGCAAGGCAGTTCCAACAAAAGGAAAATCAATGCACATTGCAGGGGAAGAATTCTTGGATAAGAGGGAGAACTGTGCTAATCTTCAGCTGCTCATAGGCTATAAACAAGATGTTTTATAGAGGTAGCTGAAGAATTACAATTGGGTCTACTTGAGCAGCAGAGAGAAATAGCCATCAACTGAAAGCTTGACAGCCAAACACTGACAGCATTTGGCAGAGTTGTTGGGTGGGCGTAAGGTTTTCCATGCCACCAAGCAGATAATGGATTGACCTAATACTCTTATCTAAAAGTCCTCCTCCTAGTGATTTCTCAGAATCATTATTTAAAAACAACAAAAAAAGACTCCTTAATATAGCTGAAAGTTTCCCATTCTACTTGCTCAATGCAAAAGAGCTCTTTAGCCTTATGGAAAGAGTCATAAGAAATGACCATTATATACAGTAAGATGAATTTTCTTTAAAAAGATATGTTTTCATTAATGAACTTTATTTTTTTAACGACAAACTAGTCAAGTCTGAACATGAGTCTTCTACAAAAACCATCCTCCCAAGACACAATGCCTGTATCAGGCACACAAGGCTATCCGCTTTCACTGCTAAGCTAGCGAGAGAAGATGACATGCTTTTCATTTCAGTGTTTGCTTTTCAGGAAATTCTCTTCCCTGCTGAAGCAAGGTTTGCGTTTCTGGAATTTCTTTTGCATGTGCCATGTGCTATTGGCTCACTGTAGGTTTGGTATTAAGAATAATAAATTCTATGTTACAAACAACTGACAGCAAAATACAGTTGTTTCCTAAGTCCCTGTAGAATGTTTCAATCAGAACACGAATGCAAGAGGCATTTTTGATGCTTTGCTTCATACAAGATGTATAACTGTAGTATTAATCAATTTAACTTGTGCTCAAAAAAGTATTCCAGTAGCACATACAATGTCTTTCAAAATTCAGACAGAAACTAACATAAATAGTGAGAGGTGAGAAGAAAAGGAAACTGAAGTATAGCCAGATGTTCTTGTTGCAAGAGCTCATTCATTTTCTTCTCAATTCTGTTCCCTGCATATGAGCCAGCTCCAGTCAAACTCCAGCTCCCCTGCTCCAATCACAGCTGATGCTGTTGCTCACAACAAACATAGGGAGGTGAGTGCTATCACAGCTCAATGCCTGACTGTAGCCCTCACACGGTGCTATTCAGTTTATTACTCAAAAAAATACATCAGAAGTACCTCAGTGACATATTAAAACCGGAATATATTGTGTAAAATTGGCTTAAAATTTCTTGGACTATGTATGATATCCATGGCAAATGCCATTTTTTCCCATCTGGTACTCTTCTGTCCCTTTTCGACAGTCCTCACTGATGATCCTGTACTGAGCACTTACTTGCCTTTTCAGTTTATTTGGTTTTTGGTAACTTGTTGACTTCCCTAACACCACTGGAGGCACATCTTCCTCCATTTCTTTCCCACAGCTCTCCCAAAAGAGTTCCTGGGAGTTCTGGTGGCCGCCACCAGACTGAAAAGTCCCTGTGCTGGACCACAAAGTCCCCATGCTGGGCTGCAGCCACTGCAGCAGTCAGGGGCTGCCACTCCATCTCCAACCTGCAGCTATCAGCATACCCCAGAGTGCTGACTTCAGAAGAAAGGACACATTTCCTTGATTGTAAAGCCACAAAAGTTGGCTCCTCAAGGGCTATGGGAAGGGGAGGAGGAGACATGCAGCAAATGAGGAGGGGGAAAATCCATGAGGTCCAGCAACAGCCAAAGAAAACAGGGAAGGTAATGATGCAGCACAGATAGCTAACACAGGAGAGAAGATGAAAATTCTTCTTCTTGAAATAAAATTTCTACACAGTGACCTCATACAAAATAAGGCTTATCCTAAGCACTTACCTTACATATCCTTGAGACGTGCCCAATCGAAATAACCTAACTGGAAATGCGTACAACACTGTATAAAAACTTGTTACTCGTGTGGTACAGGTTACTGGAGATGCAAGCAATAATGTGTCCTGTGAATGGTAACAGTAAGGCCACAAGGTTTCATTTGTTGATTTTCAATATTTTTAAGATGTGTATTATACACAGAGCAACAGTTCACAAGAGCATCAAATTTCATAACATCTTTTAAAAGTTACTGATGCAAATCCTCCCTTTTCACACAACTGTTTATACTATTAAAAAGTTTTAAACCCAGAGTTGTTGGAGCCATAAACATTTATTTTAGTACTTGGTAAATCAAACAATTCTGAGCCCTTTTTGAATGCAATCAGCATCTCAACAGGTCACAAAAGCCACACAAAAGCACCCAGCACTCATAGCAACGAGGAAGAAGGAATTCTTGCTCTGTGTGTTTTCCTAAACTGGTTCTTTTTTCGGTTATGAAGGAGCTGAATAAGTTGCAGCCAGAACTGCATGCAGCATGACAAGACTGTAGAGGAGCAGGCAAGGCAGCTCTGCAGGTGCAGCCTCAGCATGCTGCCCACGCACCCCCCTGCTCCCCCGGCTGTCTGCAGGGAGCACCTGCCTCCCCGTAACACCCTGGAGCACCCGCGTTAGCAACTGCCACCACCTAATCGGGTACTCCATCACCATCACCGTGTCCCAGCAATGGAGTAAAAGCCAGTAATTCCACCAGGCAGTGAACAATTGCAGACCCAAAGGCTCTGTAATGTCACTGCTCACAAATGCATTCATGGCAATGCGCTTGGTCGAGTCACAGCCACTCCAGGTGTAGTGTCAGCGCAAACACAAGTGACTCCAGGGTTTCACTGCAGCTCCCTGCCCCCCAGGCAAAGGCAGGAAAGGGAAAAACGCAGTGGAGGTTTGCTGGCCCTAAAGATTGCATACTTACTTTTTTCCCCTATCCATCCCTCAGACTTTGGCTCAGCAACACCACCACCAGTGCTTTGGGATGGCGGTTTAGGACTTTTTGGTGGCTTTGGAAGAGAATTGGTCATCTCAGGCACAGCACAGAGACTGAGAGCAGTCAATAAAACATAAAACCTGCTCACACATAAAGATATCTTTATAAAATTCCAATTACTGCTGGTTTGTTACCTAAGAATCCCTAAGAGGTAAGACATACTGCTTGCTGTGAGGCCCGGGGTAATGAAATTACAAATTCTTTCATGAGTAAGCATATGCTAGAAAGCTACGTTTATTTGGCCTACATATTTGAAACTGTTCAAATGGTTATTGTCTCACAAAATTTGGATCAGAAATTACTACTTAAATTTGCCTTTCTCTAACAAGGAGCTATATTCAGGGTCATTTGTAATTCCTCCGTGATCGATGAGAATACTACAAACACTACTGCAAAGAAGTCTCATTTAAATTCTGTTTTCTGAAGAAGTATCAAGCATGCATACCAAGAAAATATTCTCAGATACATACTATAAATAACCAGCAAATGCAGTCCCCTTGAGAAAGCTGGTGAGCCCAACAGTCTTGTCTTTTCAATTGGTTAATTAATTTGTACAAGAAAACTCCCATCCTATTCCCATAACTCTCCAGCATGTTTTAATTTCAGAACCGAGATCGAATGTTCTTGTTGCAAACCATGGATGGAGCTAACTTTTCACAAATTAGGATGCTTACCTCTACAAAATAGGTACAGGGGATGGGTTTCCAAAAATAGTAAGATTTGAACTATCTCGGTAACTAAATCCCATGAAGTTAAGAATATCTAAAAACCTTAGTTTGTGTTCAGTGTCCCTGTGGAAAACCTGTCCCATGCAGATGTTGCCTTTTGGGCTTGTGCCAGCGCCAGCAGTGCCAGCTCCTCCAGGGCAGGATGGGACACTGATACTGCTGACACACATTCCCCAGCCAGGTGTGAATGTTTCAGCCTGTTTCCCTTTTTCTTCAGACATTCTCTGCACCTCCCCTTGGTGCCAACACTTAACACAATGGATTTCCTTATAAAAACCTCCTCCAGCCAACTGCATGAGTAATAGTCCTTGTGCTACAGCAAAAAGAACTCAGTGTTTAAAATGCACTATCAGCAGCTGGGAAATCTGACTACACCACATCATCGCACCAGATGCTGGGAGAAAGACCTTGCTCTTCAGAGTGTATTTAATGAAGGCAAAATTAGCAAGATCTGAAGGAACACAGATGTTTGTCCCACCTCCTACTGCACATTGTACCTGCTTGCCATGGTTGCCAGTGATTCATAGCCGTATCTGCAAGATCACACTGAAGTGAGGGGCTTCGTTTTATGGGCAACTCAGGAAGACAGAGCGACACGTTCTCAAACATCTCTAATTATTAGATTGGCAGGTACTGGGGTTTAAAAAGAAAAGACCTTGAGACCTGAGCATTTCTGTAAGTTGCTTAGGCTCTTAAAAATCCACATGCATCTGACTATGACAGGTTTTGCAGACAGTTTTTAGTAAAGCATGGCGCTGAAGCTTGGAATTCTGCATATCAGGCTTGTGCTTGCACTGCTTCGCACATCTTCACATCTTCAAAAAAAGATCCTCTAAACTATTTTCTCTAACTAAAGATCATGAGATCCTGGTTCAATATACAGCTACCACTTAAAATACTCTTATAATAAGAGTTAAGGACCAAAATATCACCATAAAAGCCAGACGAAAAAGTACCGCTAGCCAGGAGCTCATGACCTTTGGTTAACATCTCCATTTTAGCAAGGAGATGCACACGATGAATGAAAGAAGGTCTGCAGTGAGGAGGGCTTGGGCTCACCAGGGAGATTCTTGCAAAGAAAGAATAATGCTCCAAATTCAGAGCCCGCAGCTTTGAGAGGCACATTGAAGCCCAGCCAGCTGGAAAACCAGGAGCAGTGGTCTGACCCTTCGCAGTTCCCAAAACACAAACAGGCAAGCAGCAGTCATGCAGCAACACATCCAGAGACATCATCTAGACGCAAACACCAAAACATCAACACTGACCCCAAAAGTATGCTCCTGGGTAGGGCAAGGCTGGATACACAAAACCCAGCTGCTGCCTGCATGCCTGGGCCGGCAGGTTAGATCAGCCCTCCTGAGCTGTGCTCACATTCCTCAAGGGGGACTATTCAAAGCACTTCATACGGGCCTAATGTTGCATCCACTGGAAGAAAGGGCTTTGGAAACAGAAAGCCAGGCTACATCTGGCAGTCCAGTGCCTGGAGATTTGAGACCTTTGGCTACTGTTTATTTCAGAGTCTGCAAACAGTTAGTCTGAATGTACTCCTCCATGTTCTTGAGGTAGGCTTTGGTTTCCTTTGCACCCTTTCCTCACAAATTCATGCCACAAGCAGTGTTCAGCGCATGCACACTCGAAATTCCTGGTCTTGTTAAAATGGAAAGTGTCAAGAGGGCCCATGCCAGCACAAGTGGTTCCCTTCACCTTGCTGTCCAACCTCATCCCTTACTTGTCCTTTTAGATATTGGAAGGAAGACAAAAAGACAGGGATACACAACTGTGGTGATTACCGCACCTTGGGCAGGTTTCCTTCCAAATCTTGTGTGCACGGGACAGATCCAACCGTGCTTCATCCTGCAATGCTCCGCTCAAACACAAACTTGAAATGACAGGTCCACTGTCATCAGGGCCGGTTGGTGGCGGCCCATCAGCCCAAACCTGCCAGTGGGTCCCAGAGAGGTCCCTGCACAAGCTACGCCCAGCTTCACCACCAGCTGGGCCAGTAGAGCTGGGCACTGGGGTCACAGCACTGAGGTGAGCAAGGAAAGGGGTCTAGGAAGAGCCCGTGAATCAGAAGCCTCAAGAGGATCCAGCCCTCACGTACCGTACATGGTATTTTTTAATTCGGAAAGAAACTTCCACTTTTTCCTCCTAAACTGCATCCAGCTACCTAGTGAAGTATGAATGCCATTTTTGGCAGAACAGCTACATCTATTCTGTGTTTCTCCCTTAAAATGCTTCTTCATTTTTTAGTATTTTAGTCCTCCTCTTTCTATAAGTATGCCATTCATGCTACCTTCCTCTGTAATCTTACTCCGAACTATAACTACCAAACAACTGAACGCTGTCACCTGGGGCTGGAATTCATGCTGATTCACACTTGCTGGCCCAGAGGCTTTTTCTCTGCACACTTCACTCTCCTGATGTTTATTTTTATTCCCGAGTTATCCTAGTTTGAGGGCTCAAAGCTGATTTCTTCCTGTTGCAGAGAGAACAGGTACAAAGTAGACAACACAGGATTAAGCCTGAGGTAATTCAAGTAAATGTGAAAGAGTACTTCACCTGATACCAAAAAATGCAAAAACTGCAAATAGAGTTTGTGTTTCTGAAGCACAGTCCACAGAATTCTCTCACCTCCAGTGCATTTTAGGGTGGCAGGAGGAGGGATGAAGGGTCAGTGTGCTCAGGGAAAGCCTTGGAAACCCCCAGTGCAGCTCTGCTTTATGGATCTCGTTTCCAATTTGTTCTCAGTTAGGAAATTCAAGGCTGTCTTACTTCATGAGCCTCAATATCAGCAAACATGCGGTAGATGGGATGTTTGAAATCTTAACTACATCCTTAGAAGTTACACGAGAGCCTCCCAGTGCCTTCTGACTATCAGGATTCATATGCAATAAATGCCATTCTCACATCCACTGATTTTGGCTGGCAAATACTTACTTCAGTTGGAGAGCAATTATCCTTATCTCTAAAAATGACCATGATAAACTCATCCACAACTGGGGAAAAATACCTCTATTCTGAAACACAATGGTTCCAGCTAGACATAAATTGCTATTCAGCCTGCCAAAACCAGAATGCAAATCATAAAACATTCACAATGAAGCTGTCTGCTACCTGAGTTACATTTATCCAAGAAGCAGCACTCTACTGCCAGAGCATAGGGAAAAGGAAAAAAGTGGGAAAATCATAACAAAACTTGATAGTAAGATCTTTAGAGATGTTTTATTCAACCCTCCCCTGTTTAGGGCATTTTTAGGTTGAAGAAATATCAAATAAAGAAATTAAAACTCTCTCTGTTTGTTGCTCTTGCAGTAAGTGACAGAATAAGATCAATGTTTGGAAAGAGACTGTATAAAGAGAATAGTCTCCATCAATCTCATCCCTTCCCTTGGTGAATGTACTTAATTTACACTTTTTCAGCTGAGTAATTACCTCTACTTTACACTTTCAGTTCCTTTAGGAATGGAGTAATTAGCATTTGCCACAGAAACTTCGATAGGTCTGTATTTTGCTGAAGAAAGTTGCTCTTTAGTCTATATTCAGGACCTACGACAAGTGCACTCGCACACGGAACAGAAGACAAATGTTTCCACAGTCGGGATTGCCAGGGCTGGCCCACAGCAGAGGGGGGCAGAGACCCCTGAGAGGCAGCAGCTGCCCCCATCAGAGACAGAAGAGCATCCCCTGGGCTCACCCAGCCCTGCAGAGCTGGTAACCTTCCCACCTTACAAACGGAGAAACCAGCTCCCCACAGTGACCACCTTACCAGTGGGTTTGCAGCAGGGCCCACGTCTGTGACTGCAGCAGCACCAATGTCCTCCCTGGGGGCCATGCTGCCCTGGAGAGCCACCAGTGTGGGCCTGGCCTCACACGGCACCTGGATAATCAGCAAAATAGCTGCTTCAGAAAAGCTCAGAGCAGCCAAAAAAGGAGAGGGGGAAAAAATTGCCAAAACAAATGGCAATTCACTGGAGGCCACAAGCAAAGACGCTAAATAGATCATCTTAGCTGGCTGCTGCAAAATACAGTGCAGTATTACATCTCATTGTATATGCTTGTGTCTAACAACAGCAGCTTTTTAGATGCTGAGTTACTTCCGTCCCCGGGCCGGGCACAGCTCAGCATGTACCCCAGGGCAGCCTCCTCTCCCGAGGCTCAGCCGGCGCCTCGGCGAGAAGGGAAGCAGCATGTCCCAGCCTCACAGGGTCATACTGAGACACAGATGAAAAACAAAGCCCAACAGGAGAAAGAGAACTGAAACACGAAATTAACCTTTCCTGAGCACCAAAGTACTCCACGTCGTTTCCACCATTAGATTACATATGAGGCATCAGAGATCTTGGAGATGAAAACTCAGCTACATATAAAACCAAAGTGAGATACATAAAACATAAGTAATGAAGCCAAGTTTTTAACCAAAGGCATCAGGGATCCAACCACAGCTGAGTCCTGGTGCCAGGATATAGCTAATAGGAAGAACAAATGCAATAGCCATCTAACGTGGGCTGAATTTTTAGTGGCAGCAAATGTCTCTGTGAAGCCTCCTATACTTTTCTAAACTCCAGAAAAAGACTAAAAAAAAAAAAATAAATCTAGAACGTCCCTACAGTCACAAAAATGTATCTCTCAGTGGCTTAGGAACGTAGATAATTTTATATTTCCAGAAAAAAAAGCAATTAAGATGAAATGTAAATAACCACATTGATGATTTCAAGGAAGGAAAAACCCAAAACAAAGAAAATCCATCCACATCCACAGACTGATGAGAAAACCAGGAAAATTCAATTAAGTGCAAAACCCCCAAACAATCCCCTAACCCAGCCCTCCTCTCTGAGACAGCCACTGCTGGAAAGGCACAGCCACTTCCAGCCCCTAGGGCTGCATCCGCCTTCCCCGCACACTGTGACCCTCTGCAATCATACAGCGTTCCCAGCAGCCAAAACACGCTCCCTGAGCTGTAAGCACCCACCTCAGCACCCCACAGCACCCTGCTGAGAGCCAGGCGGACAAAATCTGTGCTTCTAGGAGCCCACGGGCAGGGCAGGGTGCAGCCAGTGGTGTGGGAGCACCTACTTGTTTTGGGACAGGAGCGACTTCGTGCCTGCTCGAGGGCTGGCTCACATGGCACTCCAAAGAGCTGGACAGGACCTGAACGCTGTTTTGGGGCTGCCCATGTGCAGCCTCAGGCTCAGAAAAGCCCAACTGCATCCAGAAGTGCGGCATCACCCCACTGCAAGAGTGGCAGCCTCATCAAGAAACAACGAAATGGCCTTCCAGATTTCAAAAATTAGGGGATTGATGCAGTTTATATCATGCTGCTGATTCTTGAGGCGAGAAAAGAAGTTATATGGCAATTCTGGTAGATTCTGCCATTTTATTGTTAGAAATACATGTACAAAATTTATGTTTTCAGTCTATAGCTGAAGGCAAGATTAATTTTTCTTTCAAGTCTGACTAATACCTTCGCTCACCCTCTATCACTGCCTCAGGAGTCACCAAAGAGACAGAAGATGTATGTGTTTTATTACTTGAAACCTATGGATCTACTCACATGAGTCACAACCACATCAATTAAAACAACAACACTACACACGTGAAAATCCAGCAGTCCCTAGGCACAAGTGCTGGTGCTAGCCATGTCAAGGGAGATGTCTGATTTGGAGAAGGTTCTGTAATTCCTTTACAGCCTGTACAGATCTGCTTTCACCAACTATTCCTAGTGGGAATGATGGGGCTGAGTGGGGCTGCCTGGCCGGGCCACGCTTGCCGGCAGCTGTGGGGTGATTCACATGGTGCAATGACACTGGCACTCGCTCCCAGGACATGCGGCAACTCCGTGGGCCAGAGAACCTCAGAGCTGCATTGTCTACAGCCAGAGAGTCCTGTGCTCCCCAGAGCTACTTACTTTCATTTCTCCTTCTATACTATTTAAAGGAAATTATATATATGTATACATCTCAGCTAAGGCAAAAATGGCATCCAGTGATTTCCAAGCCTACTTCTGTAGGCTAGACAATTCATGCCTGACATGACATCCATCCATGACATTTTCCTCCTATCCAACAGGCATCCTGACCTACTCCAGACCCCAACCAGACCTGTCTCAGCCAAGCAGTTCCCAGGAATCACAAACTGGAAATCACCCAAGGAGACTCTAAAACGTAGTAGTTACCTCTGCTGCTAAACACTTTCACCCCAATAGGCTTTCTTAAAACCTCTCATTGAAAATTTCAGGATGGTTCAGCCATCTTTCCTTTTTGAGAAAAAAAAAATAAAAAAGCAATTTAATTTTAAACAGATATTGTTTTTAGGTTACATCAGAAAACAGGTTATTGCATATTAGTCCTAACTCAGACCCATGTCTTATGCACAGCCTCGATGCACGGCTCAGATCAGATTTTGTGGCAGGCTGCAACAACTAAAAGGGAAGAGCTTCGTGCTTAAGCTGCATGGCAATACTAAGCAGCATAAAATCAGACTACAGATGAATTCAGTGCACCATGTAGGCACATGCTTTTTGCCACTTGCATTTGCACAGAGCAGATGAAGATATTATGGACAGATCCTCTTATTCACGTTACACAAACTGGAAGGCTGGAATCAGTTCATTGCTTCCCTAGGATAATAAGCCAGCCACCCCTGTTTGATTCATCTTTCACATAACAAAAGGAGCTAGAAGTAAAATACAACAGTCATCTGCGAAGAGATGGTGGCACAGAGGTAAGGCTTGGAGCACATTAACTATCTACTACATTACTTTTGAAAGTCTACACTTCCTAATGGCATCACTCTGGATGGTATGTGTGCTCAGCTAACATTTTCTCATTTCAAAGCATTGCGTTCAAACACTGCTACCTGGCTTACTCCTACAGTGCAGCGAGATTCTTCAGGTAAGACTGGTTTCTAGAGCATTGTTTTGGTGAAATCAAGAAGTCAAGGTCTGACTCAGATTGTAGCTCCTATCGCTAATTGAGAGGTCAACATTTACAATAAAAACGTAAGTGGAAGACAAAGGCTACCATCTCCATTCATGGATCTCGTACATCTTTTAGTTGGTAAACAGTCATGAGGTGCTGTTTGTGTTGGGACCTAGGGTCTCGGCTCCAAATCTGCTCTCCTCCTATCTCCCTTAAACTTCTTGAGTTGATAGCCTAGGCAGCTCAAGATGTTTAAGGGTTACCTAGATAACCCAGGAAGAAGTATCACCATCTAGGGAGTAATCAGTATTCTCTACTCAGACTGCAAGTATTATACGTCTGAGTCTCATGAGAACATTTTGTGCCACATCTTGAAAAAGGAGATATTACTCTTGATTTGATGAAAAATGAATTGGAAATATAAGCTGTGCATGTGCTAATTTATAGTGATGAAGTTTGTATTCATTACAGTAATGAGCATGGCATAAAGCATATAATCAACATTCATTGCAGATGTCAAGAGGAATCCAGAGGCAGAGAGGAATTACGTACACTTGCCACAGTTGATCATAAACATCATAAACTTCCAGCCCCCAAAAAACACAAAGCAAGAGGCAGTCCTTTTTCTCCCTACTAGTCCTCAGGGCTATTTGAGTGTATCTATCAAATTCTTGTACTAACGAGCTTAGACAGCCTTTCAACCGTAGGATAAATATTACAACAAGTGCTGTAAATATTTTTGTAGTAGAAGCACAACTGTTTCACTTCCTCCCCAGCAAAAGACAAAAGCTACAGATGTGATTACATTCAGTTAGTAACTGGAGGATCCAAGCAGATAACTAATTAAATCCTTTTGTGTAGAGCAAGATGTTTCTCTAACATCACATTAGAAATTAGAAGCAATGGAAGTAAAAGGTCAGAGTTTAAAAAAATCCTCATCTGAAATAAAGTTAAAACACCAGAAAACACCATGCACAGCTTGCAAAATCAAAGCAAGGCAGGCAATAGTGAAATGGTATCTATTACGTCAAAAGAAACACAAACCATCTCGTGAAAGAGATGAAAGAAGGTAAGTGAAGGTTTGCTTGATTTCATGCCCATGTGGAGCAGTAAGAAGGAAAGAACAGTGGATATGCACCAACGTTACTATGAGTAAATGTTTTCTAGACATCTACACTGGAAGTGGTTCTTACCTTCTGGTAACCTGGGGTTAGCGTGAATAGAGTTGGGGTCCCCATCTTCTTCGGGATGGTAGCGATAAAGCGTCTGTGACTGCTTTTGGGATGACTGACTATGGTCTTCCTTTAGAGCAACAGGAGGAGAGGTTGTTGCGCTGAACTTTACCTTGGGGAAAGCATTTCCCTCGTGCATTTCATGGGAAGATTTCGACCAACTCGGCTCTGTTAAATTCACTTCTTTAAAGCCTACATACATGCTGTTCCCTGGGTCTTCTTTTCTGGCATGCTTTTTTATTTTAGAGTGGGGGACTCTTTCTCGCTCATGCCTCTCTTTGTCCCCTTGCTTCCCCTTTGGTCTCCTCTCCAATTCCTCCAGCTGCTTGGGTGTCTCAGTGGTGGCCGTTGTGTGCTCTGGAGGAGCACTGGTGGTTACCGGTGCTTCCTTATGCGTCACTTGCTGGAGGGATGCTGCAGTGGTGCGAGGCACCCTCTTTCGCTCACTTCTTTCTGTGGCACTGCGCATTTCAGAGGGGAGCATAGCCACTGGTGTGGTGAGTGGCACAGCCGTTTCCTCGGTGTATGGATCGGCTGGAGCCAAAGCTGAAGGAGCAATGCTGGCTGGTAGGTAGTCATAATCCTCGCTTTGCTCTTGGCTGATGCTCTCTTGCTCTAGGTGGGATGAATAACTCCTGTATTTTTTTGGAGACTCCACCTGGGTGTTGTCTCCTTCTGGTGCCTCCTGGTCGTAGCTGTACGGATCATCGTAGTGCCTCTCTGGTTCGCTATCTTCAGCATCTATCGGACTTGCAGTGTTTAAGGCAAAAGCGTTACAGTCTGGAAGCTGGTAGCACATCAGCTCACCACCAGCGTTTGGACAATGGCAAACCTTGCAGGGGGGCATGTGGAAAGTGTGCCCCGCTACATACTTCTGGCCCTCGTGGAGGCAACCTATTCTCCCACACTGAGGACAGCCATCAGCTGGCACCACCGCATCAATGCAGTTTGGGGGCAGCTCTGGGCACAGCATGAACTGACAGCTGATCTTGCCTCCTCCCTTAGGGCACGAGCACTCAGTGCTTCCAAAGTCCACAAAGTAAGACTGCCCTTCAGGTACTTTGCCATTGATAAAGCCCACGTTGACGCAGTCATAGTACTGGTAGCCTTCACATGTGCAGCCGTGCTGCAGACATGTGGCACAGCACTCGCCAGGCTCCAGCACATCCTCGATGCAGTTGTCCAGGGGCTGGCACTCTGCACCCGTGCAGTCCCTCTGCGCACAGGAAATGCCGGTCCACAGCAGCACAAGAAGGATGGCATTCAAACAGCTCAGCTGCCAGCTCTGGTATCTATCCATAGTCTTCCCAAACAAATATAGCTTCACTCCAAACTTGCACATTTAATGGGGTTTTTTTTTCCTAGAAGGCTGTAGATTCAGCTCTGAATCTTCAGTGTTTTCCCGAGTTACCTTTTCTCATAGATCCTAGAGTTATGAAAGAAAACTCTGTTAAAGACTATACTCAGCACATATCCTGTTAAACATTAGAGGTCTTTAAAAGCTGGGACAAAATCCAACATCTGGAAACCTAAGTACGAAATTAATCATAATGTCTTCCAAGCATTGTAGGCACTAAGTTTGGAGTTGCATGCTTCCCCCCTCCCCGTTCTGAAAAAGAAAGAAAGGAAAAGAAAAAAAGGTTGTGACTGCTCTCTCTTGAGTCTGTTCATAAAATGTACATATATTTCAATTTTTAAAAGGCCTTTATACTTCAATGGCTTTTTGTTAATCTTTCTAGCTAAAAAGAGAAAGATTTTTTGGCAGATAAGAAGTAAATACACAGTTCTTCCTCTGCAGATGTAAGTTTAAGATAATTATTCTTTATGTTTTAATTACAAAGACCCAAACTTTAAAGATCTTTCTTTAGACAAAATTTAGCCTTGAGACGTGAGAATTTGTCTGTACACATGTTAACTCAAAATAAGAGGAGTTCTTTTTCTGCCTCCTTCCCTCACATAGCAATCTTTTGCACTTCGGTCTTCGGCATTAACAGTCATTTTTTTGCCCCAGCAGTGCTAAAATAGAACTTCTTTGTATATTGCAGTTACTGTGTGGTTAAACATCATATTAGCTATCCTGTAATACATATTAGAGGCCGGATCCTCAGCTCACAGAAGTTGGCACAGCTCCACAGCAGGCCTGTAGCGCACAGAGGGATCCACTCTGACTTCACTAGAGTTACAACTGTATATCCAGTGGAGGTTTACACCAACTGAAGATATGCCACTAATAGTTTATAGTGAATTACTACACTACGAACAGAATATATAGGTATATATACAAAAGAATTCGCATAATAACACTTTGTTAAAATGCATTGAGGAAAATAAAAGTTGCTTGCTTTTTAATTATGAAACCCCTTGACCATAGAAAAGTTTAAAAGTAAATCAGCTGTTGTCCTTTAGATCAAAAGCATGCTCAAAAAGCTACACAATCAACATGGAAAAGTAGTTAAAACAGAAAAATGTTTGCCTATAGAATTTTATAGAATTAGCGATCTGATTATTTTTCCAGAACCCCTCCCATCATCAAAAAAATAAAGACCCTAACACATTTATCTAGGGGGTAAAATGTAGTCACATCACCAAGAACAATAAACCACACACGCAACAGGAATCCTGCCAGAGAATTCATTCAGAAAGATTACTTCTCCCATTCAAACTGGCCTTCCAAGGAGTCTGCTTCGGCACTGCTGGAAAGTGGCCAGGCCGTGGGAAAAGCGTGCCTGTTCTGATAAGATATGGACAAACTGTGCTAAGAATTTCCACAGTTCTGGCCTGGAATTTGAATTACTTCAGTACGTTGTACAGAGATATAATTCTTACAAATGTAGGTTTTCTAGTACTAATTTGAGTACATTAGTTGAGTGTGCTAAAAGATACCGATTGAAGGAAAAATAAAATTGTCAGAAAGTATAATAATGGCTTGGAAGAATCTCACTTTTTCACAACTGCTCTCAAAACTAGGATATTTTGTACGAAGGAGAATTTGCAATATGTGATGCTGAAATTAATTCTTCAGAATCCAGACTGGGAATTAATAATTTATCCTCCTTTCAGCAGCTTTTCCAGGTAATCCAAATTTGTAATTATTACACAGCATTAGCTGGGAAATAATGAAAGGAAGGACAATTAAAGATAAGCTGCTTCTGTAAGGGTCCCACAGCAGGATTTTGTCACCGTCCCCTCCCATTGGTACTTCCTGGCTTTAATGCTTCAGCACATATAAGTCCCTTGGTCAAACTCTGTGCTTGCCAGAGCGCTGCTGGTGGCTGCTGAGCACTGCCCTTGCCCGCGCCTCCCTCTTCCACTTCGGTGCCTCCCAGGCTCAGAAAGCCCTGGGACAGCGATATGGGCTGTTTGGGTGTCACAGCCCTGGGTCTGGCCAGCCTCTGTGTGCACAGCACTGCCTTGGTAATCAGCACCTGTGGGCCATGTAAAGGGCACCCACTTCATATCCAAACAGCAGCTGCCCACAGCCGAGTCCTGCTGTCCTGGTGCAGCACAGCCCATCGGGTAAATGTGACAATGGGAGGGGGACACCCCGTGAACAGTGTTTGCTTGCCCTGCTTGTGCATTCAGGTTTCCCAAAACAAGAAGTCGCTTCTCAGGCATAAACTTGAACTCCCAGCAAGAAACCCCCAAATTACCTCATATCCCGAACCAAGAAGCAGAAAGGCAGTCACACTTTATAACTAGCATGTCTAGAAGTTCATGCACAGCTGAGAGTTTATCATGGGATAGTCCTGTTTTTGTGAAAGGAGCTGCTCGACTGTCCTGCCCTGTACGGTTACCTCCTCCCCTCCTCATCTGCACCCCCTTTCTGTCCAAGGGTTTGTTTGCTCATCCAGGTCACCTCCAGTTTTTCCTCTTTTCCTCTCCTTGCTCCTTTGCCTCTTGCCCACGGAGAGCTCGTGGCCCCTGTCCCACGAGCCCTGTGCCCGCTCCCTGCCTCTCACACTTTCTGCTCAATGCCTTACTCAGTCCCTCTGTAGCCTTTCTCTTTCGATCATTTCCACATCCCTCAACATTTGGCTTCTCAAGCTACCAACCTCAAACTGATAAGGCTGAAATCCTTATATACCCTTCTTCTGTCAATAACACCACAATCTTCCCTATCCTCAGGCTCACTTTCCTTCATCAGAGGCACCTTGTTTTTGGTGTAATGATTCCAACAAAAGTATCTCTTTTTATTCCTTTAAACCATTGCATTTTCCCTGTGCTTTTCTCCATCTGTTCCCCACACCCATCGCTCCCCCCACCACCAACCCATAAACTTGCATATCAAAGAAACAGTCTCTACTTCAGGCACACAGAAAAAACAGCTTTGAGTGAAGCGCACAGACACGGCTATTGAGCCCCACTGAGAAAACGCATCCCTCCAGAGTGTGTGTGCTCCTGCCAGCCCACGCAGCTGATGTGCAACTGCCTCTGGATCTACGCCCTTCTCCAGTGCTGAAACGATGCTCTGGAGACAGCTGCTAATTACTTGGTAATGGCATCAAAAGCGGGAGCTGTGAAATAAAGGTGTCTATACCAAGAGGGTAAAAAATGCACTCTCTCTGGATAATATCAGTAGATATTATTGCAATAATGTGTTTCCATTAACTATTTTAATGCTTTCTTTAATGTCCTTTTACACAACTGGGACAATACGCAAGGGCTTCCGCTAAATAAGAATTTTGTCTTTTTACTCTCAACTCTGTCCTTTCCCCACTCTTATCAATGTCATTGACTTTTGCTGCTCAGTTGAGTGAGATGTCACAGCAAATTAAGGCCTTCACACCTAAAATAAAGGTCTTTCAAAGTCTCTGTTGAAAGCTTTACAGAACTCTACAGCAAGGTAACCCCAGTGTCAGCCCAGTCCTCGTGCACTGCTTCATGACCCAGAAGGCTGTGTCCTTTGTGGAGTTTCCTAACCTGCCGTGCTGCATCTCCTGCTCTCCTCTGGTTCAGGTGCTGACCCTGTTGGCTTTAGTGGGTCGTACTGGGCCACTATTTAAGTAGCTGTTGCCGGTCGTGTGCACACAGTGCGTCCTGAGAAAGCATGAGTGCCCATGCAAGGGAGGGTCAGTGCTCTGGATTAGGACTAAGTCCCTCAAAGTCAACAGAAGTAAACCTGAGAGGTAAGTCAGCAGTAAATAGAGGATGGTCAGACCACAAGAGTTCATTATTCCTCAATTCCTTCTTTAAAAACAATTCCTAGGAAAGGCAAAGGAAAGACACTTTATGGAAAACCAGCTTAAAAAAGTAAAAGTCCAAAAGAACATGAACTACAGGCACACATTTTCAAGGAAAAGGAAAGGAGAATGGTTCACATTGCAGATGAAACCAGTATCTGTGCGACAGGACATCCAAGGCTAACAGCAGCAACCATCAAAATTATAACTAGCGCTGGCTGAAAAACATCATATTCCTGTCTCCTGGCAGGGGAAGCGGGTAGAACAAAACAAGATTTCAAAATGCTTACTTCAATTCAGTTTGGGGCCAAAAAGTTATAAATTCTGACATTTTTGCAAAACAATATACTCGGAGTAATTTACTTCAATCAAAGCCATAACATAAAGTCGAAAGGAAGAATGTTGACTTGATTAAAACAGTTCAGCTGTATTATTTGAAAATGTTGATGAAACCAGTGTGTTCCCACAGAAGATCTACACATTTTAAATGTGCAACTTCTTTAAATTAAGAGGAGTATTTTATTGGGAGATTCTTTTTCCAGATGTTTTAATTTCAGCACTGAACCAGAAAGCTTATTCTAGGTAAGCAGAGGTGACAGGAGGTCACCTTCAAAGACTTCACACAAACACCATCTTTCTGTGCGAAGGTTGCCCCAGAGACGGCAGAATAACTGCAGAAGGTGTACACATGTGGAAGAGATACTGCAGGATCAAGAGCATTCTTTCAAATGTTCACTGAATAAAAAGAGGCAGCCATTTATAAACAAAAAGCAATAAACAGAATAAATTCAGCCCACTGCATGAGAACCCACTGCCTTCCAGCTTTGAAGACGTACCTGCGATTTAACCAGCTGCAGATCCCTGCAAACAGGTTTAGATAGAACAATTCTTTTCCCCATCCTACCTCTCAGTTCCTCACTAAATTGCCTTTTGCAAGCATGGTAAAAATAGAAAAGCTGTTTTGATATACGTCTTCTCCGTCAGAACAGTGTGCAGGGCCAGATGCAAGCCTGATGTGAAACTGGAAGGCGGCAGACAGCTGTGTGATCCCTCCTGTGCCAGGTACTGGGAGCACACTCCCTGCGGCGTTCGTCACTTGGTTTGTCCATCAGTCTACACCCAGGTTTCATGCATACAAAGACCAAAGTCTGTCCACGCACTAAGCTGCTGGAAAGCAAATGCAGCAGCGGCGCTCACCACCTGCGCACAAAGCAAGTTCACCAACCCACAGAGCTGCTATGAACGGTTCTCCTGGTCTCCCAGTGCTACCCAGTCCAAACTGGCTCTTTGGGCTCAGGCTGTGCGTGACCAGAGACCAAACACAGCCCTGGTTTGCGATGTTGAATCTCTGCCACGTTGGTGAAAGCATTGCAAAAAGCACAGTAGTAGGCTGAAGTGCATGTGCACAGCCACACTGAGCAACAAGGCTAACAGATTTCACCAGTCTGTGTATTTTAGCACTTCTCCCTGGCCAGACCTCTCCGGTCCACCACAGCTGCCAGCCGCTCTTAAATGGCTGCGGTCATAGTTTAGACTAAGGGAGGAAGGAGGGGGGGGACAGAAGGAAAGATCAATTTAAAAACAATCCCTTTTAAATGCAAGAGAAAATGGAAATTTGTGAGAGATCTTTTTTGTATGAAAAACACAAAACCCCCTAAGCCAGGTAACTCCTGACTCGGCTGTGCCAGCCAGTGGATTAGCTCTTCCTTTCACACCCTCTCAATCCGGAAACTTGTGATCTCACCAGCCGCTGGAAGGGATTGCAGCTGGCTGCTCCCAGCCCATCTCTCCAGCTGAGGTAACCAGACAGATGAATGAAAAGTGGAGAAGGGTTTCCTATACTGCTCTTATGCAATATACAGTGCACAGAGCCAGTCATTGCTGCCTCCTAATTAATGACAGTGGAGATGAGCTGAAGCCGGTCTTCTCATTCGGGGCACCTGGGTTGGGGAGAAAGAGAAGAGGGGCAGGATAAACCCCAGCATAAATCCAAATTCGATGAGCTGCTTTTTCTTATCGAAAGTAAAGCACGAGATGCTTAGTCACTTCAGTGTTGTCAACATTCCAGTTCTTGGCAAAATCAGCCTGTTTTCAGAAGTCATAGCTTTTGCAGACGGTTTTCCTCAGCTTTATTTTCAATAAGAAATCAGTCACCGTTAACCCCCTTTTCACGGAAAAGCTTAAAATGGACATTTGGGAGTCTGGAGGATCATTACTTAATTCAACAGAGAACCCAAGAGTGGGACAAACAAGGAGCAAGAAGCACGGGATCAAAACTCACGCGGTTTCCCAAGAGCAGCTCCGGTAAGACCTGCCTTCCCAGCAGAAGCGCCCCTGGGCAGAGATGCTCCCGACGCTCTCCAGGACATTCCCCACACTCAAATCCAAACAGGAACCTGACACGCTGCAGTAATGGAAAAGCATCACCCGAGGTATTTCAGCTGAAGTAGCCAAGCGTTAGCAATAGTGACCAGGCAGCTCTGGGATGTATTCTTCCAGCATATGCAGCTTTTGAAGCCATTTTTGAAGTCCCGGAGAGTGAAGGCAGCCTTTTTCCAAGTGAATGACAGGGCCGAGCTGAGGAGGCGAGAATCATGTCTTGGGTCTATTGTGTCAGTCCTCCCCCTCGCCCCAGACCAGCCCAAAACATCAGGGCAGGTACTTAGCTCACTGAAGACTGAAATTCTGTGTCATTGGGAGTCACCACTGCAGCAGATCCAAAGTGACTCAGTGGGAGGATGGCAGCTGCAGAGGAGCAAGAGAAACAACTCATATGGGGGAAAGGAGGTGAAAAGAAACGCTGTCCCGCCCAGTGCATGTGGCTGGTCCTCGTCCCAGCTCTGAGACGCTGGCAATGGCGACCTCAGCAAAGGGGCTGTGCATGGACAGGGGGACTAGAGCAGCTGAAACATGCCAAGTTCACTGCCACAGAGCCTGACAAACCAACTAAGATTCCGTTTCCCTCAGGGCGATGCAAGTACGGTGTCCACGCACAGGAGGCTCAGCTTGTACTTGCAGCGGGGCCAAGGTCATGCAGCTCTGCTGCAGAAGGAGCCTAACTCTTTCTTTTTAGTGAAAATAAACGTGTTTGTTATTGATACACTTTTTCTTTTCTTTTCTTTTTTTTTTTTTTACATCACCAAGTTTCAGGTGACTATATACGCACCTCAAAAACACAATTAAATAATCCAGCTATTTCCACAACAGCCAAAAATATCTGGGAAAAGATTAAAGCAAACTCAGCAACAGCCATTCAAAAACATTTCCCAAGGCACGGCCAACAAAAACTTGTCAAAGCTCATAAGTTATGAACTAATTTGCACAGAGAGCTCTTTTGGCAGCAGGCAGGCAGAGCGTGTCCCTCAGCCTCACAGCACCTCGAGCAGCCACGCACACGTGGAGACAGCCTCAGGAGATGTGGCAGCACAGCTCTAGTGACGGCCCTGCCCCAGGTGCCATCACCAGTATCAGTTCAACGCTCTGGGCTCAGGCGAACTCTGTAAACACCAGAAGCTGCTCTGATGAGTGAAGGAAAGAATTTTTTTCTCATTTAATTGAAGAGCTGCACTCCTCCCTTCTTCTCAGGAAGAAACAAATCCCAAGTTTCCACGATGCTCCTCATTATTTAGGTACTTTTTGTGGGAAACCGTAAGCAACTCAAGCAGAACACACCCCTGTACAGTCTCAGAACCATGCTCCTCAAAAAGCATCCTTTCAAGGTCCTGGATTACATTTCTCTCTTTCCTCCTTTCTTTCCCTAATCTTCCTTCAGGATACTCCAGACCTCTGCCCCTTCCCAGGGTTTCACCGAGCTCACATATTTGCAGGGCTGCTGCTGACTCACCAAGGGAAAAACCAGCTGCCACCTCAAGGACAGTGGCATGCAAAATCTGAGCATCTCATTTCCACTCCCTCTGTGATCCCCTCTCCCCATTTCTTCTTTCCTCAATGAAATGACTACAATACTACTTAGAACTTTCTGTAAGCAGCAGATTCAAGCTTTGGGTTTGTTTGTTTTCTTAATCCAGTCTTCTATTATGCATGAGTCCTGCCAGCACTTTGAACCCCACTGCCCTAAGCAGATCTTCTCCTGTTGTTGGGAAACATGTTGGTTGGAACATCTGGGCATTAAAAAGAAGCACATCTGGATATTGTCTACCTATTTTAGGCAGCGTTTATGGAACCGCTGAAAATGAATATTTCCCCACCCCCACTCTAAAATACAAATTAGGCAAAATAAAGCCTACTATTAACAGACAGCTTAGCAAGTGGCCTTTCCTGCCCTGTGCACTGCCATGTGCCAATTTAGAAATAATTAACAACTGTTTTCATTGAGGGAAGACTGAAGGGAACCGCAACACATTTTTCCAGAGTCTACCTGTGAGGCAAAACTGCTCACCAGCCAGAGGAGTGGCGGTTTCTCCATCACCTGAACTTCAACCTCAGAACAGAATAATTTGATTTGAGACTCTCCAGAGTGACTCAGAGGAATTTGCTTCAGTCTGCCAATTAATTCCAAATGAGTGTCAAACCAAAATGTCAATACAGTAATTTTGTAGTAAATAGTTTTTCAGTAAATCTGTCCTGGCCTTGTCATTGTCATGATTAATAGTGAAATTCTATCTGCTGATGAGGTGAAAATAACACGTACAGTGAACATTTTATAGTCTCTTACCAATTTGGTTCACAATTTCTCCATGACTTTTATACATAGCTCTGTCAATGTAACTTTTTTGATCCACAACACATAGAGCTGCTGCCTACAATCAGGACTTCCCTAGGAGCAAGCTGTGAATCTTGACATGTTCCCCTCAAAAGGCACAATGATTTTTCACAACGTAGCGAAATCCCCAGAAGGACTGGAGATCAAACTCTTCTCCTTTATGACTCAATAGGATGCAAATCCGTCCCTCAAGAGAGTAAACGTGCTCTCAGTAACCAACTGTAGCAACAAACCAGCTTTCATTAGCTGTACTCTGCTCCACAGCTGAGAAAATACATCTTTCACTCTCCCAGCTGCAGAACGCACCTAGCTGAGACTCTCATGACAGTAGGTGGACCTCTGCACACCCACTGTCCTGCATGTGCTCTGGCTCTTAAGTAAATAACACTTAGAGACAGCACACAAGGCCATTGCTGTCACTGTTCCATAAAGAGAATACATTCTCTGCCCTATCCCTCTGGATTAAGTCTGGGGGGAAAACTGGAGAAGATAGACTCCATAGCTCATTATATCTGGTGGATAAAATGCTAGCTCAAATTTAGCCATCACAAGCACACCATAGCTCCACTTTATGCTTCAAGGAAATACCTCTGTCTTGAGTCACCGGCATTGCATTTTCTTCATTACAGTAACTGTTCTCCGAATTTTTCATTTACAAAATTTTCAGCCCTCTGCGTAGCCCTGAGCATGTTATTACTGCTGGAATCATCCCAGATTTGCTAGTTCTGCTCTTGACAGTGATCCTGAGTTTGCTGTGCTCTAATCTGAACAGTCTTCCTCTTAGAAGGAAGGGACAAGAATAAGCAGCACAAGAAGAAACAACTTTCCTGACCACTACTTCTACCTATGAGATTTATCCGGAGTAAGCCTGGCATGAACCAAAACCTTTGATCTCCACTGCAGGACAGGGTGCATAAGATCTCTGCTGGCAGAGGTCAGTCTGTGCCTAAACCTGCACACAAGAGACATGGATACAGGATGAAATGGACGTGTAAAAAATAGAAGGGTGGATGCATCTCCCAATAGAAACTGGTACCAGTATCACTAAATAGTCACCTCCTTTGCTCTGCCACTGCTTAGCCCCATTTCTTGATTTCCCAATCCTATGGTTTCTACAAGCCATGGAGGAGGAGACAGGGTTTAGAAATCAACTCCACAAAGACAGGCTGAGTTAAGGATTCAGCCTTGTAATTTTGCATTGAAAAATGTTCAGCTAATTAATCTGGTTGAGTATCTGCCCAGATATTCTTTGGTAGGAAGAAGAGGAACTTGAATTTATTTCAGCACTCGCATACATGTCCTCTCTCCACCCACGCCGTGAGACAATGGACTGCAGACAGAGCATATCTGTAGTAAGTGGGCTGGATGTACCATGAGGCATATTGCCAATTATAAATTAATGAAGTCCAGAAAAAGCAGCAATGATCAATCCTCAGGAAACAGTTTCCTCTCATATGGTGACAAAAGAAATCCCGTATCAGGGTTATTACATATACCAATTAAATTCTTTAGCTAAAGCAAAAAATTATTATTTTAATGGAGGAGAAACTAGAACATTTGGTTAAAATGTTCTCACAGAAATGTTAATTACCACAGGCATTAAACAAACGGAAATCAAAGCCTACCATTTGTTGAGCACTTTGAGAAGTTTTAATGCAAAAAACGTGCTGGAAAGAAACCTTCAATTTTCCCTCATGAATGAAAGCAAATCCCTGTAAATGAAGCTACATCTATCATGCTGCTAATCAGTCAGCAGCCACAGATGTAATCCATCAATCAAAACTGTTCCTGCACAAACTTCCCATAAAAGATAATGGAATTAATTTGGTTTGTTAGATACCAAAATGTGAAAAGATGCCTGCTCTGCTATTTCATCTCAGAGCCTATCAACAACAATAATGCCAGATGTAACTAATAGAAGTTATCCTTGCAACACCTCCCATCTTCCACCCCGTGCTTATTCTTCACTGATCCTCAAAGACTGTGGAGAGTTGTGCAAGAGAAGTTGAGAGCTGCTATGTGGCTCCTAGTTTTGGAAAGTAAACTACACTGAGCCTCACTGGCTGGGCACAAGGCTGGGGAAGGCTTTGCCTCTTGGACGCCAGTAAGTCCTTGAGGTGATGGGACAAGTAGGTCGGAGTCCGACACACCTGGCACACACCCCCTGCCTGGGACCTTTCATTGTATCTCCTGTAGCACACAATTATATGAACCAAACTTCATGCTGCCCAGGAAGATGTCTAGCTCCTACAGGCAGACAGATTCAGTGCTCTGCCACAGAGGATCTGGATCAATCGTGCTTTGAGCCCTGTTTTTCCTTCAAAAGATGCCAAGGGCAGTAAAGCTACCTCATTTACTGAAGATTAATATCTAGAGAAGTGTTTCAGAGGAGGTATCATACTACATGTTGGAGAAAGTCTGGTTCGTTTCTTCAGTGATGAGACTTGTTCTCTTCTGGGCAGCAAATTCATTTATAATCAACTTGGAATAGATTTAAAGCTATTTAAAGACCGTCATAAAATGAAGGCACTGACTGGTACTTTGAAACTCATAAAAACAAAATATCTAGTATTAATTCTTGCTGACAGGTTTCAACATAAACAGATACAGAAACATAAATACACATATTTCTTGTACTCCCCTAGCATGTTTTTGCTTTCTAAGGAAGGTGAAAGCAGCACACAACTCTTTTGTCTGGTGCACATGCGGAACCCTGGATCCTGGACTCCTTCCATTGATTTCAGTAGCTTTGGACCAGATCCAACTTGTCCAAGGTGTAACCTTAATTTGGAGAATAATTTCCTGGAGATAGGAGACATGTTTTTTTCTGTGTATTGTACAGAATCTCAAACTGACACGCTCAGCAATCACAAACAGAGCACTTGCTATATGTTTAAATACATATGCCCTCAGATGCACACATGTAGTGCTTGCGTTCATAATGATTTGTGGTTCTGTACCATGCTTACCGTACAAACTAGGATGATATTAGAAGAGCAAGTCTTGTTTACTTTGCAAGTTATACATTACATTTTCTGTTACCACAGGAAGCTAGTCTGGTCTGCTGTGTAAATACGCAACCCATACTCCTGAAAATTTTAAGCTACTGATCATCAACAAATACAAGTAAACCCATGATAACTTGCAACTAAAGGCAGAACATTCAAAATTAGAAATCTCGGCAATCCAGAAACACTGATTCTACAAAATTTGGTTTTGTTCTAATGGGGAAACATGCTATGTTTTTTTAAGACATCTAACACAATGGAGATTTTATTTTAACCGCTGCACAGAAAAGAATAGGTCTCATCACTGAAGAAACCAACCAGACTTCTCCAACATTTATAAGAAAAAGGCAGCCCCTTTCAAGTATACTGAAAAGTAAGTTAGCCCCATATCCTTGAGTAAAATTTTGGGGAATTGAAAACACTGATGTAAACTTTGCTTTTCATGTCAGGCAACACCCAGGTATTCCTCCAGTGCCGGAGAGAGGATCCAGAGCAATCAGCTGATGAGCACACTATTTTTGCATTAAACTCTGTACATGCAGGTACTCCCACTAACATAAAATGCTGATTGAATATATTTTATATGTTACCTTATAGAGGTGCATATAATTTAAACAACAAGAATATTTCTTTTCCTTTCACAACATTTTGGTTTTGTTGAACACACTAACGAAGCAGTAAATTAAGTCTGATTTTCATTACAACGAACAATACTCCAAGAAGGTGGTATTGACTAGTGAGCACAGTTTGTTTGGTCTTGGTACATTAAAATATGCATATATGTGTTTTGGTCAATTTTCTCCTGGAAGGGAATGAAGCTATTTTGTTTTCCAGCTGAAGAAATCCTACAACTGTAAAGATGATTTATGCAATGGGAAAGAAATCATTAATATAATGGAAGAAGAATGAGCTGATACTCCCTCCATGCTGGTTATACACAGTCCAGCACGTGACTGGCAAGAAAAATTAAGATGACAAAGTCACTAATATGCAAAAGATAAAGTATTAAAAAACAAACAAAACCAAACCAACAAACAAACCACCAAGGAAAGTAAACCCAAATGATCAGAACCAAAACACATCCTTCACAGTGAAAGGAGAGGTACTCCCGCTTTCCAGTCTGCTCTCAAATTCCTCCGTTAGCACTTCCATGAATGCAGCCTCCGAGGCCCGGCTAACGTGCAGCCATCTGGCAGAAAGAGGCACCTGCGGAGAGCCTTCCTGTGGCATGAGACTGCCTCACCCCAGAATGATTTTACACACTTTGGCAGCCCAGTCAGACGTTCACACCCAGCTGACTGGTTTTGGAGGCTGGGAGAGGGAAGACTTTCACCAGATTTCCAATAATATAAAGGTACTACAACTTTGCAGAATCACTTCTAAAAGCAAGTTGCTGATATGGTGATCTTGGGTATTCAAAGGACAAAGAACAAGAACATAACAAAGGGAACCATGAATATAAATTCTCTGAAGATCACAAGTTCAGTTTAATTTCAGTTTTCTACAAGTTAACGTCACTGATGAAGCTTCCTCTATAGTCAATGGAGAGCTGGATAAAATTTCATAGGGCAACTAATATCACTCATAATCTGGTTTAGGATGGATGGATTGGCCCATAGACATGACCTTGTCTCTGTGCACCATATGGAGACCTTACATGATTAATTACCTTATTTTCAGGAAGATAAAGCTGAAGAGCCTGTGATTTTTCAGTTTGCAAAGGAAAACTCTATGGCAAAGATGAATAAAATTTAGAGAATTGTAAGAAAGACAGATAAACTGAAGGGGATATTCATTCACCAAATGTGGACCACAGAAGTTCAAAGGCCAATGAGGAAAAAGCAATCATTCCCCAGGAGGCCAACTGGAAGAATCACAGCAGAGCTCTGAAAAATGATGGTTTCCATCATCCTAGCAGTTCCTGGTCATTTAGAAGAATGAAGAAGGAAAGTGGTGCAACTTCTCACAATTCTGCCACTCCTGTTTGACTTGTAAAACTAACTTTTATGGAGGATGCAAGATGTGCATCACGATGGAGATGTTCCACTCAGTTCTGTAGGGTTGGCTACATTATACATTAATGTGATAAGGACTGTCAGAATCTGGGTCTTCATTGCTTCCACGCTATTCTTATAGACCCAATCAAATAAAACAGAACTTTGTTGCGCGGAGACAAGACGAAGACACAGCCAATCTGTCTGATTATAAATGTAACATACTCTTGTTATACACAGGCTACTGCCAGTGTAGATTGACCATATTATATACTGACCACTGCCTTCCATGTCCTGATATATAAGATTTCCCATTTGGGTTGTTTAACCAAAATAAATATTCACCCTTAAAATAATGTTAAGTGATAACTTTCCCCGTTACCTTCCAATGCATACTACCACCTCAGCCTAGAGGCACTGGTTTTCCTTCAGCAGAGGATTTCAAGTTGTTTGACTCTACCCTGTTTATTTTGCACAAATGCTATTCCTTTCTTACAGATGGATATGATCTGCTGAAGACTTGGAACATTTTATCCCATAGCAAAACTCATTCAAAAGTACCATCTGTTCTTCCTGCAGGGGCACAGTAATGCCAGAAACTGTTTAACATTCCATAAATTAAGCCCATATAATGGATAGCTCATTGTTCAAGTGAATCAAGGAATCGTTTGGAACCTGATGACAGACATTTTGCTGGGATTTTGCCTTAAAAATGGTATCCAATATATTATTTTTGGTTTGCTTCTTTAAAAACTTCACATACAACATTAAACAGCAAATGCACGTCACAATTAGACCATCTTAATGCCTGGCTTTATCCCCACTTCCATCAGTGTCAGCAGAGTCCCTTCTATTAACTTCAGCAGGGCTTGGACTGGGCCAATGGTTTAGAACAGACTCACTGAAAAACCAAATTCTGTTCTTATTTACCCTGGTATGTGTCTGTTGTATCTGTACTATATACTTCCTAAGAGAATAGAATTCAATCTTCAAGTTTAAGAGCGATTAAAATATGTCCTATTTTATAGATGTTACACTAAGATATTACACTCAACACACCCACACACACATACAACATACACACACACACACCCCCCCGCTTCACTTACTGGTAAGAAACCCTAGCGAGAAATGAACGGCCATTTGCTGTTCCCTTCTACGTCCAAACGCTAAGACATGCAGAAGTTTAATCAATAAAAACACTGGACATAAAATCCTGTTATGAGTATGTATCATTTGAGTCAACATTAAAGCAGCCTTCAGTTGCCATTCATACAGAGAAACCGCAGATTAAAAAAGGAAAAAAAAAAAAAGAAAAAAGTCTACAACAAAAAAGTAAAACACGCACAAAAGAAATTAATATTCCTTAATTGGAAAAAAATGGTACTATAAAATACTCCACCCAATCCTGGGACTCAAGTGGCACTCTGCCCGGTTCTCTGGGCTTCCTGGGGACAAGCAGTCCTCCCTAACATGCAACTCTTGTCACACGCGCTGGGAGCTGCGTGTGAGCTGTGCTCCAGCGGCTCAATGCAAAACTTACACTTACTCACTCAGAAAACTACTATATACCAGAGCGTTTCAAAACCTGTTAGTGAAACAGAGAAGCAGATGACACATACACACTCTAAGCGATAAGAATTACCATCTAAAAATTGAGCTATTTAAGCCCATGAAGTCATTGTTAAAGACTATGTATGTAAGCGTACACAATTATTATCATCTCTTCATGAAGCTCTCATATTGCTATAATAAAATTCGCAGAAGGAAAGCACTTTTAGCCCAAGCATTACTATTCCCAGAGACAATGCAGATATTTTTCCATCAGATCCTGGATGGTGGGGGAAGGGCAGGGGTGGTGGGGAGGGGGAAATGCAACTTGAGAAGTGGTAAGTGTGTCAAAATCTAAATTACTTGGAGATATTTTGCAGCACAATCATCCTTTATGCTTGTGCAGCTCGGCTCATATGGCTCACATTCAGCCTGTCACACTGAATCATTGCTACTCCTTGACTTACATTAACAAAAACAAACCTAACTTTTCGCTTCAGTATGTGAGGTAAAATGCTCTCTGAATTCTCAGTCAAAAGGCCAGAAGCGGCATTGAAAATAATTGTTTTTTTAAGAAGCTCACTTCTGAGGAGCAGATGAAAAAAAAAGTCCGCGAAGAACTAACAGCACAAACACATGTGTTGCTTATGGAGTATTTTGAAAAAAAATCCGTACTGCAAGAAGCTTTGTCCACGAGCAGAGTAGACACAGCTTCAGCAGTCTTAACTAACAAAGCAAATCTGCCCCTACCTGCAAAAGTCTTTAAACTGCAGCAAACAAGATATTTAACAAGAGTTTTAGAGTCTGATCAACAGTTAGAAAGTAAATCTGGAAAACAAAGTACAAAATCAAAGAGAAACACAGCCAGATAGAATCTTTGCAACCAGCAGAACACAAGGCACAAAGCAAAGCCAGCACTCAAAGTTATTTTACACTTCTCCCAGTAAATTTGCAACAAGCATCCAGTTAGGAAGGATTTCTGCTGACCTGTGGATGTGCAGCAACGTAGATGCAGTGAGTTTTCCTATCACCTTTTGTTCCCAGCCATGTCAGCTGTGCTCTGCTCCAAGTGCTGCTCACACTCCCAAATCCCCACTTCCAGCTCTATCTTAGGAACTGCCCAGATTTTGTAGTGTAATCTGAGCAGGGAAGTACCATGTGCCTATGATATGGTTAATTCACTTTTTACCCCCTGCAATGCCTAAGGAAGCTGCTTCACATTTCAAAGCTGTGCCTGCCACCGCCTGACCCAGGTACAGGCAGGGCAGCACTGGGGCTGCCTCCTCCACCCAAACGGGGTGGTTAATCAGCTCGTTCCACCCACCAAACCCCAGGATGCGGGATTCACTGGACTGCTGAGACCCTTGCTGCCTTTCCCTGGAGTGCCCAGCGCAGAGGGACCACAGCCCCCAGACCAAAGGGAGCCAGGTCCCCTTGCTCAGAGCAATCACCACGGTGCTGGGGCCATTGCCATCCCCATGGCCAATACCAAGGCTCTCCACAGAGATGGCTCTGGGAAGGCCCAGTGAGGCCCCCCGAGACCCAACGAAGCCCCCTGTGACTCAGCAAAGCCTGAGCATCTGGTCTGGATCTTTGGTAACGAAGACATTACATGGGGTGTGCTGCAAGACTCTCATCCATTCCTTTCCAATGTTGCCATCAGCTAAACAAGAAACAATCTCAGTTTCTTCTGTTAACAGAAAAAAAGCTTTCTACTACAAAGAAAAAAAAGGCACCTCCAAACTTTCTTCTATTAATTCTTCTGTTAATATTATTTTATTGTTATTGAACTATTTCTACTTTGTATTTGCAATCACAATCGTGCTTAATGATGAGAATACTACACTTCAGAGAGGAAGGAAATGCCTCTTCTTCACAAATTCTGCACAGGGAAAAGTTAAACCAGTTGTGAAGCTGCCAAACACGCATACACCAGAGAAGGCACAGAGATGAAGGGGTAGAGTAGTCCTCAAGTCCTATCACTCTTACTCCTCCAGCCCCAACCACACCATCAGGTCCTAAGTGTCACACACCAAAAGCCAGGTGAACAACTAGCCCTGGTCTGGTGTAGGCTTTTCCTGAGTGTTTAGGTCTTGAAAAGGGTAAAGTGCAAACCATCAATGGTTGTGCTATTCTCCAACTTTCTTGAAAACAAATGCCATGTAATCTCAATGTCAACATTGTCCATGTCTCAAACACAGCTAAATCAAATTGCACAGAGGGGCTGAAGGAGCCCCACTTGGCAAAGAAAGGGGAGTTTCTGTTCCTCTCTCTGCCAACCCTGGGCAGATGGCAGGAGCAGCTTTTAAACAGCTGAGAAAGAAGCCCTAAAAGAGATTAAAGGGGAGCAACAGTCAGGCATCTTGGAAAAGGAAGGACCTTAGACACAAAGATGGCAGAAAATAGAAAAGCTTTGGGGGAACTTTAACTCTTGGCCAGAAGGCAGCAAAGCAATTTCATGTAAGGAGATTGCTTTTTAAATTGTTGGTCTTGTGAGTAACACCTGCAAATACCTTGTGTGGGATTTCTAATGATTGTATTATGCATCTGTGGAGTTTTCCTTTCTTCAAACACTAGACCTTTGGATAAACCAGTTTATTCTAAAGCAAAGGTGCTAGCTGTATCTCCCCTGTTGCATAATTAGCTAAAACCCCTTATGTTTGACATCAGCACGTGTAAGGTAAAACTAGAAATAACTAGAAATATATAGGACTATTTCAGAGAAAAAGACACATTCCTCAATGATGAATTCAAGATCTCAGCTTGGAAATTTGATCTTGATCAGTTATAATCACAATTGCTTGC
The DNA here is from genome assembly GCA_008658365.1 of Alca torda. Lineage (NCBI taxonomy): Eukaryota > Metazoa > Chordata > Aves > Charadriiformes > Alcidae > Alca > Alca torda. The sequence continues at coordinate 23,141,404 of CM018086.1, read as the reverse complement.
AAAAAAAGTAACAAAAAGGAAGTGAAGTGATCTCAAAGGTTAGGAATTACGGCCAACAGACGTCTGGCTGTCTGCATTTATATCCACAACTTGTACCACTGCCAGGCACAGGCATCATCTCCATTGCACCCTGGGCAGTGGTCCGTGGTCCTCACCCCACTGACATGGGACTCTACGCTCCCCCATCCCCAGTTCCTGCTGGTGACCCTCTGATTTCCATGCACCCCAAGCCTCACAGGTCAGGGCCAGGCTGCGAGGGCTACGCAGCCACGGCAGGTCACCGCTCCATGCAGGAAGCCAGCTCTTCACTGCTTAATTTCATTAGCCTGTAGAACAGGCTGTAATTTGCTGAAATGATGATTAATCAAATCTTATTTTTCTCTAAGGCAGTTAATGAACAGCCAGTTAAGTGTCTCAGTAATTCTGAAATAACAAAGGAATACAAAAGTGACAACTAGCAGCTACTTAACAGTGCAAGCTAGCACCACAGTAAAAGCCAGTATGGCCAAAAGGGCAGAAGATACGTGACTAGAAGGTCCTTTCACCCACATCATCCCAAAGCCAACATTTTTTTTATGCTTCAGACAGTCCCTTAGAGCTCAGAGGCCCTGTACTGAGCACTGCACAGGTGCTGAGTGTACCAAGTGTGGGTGCATCACCACCACCACCACCACTGCTTGCTCCCAGGGCTTTGCTTTTTTATCCTGCACCCCAGGCTGCAGACACCCCCCCCGCTCCCTTTCCCAGCTGCAGCTCTGCAAAGGCAACTGACCACTGCCTCCAGCCCATCCCCTGTGCCCATTGCTGCTCCTCAAGCCTGCAAACGGTGAGGAGGGGCAGGGAGCATAGGCAGGGGACAGGTAGCTCTGGAAAAGAGGGCAGTACACTGCTGTGGCAGCCCGACATCCTGCTGGAAGAGCCCGGGGGGTCTGCAGCCTCCAAGTTCAGAAGGGCAGTGACTCTCTATCTTGTGGTTCAGTTCGTGTCTTTTTCAAACTCCAACCAAATCCATGAAAGCTTAATTTTGACCATATAAATCAGGATAAAATGAAGATACATAAACACAACTTAGCACAGTACCCAAAAAGCAAGGAATGACAGTTTTAAAAGAATCCATAATCTTGTTTTTTTGAAGTATTTCTTCAGTGGGAATTGTGCTGGAGCAAAGAATGCAAAACTTACAAGCTTCCAAGAGGGGGTCATGTGAAATTACTCTATTTCGAGATTTTTCCAAATCACTAACATTTCGATTCTAAATGCATTTGTAAGAATCTGCCAACAAACAATTTGTCACCATCAAAAGAGGCAATTTGTTGCAGTTTGTAACTGTCAGGCTTAAAAAAAAGATTTTGTAGAGAACTTATGCCATGTCTGCAGAAACTTCTGCAATCAACAGTGACATTGCAGATTTTTTCAAATAAAAACCGAATCCCTCAGAAAAGAACAAAGAACATCCTTTGTTTCAGACAAAGAATTTCAGGAGAAACCACAAAATGTTCAAGCAAAACATTAAACATTTGATTTTCCACCCATTTTGCCAGGAGTCTAAGTTTTCCCATAGTTCTAATATCAGTGTCAGTAAGGAGGGGAGGTAGGTCAGATGGCCTACACTGCAACTTAAAATCTGTGCTAATTGAATGAGGACAAAAACAGGATGCAATTTGCAGAATGCATTTTTCTTCGTTAAGATAGCTTTTCTTTTAATGAGGAAACAAGACCTACTTAACTTATCCATCAGGAAAAAAAACACCATTGAAAAAAAACGAGAAGTTGTTACTAGCATTATTACACAAATCCTGGGCTCTGCTCCTGCCGCCATGCTTGCTGCAAACACCTAGCTCTGCTTCCCATCCCAGTGACTAATATGAACATCACACGCTTTGCGCTCCCAAGGCTAGGGCCCAAATATAAGGATGCTGCTGATGGCAGATGTTACTTAGTCTCTTTAAATGAGTTTTAGAAAAGAGGACTTAAAAAGAAATGGAAAACATTTCATTTTAAACCCAATGGAGACTACTTCATTTTCAAACACACACATGCTTGCCTGACACGCTTCACTGCCTATTTTAGTGCTTTTTTTTCCAGTGCAAAGACGTATCACAATCATGGCGGCACCTGGAACCTTAGTTGCATGTTAAGAGTACCACAGTGCCCAGCACCGTGCTACTTCCAGCCTCAGGCAACCACAAACTACAGAAATGCAACCAAGAATTAGAATTAAATATGTGCTAATTTATTTTTTTCACTCTTTACAGAAGGAGATATTTTAGTAAATGTAAGTACATACCAGTGAGTTTCCTTTTTTATTACTAGCATCTTAGTTGATTTTATTTAAATGTAGGAATAAGTGTGATACACTCAAGTTAACCTGTTTTCCCAGACTGAAGAGACATTACTACATGTTCATTTTCTTTTACGCATCCTAAATATTCAAACACTTGCAACACCCCAGGGTATCATGTAGTATGTCAACCCTTTGAGAAGGATGCAAAAGTCTTAATAAAAATGAAGAGAGATTGCTTATCATCACACATTCTTGCTATTAATGTCTGCATTTCAGAAGAAAACCCAAATTATTACAAACATTTTCCACAGGACATATCATTATGGATATGCAAGAATCCATGCCAGGAACCAAACGGCAGGTCAGAAGGCAGGCTGCATTTTTGCTTTTGCTCTAAAGGCAAACTGTTACATTTCAGAGCGCACTGCAGTTCCTCTTACTGAGCAGATCCATTCACACTATTTACCAATTCGGAATTGAGGGGTAATCCCCCAACTCAATCTGCTCTCTGCAGTATCACATTATAGACTTTCCAAGCGGCCGTCCAAGTTTCATACATGAATCACACCCAGTCTTTCAAGATCATCAGACGGTATGTTACACTGATTATATGACACAGCTCCATGCATGAGGCAGATTAGCTTAGAATAGGAAAACATGACATGCTACCAAATGTAAGCGTCCTGGTTACGAAAACTGAGTAAGTAAAAAAAAAAACCTCAACAGACCTGGTAGAGCCACTGGGCTGCCCCAGCGGCTCAGTAAGAAAGATGTTCTCCTTCAATAATGACTTCATTAGGCTGTTAGCAAGGCCATGGTGACTATAGCCCCTCTCAGCCGCAGCTGTGCTGGTGAGCAGACCTCCAGCTGCCTGTCCTACACCCAGCAACAGCTCAGCCCCCTTCAGATGTGGCTGCTCCAGCAGCCTCTCACAGTCCTCCCTAATTCACTTCAGGAAGGAAAGAGACAAACCCCAAAACCAGCAGGATTATCTTCAATAGTCTGATTAGTGGCTTGAGATAATCCACTTGATTTTGCCTAAAGCAATTTAGGAAGCGCTAATGTGAACGATGGAGCCAGCAGATAGGTGGACTGCTACCTCCTGCCAAGAGGCAGTGACAGCAATGGGAGCCAGTGACCAGGCACAGCCGACACCAGGGGAGAAAGTCTGGTAGTGGTCAGAGTGGTGGGATATCTCCACAGACGCCCACCCTTGAGCCCAGCCTCAAGGGGTTTCACAAGGTGCAAGCCACGTCCAATAACTCTGTCCAGTAGAGTTGCTAGCATCTTCTCTGCCAGCTCCATTAAAAGCCAGTAATGCATTCTGCAAAGCAAAACTATATTAAAAATAAAACAAAATTGGGCTTTGGTATCAAACCTAAAATCTGGCAGCCTGTTCCCAGGCAAAATCCATCATGAGTGATACATTTGTGGAGGACAGCTGGAACAAATCCATGGCATTTAATGACATGGTAAAAGCAAACAACTTTAAATCATTTGAAATACTACTGTGAATAGATGAAACTTTACAGCATTCACATGTTACAATAATTAATCATTTCTAAACACTTGTTTTCAATTCTTAAAAAAAAAATAAAAATCATCATTTGCAGAAGTGATTTTTTTTTTCCCCATTCCAGCCATATATTTAAAGTAGCATTCTCCTGTGAAAAGGTTTCAGGCTACACAACACTTAAGAGTTTTAAATGTATTCTGTCTCTCTCCTACCTAAAGATTCATGACACCAGCAAAACAGTACTTTTCCGCCCTCCATCTTTTTGTTTTTTAAGTAACCTGTCCTCCAAAGCCCAGTGCACAGTACAGAAAAGCAGAAGTTGTTTCTATAAAACACTTCAAATGGGATTGTCACAGAAACACAGACAACAAATTGCCTTTTAATTTAAATGGGAATTCAAATCTCATAGGCACCTGCTCAATCTCTGTCAATGCATGCATATCCAGTATCATCCTAAATGGTCCACAAAACCTCAGGTAAAAGAACAGGTCTGTCCTTCCATGGGTAAAATAGCTGTTCCGTCTGAACCACACAGACACCCTTAAGGAGTTCAGCTGGTCCCACTCCTGATAGCTGCCACAGAGCACCAGTGACCTGTGAAATTTCCCAGAAAGAACTGTTATTGGGACCTGAGCTAAGAACTGGGGGATAGGTGCCAAGCTGAAATTATTTAGGACAGCACAAACATGAGTGTAAGGGGCACATCTTAACCTGGTTCTGTCTGACAAACATGGTTAAGTTGATACTGGACAAATGGCTCAGCTCTCATTTAAGTGAAGCCTGGGGGACGCACAGACGGTCTCTCCTGGATGTGGCTACAGCAGGAGTTGGCTGAAGACCAGCAGCTGGCTGGTAGTCCCCCACCACACGTCTGGCAGGAGGGACAGAGAGAACATTCACTGCGCTAGAGCAGACTCAGCTAATTTAGTCAAAAACAAAGGTGGTTTGAGCTATCGTGGCTGACTTGGCAGTGAGGTGGATTAAGAACACCCAGAAGACCCCTTCTGTCAGCCCTGTTGGGGATATAACCTTTGCTGGTTATGTTTTCTACTTCCAAAAAGTCATGTATCCATGCCTCAGGAATTGCTTTCTCTCTTTCCCTCCATCACAAGTCTAGACAAAACCACATTAAGATCCTTCTTTAACTATACATGTACAGGTGTAAGGGGTTAGCAGTTACTAAAAAGTTTTGTGGATACAGGAAAAAATGAGCTCTTTGTCTCCAAGGTGTGTTCACAGAATAGAGTCAGAAGTAAAAAACAGAACTCAACTAAAAAAGCTTCATGCTAAGGATCAAAAAAAAAAAAAAAAAAAAAGAAAAAAAAAGAAATTCCTACCAAAATAGGCAGAAAAGAGTTTAAGGTGAGAAGGGATACTTTTTTAAACCTTCACTCCTTCACTTCACAAAAAGGAGTGACACACTTTTTCATTACTTTTTCTCTCCAGGGTCCCCCGAGCCCAGAACACCTCCAGATCGCAGCAGCAGCATGGCCATCCATCGTGCCTGGGGCTGGACATGCAGCTGTACCACGGTGGGACCACCGACGCAGAAGCACTTCTCACGCTCCCATCTCCACCCACGTCTCTACAATACCGGATTCCTGGCACTGGTTTGGACAGCTCGACAGTCAGTGCCTGCCTTCATTCATAAAAATGAGACCACACTGATGAAAGCCACAGGCTCTAGTGCACCCAGCAATAAATGTCAGTGACATCTCCCAGTCAAACATTTACTTCCACAGCCGCCCCTACACGGGAAGCCTGGAGGTCACATCTGGACAATGAAGTCAGGGCGAGTTGCATGCATGGACCAGTGACAGTGCTTAAACTTCTCCCTGATTTTGGATTCAATCCACAGAGTTCATTAGCAAACAAGACAGACAGGAATGTATGTCTTAAAGTAGACCAGGAGATGTAATTAACACAGCTTAATTTTCATGAATAATGTATTAGGCCTGTAACCTACAAGAATGAAAAGGTAACTCAAAGGGTCTGGTCTTGCTCTAATCATGTTCAGCAGAAGGAGGAGTGGAGCCAGGCCACAAGTGAGCTGCAATTTCTTCATATCTAAGAGGGATAGATGTTCATTTCAACAGTTTGATTTCTTAGAAAAAGACCACAATAACATAGGCAGGAGAAAACAAACCATGTTTTGGAAAGCCCCTTTCAGAAGTCTCTTTTAGCTCCTAATGTATATGAACATGGAATCAGAAAAGGACCTCTTGGGATATCAAATCCAGGCCCCTGTTATTAAAGGCAACATGTCACTTCCAGCAAAAAGAAAGGTTAATGTTATGCCAAAGAGCTGGAAGGAAATCCAAATTTCTAATGCAAGAGAATGAGGGGAAAAGCTGAACAAAAGTGAATGCATGAGACCATATCACTATATCAGAGCCTTATTCTAAACTCATGGGCTGTTGGTACATCGAAGAGGAGATAAGAGGCAGAATAATTAAGAGTCAAGCTTCTTTCTGCCAATAGGGATCCACAGATAACTAAGAAAAGAAACACCTCAGTACAGTTCAGCCCTGGGACAGGGGAGGAAGGTGAGCTCCCGGCAGGCACAGCCTTCTCCCTGGGTAGTGTGAGGCCACCTGAGATCACAGTTGCCCAAGTTCAAAGGCTTATGGAAGGGGCAAGTGGCCCCCGGCATTAGCAGCAGTCTGGTTTCTTCAGGGTATGATGCTGAAAAGCCAGAAGGCAGCTGTAGGAAAGCATGTGCCCACTCTAAGTCTTTCAGCAACCACAAAAATCTCTGGATAATTTAAGGGACACTTCTGGTTTTGCCAGAAGCCATTAAATCCCACCTCTTACCCACAAACTAGGGAAAGAAACTCCCAGGCATGGAAAAATTCCCAAAGAACAGTTTGAAAGAGAAGGCCAACATTGTAAACATTTGTCATCTCCCGGAATAAAGGAAAGAAGGCAGCTGTGAAAGACACAGTTGGCAGTAGGCGTCCTTTGGTTTACACGGGATGCAAAATCTAAGGGCACAGGGATGACAAGGAAGGACAACCAAGGTACCTTACATACCCAGCGGTCTCCATGCAGGCTTTGAGAACTGGGAGCAGATACCAGAGACTATAGCAATGAGAGCCACAGAAGTTCTTAGAGGTTCCAACACACACAAAAAAAGGCACAAAAAGCATAATTTTGAACAAAAAGTGAAAGCAGGTCACAGCCTGGAGATGGGATGTTAACTACTGTCTGCTCCTGCGAATTCAGGGGAACACACATCCACAGGGCTGGAGCAGTTCTGGCAGCATGGAAATGCCCCAGCACTGTCCCTCCTGTTGGTAAGGAACTGTCCAGCAAAACAAAATATTTCCAAAAAGTGTAATAACAGGGCTATAATGGAATATAATGTAATAATGTACATACATGTAATAACCAACCACAGAGACAGCAGTTGAGAATATGCCATCTGCTCACTGGGCTGCTGCTCTATAGCAATCTACCACCAGAGCCAAAAGCCAGCCTGGGATGTCTGGTGAGCTTCATCTCGCGTGTATGCAGGAGTGAAGCTACACTGATGAGCACTTCGGTGCAGACTCCTGTGTGCTCACGGGCCTCTACCAGTGAGTGAACAGATCCTCAGCTATGCTCACCCAGCCAGCCCTCAGGTACGTGGGTTGGTATGCCTGAGCGGGACAGAAAGCACTGATGGCACTGGAATGTCACCTTTAATGCCACCAAGCACCGTGGGGCTCGCTGCCCATCATTGCCCCTGAAAGGCTACCTACCATATAGTGCACCAAGTTGAATAAAGATGGCTTCTTCCAGCTTCAAGTAGACCAGATCTAAATTTAGAAGTATATATAATGCCACAGTATGCCCTAATGCAACTGAAAAGGTGCTAAAGTGGACGGACAGATGGATGGAAGGAGAAGAGTGAGAGATCTCTCCAGTCACAGAAACTGATTTGAATTGAAAACATTTTTCCTAGTATTTAAATACACTGCGAGGCTAGAGTTTACCTATTATTTCTCCCAGTAAAGCTTTCAAGGCAGCTTACTGCAGCATGCCCAGAGCAGCAGTCCCGCAGAAGTGGAATCCCTGAGGAGTCACCAGGACTGAAGGCCTCAGCTGCTTTGCCATCGGTTTCTTGTCTTTACTGGAGAAGGTAAAGCTCCAGCCACCACACTGAATGCCATAAATCCTGCTCAGAGCCTTGCCCATGAGAGAGAATACAATTTAAATAACAGGGCTGCTGAAGGATAAGGCAGCACTACAAAAGGTTTGCCAACACAGTAATGCCTATTAAGGGTGTGACTTTTGGGTGATATTTTTACACCACCACCAGCCCTATTAATGCTGGTGTAACAGTCTTCAAAGTGATTTTGAAAGTCTCCATTTGGGAAAAGAAACAGTTAAAAGACCCTTTTTTGGCCTCTGTAGGCCCCATTCTGCCATTAGGGGAAAACCTTTCATATTATAAAGTTTCATCTGTTCCACTAATAAGGGTGTTTTGTGTCCAGAAAGCTGCATCTTTCTCAGATAATTTTACACCCATTAACCACGTACCATAAAATGTAGTTTTTCTTGTTAAATCCCAGTCAACTTGAGTTATAAGTAAAGCCATGTTTATAGGATGTGCCCATAGCCTCCCTCTGCAACCCAAAGGACAAGGATGCCTAAAACAAAGATGTTCCACGAGGAGGAGCAGGAAAGGAGAGGATTCAGGTGTGGATGGTCTCTTAGAAAACCACTGGAACTGATACAGTCTCAAGCACCACCTCTCTACTCATCACCTATGGGTGCAAAGAAACAAAACTCAGTACTGATATATCTCAGCAATAACAAGACCTTTTCCTTCAGGCTTAGAGAAGAAGCATGGCACCAGTAAGCTCAAAGGACCTTCCTTGCAGGTGGTACAGACCATGCGCCCAACCCCACCTCCTCTGGCCTTGCTCCCCGCGGATGGCTCAGCTCTGGGCGGACCGACCGGCTCCAGCAAAAGCCTTTGAGTGACAAGAGGAAGAGATAAGGTGAGGGGAGGTGTGGGGGCAGAAAACAGGCTGCCTCTCACGCAAGCCCCCAACACGCTGTGAGCGATTCTGCTTGCAGGGGCTGATTTCTCCACCGATCCTGCAAGCCTGGTCCCCCAAATCTCCCCAATGCAGCCTCCTGCCAGGGCAGCAGCCCGTGAATGTTCGCAACCCAGCACCGCTCACTCCAAGATTCCATGCAGGCCAGCAAAAACAGGCAGAAAGCGTTTCTCTTGGTTATCCCACGTACTTTCTCCTCTTCCTTTCAAACTTCCCGTTGGTTTTCGTTAAGCTCACATGAGGCGAGCAAGCCTGCACAACTTGGAGAATGCATTTATGGAACAATTTTGCCAGATTTCCCCGCACCTCCAAATGACATTTGATTTGCAAACACTCCCACCGAACCGCAGGCTGCTTTCGGCTCCACCCAGGGAGTTGTTTTCAATAAAGCAACAGCTCTGAAACATCTACAGCAACTTTTTTTTTCTTTGACAATTTGCCACTTTCAGAACGGCAACAAAAAAAATAAAAAGAAAAGGAGAAAGAGAAAACAGCGTAAGGAACCGTTTGCCTATCTGTCCCAGAGGCCGGGAAAGGGCTTTGGATCGCGTCCCCCGCACCGAGGGGCTGCAGCCGGCTCCGCTCCGCCCGGACCGACACCGGGACCCACGGGCGTCCTGGGGCCTCCCGCTGGGCTCCGCGGGGCCGGCTCGGCGCTGCGCCTCCGCGGAGCGGGGCGCCGGGGGCTGATCCGCGACCGCGCTGCCCCGCCGCTCCGCCACCGCTCGCACTTACCGCCCCGCTCCGCTCCGCGCCGCGCTGCTCCGCTCCGCGGGGGAAGGGGCAAGGGGACCCCGGGAGCCAGAGGGAGGGGCCGGAAAGCTGCGGCGGGGCTGACCGGCGGCGCGGGGTGTTTGGCTAACCTGACACCGCGGGCTGCCGCCGCACCGCGCTCCGCTCCGCACCGCGGCTGCCGGCCTCAGCGCGGGCCGGCCGGGAGGCGAGTGCCCGCCGCCCCGGGGAGCCGGGCTGGACACGGAGAAACAATGAGATCGGCTGTTCTGTAAGGCTCACGTGGGGGAGAAAAGTCTGCATCCTAGTTCCTGGGGTTTCCAATTAAAAAGGAAAAAGTGGGGGGTGAAAGCCGAGCCCCATGCCTGCCCTGGGGCAGAGGTGCCTCACCGACTGGGTTTGCCCTGGTTAAGCCCCCTCAGTCAATCAAAGGTGGCTTCGAAATTGTGCTAAGAAGCGCTTTTAATTTCCTTTCCATCCCACTGCTGCTTACTGAGATCTAAGCAGCCCCAAACTTACCTCGCGGTAAGCCACCATGGAAGCATTTGGTGACTTTGATCCTAATCTTTACATCAAGAGGGTCCAGTTGCTACATTTATATGACAATAGAGACTGTTTATAGAAAGCCATCCTGGTATAAATTAGAGACAAGTCCCTGGGAAGAACAAAGTCACTGCAGCACTATGTCATCAAGAAAACATCCCTCAGAGGGTCTTAAGAATAACCCAGGGTGCCTTCTCCCCGCCAGGCAGCAGAGACGTGCTTGCAAGCGCCTCCAGCGCCCTGGCTCGGTCAGAGGGAGCCGGTCTTGCCCTGGATGTAGAGCTCTGGGACCTCCCTTGGGGCACCAGGCTCAGCTCCCCTCTGCATTTCTGCCCCTTCAGCACAAGCTGTTTCCAGCCCTCAGCCTGGCTGTAGGGCCAGCCCCAAACCTCTGCAACAAGCCCCCAGGGCAGGCAGCGAAGGGAGACTCAGCTGGGCTGTTTTCACCCTGCCGGGCTCCTCCATCTCCTCGGGCATTTAGTTACGGGAGGAGAGGACTGACCAAACCCCCGGCTGATGGATGTAGCAGAGCCACCATGGTCTGGCTGCTGGCTTTGCCTTTCCCAGCAACCACGGGGCAGAGCAGCATTTACTGCTGCATTCAGAGGTGATGGCTCCCCACAGCGCCTGGTCACCCTCTATCACTGCCACCCTGAGGGAGAGGTTCCTCCTCATGCTCTCCTCCTCCTGTGCTCTCCTCTCCTCCTCGTCGCAAACGCAGCTCAGCCCAGTCCGTGACAGTAAAAATGTGATATTATCAGAGAAACTTTTGGGCTGCCTCTGCCTTTCAGCAGCTCCCATTCACAGATAAGTTTGGAATCTGCATGGACAAAATGTGCATACAATTACGGAGAAGCAGCAGGGTAAGAACTTCCATTTCTGAACAATGTGGTATCCAGTCTCTGACACAGCCAAAGCTTGGGAAAGTGTGACTGTCTTATTGTGTGATGTTGCAGTGCATGTGGGGAGGGGGTTTGCTGCCGATCGCCGCTGGACACCCTCAGGGCTAGACCAACTATACAAAATTATTGTGTAACTTTATCCAGAGAGAAAAATGCTATTTACTTTGTGAGGAAACAATCAACCCTCCAAAACTGATCCTACACAGTCTTCAATTTCATCGGAAGGAAAAAAGGAAGCATAGAGAGAGCAGAGGACTCCGATTTCTCTCTACCTCTGCAAACATGTGATGTGAGCACTGCTGCTCTGATACGGTCTACTGGAATCATCTGGTGACAGCCCATGAGTGCCACTTGCTGTCACCTAGCTGTGCCATGAGAAGATGGGAAGCAACAGAGCCAGCACTCCATCTTCAGCAACACTTCATCTGCGCTTTGCACGTTAGGTTTGGGGCTGAGCTGGGAGTGAGCCTATGTCTGCCAGCTCCACACCCTGGGCTCCGAGTCACGCGTGTCTGAGGAATACCAGGAGAGACCACTGGAGTCAACCCCAGGACTCCAATAAAACTAAAACTGGAATTACAGGAGACTCCCAAAATCACTCCAGCAGTTTCTGCTGTTGAAGCCATGATGGCCTCAGCAAGGAAAAGTCTGTAGGTAGGGGTATAATCTCTCATCAGACCAATTGATGCACATGGAAAACACTTAAGAAGCTTTCAGGCACACAAATCCATCCTCAGATCTAGGAGGGGGATGCAAGCTGCACCCCTCATTCTGTTAGATCTTCAACTTGAGGTTTCCTCTCCCTGAAACACCCATTGACTGTTATCACCATTTTTGCTCCACCAACACAGGCAGAGGCAGCAGGAGATCCTGACAACCAGGCACATTAAAGACAGAAGTTAAAAATCCTTGTCACTACTTGTACAATAGCATTTCCGATGCCCTTGCTATGCCCAGAGCTGAATCGGTAGGAATGCGGGTCTTCAGGAGGAAACAACCACAGACTTGGTGTTTGTTGGTGCACCTTTGGAAGGGGAAAGCTGGGGGGAAGTCCTGCACAGAGGGCTCAGTCTTGTGTCCAGCAGCTGAGGATTGAGCTGAAGGAGGGCAGTGGCACTGTCAGAGTGGATAACTGTGACACAGACTGTACGCTACTCTGTCAATGATTTCCTGGCATATCACTAGGACAAATCAATTCATCCCTCTACATATCATTGTAAACCAGCAATAACCGACACAACATAGCCCCAGAGGACTCCTCAGCACAGCAGAGCGAAATGGCTGTTAAGAACCTGCCAGCTCAGCTCTGCTATACCTCACCACAACACTATTCACCTGGGTAATCCCAGGAAGTCTTAAATCTAAATTGAAAGTTGGGAGTCCTACGCTGGTCCTCAGGCAGTGCTTTCACTCAATTTCCCTGACTAAAAATATGGCTCAGAAATAGAGTCACATTTTTAACATTATAAGATCCCTTAAAATATTTGGCTTTGGCTTCAAGTGGCACTGAAGACCTAGTACATCTACAATTTCATGAAGTGAAGCTAAATGGAAATATCCATCATATCTGAATGAAAGAAAACTGATGAAAACCATTGTTTGGGGACTAAAAGGGTAAGACAGGCTGTATGAATCCATACAAGATGCAGCCATCATTACTGGTGGGATTAGCACATACCCACTCAGGGACTAGCTTTGGAAAGCAAAACCAACTCTTTGGAAGTCTGACTTAAAGAGGAAATATGTTCCTTTGGACTTTCATTCAACCATTTTTTGCATCTCAAACACTCCTGAAACTCTGAGTTCTGCACTGGGCATCCAAGGGGAGAGGAGTGGCACTGCCTCCTTCCAAGAGACAGGCAGGAAACCTGGACACATAGAGAAGCCTCTGCACATGGTGTAGTTAATCCTAGAGAACCTGGCCCACTTAGAAGCAACTGGAGCTTTTCCGAATAAAAGCCCCAAAGAAGAGGAACCAAATCAGGGGAGAGAAAATGTGACATTTCAGAACTGCAGAGCTAACACAAAAAAAGTCTTTAGCATTTAGCAACAATTTCCTAATTGCAAGCCGGTGGGAACCACACCACCAGTGTCCTCTACCCCTTTTTTTCTTGCCACTGTAAATTGTAGGAACTCTTTTGCCACATCTGTTCCATGACTCTCTCTTCCACATGGCTATGGCATTCCCACTTTAAAGCAGTGCTACTCTGGTTGAATAACCACGGAGGCAGGGCTGAACAATTGTCAAGTGTGGGCAGACTCAGACTGAAATATTTTCTCACATGTCCTCATGCAACCACAGTTTTTCAGAATTTGGGAAGATGTCACAAAGCAACAGAAAACAATGTCTACTTGGCCAAAGTCAGGCCATTCAACAGCATGTCTTTTATTGCAGTGTACAGCTGAGAAACATAAGAAACGTATAGCTCACACAGGAGAAGCTTTTAGCAGACGTTGCTGCTTTGAAATACCAGAGTCAATATTCTAACACCTTTCAAACAAGAGAAAAATTGCACCATTTATAGACTAGCCCACTCCAAGCAAATCAGTTACAATATATGTCCACTCTGAACCCAGTGGAGAAAAGCTCATACTGTTCTGGAGGTTTCTGATCACCAGAACTCGCAAAGATTTGCCACGACCTGCATGGTTGAACTTTTAACAGTGGAAAGTTAAAGAAACAGCTTACAAGAGAAGATTCCTGCAGTGCTGGATGAATGCAGTGTGAAAATTACCTACTTGGGCAGTTTAGGAGGAAAACAGCATCGCCCTTTCTTTATCATCAGCCAGGTTTTCTACAGATATTTGGTCAAATTCAATACTCTGCTGTACCCATTCAGTGCCCTTGGGGGAAATAAAGTCGTACATGTGAAACAGAGTAAAGCGTAATTCTTTAAGCAAGGAGCAAGCGTGCCCTACAGTAACTTGCTGTTAATTTAATGTACTGACAAATCAAGAGCACTTATAAGCAGCATTTGATAAGGTATTCTCTCAGATTCTGATATTTTACTGCAAGTGTCTGAGAAACGTACCCAAATCTAAGATCAAAGGGCTCCACAAGACAAATGGCAGGAAAATTATTTTCATCTTAGGACCTGACTTGAAACTATTCCTTGTTCTCAAACCTTTTCACCATCAATAAGCATGCAAAGGAAAGCGTGGCTCTCAGAAATCAGCACTCTGATGCCAGCAAATGTCACCTCGTCAAGGAACTTTTGGATTGGAAATGCTGCTGAGACAAATCCTCTGCCAAGGTGAGCTCTTCCTTTACTGCATGCCACGGAAACAGGTACAATATGTCCTCTTCCAGGGCTTGTTACCTTCATTTCTGTCACACGTAAAGTTCCCAAGAAACCCCAGCTGAGTAGGTCAGACACACTTTAGTTTGGACTGATTTCTGATTACGCAGTAGTGGCTAATATCTGACACCCACCCAAATGTGCAAGTGAGCAGGCAGAGTTGTGTTTTTCCCCAGCCACTGCTGTTGGCATCTCCCAGTTCCTCCTGGCCATCCCAGTTCCTCTCACAGGATCTTCTGTACCTGAACATTTTGCAAGTAAGGAAGTTGAGGATGCAATTGAAACAACGAGTTTCTTTTTATCGTTTTCTTTTTTGAAAGTGTTCAGTATTGACCTTGAAAGTCTTCCAAAAACAGATGAAGCTTTAGCTCTTTTTGTGGTGGACGAACTGACTAATGCAGGCTTTTAAAATGCACTTCAGATTTGCTGCGGCAAATTGCATGTAGGTTATAAACAAAACAAAAACAAATATCCAAGGTAAGAATGACCGCCAACATGCTGCATCATGTGAAGCTACCCTCCAAGAAACGCTTCGCGTTACAATTCTGAAACATGCTCTTAATTTAAAAAGGATAACAGTATTGAAATGTCATTTCAGCAGAACATTACAAATATTTAAGGTTGCCAACTAGGACCTAGAGCCCACGGGCTTTTTCTGTGTGGGCTCTTTTTATGTGAGTTCTTGCACCCACATACAGCTCCGCTAACGTCAGCAGGGTTCTCTGTGGGTGCAGAGATCTGTCAGCACTGCACCCAGCCTCGCTGGATATAGCAGGAGGTAGGACAGCAGGAGAGCAGCCAGTGTGAAAGCCAGGATGGCTACAGGTTGCAAGAAGAAAGTAAGCAAGGGGAAGCCTGGCAGCCAGACCCTGAGCAGGGCTGAAATGCCCTGTGAAGCTGTGCATGCTCTGCATTGCTGTGCTTCTAAAGAGCCACTCTAGTTTGCGAAGTCTGGAGTCCTCTTACAGTTTTGTCCCATATTGGTGCATGGAACAAATTAATGTCACAAGACAGTCATTCGTCTGGAGACCACTTACGGACAGGGCGAATAGGTGGCAGAGCCCAGAGCAATCAGAGCAAAAGAGGAATTACAGATTAGGGCATTTCCCGAAGGACATCGACTGAGCAAACGGCAGGCAGCAAAACCAGGAGAGGGACCAATAGCAAAGGAAGCAGAGGGCCCCTGTTTGGTGACATTGGACCACTGCTTCTCCAGGCCCAGTTAGGATCTGAGGACAGGGCACAGGCGTAGAGTGCTCTCAAGGGACAGGACTATCACTGCTCTGCAGCCTGAGCAGTCAGCCACACAGCGAGGAGGAAGGGCAGCAGCCACCTGCCAGGGAAGGAGAAGGGCTGAAATCGGGGAGGCTGCAGGGGCATGCAGCCAGCCCCAGGCAGAGTGGTGGGGAGAACTTTAAGCTCTCCCTTAAGTTTCTGTGGGCTTTTTTTTTTTAATCCCTTGCCCGTTCAGTGCAAGTGAAGACGTGCCAGGCTTTTAACCTGAAGTAAATTGTATCTTCTGTCATTCCTATACTTAGCTATTTAGTTTACATACCTCCCAACTGCTGAATTTTACCTGCTCATCTTCTACAGCCAGGAGCTTTTCCCTTTCTGCAAACATTTCTGCTCACAGCAGTGTGGTGGCTCATATATATATGGCCACCATAAAATTAATAGTTCTTCCGTTTGCTTCCAAGACGAGCATGTATCCATCTTCTGCTGCAGTATCTTGTAGCCGTCAGAAGGAGCTGCCGCTGCTGGAGTCAGCGTCTTGCGCATGCTGCCTGTGCCACAGAACTCCCCAAAAATGGCCTATGTGTGTTCACCTCGGCACAGACAGCCCTGCAGGCAGGTTCTTGTGCACTCATATTTCTGCCTTGTAAAACCTGGGGTTCAATCCCATGTCCACAACATTAGTTCTCTGTATACTTTTTACACACACCAGCCTATGCAGGATACCCTTCTTTCCTTTCCAAACTATACGTTAATTTTGTAAAGGTTTCATTCTGGGCGTGAATGTTCCCATCTAGATTCCAATCTCAAGCTCGTCATCCCCGTAACATGCTCCATTACCAACCCAAAATGAGAAGATTGTGTCTTCATCCCTGAAATGAGGTACGATTTCCATCTGCATTTCACTGCATGGCAAGTACCATTTCCCAAGTTTCTGCTTTGCTATCTGGAGTTGCCCACTGCCTTTGCCCACTCCCCAAGTTACCAGAAAATTGCCAGAAACATACAGCCCTTCAAAACCAGGCAGAATCATAAATAAGAATACTTCCGTCTCATCTCTAGCACTCACAAATACAGAGGGAAACACTGTTTACACCTTCCGCAATTCTCCACTCTGCAGCAGTGTCTCAAATCCCAGCAGCACTTTACGTTGCCCTGTTAACGGAGGCTGCTGCTTTGTCTCATCTGCTCCAGACGCTGGGCGTTGCCCCGTCCTCACACAGGACTCACACCCAGGAGTCCGTTCTAACCAGCACCTGAATTTTTGTGAGGACCCTGGTGTAACCCCAGCCACAGTGACACACGAGACTAAAGCAGAGATGGCCGCTCCTGATGAGAGGTTTCCAGCTCAGCCCGCACAGGCAGAGACCAGCTGCCAACAGATGCGGGTCATTGGCAAGACCTGTCCATTTGGGAGGTACAGCATGGGCTCCTTTGGCAAAGTGTGTCAACCCTTTTAATTACTTGACATAGATCGTTGTTTGGTGCATGGCTGAAATAAAAATGTTTGCATTGAGGCCAAGAATGCCAAGCCCAACCTCTAGTAACATCCTGCGTTCGTAATAAATACCTACAATATAAATAAACCACCCAAAATGGCTATTTCCCCAGATGTCACAAAGTTAACCCATATGCAAGTTGCTGTTTGATGCTGCCTGATATTCCAAAGGAGCATGAGGGGCAATTCCTTGCCATAATACCTTTCAGTAGCTATTACAAGCCATTATCACTAAAGTAACCAAGAAGCTGCCAGAGCTGTGACGCCTCCTGGCTCTGCCCCCCAGTAACACACTGACGCAGGGAGGGACATGGTAAAGGCTGCTGCTTTTACCACTCAGTCTCTCTTGATCCCATCAGGCAGTGGTGGCCACCAGCACAGAAAGTTAATTTTCAATTTTTTCCCCCAAAGCAATTCTCTAGTAAAAGCACCAGCCACAGGCTTTCAGCACCTTTTCCACAGAAAACTAACCTTATGTTAAAATAAACCAACTGGGTTAGAAACTAACCTACTAGAAACTAACTTATTAGTATGCAATTATCATTGCTGATTTCCTTGCTTGTTTTAAAATGCAAATGATCCAAAGAAACAAGTAAAATTGCGTTTTGACTGCTGGGGGGAAATGGGTGACTGTCACCAAATGCTGGCAGACCATTCTCTTCTCCAGCCAGGAGCAAGGCCTCATATTAGAGGCTTCCCAAATTGGATAAGGTGTGGAGCTAATAAAAACTTGAATCAGCCTAGAGACCTGATGATTAAATCTTGGAAAGCTGGAGGCCATGTGAGCCGGTTAGTACTGCCTTCTACTGTGATGGATCTCTAACAACATGTGAAAGTTATCATCTAGTGAGGCAAAACATCCCTGTTGTTGGGCAGCGCAGACACACAGCTAGCCAAGTTCTTAGCAAAACCATCTCATGAGCCCCACAGGGACTATTTGGAGATGTCATCCTGAGCAAATATACCTAGTTCACACAAAATCATCTCAGCTCAAAGTTAAAAAGTAGTCCCAACGTTACCTGCTCTGGAAAATCCAACTGAGATATTTCCTTTTCTTTTTTTCCACTGTAGCTGAAACTGCAGCTTTGGAGCTGGATCCATGCAATAGACATCCACACACAGCACATACTTCTTTGCTGAATTTATGGATGTTATTGTGTAGGAAAGTAACAAGGCTGTAATGCTATGTGGCCCTGGTTACTCAAAGGCCAACTCATGATTGCCTTGGACGTGGATCTCCTGTTACTACTGAAGGGAATAGATGACCCTATAAAACAGACAGCAGCAACACCCCTTTCACAGCTGTCTTCAGTTTCTCTCCTGAAATTTGGCTGGGTGTTTTCTTCTAGATTCAGAACACAGATGTAAACTGTTTAGGGATATCCCTATATCCCTGTTTCTCCTTAACAATACCAGCGAGAATGAAAAATGTGGCCCATTAGTTTTATAACCATCAGAAAGAAAAAATAAATAGAAAAACATTCCCCTCTACAGCGAGGGTCTGACCTGCAGCAGCCTGGTCTGTTTTCTCCACGCGTTACAGTTTCCAGGGAAGTGTTGTTCTGAATAAGTTTTCAGGCAGCGATGGGCAGATCCCCAGCTGCCCACAGATCCCACTCTGGTGGTCTCCAGTGTCAGCCATGATGAGCCTTTGCAGTGAAAAGAAAGGGTTACAGAAAGAAGGTTGTGGTTTCTTTGTTTTGTTAGGATGAGATCTTTAAACCGGGATTGCCAAGGCACTATGGCTGCTCATCAGAAAGGCCCCGCTTACCTGTGTTATCTGCTCACCTTCCGGGCTTTTCTGAAATAGCTACAGATGCTTTGTCCTTGCACAGGGGAGAGGGAGAGGCAAAAATCTGGAGTCTGCATGTCGACCCTGTGCACCAAATTTACCCCAATTTTAAAACAAAGCAGGCACTGGGGGGAAGAGAGGTGACTCTGCATGGCTTCCAAAGGCCCCATTCACGTGGTGAGCAGGTGAGCCCTTGGAGAGACAGGGCTGCTCTTGCAGGAGTCCTTCTCCATCCCCAGCACCTGTGTGCGTGGCCAAAGGGGACTGGACTCCTTGCTGCAGTCCCACCTGCGCAAGTGGCAAACCTGGGGGAGCAGGGGTGCCCACCGAGATGGGCCTCAGCTCTGGGTAAGACAGCGGGGAACTAATTAACAAAGGGAAAACATGGGAGCACAGCTTATGGCCACCTGAGGAGGAAAGGAGTGTCTGCCAGAAGCCGGCAAGACTCCGACCGCCAGGGAGAGTTTCAGACCGGGGAAAAAGGGACAAGCAGGGGAACAGTCTCCTAGGATGAATGAGTTGCACTTATAACTCCTGCTGTATAAAATAACAGAAACAGCAGTGGGGACAGCCACAACCGTCCTCCCCACCTGCTGGCACTCACTGTTGGGTCAGAGTGACCTTGTGCTTCTGCTGCGAGGAGGCTGGCAGGGATGCAAAGCGTTTTACCTTCCCTCTCAGTCCTGCAGCCATTGCTGTGTGCATGGGGCTGCACAGTGCTTAGGGTAGCTGATGATTACCTGGTGTTTGCCATTAAGCCCTACTGCCTGCTGGCTTTCCCAGCACAGGATCTCACCAGCTCTTTGGGAAGGAGGCATTAGAGCTTTGGCAGAGCCCTGCAGGCTCTTGTTCACTCAAGCGACCACAAGAACCTTGCCCAGGAGCAAGCCCACCCTGGGTCAAATCAAAAGCACATCCAGCCCAGTATCCCATCTCCAGCGGACAAGAGGAGATGCCCACAAAGGTGACCACATAACATGTTTCTACTAATATTCTCCCACCTTGTAACAACATTCATCTCAGGGGCCTCCTCAGCCAGAGGTGGTCCCTCTGTGTGGCAGCTTTCATGACCGTGTCCAGTCTCTTCTTGCAGATGGTAAAAGATCCCAAGGGCTAACTGTCCCATGGGGCAGTTTCCCAAGTCTGCTCCCTTCCACATGGCTGCTGCTCCGCTGGAACTTCCAAAGTTTCCCCACCGGAGCTCCCTATGCCTCTGCCCACTATGGCCCATGGAGACGCCGGCCATGACACACAGCCCCACACGTTGCTCTCCGCTTTTGAAACACCTTTGGAGCAGCAGAGCATCTGTTGCTTCTTATTGTTTCCACACAAAAAAACCAACAACCCCTTTTCCTTGTTTCTCCCTGTACCGGGTGTCTGTGAGAAGGCGGTGGGGCTGCAGAGCTCTCTGTGAGGGAGCCCAGGGCTGCCCCGGACCAGACAAGGACGGTTCCAGCTGGTTCCGGCCGCCTCAGCCCCAGCCCCGCCACAGCCCCTCAGGGAAGCTGAGGCACCACCAGGGAGAGGTGGTTAAGAAAGGTTAAAATGCCACACGGCCATGAGGAAAAAATGTGTTAGAAACAGCCCTGAGACACCCAGGAGAGATGAGGAGGAGGAATGTGGTTTGGTTTTTTGTTTCTGATCACCTCTGTTTTAATCAGCAGTAAGTTAAATTCATTTCCCCAAGACTGCAGTGCTAATAGCTTCTGTAAGAGGAAGCACCAGTCACCTAGAACTAGGAAAAGATAATGAAGATTTCCCTCTTAAGCATTATCACCATAAAGCAGCATAAAACACGATAGTTGGAAGTTATTGCCGTAAATAGAAAACCTCGTGACGTTTGTGGTGAGAGAAGCCGCCGCTCCTCAGGATTTTGGATGAAGCCAACTTGATGGCGGGTGCCCCAGGAGCCTGCACCTCTGGCTCGCCTTTAGTCACACCGCTGTTGAATTTCACCCCGAGGTGGTGCATGCGAGGTGTGGTTAATCCCTTATTTATCTTTCAGGGGACCTGTGGTGTTTAATCAGACCCTCCACAACCAAATCCTGTGGCAGAGAAGGTCACGTTTCCATCCCTGCACCCAGGCATCACCTCACATTTAGAAGTTTTCCAGCAGAACTTTTAACAGTTTCCGCATGAGGTTCAGAAGGGCTAAATTAAAGCTTGCTGTTATTTCAGAAATGATTTTTTTTTTTTTATGAGACATATCTGTGCGCAAAGCACTTTGTGGAAAGTATGTGTGGGTTTGAGGAGTGGGAGAGAGCTGTGAATAGATTCAAGTTCTTCAGCAGTTACCAAAAGGCTGCTTGAGATGTAAATTCATCCTTAGCCCTTAGTACTGAGATCTTAAAAACGTGTGGAGGCCTGAGCTGATATTGTCTTTTTTATTTTGTGTAGACCTTTATCTTCAAATAATAAACCGATGCTTTAGCTTATGCAAGGCACTGCCAAAGAGGGAGAATGTCTTTTATCTCCTACACTGTTGTTATGTGGCATCAACACAGCATTTAATAAAAAGCATCTTGATATAGTAATAGTTTAAAGTTTGTTTTCCAAACAAAACTGTTGTTTGCCCATAGTAATGTAAATTTGCATTTCTCCTTTACACTTCACAGATGACAAGAGAAAAAGATTTTAAGATCTCCCCAAAGGAGAGATTTAATTGTAAAACAAAGCACTAAGTATGACATTTAGCTGAGCTTGTAAAGGCTACAGTAATTAAAACAGACCAAAACATATGGTGCACTTCATAAGGATGGTTCATATGAACTCCCAAACTGAACCTTTTTGGTTACAGAGAAGAAACAGGAAAATACAGCTATTCTTCTCAATCTTGAATCATAAAAGAAGCCTTCGCTTTAGTCCTGGTGAATCAGGAGTGGCACTCCCCTTTTAATTCAGTTAATCTGCGGGAGAATGATTTCCTTTCATCTGCTAAGAAAGATATGAGCTAGAGTTGTGATCTATTAATGCATTTACAACATGATATGAGGGAAGGAAATTGTCATCAGTGGCTTGTAATAGTCTGTCAGCTGATGGCAGTGCATGATTGTGCCACCCTTCAGTGGGAGGAGAAGTGTCACATAATCAGCACTTAAGTTACACTTAGGGTACCCTCTCTAATCGCAAATGCTAGGTAAAAATTCAGAGATGTTACAGATGTAATATGGACCATAAGAAAACCTTTGTCAGCAGGGTCTTTGACAGGCTGGAGATGTTGCAGTGCAGCCAAATCCCCTAACAGCGGACCTGGAGATGAAAACAAAACAAACAAAACCCACAACACCACCACACTTGTGTAATTAGATAACACACACAAGCTGAATGCCAAATCCTTAGCTGGTGTTAACTAGCATAGCTCTAGTACATCTACACTCACCTTCTCCGTTCTGGGCTCAGTTCTCATTATTTCATAGTTTTTTAAGTTCTACCTTCCAACTTCAAGGTGCAGAGAACAAACTAAAAATTTGAGCTACCAATTTGAAACTGTGTATTGTGAAAAATCTATGCTTGGTTAAAACCCGTAAGTGTCTTTTCCAAACATTTACATCTTTTGCTGCCGGGCAGCGATGGGGTATGCACAACTTGGACCGGTAAAGTGTCCGTTTCTGTCAGTATGTCAGAAATTGCTGGCTATTTTAGCGTGCCATCTGAGAGGGCATTAGGAATTAAACTAAATGTGATGAATAGTCACAGTTTTTTGGCTTTCAGGAAGATAGTCCAAAAGGAAGCCAGGCTGATAAGAACTGTGGTAGCGACAGGAGAAGCTCTGGCAGTAGTGCGTTTTCCAGGGTATTTCATGGGCGCTGTAAAGACAGTTTCAGCACGTTGACTTAGTGCTGCAGCTCAGTGTATCACTGCGGCTGGGTAAAAAAATACTTGCATTTAATCCAGTGGCGCAAAGCAGAGCACTACGCTGATGAGTTATTGCAATGTATCCTACCCACAGAGAGGGAAACCAGAGAAGGCGGG
This sequence comes from Alca torda, assembly GCA_008658365.1. Lineage (NCBI taxonomy): Eukaryota > Metazoa > Chordata > Aves > Charadriiformes > Alcidae > Alca > Alca torda. Next base: position 23,118,585 of record CM018086.1, on the reverse strand, counting down.
TAACCAGAAAAAGGGTGTATTTCTTCTTTCTGCTCCCTGAAAGGGAGGTCAGAAAAATAACAGTATCATCAAAAGGCAAAAAAATATAAATGAAAAGACAAGCAGATAAGAAAACACATCTGACTGCCATTGAGCCAAACATTACTTAGTATCACACGCTTGCCCTTATGACCCAGGCACGTGATATATGCCTGGTACATTACACGTACATCATGATACATAAAGTGTGTCACAAGCAGTCTAGCTCCCAGCGCAGTCCCCAGTATCACTGGGGAAGATGGCATCCATTACACAAGCATGCGAATATAGCATTGACCAAGAACCCTCTTAGCCCAAGCAGCCACCACCACATAGAGCTGTGTCCCCAGTCTCCTTTTGAGTAGTCCCCAAATTCACAATTCAGCCACATTGTTCTTAATCATAAACATCAGCACCCGGGAGCGTACCCTGCAATAACCACGCTCAGCATGACTGCAAACTCCATCCTCGCATCTCAGTGGGCAGGAGGGCTGGTTCATCCCACACAAATTTAGCTGGTAGCTCCATCGATTCAAAGTGGCACCTTCAAAGGGCAGGAGAGGAATTTTGGCTTCTGGAGGGAAGCCTGAAACTCATAGCCTTCTGCCAGTGGTATTTATAAGACATAATTTGCCCAATGAAATGACATCACTGGTTGAGAAAAATGGGCTAATCTGTCAGACATGCAAAGCAATAGATGTCGGTGACAGCAGCTGCTAGAAGAGCAAGTACACAGCAACAAGTAGCCCAATCCTGTAGCAAAGGAAGGAAAATTCTTCCCGAGATATACCTTTCCTGTAAAAGTAACATCAAATGCATAAAAGCTGGGTGTTTGTTTATCCTTTCATTTTTTTCTTCTTCTGTATAAGTAACATGGAAACAAAACAGAAGAAAGAGGATAATTTCTCTGCTATTAAAGTGCTTTCTGACTGCAACTATTTCTGGATTCCCCAAACCCAACATTTGCAGTTTCATCCTGGGAGAAAATTGTGTGGCTTACATTTTTAGGAAAAAAAATCTCAGATGAATTTGTGCAGATTTGGATATAAATTACTTTCAGGCTCAGCTTCCATCACGATGGCAAGTCTTGCTTGTGACTTCCCAACTGTCTGCAGACTGCAGTAATTGTAGCAGCCTGTAGGTATTCTCTCAGGTTGGGTTTGCTTCATTCATTTGAGGATGAGCTTAAAGGCAAAAATATGTTCTCTTCCACCAGATGCCTTATTTAGATGTGATTTACATACGAGGAAAAAAGTGTGAGAAATATCAATATTTGCATTTTAAACATGATTTCAGGATGTCTGTCGTGGTTCATTCATCTGCTTTTGGCTCTTCAGTACATTTAGTTCGTTTTTATTTGACTGCACAAGCATATGGGTCTCATTAGCTTAATGGCGAGCATACTTATTCTTCATCCTTGCTAGCACTTCCTAACTGCAGTGTCGGGGGGGAGGGTTAGGTGAACTATGTTTGCATTCAAAATGGGCCATATCATAGCTAACCCGATTGCTAACTCATTAGTCCTGGCTAAATACCCAAGGAAACTTTAGGTGACGATCATCTTGCTTTTCCTCTTTTCAGGTAAGTTGTGGTACCTCTCTGCTAAGCAGAGGCTTTGGAGAAGGAAGGCCATGAAGGACAGCTGGAAGTGTTTCCTGAAGCTGACTGAGGACTCATAGCCTCCAGGCACTCATGTTCTGAGCAAGCTGTCTTGGGTCCAATGCTGCCACATAGAAACCAAGTAAGAATATTCTTCCTGCAACCAGACAGTGAGATCACATGTCCTAGCAGAGCAACCACGCAAAATGCCAGAGAGGAGAAACACCTTCCAGAGGTGCTGGATGTCCCTAGCTTAACACAGGCGTTATTATGTGGGCTGGTCACTACCCTGGGTGACACTGGGGTGCCATCAATGCCCCCCTAGAGTCCCGGGTAAGCCCCAGTGCAGAGACAGGGCAGTTATTATGTAGGTCCGATGGCAACCTCTAGCTTCGGGTTCAGCTTTATGACAGTTCTCCTTAGAAATCTCTGCAGGTTACCCAATCCCCTGCATGAGTTCAACAGGAGTGTGGCTTGAACTTGGATAGTGTTAGGATAGAAGATCTTTTACCTTTTCTCCTCCCTGAAGGAAAAGAGATACAGATATTGACATACAAAATCATTAAATGACTAAGCCAAGTCCTGGGACAGAGAAAAAAACCTGTGTGTGGAGCTTCTGTGTTCAACGGCCTCTGAGCCCCCCAGAGAGAAGGTGGGAAAGGAAGGAGTGCTGCTTGGAAAAGCTACTGAGAAAAAAGAAGTAGCTGTCTTTGCTAGGGAAATACTACAACAGCCATTTGACACTCCAAGCTGAGCTCACATGTCTCGGAAATACGTGGGTAATTTACCGCTTACCAAGTATTAGTGTTGCATCGAGCCTAGCAGTTCATAACCACAGACCTGCTAGATATTTGCAAAAACACTCCGAGCACATCTCATTTTTCACTCTAATCCAACTGATAAAAATAATAAAGCAGTTTTGACCTCCCTCGTGAGATGTTTATGTTACTGCTTCCGTTGCTATTTGTATTTCTCCTTTCGCCTGCCTTCCAGCACAGGCAACGACTGACCGTTGCAGGATCACAGGCTCCCTTCCAGCCGCAATCCTGCAGCGCTTGGTGCTTGCTGTCCTTCCCAGCTGCGTGATGGCTGGCTGCGGTTGGTGTTGCGCTTAGACTTTTCTGTTCTTCATCGCGAGTCCCTGTGGTGGTAACAACTTGAAAGCATTAACACCCACCTGACATGCCAGAGATGAGAAAATTGTTGAAAAATACAGCGATTGAATTTCCTAGCTTATCAAGTGGTGTTGAACAGCCTTCCCCCCCTTCAAATTTCACGCAGAAGTCTCTCACTTTATCTTTCTGTTGTTCCATCGATGCTGACAAGTTTTAAATGTGAAGTAGGTTGTAGCGATGGAGGCTTGTTTCAAAGCTCCCATAACCCCCCTGCCGTTGGGGCTTTCTAGTAGGGGCTAGACAGACAGTTTGGCTCACCTGCCCTCACTGTGCTGCCCAAAACTAACTCCCCAGAGCTCACCTTATCAAATTCCATCTTGTAGCCTGCCAAAAATATCTTCTACCTTTTACATTATACACAAGAGCATAATTTCTGTAAAGAACTACTTTGCATAATACAGAAAGAGAAATAACACATGAGAAAGATTAAAGAGAAAATTGTTTTTGTTTCAAGAAATCAGTTCCATGACAAAAAACCACCAGCTTCCAAAAGCAGATATACTGTTTCCTTTCAAATTTCTGCATATAGCCATCAGGAATATCTAAAATAATAGCACTAAGATAGAAAAAAAGATTACAAAAAAAAAGCACTCTCCAAGATAAAACTCTTCTGTATGCAAGAGCAAGTGAAGCTGATAAATTTTTACAACGAAATTCATTCTGCTGCAGAAGGAATGTCCCCGGGGCGCTGCCATTATGTGGCTTATCCAACCTGTCCTACTCCTTGTTCCCTCCTGCTTCTGCATCTTCCAAACCAGAGGCCCCACCACAGCTCGGGGAGTTTGAGTTAGCAGGAGTTTGCACTGACCCCCGATGAGCAGTCCCATGGAAACTACGGGGGTGCTCAGAGACCAATTTCTATTTAGGTCAGGAAGGTAATGCAGAATTCTGAGCATTTCTTTACAGGCATGTTTGGTTTTGCATAAATCAATGGTTACACCCTAAGCGGATCCCAGGGGCAGAAGTGCTTTACTCTTTGCATGGGACCAGAGGGAAGACAGGCAGCATCTAACAAGTCACACATCCCCTGGACCTCCTCCCAGCTTCCTGGGAATTGCATTATTCATAAAATCTTATCATAGAATGGTTTAGGTTGGAAGGGACCTTAAAGACCATCCAGTGCCACCCCCTGCCCTGGGCAGGGACACCTCCCACCAGACCAGGTTGCTCAGAGCCCCGTCCAACCTGGCCTTGAACACCTCCAGGGATGGGGCAGCCACAGCTTCTCTGGGCAACCTGGGCCAGGGGCTCACCACCCTCACAGCAAAGAATTTCTTCCTCAGATCTCATCTAAATCTTTATCCGATTTCCCCTAATTGGATGTAGCCTTCCATGTCCAACTTGAGCTATAGTTTAAAAGGTGTCTACCTGCAAACCATCTAATAAGGGGTTATTAATGGAGAAAGCCATGAAGTATTACACTATTCTTACATCGAAATCTTAGAGAATGAGGCAGCTGTGGGAAAACAGCTTGTCACCAAAAAAGTCACCCTGACAGCCAGGTCACCCGGTGGAGGTTAAGAGCTCAGAAGCAATGGGATGGAGGGTTTAGAAAGTGGAAAAAAAAAAGGCAGAAGCAGCCTATGGTCAGCTGTTCCCACCAGCTCAGACCAAATCAAAAGGGACAGTTGATGGAGCTGTCGGGCATGGGGTGCCACCTCCTCCACTGCAAGCACAGATCTTCAGGGACCGTGGGAGGAGGCATGAGGCAGGGGAAACCCCTGCTGAGCTTAGACCAGCCACTGTCTGGGGTCCATTCTTCTGCGATCTACCAATTCCATGCTCCATCTTAATAGACGACCTTAAAACGCAGGGGATAGCACCACCCGTCCAGAAAAATAACTTAATAAAGCAGTTGGTTGCTGACATGCTCCAAACTTTTTCCAGTTAGGAAGCTTATGCACAACTATCAGTTTCACAGGAGCTGGGACACGAGCAATAAAACAGTAGGTAACATCATTATGTACCAATGTAGAGAAGAGGGGAAACAAGGCTCACTTGAAATTCTGTTTGCGCTTCTGGCACAGCAGTAACAAATGCAGTGAAAATGCCAGGGCAGCTCTAAACCTGGAAAAGAGGACAATGGCAGAAACTAAACAAAACAGAGCTATTGAATGCAGCTGCATCCCAATACCATAGTACTGAGGCTGCACGCGCCTCAAACTGAGGCTTGCAGGCAAAGTTAGTAGCAGGTTTTAGTTATACAAGGAATGCTGAATAGAGCATTAAATTGGTCTGCTGTGACAACTGAAAATCCTATGTAGGAGTTAAGCAACGTGAGCATTAACAATGAGACCTTGCAGTTCTGGGCTAGTAAAACATGTACACACCACACTGTATAACAGGAAATCCAAAGCTCTCAGTCTAAGCCCAACAAGTCTCTTCTACACCAAGCGTCCCACTTTGGTTTCCTACCTGCCCTTACACAGGGGCCCTTACACAGGGGCTCAGCCCATTCTGCCCATTTGGCATCGTGGTTTAAACAAAGCAAGCTGTTTTGTATCTCTTTAACAGAATAGGGCCCAATATTAAGAAATGTTCCCTTAATATTTTGAGAATTAATGATGCATGAGTAATGCAGTAGTCTGATCCAAGAAATGTTCCAGTATACTTTCATATTATCAAGTTTTTCCAAACACCTAATTTCACTGAGTACCCACAGAATATTGGAAGTGACTAGTCACCATCTGAGGAAGCAGTGGCTGTGGTTTTAGAAGCCGAAGCAGCCGAGGCCACTCCAGTCCCTGCCAGGCTCACCAAAGGCACAGGGGAGGAGATCGCAAACAGGCATCTGTAACGTGTGCACTCACTCGCTGGAGGCTGTGCAGCTTCTCAAGCTCACTTGAACCAGTTATTTGCATTAATTTAGAATTTGCAAAGAAACTTTCCCGACGCAGTCGGACAGAAAGCTGTAGACGGGCATATTCACACCGTTTCTGCAGCAGTATACACAGGCACCAGCTGACTGTACAGCACGGCTCTTCCTCCGCTGCCTGAGAAGTTACAGTCCTCTTTCCTTCTGCGTTGTCAAACTACAGGATTTCTTTTAACTAAAAGTCTCCTCCTAATCGGCATTTTTTTTTTTGGAGTTGCAGAGTTTTTGGAACTCAGAAGATCATATGGGGTTACTTAATGAATTCCATGTTTTGTCTTGCTTCTGCTGGTTGATTTTTTTAAAAGATAACATTCATTAGCCTGCCTCACTCAGTAGTGTTTGTCAGCTGTGCGATACCTCTCACCAAGATGTTAACGCAGTTGTATTACAATATATGCAATTTCCATAAAGCCTGAAGTTCCTTACCAGAAGAGTGGCAGCAGATACTTGACTTTCAGAGCCTGATGGGCTTGCTTTGTTGAAGCAACCAGGAAAAAGCAGCATTACTTAGCAGGAGTTACCAGACAGATGGTCGGTAACTGAACACTCTCCAGTTTAACTGCATTTCTCTTTCCCTTCACAACCATTACTGGCAGTTGAGGACACCAGCATTGTCTGCATGAACTTGTATGCATATTTTCAAAAGAATGGATAGATTTGGGTCTTTTCAAAAGTATTAGCAATTTTCTGAGAAGTTTTTCATGCAATACTTCAAACCGATCTACCCGACAGTGCCCGGTAGCGGAGCCGGTGGTGGCAGACACGTAAGATGGGGTTGCCCAGCCCCTCGGTTTCGCAGGAGCAGTCGCACACCGAGCGCCCCACGGAGGCCCTTTCTCCTGCTCTTTGGTTCAGCTCTGAACTCCTGATAGTGACCTCTTTTTTCCAGTGCAATTCCACTCTGCAGTTTGGGAAGCTGGCCTAGTGGGGTTTCATAATGATCTGGAAATCCATGGGAAATGATAATGTGTGCACAGTTCACAGGGTGAGTTTTTTTCTTCTTTTTTTCTTTTTTTTTGATTTATTGCTAAGACTACGAAACCAAATCTGGGATCTGCAAGGCAAGGTGGATTCCTTCCTTGTCATACCCTAGCAATAAAGATTCATAGGAAAAAACTCGCTTAAACGTTCTGTCTAAGGAAAACCATGTGGAGCTCGGTCTCCTGAAGGTCTTCGTGCTCAGCAGTTGGGAGGAAGGAGAGGGCAGGGCAACCAGTGCTGGCTGAGATTGTACCTTCACTGAATTTGCACCTTCAAAAACTAGGTTTTAAATAATGCTGAATATTTTTTAATACATGTTTTCTTCAGCAATGAAAACCAAAAAACTATTTCTAGTGAAAATTCAGGTGATTATTAGATTTTAAGAGTCACTGTTAGATTCTCCACAGTTATTTAAATTGACTGGATAAAAAGCAAAAGCTTTAACAGAGAAAAAACAGAGGCTTCCTTCAGTTCTCTCATTTCCCTGCTTTGGTCCCAATCTCACTTTCCATCCAGTCTTTGCACCACTCCCCAAGGATTTTAGCCGTCTCTGGCTGATTTGAATTTTTTTTTCCTTTTTCTTTCTCTATTTCTACGCAAGTTCCCATAGCAAGTCTCTTGGCCATTTATCACCCTGAGCCTCAGCCCTCTCTTCTTGGCCCTCCAGGCTGTCTCCACCTGATTGCAAGGCATTTAATATAGATAATCCTCTTTCAAATCCTCACTATTTAACAAAGGTAAATGCTATGGCTCTGCTACCACCTGCCCTATTCCAACTGTCAGAGCAGTAAATAATAGGCAAATATTTTGCCTGGCAGTCCTGATTGCAGTAGGAACATTGTTTTGCAAACTGAATTTAATGGCCAGAGCAATGAGTTCCTTTTTATAACGCAATAAAAAGTATACAGGAAAGTATGCTCAGTTTTCTGTACCTAGTATGGAAAGAAAATTCCTATAGAACCCATAAAAATATTAAGTTGGTATATCAGTTGGTGGTGTAGCTCTTGTAAGATGAGGGACCTGCTGGTACCTGCAGTTTGAGTATATATGTCTGAAAATCATACCTCATTATATTAATGAATAAGGAGATGAGATTACTTGAATAGATCCCTGAAGTGCAAACAAAATTACCCTTCCTTGTTGTAAGACAAAGCTGACAAATCAGTAAACAGTTGTATTTTAAAGACGTGTGCCAAAAAAATGCTGAAACTGCTGTTGTAACCTTGACAGACAGGCACAACCATTTCAAAATTTCCCATAAATCCTTATGCGGTGTGAAAAATATATGTGGTTTATTCTGCTCCTGCAGAGCTGAACGAAAAATTGCTCCATCTTGATCCCAGAGCAGCTCACCATGCTGTTGTGCAATGGAAGGACATTTCAGCACAGCGTAAACTTGGAACTGGATTTCAAAAATATCGGGCTTCTTCCCTTCGGGGTTAATACTGCTGATATGCAACAAAGAATGGTCTCTGCTGGTACCAAACCCCTGTTGGCTTCATCACATCAAGATGTGATGCTGTTTGTTGTATCACACACACACACACTCACCCCCTTTACCTTTCACTTGGAGGTGAGGAGCAATTCTTGGGAGTCTCGTTAAGCGGGAACTTGGCATGGAGATGTGGATGATCATGCTACAGAACTGCTCTCTATGTACATAAATAATTAGCAGCCAGAGGTGCCCCATTTCTCCGGGGCAGTTCAGCACATGCAGCCCTCCACATCTGCTCCCGATGTCAGTGCAGAGCCCCTCCTACTCCTGGCAGTGAGATTCAAAGGCACGATCCTCCTCTCCCACATTACCGTAAGAATATTTTCTGCATTACTGTACATACCCGTGGGTTTTCCCAAGAGGCAGTAGTGGCCTTCTTGTCTATCCTTCGGTCTAACCAGTTACAAAGAGTCAAAAGGACAGAGTTGAAGGCAGTTTAGCAAACAAATTCACAACTCATAATAATAATAAAAAATTAATACCTCCATATAAGGTGTTTATTGACAGTTGTATTTGACCAGAATACTCACAGCTTCAATTATGTCCAAGGCTATCAGGTCGAGTTCCCATTTCCAAGTAACCAGCTCTCTGCAAGACCTCAGAAATCAGGCTGCTGCTTGGAGCAAAGCAGGGAGGAGATATTTTTGTAAGGCAAAGAACAAGTTAGTGGCAGTTGGTTCACTAATCTCATTCCCAGAGCTGCCTCCTGCAACCTCATCCCAGCACTGTAACACTGGCCGTGTTCTTCTCCCAACATTTCTCCACTTAGCTGAGAAGTGCTGCTCCAGGACCCTTCCAGTCCCCCAGGAGAGTTCAGTTTCTCCCTTCCTCCACACAATCCCTCTCCCCCTCCTTTTGTGCCCCTTACTTTAGTCTCTCTGCTGCCCTCAACAGAAGTACAAACGAAGCTGACCCACAGCTGCTGGCTGGGCTGGTAGCTGTCTGCAGGCACCCAGAGCGGGGAGCAGTCCCTTTCATCCGGGTGGCCTGGTGGGACCTCATTAGACCTGCAGCCTCTCAGGCTTCATTTCGCACCTACCCTTCCTCATGGCTCTGCTCCTTAGAGAAATACCGCCAGACTGACTCATCAGAACAACCACTTTTTTGGTGTGCTTTGGGCACACAGTGCATTTGGGCACACACTACGCCTCCCTGCAAACCCTAGGCAAACTCACCTTCCCATGCTTTTCTTGCTGCAGGTTTATTGTGCGGCAGCTGTTCTTGCAAGCTGGCCTCCACCCTGGGCAATACTGGGAGGACATGGCCACCACTGTCACTGCTGGCAGCTGAAGGAGCCTATGGCACCAGCACAGCTGTATACATTATGGGTGTCTCCTTATGGTTCAAGCAGCCAGAAGAAATGTTTTGTGGCTGCAAAAGATTTAATACAATTTGGCTGAGGGTCTTTGGGCTTGGTTTTGCTTATTTCTTCATGTGGTATATGGAGGAGTATGATGTCTGGGGGAAAGAGGTGGCTACAGAAAAAGTTTTACTGTACAGCTGGTTCTGGAGCCACATCGGCTTCTGGAGGTGGGAGAAAGCTGAGGCTTTGCATACAGCGCGCTCTGAAATTCTTCTTTATCACATTCCCATTCCCCACTAACAACAGAGGCATTTCTGACACAGCAGTGGCCAACTGGCAGGCGCATGCAGAGATGAAAGGCTTTCCTGCGGCTCCGTGGCTCTCCAGTGGATCACTCTCTGCAGGTCAGGCCAGTGCTTTGTGCTGTGAATTGTGTGACCCTCATGAACCTGCTGAATCAGGACCAAAAAAGTCTTTGTCCCATCCTTGCATCTGCAAAGTCTACAAAGAGCAAAGCTATTTTTCATTAATTGCCAACTATTCCTCTTGGCAAACTAGTTTTCCTCCCACTTTTATTCACTTTGAAAAAATTATCAAGAGCCCATTTACTCCAACACTACAATGGGGCTGATAGCATATCCCTAGTTTCTCTTCCAAATTCCCATGCTAGCTATCAAATGTTGGCATGTAACAACTAATTCAGCATATCATCTACTTGAAATCTGAGATATAACTATATTTTTAAAGATACCATTTAAGCAATGCTCAGCAGTCAGTCAAAAAAAATACCGTGCCTCAGAGAGCAAGCTGCAAGCCCAGTTGTAACCAGTCACGTTGAGGAAAAGCAGTCAAACCCATCTGTCTCTCATAGCAAGAGGAGACCGTTTCTGTGATGACAGCACAGCATTCATCGGGGGGGACAGGATTTTGGAAGCTGGCTTTAGTTAGCCACATTTGCACCTGGGGCTTTGCAGGTCACCCGGCTCTGGGGCAGCCGTATGTCATGGACGGCTCCTGACCTGAGGCTGCTGCAGCCTCCTGCATCAGCAGCCTCAAACTTCCGTCACTTCCAAGCCCTGGTTTCCACCAGACAGGACGGGATGGACAGGAAACCCACAACCGAGAAACATGGGGACTGTGTTTCCATGGGAGCCCAATCCTGGTACCCACACCTTCCTTCACAGTTTGAAATATTAAATGCTCTAGGCCTCTCTGGTATTTTCCTGCCAACGCAGAAATAGAAAAAAATTCTGCTAATTGCTCTAAACCAGAATGTAGAGCTCTGCAGCCTCCCCAGCAGGGAAAGCACTGACTTCTGATCAGTTTTAGTCACAGCCTGATCTGTCAGTCTGTGAATATGTTTCTGATACAAAATGTGAATTTCCTCTTTCCTTAATTTCATGCTAATTTGCCTTTTTACCTTACATAATTAGTTCCTTCTCACTGATATTTACGAATTTAAAATATTTGTTCCTTTTTAGTCATCTGTTAAATATCTAGTTTGTCTTCAGTGAGAATGGAAAGCAGCACAGCCATTTCCTTGTTGCCTGGGAAACTCATCTAAGAGTTATCATTGAATTAACATGTCAGAAAGGTCCCCTTTTAGACACTACCCCAAAATAACTGAGGATTGCAGCTGACCAACAGCACCTGTCTGAAATTCCCCCTTTCCACTCCTTCTCGGGAGCCAAGGTTAGACTGCGTCCATGAGACAACTGATGCGTTTGCTCACTGGAGAGGAGTGATGCTTCAAAGCTCCAGATCATGGTATCATTATCAAAGCAGTCCTGAGGACAGCCTAACCCACAACGTCTTACAAGAGATTTCTTTTTCACCCGTCCTCTTCAACAAGCTTGAAATCACAGTGTGCAAAATGGGTTGGATGCAGCAGAAGCTGTGCCTCCCAAGCCTCCCCGGGCCTTAAAAAGTGAGGGTTATGCAGGTTCTCTGCACTCCACAGAGCTCAAGGGATTTGTTTTAACCAATTTCTTTTTATTTCTTAATATCTGCCACTTCTCAGAGTAGTTTCACGTAATTACAGAATAGATGGTTGGGTGGTTGCTTTTTTTCTCCCACGTTCACAAGTGGTCTCTGGATCACAGAGTTCTTTGCCCAGCGAACACCACCTTCAAAGCGCGTCCCTTCTCCCAGCAACTGGAGTTTTGATTCTGATTTGGTAAATTTGGGAGAAAAAAATCCTAGTTTAACTTACAGAAACCCAAGGCGGGGGGGGGGGGGCGGAAATAATTAACTAATAATTGCATATCCTGAGCCCCTTGTAAAGCAGCCAGAAATGTGTCCTCACCAAGGTAAGCAGATTGGCAAAGGTAACTATCAGCTCTTTCTGGGTACTTGGCTGCTCTTTTCACTGTTTTCCGATTCAAATGAAGGTCTTCCAAAAGCAGTGACCCAGGATAAACACATCATTAGAAATGCTGCCTGTTTATGAAATGTCATTTGATATTCTTGAGACACGGACTCAAAACCTCTTTTTTAAATACCCATTGATTTTGTCACTGACTAGTAACATTGGCATAGTGATAGAATTCATGTCTCGTATGTAATATTATATTAGGATCCAATAGAAAGAGCAAAACCTCGCTAAGTTTTTAAAGACCATTGTAAATAGAATTTCCTCAGTATATTCATTAAATGATTAAAACAATCCAAATTGGAAATAACAAAATACTATATAGAGTGCAATTACACAGAGAATACATTAAGAATTTAATGCAAAACCAGTGTTACTATATTTGCCAAAAGCACAGCAGAACAGTTTGTAAGAGCATATTGTGTACACGTGTACCAGTCCAACCTACAAACCTCTGGGGACAAAACGGCATCTACCAGCGAGCAGGATAGCATTTCATCACTATCCACCACTTTTGGGCAATATTCCATGTTCTTGTCAAGTTTTATATTAAATACATCGTACCTAGGGAATGAGCAACATGTAAGAGAAAAATCTTGATGATTAAAAAAAAAAAGTTATGTACTTTCTCCTGAGTTAGTAGCTCATGAAATGCCTTCAAGGCCTCTACTTCTATTTTGTGATACAATGCTGGAAGTTCATGCAGCCACAAGTGGTGTCGGACATCCCAAGATAGAGTTTACTAGACAAGAGTGTGGCCTTTTTTCAAAAAGGATCCTCTGCCCTTCAGATCATCTGGCTGACCTACGCTTGCCCCAGAGCATGGAGGAGCCACACAGTGCACCACCAACTGACCCCCTTCTTACTGTAGCTGAAGAACAGGACCTGCTGCAGCAGCGCTGGCAGGAGCACGGCTCTGCTTGTGCAAGGGAGCCCAGGGGAATTCATTTAGAGCCTAACCAGTCACCCACCTAAAAAAAAAAAAAAAAAAAAAAAAAAAATTATCAGCAACTGGATCTTCTGTAGCTATTGATTAGACTTACAAGGAGACTGGGAGGCAAGGTTCACTCCAAGCACCTCCCAGCGAAACAGCAGGTATCAGCAGGAAAATATTTCACAGGGAGCTACTGTTGTTGCGGCATTTGCCCTGACTAGTAGGAGGCCAAGAAGGGTTTTCCCCTGCAGGTTGTGTCGGCCGCCGGGGCACTTGGAGCTGCCAGGGAACAGTCAATGCATATGGAAAACCACCTCTGGGATGATGGTCAGCTCATCTCCGCTCCTGCTAACTCCATAGGTATAAGAAAAGAGATTCTGTTCTTTAATAGGGCTATTATTCCTTTTCAATCATCTCCAACCAAGTTACTTAATTAAACTGAATTTAGATTACACTGGAGTCATAGGTTATTGGTTTGTTTTACGAATGGTATTGGGCCTTTTCCTTTCTCACTGAACTTCACCGTTGCACCCTGCGTACACTGCTAGGGAGTCTCCAGTGCTTGCCCGCGGTGTGTTGCATCAGTTCAGAGCTTTAAGGCCCATTCACTCTTTATATACCTTTGAAGCATTTATGGTGCTTGTTCTGCTCGATGCAGAACAAAGACATTCTCAGCCCCTGACACACTGCACCACTGAGGAATTTCATCTACTGGATGGACTGCAAGTGAAGAATTGCCACAGACGAGAAGTGATTTATGGTTTCCATTAATTCCTGCCACCAACCACACTAACTGGCATTTATCAGCAAGAAATGGATGAACAACTAGTCACAGGAATAAAAACGAGGGAGTAGACCCTTGAAATGAAAAGAGGATTATTACTGTTTAAAAATCAAAAAGATACTGGCTCCTTTTTAAGAGATTAGGTGGAGAATTTATAGGAGACTATGCCAAACGCTCAAATGGGAACCCGCTTAATTGTGGGAAAAAGTTATAATGTGCTTTGGTGGGTACTGTCATACTGCTAGTGTGAGACATTCTTCCAAGATTTAAGCAACGAGGATGAATTGCCTTCAACCCTTATTGCCAAGTAGTCATTAATTTGTACAGTTATTATGGGGGAATTTCAATGTTAGAGGAAGATGAAATCCAGCTCTGGGCCAGGCAAAGAGAGCAGCACCAGCCCTCCCGCATTTCCAAATAGCCCAAGTTCCCACGATCTTCCCTTGAAAAAGGAAGTGCTCAAGTTCTGCTGCACTTGGAGGCACTTAAATGCGGCCCCATAGAGCAAAGGGCTTATTTTAGCCCACCCAGTCCATGCAAACCCCAGCCGGTGCCAGCATCCCTCACCTTCATCCCGCCCGAGCTGTGTCCCAGGGGCTCTGCAGAGCTGGACTCCAGACACGGGAGTTTGTTTGTTTATCCCAAAAAGTTCTGGTGATTTCCGCAAATTATACACAGAGCACAGCATTACCAGGTTAAAAGATTATATCTATAAAAATGTTGATATGAGAGAAATATTCCCTGTGGGTTTTTAAAGAATTACAGAGTCTTTCCCTGAACTATGGTTTATATCGTTTTCTTAATAGGATGCAGCTGGCTTAATGAATAGAAATATTAAAGAATAATTTATTCAGTGACTGATGGGGGGAAGTATCCCAAATAATGTATTTATATTCTATGAAACCGATCTATTAATGAAGGTATTTATTGATTAGAAATATGTTCAACAATGATGGTGGAAATTAATCAAACATGTTATTAGCAATTATTATTTCACCGTTTCTAATTGAGATATAAAATGTCCTTTAGCTATAGTTTCTATATAAAGTAAAGTGCACAGTGAAGTAATTGTTCAGGTACCCGTGCCAGAAATAGTGCTGCAGGTTTCAGGGGCAATGGATGCATCAAACAATATCAATTAAACCCATTCTGGCTAAAAATTGCAGTGTTCTCCTTGGCATTTCTGCTACTTTCTAGTTATTTTGCATTATTAATTTGGAGTAATGCTTACACAGAATACCAACAGGAATTTGACAGGAAATTAATGTAGAGACTCCCCCCAGAGATCCCAGAATTTGCTAAGCCCATTTTTCCTTACCCAGAGTTAATGAATAATCATCTCCTTGGCAATGGTTCCTGGAGTAGAGACTTGTACTTTGGTTCCTGTTAAATATAGAAAAATAAAAAGTGTCAGATAACGTGGACATCAGGGGGATTTATCCAAAGAAACTTTGCAAGTAAATATCCTCCAATGCAGTGAGTCACTTGCTCCAAACTGTTAGGAATATTAATATAGTTAACTTCAGTTTGAAAGAAAGTTTTATGTACGAGTAACATTTATTCCTATTTGTTCTAAAGATACCTTGATATCTCTCCCACATCCAAAAGCAGCACTCCCTCCTCCCTCAGCCCTACAACCAATTCCTAAGTCCAGGCATTTCTTTCATTCTTTCTTTCTCAAGTTGCAGGATGACTCCTTTCCTAGGTGCTTTTCTGGTATTTCATCACTTAATTTATTGCAGGCACAAAAGGTGAGCATTGGAAGTGGTTTTCCTGTTGCTCTTGCACTAAGGAGAAGCTGACCTCTGGGGCGATCTCACAGGGAGCGAGATTTCCTTGAAAAACCCGAAACTCTGAGCTAGAGCTTAACGCCCTTCAGAAAATTGATCAACTCGCCCCTGCTTGCTGAGCGCTGCAGAACGGGGGCTGCTTCGGCTCCCGGAGCCAGCTCAGCTTTTCCTCCTGGATGTCCAACACCTCCAGCACCGGCATGTTTTGCAGGCCAGGCTGGGTTTTCTGTAACACTCCTGCTGTCTGAGCTTGTGCAGGACAGCGAGACCAAGAGTGAATCCAGGCCAGTGGGCCATCCCTTCCAGTGCACTGCAATGGGACCAGAACAGCTCAATGGCCATTTCCAGGATCAGAGCAACCTTCACAGGCTGATCCGTAACATCTACCCCAAGGAGAGACAGAATTACAGTGTTTTCTCCCAAAGTAGATAATACTGGCTTCTCCAGAGTATATTTTCCATCATGAAACGTCAACAGCTACTGCCTGGGTACCTCTCGCACATCTCATGGGCTGTCAGCGGGGCATGGACCAAACATTTTATAAAAGCCACTTGCAAGGTCCAGCAATAAACTGATGTCAAATCAGATACTGCCTATAAATAGGAGCAAAACAGGCATCAGGGACTGGACTATGGACACACTTATGTACAGTGACGTGCTCCCAGATTCAGCTTGCACAGGCAGGTTGTGACCACGTGGGTAACACACTCCTGCCACCCTCTCATAGAATCATCTCGGTTGGAAGGGACCTTTCAGACCATCAAGCCCAACCATCAACCCAACACTGCCAAAGCCACCACTAACCCATGTCCCCCAGCATCACATCTGCCTGGCTTTTAAATACCTCCAGGGAAGATGATTGTACCACTTCCCTGGGCAGCCTGTTCCAATGTTTGACGAACCTTTCTGTGAAGAAATTTCTCCTAATATCCAGTCTCCTGCTCGTTGATATTGTCCTGATTTGAGTAAAACAGCATTAACTCCTCTTTCAGTAATTTTACTTTTCAGTAAGGTCTCTTCTAACGCTTAGGGAAACTGCACTTTTAGAAGACTCTGGTGTCTGAATTCGTGAAAATATTTACTTTATAGCCAGCTCTGGTATGTGGGATTCAAGGTCTCAGTGGTTTTGAGCTCGCCAGGTGCAGGGATGAGGAGCAGCGAGACCTGGGCACTTGACCCAAGCTGCCAACAGCATTATTTCATACCATGAATGACACAGTCAATACAAATTAGAAGTCTGCTGAGGAGTTCTCTCTCTCTCCCTGGATGGCTGGGATCCTAAGAACTCCTTGTCCTGGTGCTGGAGCCCTGAGCCCTTCCCTTCCTCCCGAAGCTTCAGCACTCACAGGGTCCCATATTGGCTGTCCCAGCTGGGAGTGCACGGCTTCTGCTGATAGAGTGGGCTGGGTATAGTCCTTGTGTATTTTATATTGGTATCAGGATCAATATTGGGAGGGGTCATTGGGTGATAGAATAAATGTCTAAACAACAATAAATTGTTGTGGGTTCCTCAAACCACAACAGATATCAGCCCCTGAAGAATTGGCCTCACTTCCCTGTGCTTTCCTGGCGGAGGGTGCCCGCTGTGGGCACGGGCTGGAGGTGAGCAAGGGTATGAAGAACCATCAAAGGCAAATAGTGCAGAGCGAAGGCTGTCGCCGAACCACCCACTGCCTTTTTGTAGGATGCAAAAAAACAAACATGGTTTTGAAGTTCAGCCATCCCTCAAACACAGATGTAGCTGTAAATGCAGCCCTCTAATCATGAGGAGCAAGAGCAAAAGAAATCAATCCAGCCAGCCCACTGGGGATGAGTAATCAGCTGTGGGCACTACCCCGTTATTTGATAAGCTCTTATTGACGTCATTAAGTCCAGGTTTCTGTTTGGAGAGTTCAGCCTCCTCCTCAAATAAAAACCAAAAAACCAAAAACCAAAATCAAACAAAAAAAGGTACATGTACTAAAGGATCTAGCTTATCCTGAGGTCTCTAGTGGGCACCGAAGACCTCCGAATAATTCAGAGGGCAGCTCCCCTCTGCCGTCTGCATTCAGCTTTCTTCTCCATGGGCACAGGCTGGGGAATTGTCATCTTCGCCATAACTTCAGATAATACTCTGAATTTGTGCAATGTGTCTGCTGTTTCTCAGACTCCCTTGCAGTTACTAGCAAGTTCAGAGCTAAACCAGTGATTTTTGCGAGGACTGCAAGATTAGGCTGGCAGAGCTTGCCGCGATGCAGGAGATAAGATCCAAATTAAAATGACTCCCTGGAGGTAGCTCCACCATGCGACTGAGGGCAATGTTAAACCAAATCCTCCCTGCAATAACATTTATCACTAAAAAAACCAAGCTTGTTTCTAAAATAATTTGGGAAAATCACGGTCATGGAGCCGCTCTGTCAAAGGTGGGGTTTTCCAGATGACAACGCTGCGCCTTTCAGCCTGGGCAGGTGCCTGCCCAGCAGAGAGCTGGCTGCTGCCCATGCCGGCCCCACAGCCCGCTGACAGGGGAGCACAGATCAGCCTATGGAGCCGGTTTCTTCTGCAGCAGAGAAAAGTCAAGGTTCTGGCTTCAGGAGGTCAGTGAGCTGTGCTGAGCGAGGGTCTGACCTCACCTGGGTGCCTGCTCAGCCCGTGCCTGGCCCAGACTGCCAGCAGCACAGGCAGACACTGGAGCCGTACCCATAACGCAGGGCACCGGCCACAGGATGGATTGCAGGCTCCCAAACACAAGCTGCGGCATCAGAAGAGCAGAAAAGCTCTCTCCCAGCCGCAAGACATGCAGGGCCCTTGAACAGAGAGGAGCTCTCGTGAGCTGTAGGAGCTAATCACTGCGATTGCCTCATCAGCCATCACTTCAGGCCTGAGGGGACACAGTCATCCCCGGGAGCTTCATAAGAGAGATGCTGGTGTGCTGTAGTACACGCATCACTCCCCCTGGGTGTTCCTTTCTGCTGTCTCCGTCCTTTTGCCAAAGCAGTCTAGGGAATTAGAAGACTCTGAAGAGAGACTCTGCACAGAGAGTGCTCTCAAGTGGGTACGTGTCTGAATGCAGATCATTCCTCTTTGGTTCAGGTGAAAACAAAGGCATTTTAAATAATATTTTCAGCCTGAAACAGCTCCCTCTACACTTACGCAGATCAGGGCAGCAAATGGAGACTTTGGAAAAAGCAGTGATTACATAAAAGTGGTGTTGGGAAAGCAGGAGGTAGAAAAGCACAGGCAAAAACAGAGAGTGCATATGATGTAAAATTATTGTATTGTTTAATTGATATACTGCAGGATATTGTTCTAATGGTGCAGGGAAAAAGAAATAATGATCAGTTAACTCATTATTAATGTTCATTTTCTTTTCCAAAATTGCCAGCGGGTTGAGTTAATTATTAAGCATGACAGTTAGGCTTTAATATATCAGCTATAGATTCCAGTCACAGCAGTCTAGTTCAATAATTGGGTTTCTTTCTGCTTCATTTTGACTAATAGCATACTTACAGCAATTATTAAAATTCATCATAGCACAAAAATAGGCCATTTGAAACCTCACCAAAAATGGCAGCACAGCAGACCTCTGCTCGTTATTTAGCAGTGAATTCAAAACAGCTCCTCGGAAAACATCGAGCAGCTTCTCCAATAACTTTTCAACACTCACAATGTGGATGTGGACCTGGACATTCAGTGAAAGCCAAGAGTGCTTCAGGTGAGCCAAGGCAGTGTCCAACAAATGGGTTGCTGTCACTAAGAAAGTGCAGTCAGACTTCCCAGGAAAATAAACTTCCCTCTGAAAATGCAAATTCATACGTGATTCCCCAGCTACAGGTAGTTCAGCCGAGATGTGGAAGGTTATTAGCGTTTGCAGAAAGGCAGATGTTTTAACACTATATCATCAAACTTGACAGCCTCCCTCCGACTGACTGTAGGTGACAAACGGACATGGCTTCTGCCATGTGGAACTTGAAATCCTCATTGTTGACCTTGCAGACTCTTTAAAGAAGTTTAACTTCCAACATGAGCACAGCTCTGCATGAGCACCCTACAATTAAGACCTGCAGGTATGAAGGCACCCAGCAGAAATCCTGCACATCTTAAGCAAGGTGGGGCTTACACCAGGACTGACAATTAGGCAAGATTTAGAGTGGTGAAAGATATAACTAGTTATCAAAATATAGAATGAAAACAGAAAACTTGAGGAAAGTCTGAAGTTTATAGCCACTGGAAAAAGGATGAAAGGACTGTGAGCTGTGTACTCATCATCTCTTCCCGCAAGTCCCCCAAAGGGATGGAGCCAAGGTTTTGAACAGCCACATGGCATGATGCAGGCGTTGAAACTGTTGTAGACTTGGAATCTGTTCACAGGTAAAAATAAGGACAGAATAACCAAGCAGCTGGTTATACAGAGACTAGAAAACGCCTTGGCTACTCCCGTAGGCTGCATAAACGTGTGCTTGAACATGATCCACCTAAACCATCACAGGTTCCTCTTCCGTGCATCGCTTGGGCCCTGGTCAGGCGACAGCCCTCGGCACAAGCCCAGCAGCTGCTCCCACACCAAGGTGGAACTGGGAAAGGGTCGTGCCATGGCCCCAGGCCGGCAGCCCTCACGGCCAGCGCGAGGAGGGTGCTTTTCTGCAAAAGCAATTGGTGTCACCACACAGCAATAGGAGGAGTAGGGAGAACATGTCTATTTGAAGCTGGGAAGGGATCAGTCTGAGTATGAACAACACTTTTTTTCCCCCCCTAGAGTATCCAAAAGTAAAAGCTTAGTAATTAAGCAACTCTCAGGTTAATATCTGAGAAAAACTAAAGACTGGAGAGACACTGAAGGCTTACTTCATGAGATCATTCAGTGACATGCCACTTGAGACCCGAAGATAAAACAGGTCACACACAACCTCATCCTCCGGCCATTATTTAAGAGTCAGTAGGAAAAGATTGCGGAAGTGAGAAAACCCCGGGTTGTCAGAAGTTTTGCTCTGAATCAAAACTCCTTTGGCAAAGGAGTACCAAGCTCTCACGCACGGTGCTTTATCATTTCATGGTATTGTTAAAAGCCTTGGTTTATGTGCTCAGCTGCTGCTCGGCTGAGTGGGCCGAGGTTTGGAACACTCGAGAATATCATTAGAGCGGTGGAAATGATGCTGTAATTGTTGGTTTGCATAGTTATCTGGTTAAATGATCATCTGGGAAAAGAAATACTGTGTATGTATAATTAATCTACTTAGAATTTGTTGCAAATTAATCATATTGGGTATTAAAAATATTCCCTGTTCTCATGTTAAGAAAAAAAAGAATTCCTCATTATTTTAATTCCGATCTTACCAGAAATTATGAAGGTGGACGTTGGTATCTTCCTCTTCTGTTATTACCTATTGCACTGCCAGAAAAGTGCTAAATAAAAGAATTGCAAGTTCCCTGCAGCAAAGAGCTGATCTTTTAGGCCCTCTGACATACAGACACCAGTGAGTCAAACAGACAGAGCTGTTTGGATGTCTGAAACCCTGTGTCTCTGGAGGCGTTTGCAGTAGTTGGTCCCAGTGCAGAGGTGAGCAGCTGCACGGGTGACCAGAGGAACCATAGTCACAGGGTTGTGTGTGTGCTAGGAGATAATTTAAGCTACTTTTATATTTCTTGATTTTTTTGATTTTCAGGTTTAAGTTTTACATTGCCAGTATCTACTGGCCTGAAGAATTCCTGAAAGACACAAGTCTTCAGTAGGAACATGAGGGAGGCAGTAAAACAACAGAGAGATGTATCTAAGAAAGAGATGGAGATGCTGTTCAAGGAGACTAGGGGAAGATGATCAAGGTAGAAGCATAAGTAGTACCAAAGGAAGGATGCAACGGCCCATGATAGTCAATGTGCCATCATGTGCAAGAGTCTTACACCAGCACTGGGGGTGGCAAGGTGGACTTGATGTCAATACACACATCAAGTAGACAGGGAAGTCAGCAGTACAAAAAAAAAAGTTAAAAAAAAAAAGAAGGAAAGCAAATTATTCTGGATCAGTAAAGTAGCTATGGAAGGAAATGGGGAGATATCCTGGGGAAAAAAAAAAAATCAAAATTAAAGCAGAAAATCAAAGACTGAGCCAACTCCCCAACAGCACCATGTCCCTGAACAGTGTATGAGGGTCTCTAACGAGTGAGCATCAGTGGACTCGGAAAATAACTGGCAGTGGCCAAGACCACCAGGCAAGGCTGCAACAGAGTCAGAGGCAAACTAGAGAGAGACCATTTTGGCTAGGGGAAATAGTCTCTGAAAGAAAGCTTCAGGGCTTTACCGTTAAATATTTATATCACTGTTTTGAAAAATGTATAGGCTATCAAAGTCTGTGACAAATCTCAGTATCCCTTTTGGTCCCCTTGTATTTCCCCTCTACGTAAGCAGCGGATATGCTTTTCCTAGCAAAGAAAGAGGGCAAAGCTTACCAGCCCGGACAGCATGCTCTGTGTACATATAGTACATAACTGTGCCAGTACATATAATCCTGTACGTGCATACTGAAAGCCAATAGATTTGTATTTGAAAATAAATTTAGAAAATGATGCCCAAAGACACTGCATTATACCAGAAACACATGAACTACTAGCATGAGCACAAGGAAGGAAGCCATCGGAGAAATGGAGTTAAAGGAATAAATATTTGTAATACCACAGTACATATGTACGTATTTGTCTTTCCCCATATGGTGAGACTTAGATAAACAGGTCCTAGGATCTGCAGTAAAAGATGCAAAGCTTGTTTTAAATACAGCCTTTCTTCAATATAGTGTTTTATGCCAATGGACACGTGAAAACAGGGTTCAGACAATGTTGTGGCAAGAGTTAAAAATTTTCTATTGCAAGGAGCTCTCCAGGGATTTACTAAAATACACAAGGTTTTAGGTGAAAAAACAGATATATGGCATTCACTTGATTTCTTCCCAACTTTGGACAGCAGCTGTCAAGTACACATTAATTCTGGCTCACCTGCTTTATGAGTCTTTGCTTGAGCATTGCCCCAAGGTATTCAGTCAATTTGCATGAAGGCTTGACATAATCTTTGAGACCCCTGGACACACTCTAGGGGTTTTCTGGGGGGGAGTTGTTGGGTTTTGGGGTTTGGCTTTTTTTTTTTCCCCACACTTCAGTTGCAGTTAATAGACAGATCAGAGAAGATGTAAGAAGTTCCCCGTGCAGACGCGGCACCTGTCTCGGGGTAGCGTCTCCACATTCCCCAGTCCCATCTTCATCACCGTGAGTGTGAGTTGGTTTGGAGTTAAGACAATCAGCTACTGTGCAATGAAGGGGGCTAAATCGATGGAAAATGCTATTTTTTTATGGGCCTAATGCCACAGCGTTAATTAGCTGTATTTACTGCGATAGGAAACACTAAGCCAGCATCCTGCAGCACCGTCCACCCTCTTGGTTTGCCCTTGCACAGGCCAGGAAAGGGCTTCACAGGAGCTGCCAGGACTCCTGCAGCTGTTCCCACACGCACAGAGGGGAAAGCCGGCTCACTGCCACGCTCACCGCTTGACCTCCCAAGAGCCTCTTTGTGCCACTTATCTGACACACGCCCTTACTCCCTCAATGCAACTGCTACTCGATTTAGGTGTCTTGAAGAAAAACATGATCTCAACCTGAAACAGTTGCCACAATTTTCTTGTTTCTCCGTTTCAACTGCTTAGACTACTCATTCCACTACAATAATCAGTGCCAGGGAAAATACCAGAAAAACAATTACCTGGTAAACAGCAGATATTGCTTTGGCATTTGAAATAATGGCAAGCGACTCTGAGTTTACTAAAGCAGCGCTTGAGCTTAGAGAGGTCCTATGCCAGTGTAGGAGCGCAGAGACAGCGTGGACCCACCAGCCCGGCAGAGTCCTCTGCACCCTGAGACACTTCTGCTCATCTTCTGCACCTGCACGGCCTACCAGCACAGCGCACAGCAACATGGACACTAACACAGGAAAGTGTACAAAATTAATTATCCTTGCCTTGAACATCCTAAGATAGCATCAGCATCCCTTCTCACAACTCAGTCCCACACTTAAGGCATGAAAACAGGTGCACGTTCTTCAAAACCCCGTCAGAGCGCTTGCTGGCACTGCCACCTTTCTCTAATTAGCTGTTTGCATTCACTTTGCAAATTTCTGTTTAAAAAAACTAGAAGTTTGTTGAATTAAAAAAAAAAAGTAATAAATTATTCATTAGTCTACTCGGGCAATTTCATACCTTGCCATTCTAATTAACAGTAGCAATTAGAAAATAATAAATTGGATTTGTACAGTACTCCTGTCCCAGCTAACTGATATATAACTTCTAAACAAAGTTTGCAGGTGCTTCTTCTCTTCAATACTAAAACATTAAAGAATTAATTAAAACATTAAAGATTTGAAATTGTTATACCTGAGGCCAAAATACTGCCGGTATTGTTGTCCATGTTCCCACCCAGTTAGAAACCCATCTGGTTTTCAGCAGCTCATGAGTACACCAGAGAAGGAATGGAGGACAGCATCAAAGACCCACAGAAGCTGTTAAAAAAACACAAATTTGTTGTGTAAGTAGTACCAAAGGAAGGATGCAACGGCCCATAATAGTCAATGTGCCATCATGTGCAAGAGTCTTACACCAGCACTGGGGGTGGCAAGGTGGACTTGATGTCAATACACACATCAAGTAGACAGGGAAGTCAGCAGTACAAAAAAAACAAAGTTTAAAAAAAAAAAAAAGAAGAAGGAAAGCAAATTATTCTGGATCAGTAAAGTAGCTATGGAAGGAAATGGGGAGAAAGAAAGAAAACTGGCTTTTGTTTCCTGTTCTCACCCTGTAGACAACATGCGTGAACACTAAAAAATAACCATTTATTCTTGCTCCCCTGGGACATCCAGAGCCACCACTCTGTCCATGAATATCATTTCTGTGTCCCAAACACCCAAGCTTTTCATTTCTTTGGTCACATTTTTTGATAAATTATATGCTCGCTCCAGATGTACCGCTCTGGTGTAGAGAGAACCTGTTTATGCATGGTTCTGTGGAGCGAGCGATCTATGCGACACAGAGATACCCTGCAGAAGTAAGTGTAGATATAAATGAAGCTGCCCTTTTGCTCATATTGGCATTTGGATCAGAGTTTCCAAATCAATTATTTCAGAACATCAAATAACTCAAAAATACTGATGTACAGGCAGCCTTCTCACGCAATAGCGATACGTACAATCGAAACAGCAAAATGTTTCTAAAAAGGCATATTCGTTCTATTCTAGGACAAGTTCCAAATCAAGTGCTGCACCATAAAGGCATTTTTTCAGCTTTGCAACAGCCCCTCATCTTTACAGATCCTGCAATGCAAACTGGTGGCTGAACACCACTTATACATGAATTAGTCACCAACTGGCCAAAAACTCCTCTTTCTTGTCACCAACCCCATGACTCCGCAAGTTCAGA
The DNA here is from genome assembly GCA_008658365.1 of Alca torda. Taxonomy (NCBI): domain Eukaryota; kingdom Metazoa; phylum Chordata; class Aves; order Charadriiformes; family Alcidae; genus Alca; species Alca torda. The sequence goes on along the minus strand of CM018086.1, from coordinate 23,093,836 downwards.
AATTATCAGTTATCATCTGATAACAAAAGATTTTCTCCTCTTAATAGCAATAATGCAAGATTGTAGCAGATGCAGTTTCGCATTTTAATTCAAGCCTGTGGTCCCCAGAGATGCTCCAGAGTTACTCAACTGTTCAGACAAGTCCCAGTTTCCCTCAAACACAACTGCACCAGCCAGGGACACTGTGCTTCGTGGTCCGTGGCGGCAAAAAACCTCAACACTCTGAGGCCAGCAGTCCATGCTACAACCAGAGCAGACACTCTCTTCTCTTCCTTTGCTGCAGATTTTCTTTGGCAGGGGGTGGAGGCATAGGAGCTCTAACTATTGAGCTTACCTGAAGCTGATCAATAGCAGCAGCTCAAAAATTGTTTTTATCTTCTCTACTTCAGGGCTAAGGAGAAGAAAAACCTGCAAGCTTTTCAGGGGTCATATTCTGCTCTTAAGTGAATCACAGAACCGTCTAGGTTGGGACCTTTCAGATCATCGAGTCCAACCATCAACCTAACACTGGCAAAGCCACCGCTAACCCGTGTCCCCTAGCACCACGTCTGCCTGGCTTTTAAATACCTCCAGGGATGGCGACTCCACCACTTCCCTGGGCAGCCTGTTCCAATGTTTGATGAACCTTTCCGTGAAGAAATTTTTTCTAATATCCATCCTAATCCTCCCCTGGCACAACTTGAGGCTGTTTCCTCTTGTCCCATTGCCTGTTCCTTGGGAGAAGAGACCGATCCCCCTGGCTACACCCTCCTTTCAGGGGGTTGTAGAGAGCGAGAAGGTCTCCCCTCAGCCTCCTTTTCTCCAGGCTGAACACCCCCAGCTCCCTCAGCCGCTCCTCACACGACTTGTGCTCCAGACCCCTCACCAGCTCCGCTGCCCTTCTCTAGACTCACTCCAGAGTCTCCAGGTGCTCTCTCTGGGAAGCTCCCACCCATCTGTGCAGCAGAGCTGTCACCTTAACCTACCCCAGCTCCTGTCATTGTCCCTTTAGCAGGTCCCAGGTCTGCTGCATGAGAAATCTACCATCACCCTAGGGCCACCCGGGCCCCTCGCTGGAAGGGTCCCAGCCAGGTACCATGAGCTCTGCCTGGGCTGGGGACGTCACCTCCTATAGACACACCTCATAAAAGTGTTATAAACCACCGGCATTATAGTGGTGTATTTGCATTGCTATAAAGTTATGTCACTGCTTCCATAATAAAACCGTTTCAGCAGGTTGTAAGGCAGATGTAAAAACTCTCTTTGGGCTGAAACTTGGCACGTGCACACGTGCAAACACACACACAGCGCCTGATTTCTGGGAAGGGGAGAAACGAGGCGAGATTTTGCATTACTTCTGACTCCTGTGCAGGAGCAGAGGATTTGCTGTGGCGTATTTTCATTTCAGAAGCTGCAGAGCTCCTGCAAGAGCAGTGGGGAAGGCAAGGACTGCTAGAGGGGGGATGGAGACAAAACTGCCCTGCACCACCATTCCCAGTCCCCTTCCTCCTACCTCCCAGCTCTGGAAATGAAAGGGGAAAGGCAGCTTCTCTGTGTGACGTTAAGGCCCTTCAGGTGAGGGGTACATGTGTTCCAAGTTCAGTCTAAAACTACGAGGGTATAGTGACACATATGGAATCACAGAATGGTTTGGGTTGGAAGGGACCTTAAGGATCACCCAGTGCCATCCCCTGCCCTGGGCAGGGACACCCCCCACCAGACCAGGTTGCTCCAAACCCCGTCCAGCCTGGCCTTGAACACCTCCAGGGATGGGGCAGCCACAGCTTCTCTGGGCAACCTGGGCCAGGGGCTCACCACCCTCACCGCAAAGAATTTCTTCCTAATATCTAATCTAAATCGCCCCTCTTTCAGTTTAAAAATCTTCCCCCTCGTCCCATGGCTCCCCTCCCTGATCCAGAGTCCCTCCCCATTTTTTCTGGAGCCCCTTTAGGCACTGGAAGGGGCTCTAAGTTCTCTGCGGAGCCTTCTCTTCCCCAGGCTGAACCCCCCCAGCTCTCTCAGCCTGTCCTCACAGCAGAGGGGCTCCAGCCCTCCCAGCATCTCTGTGGCCTCCTCTGGCCCCACTCCAACAGCTCCGTGTCCTTCTGCTGTTGGTGCCCCAGAGCTGGAGGCAGCACTGCAGGGGGGTCTCACAGAGCGGAGCAGAGGGACAGAATCCTCCCCTGGCCCTGCTGCCCACGCTGCTGAGGATGCAGCCCAGGAGGCAGGAGGATTTCTTGGAGACTGGAGAGACTAAAACCATCCTTGAAATAAGCTTTGTTTCAGAGTAGTTTGGATGCACCTGAATGTTACTGCAAACTGCGGAGGAGAAATGCCTTTATATAAACCCAGACTTGACTCAGACACGACCACAAACGGCACAGAACCAGCTGCTCACAGGGGTCCCTCCTGCAGGAGCCCTGCCATTCCAGCACTAGTATTGAAAGAATAAATCATGCAACTGGAAGCCACATCCAGTGGGGGTTTGCGCGGGACACTTTCAGTCCCAGTGGGAACAGGGGAGGAGTTTTTAAGAAGCGTAAAGGAAGAGCAAGCTTCTTGCCATCTCTTGACACTTCACCCAGGTCTTCATTGGAGAGCTGGAGGCCTCCTACCAGAAGAGAGCAGGGCACAGAACGACAGTAACTGCAGCATCCTTTGGAGCATTTGCAGTTTAAGGTGTTTAGTATCCTTGACCTTTTGTAACGAAACAGTAAGTACATTTTCTTCACACTCACTTACTTCACAGCCTAGAAGTCCATCACAAAAAAGAGCCCAAACTCGAGGCAGTCATTTGCTGTGACATTTTGTTCCCTGAATAACACAACACTCCACCTTTTTGTCAGTTTTCCTGGGGTTTGCTGGGTCAAAATCTGCATCCAGCCCATGGGAGGTGAGTCATTTCCCCATGTGCTTCCACTCCTGCTGCAGCTGCAGCCCTCCTATAGTCTAGATGATGAACATATATACAGAAGTATCATACAGAAAGAACTATAATAATATATTACCGTATTATCTGGTAATAAAAAAGGGAACGTGGTTGACAATAAGGGTATTCTTATTCAATCTCATGCAGCCATATTTAGTGATATTAGTGGTTTGAGCATTACTATCCATTGCCCCAACTAGAAATTATCTGACTTTCTGGTCACACACATCATTGGAACTCAGGAACTCATCCCAACCGTGCCTCTTCACAGCCCAGGCAGCAGCAGGATCTCAGTAAGGGTTCGGCAGAGCAGAGCCTGAGCACAGCAGTCTGCTCCAGCTCCAAGCACAGGGTGATCCCAACCCAAAAAACTTTTGAAGGATAAATTGTTACCAGTATCATTACAGCAGGAACTCTGATGGTTATCATGAGATAATCATCACACATCTGCATTTATAAGACACAGGGCATAGTCTGGTGCTTTCTACTCCCGAGTGACATGATCTCATAACACACGCCCCTGGAGCGGTACCGTGGCTGCTGCTAACGGAGCGCTTTACGGTGGGGGAAGTATGCATTTCTGTGCTGGAAGAACATGAAATTGGCAGCTGGGAGCTATAGTTTACGCAAAGCTGTTTGTTTCTTGTAAACAGATTTATTTTCCTTCAGTGGTAGGGACCCAGGAGACCCACTGCACAGCAGCAAAACAGAGAGCATCTTCTTGCAGAGCAGTAGCAGGGGAAAGACAGACCTTCCAGCATGGACAGAGTGCTCCCATGATGATTGTTTAAATGAAGAGGTGTAGTGAATATGTGAGGCTAGATAAGGTCAAAAAGTCTTTTGCTGTATGAATGAACTCCCTACCATTTGTGTTGCAGAGGTTTTCAGGCATCCTGCTCTGGGACTGGGCTAATAATTCTTCCCAAACAGAGCTGGTGCCACGTTGTTCATTCCCCGGGTCTGTTTATAGCTATCCGGTCATTCCTCACAAGCTCCAGCTCCAGCCCAATCCTCTGCCCTCTCATCAGTAGCAAGCAGGATTAACATGGTCCTTACCCTCCACCCAGAGATATCTATTGATACAGACCCACACTACTACGGAAAATACCCATATCCAACACATACGCTGATAGGACTTCAGCTGGTGCACCCTCCCTGTGTCAGCCCACAGAGCGGGGCAGGAAGGAGAACTCTGCAGTGGATGAGGATCAACACCAAAACTCAAACTCTCTCAGGATTCCTGCCATCTCAGGTGGACATGGGACACCTCTCCACCCAGCCTGCCCCACTGCTGCTCATCAACGAGGACAGACAGTGCCCACTCACTGACCACGCCGCAGCTGGAGCTTGCACAGATGTACTTCAGCTCCCTTCTTTGATCTCATCAGGTTGGTGTCCAACCACAACCACGGTGCTCCACAAGGGACGCAAACCCTGCTGGAATCATACAGCAATATATATGTAGTTTTCTACACTAACCTCCATTATTCGTTATGCTGTTCCTGGTCCCTGTGGTGGGTGAAGCCAGGCTGCGGATGCCCTCTGAGCAAGGATGAACCTTTGGGGCCGGCTGCCTAAAGGCGAGGAGGTGCCAAACCCTTCAGAGTTACCAGTGTCCTCTGCCTGCCCTGCTATTCATAGCCACAAACCGCTTGTCTCCCCTCTTATTTCTTCCCCCTGATCCCTCACAGCCACTACATCAGCTCATCAACCCTTTTTTCTGTCTCTTTTCTCCTCTGGGAGTCACAGGATCTTCCGTCCCCTTCATGGGTAAAGCACTGTAGGCTCCTTCCCAAATCTTCCCACCTGATTTATTCCTTCCACATGCTGGAAGATGCATTGGAGGATGGAGGTGGAGGAGAGAGCAGAGAGTGGACCAAGCCATTGACATAGGAGAGTACTTAGTTATTGGGCTTTTTTTCATTCCTGTTTTTCCTCCTGTTCCTTTTCCAGCAGCTGAGAGGGAGGGAGTGCTGTAGAGGCTGCCTGACCCCTTTTCCTTTCTCCCATGCAAAGCTCCTACAGGCTCCTGAGAGAAGAAAGGAGATCTCTGACCCAGGCTCCAGCGCGCCTCATCCTCGTCCTCTCACAGCAGAACTGCTCACAGTGGGATTCTTCCTCAAAGCGACGCTGCAGCGCGAAGGTTTCCCACAGCATCTCCTGCTGCACCTGGGCCCAGCCGAACACAGCCATTTACAGTGTCACCGACGTGGTGGTGCCTGTGGGACCCCACAAAGTGTCCGTTTCACACCCTGCCGCTTACCTGCTGCTCTGTTCTCCTTATATTTTCACCTTGGGAGACAACAGTCTGCCTGGATCATCCATCCGCTGCAGCCACATCCAGAGGTTCCTCCGCCTCATGACTGCATGTGTCAAGAGTGTTGGATGGATGGGGCTGGACAATCTGGGGAGAGGAAGCCCCGCTGACACGATGGAGGAGTTCATGGTGGTCTGTAAGGAACAGAGAAATTGAAGAATCATTTGCCTTTTAGGAAAAAAAAAAAAGCTCTGCAGAGAACGTGCTAATTTTTTTATCACAAATATTGCAAGCAACATCTAATTATTTCTTGTAATCATAGTTATTTACTATGAGCAGGAGGAGGAAGAGATGGAAACGCACAAAAACGCATTGGGAAATGTTATGGGCCCACCTTGCTGTGCTCGTGGCCTGGGTGGCTCAGAGGAGCCCGGCAGGCATCAGCCCCAGCAGAAGGGTTTGCTGCACCCCCACAGCCATTCCCTCCCACCCAGACACACTGCCGAGCCACGGCACAAAGTTATTTAGCAGAGAACAGTCCTCAGGGGAGGACAACCATCACCACCTGAGAAGGGCAGAGAGACTCGGATCAAAAAACCCCAGAAAACACACGTGTGCCGGAGCTGACCATGAATTTCATTAACAGCACTACACTCTTCACAGCGTAAAGCTTTAAATGCTACTTATTTACATTGATAAAGCCAGAGCTGCATTACCACTGGATTGTTTGATTTGATTTAGGGGAACCGACACATCTGTTTTACACATTTTTAAAAGATTGCCTGGGATGCCCAGCACCCTGGGTGGCCGTTTTTATTACAGTCAGTAAAAAACAGAAAACAGAGAAAATATGCCTGGCAGCTTGGCGTGGTGTGTCATACTAAAAGAGACTCCCATGGCACACACACACGCACCGGTACCGGTTTGCGCCTGGGAAAGCTGCTGTGAATCCATTGTGCAACTTTTGCAGCTGAAATAATACACCGACCTGTGTGAACCAAATCTTCACAGTGGGCACATTTTGTCCTCCTACTGTTTCCAAACAAAAATCAAACATAAATAGTAAGAAATCGGCCCATCTCTACTAATGAATGGCAGCATGAGAACATCAGTAATGTTTCAAGTCAAAGTCTTCCTGGTGCACTGAATTAGGCTTTTCCTGGAGTGGAGCAAGATCCTTTGTGCTTGAAAAACTCACTTTCCGGGAAATCCACGGGCTATGGGGAGAAGCAGCCATTTTTCTTTTTGTAGTCCTTACCGGTTTTTCATTTAGCCTTCCATACCTTTTAATTACCAAATATCCTGTTAAATTAAGTAAGAACCTGTTTCAAAACACTTAAATGAATCACTCTGTCAGCAAGAAGACGTGAGACTGAAGTGTCAGTTTATTGTATGACTTATTCTATTAGAGAGTGCGGTTGGCTCTTCTCCAGAGATGAATTTTAAGTTTAATCATATTTGCTGTGTGCAGGTTTGATTAGCATCCCAGAATTACCTAGGAAAGTTGGTTTCGCTATTTCTAGATGCCAGTTTACGTAATGGGCATCACCAGCAGTCAGACTCCTTTTTCATTTGGCAATGCAGTACCAGCGTTAACGTTCCACTGGTCTGTCACAAAGAGGGATACTCTGGATATCAAGACAAGACACAGCGAGGTAAATTTTGGGGGGTGGTGGGGGGGGGGTGTGTGTATGTGTGTCTTGGGAAAGGGAAACTGCCACATAATGGGAATTGAGAAAATATGACCTTTAAGGTCCCTCCCAACTCAAACCATTCTGTGATTCTATGATTCTAAGAAATTCAGTGACTCATCTCTCACCAGGACCTGTTTCCAAATACGGAAGAACTCATTGACCTGAAGGGCTTTCCAGAGAAGCAGGAGGACCTGGACCCGCAGAACTGCCGAAGCACAGTGAGGAGAGCATCCAGGCAGGCTGCCAGCAGGCCAAGGCTGGGGCCATGGAAAATCCACTGCAGGAAGGAAACAACAGAGCGTCTGGTATTTTGAAACACGGCTACAGTTTTCCTGCACACTCTGGCTATGAGTCATGAGCAACAGGCTGAGAAATTCCTGTGCTAAGCTGGTGTCCGTCCACGCCCCGGCGTGCTGCAGCCCCGGGGCCGAGCCATGGGACGCAGCTCCAGGAGGAGACCTGGGAGAGGTCCTGGAGCCAGCTGGGGTCCCCCAGGGCAGAGCAGAGCCCTGCTGTGGCATCCCACCCCCCAAACGCAACATCAGAAGGTTGTTCGGGAGATATGGCCCAGCTCAGACAGACGCTGCAGAGGTGTCTGCGCAAGGGGACATTCAGGAAAGATGACCCTGGGGACAAATATTACAGAGGCACCCCGTTGCCTGCAGCAAGCCTCACACTTCAGTAAGGCAAGCGGCAGCAGTGTTTTGCCCAGGGATGCTGCAGACGCTCCTGTCCCACCATGGCCAAGCACCAGGAAAAACAAGCAAATAGCAGTGAAGCAGGGTGTTTTCTTTCCATTAAAAGGCCAGCAGGGCCACAAGCTGCTGTTTGTGTATAAAAATGTCAGTATGGAGGCAAAAGAGGAAATGACGGGTAACATCTGCTCGGAGAAGGCCGTGGCAGCGATGATGGGCACAGGGGCAGCAGCCAGCCCATGATTCAGGGGGAGCAGCAGGAGAAAGCGACGTTCAGCGTCTTCGCACTCCTCCTGCGAGTGAAGGGGTGTGTGAATGCTGCGAGAGCAAACATCCCATCTCTCAGCAGCCTCTGGTAACTCAAACAGGGAAAAACACCATAACACGAAAACACCCTTGGAAACTTTTCGTGTGCGTTCCCAGGGGCTGAGCAGGGACAATGCCCATGGAGGGTGTGTGCGGTCCCTCCTCATGTGCGAAAGGCAGAGGATCCAGCCTGGGGTTGGTGCTGTGCCTGGATGCAGAGCTGGATGCAGGTCCTCACACCAGCAGAGCCTCCAACTCAGGGCTAAATTCACACAACCAAGCGACGACCGCCGCTGAGACCAGCCCCTGCAGCGAGGGTCAACAGATCTCCTCGACACAAACCTGAGTGTTGCATCGACAAACACCACCCTCTGTCTCACAGGCACTTGGGAAAAGTCCTTCCTGGAGCTGATGCCTTTTATTTTGCTGTTCTGCTGTGTTTCCCTTCTCCTAGTGCAGAGCTGCCGTTAAGATGAGCCCTCCAGAACAAGGGACACGCCAGCAGCTGGATGGCCTGCTGCTGCCTGCATTACTGGCCACCAGGTATCCCCCAGCCAGCGCCTGCAGGTTATCCGTCATGGTACTCATCACTTCCACCCTGCAACACCTGCTGAGAGATACACAGAGGTAGGCAAACAGTAGGAGGAGGCAGAATCCCAATTTTTACTCTCAAATTATATCTTTGAACAATACACCACAGTTCTTAAAGTTCCTGCTGTCGTGCATCAGTGAAAGGTGTGAGCACTTGCATGTGGCTGTAGAAGACTGAATGAACAGTGAGAGGCATGAGAAGATTCCAAAAAAATTTGTCTCTGGGTCTACAGTGAAAAGGAAAGCCATTTTTTCCCCCAAAGGTGAAACCAGCATTTCAGAAGCCCTGAGCCTGCATTTCTTCGAAAGGCTGCCTCCTGCTTCCCAGGAAATTCCTAGACTAGAAAAATCACTCTCTGACTACATAACAGCGGTGATAAACAGGAAAGGATAAATTAGTATCAAGAGATACACGAGCAGATAAAATCAGGTATTGGCTGTGCAATCAATCCATATAGTGAAAACAACTACGCATAAACAAATCCCACTAGCTTACAACCTGTTTTTCCTACAAGAAGCAGGTTTTTCCCATCAATAATAAAATATATTTAGGGATAACTTCCAAAAACTGAGAAATGCACTAGGAAAAAAAAAAAAAATAGTTTCTGCAGTATGACCTGGGCACCTCAGCCATAAACCAGGGTGCCCCTGGAGCGCATAATGCACAAAGTACCGAGCACCAGCATCAGCAGCAGTTTTGGTTTCATAGAATAGTTTGGGCTGAAAGGGACCTTTACAGGCCCCCTAGTCCAACCCCCCTGCCATGAGCAGGGACATCTTCAACTAGATCAGGTTACTCAGTGCCCCGTCCAACCTGACCTGGGATGTTTCCAGGGATGGGGCGTCTGCCACCTCTCTGGGCAACCTGGGCCAACACCACCCTCAACGTAAAAAAAGCTCTTCCTTATATCTAGTCTGAATCTCCCCCTTTTTAGTTTACAGCCCCTTGTCCTATTGCTACAGGCCCTACTGAAAGGCCCTGGATTTACAGGGCTTAGAAAAGCAGGACGGCAACATGGGCTAGAGCTGAGGAGGCACACCGAGGTACCTCCGAGCGAGCTATGCAGCGAGGGGACCTCTCTCACTAGGAAACTCCACAGCCGACCAGCACTTCTTCCCATATACCCCAGCAAGAACCAAAGGTTTCTCCTGCCAAGAGAAAAAAGGAAATCAAGAGACCCCAAACTCAGGGTACGTGGCATGTGAGAGCAGAGCAGCCTCGTACCTTTCCTCAGCACATCTGTGTTTTGGCCCAGGTCCTCAGCACAGAGGGATTGCTTCCTCCAGTACCAACATCACACCACTTCCATCTATCCTCCCGAAAAACAGCTCCCCATAATCCATTAACCTTTGGAAGTACACATCCTTTTCTCCATAATGTTCTCCCACAGGATTTTATGGTCATTTCTTGCCCCTAAGACCCTAACGTCAGCCCAGCAGCGCTCATGGCACAGCTGCCGTGGGAGAGCCCAGACCCCAGGAGTGACACTGGGGACACAGAACTCTGTGAAACAAGTTTCCCTAACCCAGCCCTGGAAGCGGAGGAGCCAGCCCCCACAGAGCTCCCAGCCACCAAACCAGGTGGCTGCCAGTGTGTTTGCAAAAGCACCTCATGTGCAGGGCATTTTTGACAAGGTAACCAGTTCATCCCTAGAGACGGGCTTTAAGCAGACCGGGCTCTGGGAAGCTCTGGAAGACATGATTTTGGTTTGCTTCTGAAAGAACTCACTCTGTCTCCTAAAGCAGGGGAATTGCTTTCAGCTTTCTGCCGCTCCGCTCCGTTCCAGGGCTGTCCCTCCGCACAGTCCCCACTCCTCCGTCTGGAGATCCAGCCCCAATGCAGTTCCCGGCTCACTTTCCCATGGAACTGATTTTTAGTGCTGTAAAAGACATTACCTCTGCAAAAACAGCTCAGCAGGATTTGAGAAACTTTATGTCCTTGTTTACATTACCTCGTTGGATTCTCTGAACGCGAGTTTAGCTTTTGTTGAATGATATATTTCACCTGGCAGAAGAACTGATGCTTCGTTTCTTACGGAGGCTAAAACTCCCATTGACTTTAATAGCTGTCTGACCAGCATAAGACCTGGAAAACCATTTAATGGAGCCATTTAGTACTGAAAATGGCCCAATATATGGATGAAAAGAAGCTTGTTTAAATGTTGCAGCCGATTAGAGCATCCCTTAAAGCTGTCAATGGCAAATCTTCCTCCGTCCCCTCCATGACTCACCAGCAGCATGTTTGACACAGTTCTTTTCCCCAGAAACTAAACTGCCCGGTTTTATTCTGGGGAAAAAAAAAGAAAAAGTAAATGTGCTATATGTTCTCATCATCATCAGAATGCGCTGCTTAATAAAAATACGTTAACAGCTCAGACTGTGGAGTCCTTGGACCACAAGACTGTATCTAAAGGATTTCTGCAAACGGTAACTGGCTAGATCATGCCTTGAAAGTGTAGAAGTGCTATAATCTCTAAAAGCAGCTCGATGCAACCAACAGCCTGCAGACACAACTCTGGAGTCAACCACAGCAGTGTGAAAGCTGCGGTGATCAGGCCAAAACTGACATGCACGTCTGTCTCGCATCTGGAGTAAACTGCACCAAACCATTTCATACCTGAAGAGCAGAGCAGCGTATGGAAAAGCACAGGCTGAAGGTAAGCCAGCTCCAACTGCAGGTAACCCATCACTCTTGGGACCAACGCTATCATCCTGCACTCCGATTGTGCTTGGACGGAGACCAGAAATCATAGCTGGCAAAAGTAAAGCAAGGCCACAAAGGTCCCCGGAGTCCCCTGGCAGGCTGAACGAGGAGGTGCCTCCCCACACACAAGCAGGTCAGGATGCAGCTGAAAAAGCCAACCCAGCAGGGCTGCCCGGATCAGAGCTCCTCTGAGTCCACTGCGCTTGGGTCTGAACGAGCACAGAGCTCAGGCTTTCTTCTGAAACTGCAGCAGTCAACACAATAAAATACAGCAAACAGGCACTGGAACAGGTTGCCCAGAGAAGCTGTGGCTGCCCCATCGCTGGAGGTGTTCAAGGCCAGGTTGGATGGGGCTTGGAGCAACCTGGTCTGGTGGGAGGTGTCCCTGCCCAGGGCAGGGGGTGGCACTGGATGGTCTTCAAGGTCAGTTCTAGCCAAAACCATTCTATGAAACACTGTTCAGCTATTTGGAACAAGTCAAACCGAGCTAGCTTGTAGCCTCACTGCTCTGGTCACTGTCCTGCTTAATCCCAGCTGCACCCTTCTGTGCTCTAAATTTAGAGTAAACTGCTCTTATTTTCTGATGTGTTAGGGTCATGACACCAAAACTCTCAGAAAGTGAACCAGAGTGAGCAGACAGCGGTAGCCTGGCTCCTTGGAGCAAACACAGAGACCCGTGCCTGGAAGATAACCTTCGGATATTTTGAGAGTACAGACTTGCAGCCTTGAGGGGGAAAATGAAAGTCCGGGGACACACTGTCTCTCATTTTATCAAAATGCTTTGGACGGGGATGAGGAAGCCACCTTCTTTATAGCCAAATCTCCTCTGCCCTGTGAGGGCAGGAGCTTTCTCTCTGTTTTTCTGACATTTGCTTTACACTGGAAAAGACAAGAGGGGCTGAATCTATCAGGCATCTTCAGTAGCTGAGCTATGAGGCAGCTGCTGTACCTCTAATTAACAACAGTTTGTAAAAACTCGCCTCAGCTGTTTTTCTCTATCACTAGTCTGCAGTGAAGCCCCAGCTCCAGCTCCCACCCTTCAGCCAGCCACCATCCACAAGAAGAAACAGAACAAACATTAGCGATACCAACGTGCAATTTCTGCTCTCGGGCACAGAATACAGAATAAGGCTTGGACTGCACGTGACTGAAAATGAAGATGTCTAGTGCAAATATAAGAGACACTTACACTGCTATTCGGGTTTTTGAAGCTTGCAGGGTGTTGGATAGTTACACATTGCCCTCCATATATTTTTACAGATGACCCCTGCTCTTGTCACTCTTGTTCCTTTCTTTTTTTCTCTTCCAAAAAACCAGAGCAATACAAGGTGGAAGCCCTGGGATCACACTGTCAGAAGTTGTCAGGGGAGTTAATATTTTAAAAGTTAAGATCTTCTCGGACTGTCACAGAGATTAGAAAATCTCCCCCTACATGTACAAAACCAAAAGAATGTTAAGTATCAAGAAACAACTTGATACCTATGTACTAAATGCCAAGATGACAAGTATTTTCTGTAGAAAAAACTTCCCCTTCCTTGTTTACTAAAAGCATAACAATTTCCTAAAACATACAAAACCGAAGCAAAAAACAAACCCCCAACCTTCTCTTACAGAAGCGAGACCTGTTGAGCCCAGACACCTCTCTTCTTCGTCCTTCAGAGCATCCCCCAGCCTGAGATGGCCAACTCCTAACAGGCTCAGGGTTCCTGTGCGAGTCACAAAAAATCAAATCCAAGGTGCCCACAACATTTTCCTTGATGTGAGAATGCAGGTGGTGTAGTGATAGTTACTGAAGACACAAGTTGAGGTATGTGTGTGCTGTCACCCTTGCAGCCGCTGCACCCTTGGCCTCTCCTGCGAAGCCTCCTTACCTTCTGAAAGCAGCTCAAGCCCTACGCTCAGCTCCAGGCTTTCAGAGAAAGAAATACAGCAAATGCGATGTGGCATGAGAGGGGAAACACAGGTTGGCTTTTTGGTACTGCATACCTCTGTCTTAAAATTCTGACATACTACTATTGCTTAAAAATCCTTCAAAGTTTACATATTTTTCCACTTGGGTGTAAAAGAAGAAAGCTACATGTGATACCTTTAATGGCAAAGGGAAAAGCCCCCATGCAACCATGTTGTCCCTACGAAGGACAAACAAAACACTTTTGCCAATGAACGTGAAGTACCACAAGGTTCAGGTTTCCTGCCAGAGTTTCACGTCGCCCAACCAGACGAAGTCAAAGTATTTCTTTAATAAAAAACAAACCCAGGAACTCTGATAAAAACCTGGTTTTAGTTGTGACCAAGGTAAATGTAGACGTGGAACAGAAAACAGTGTTGTAGTTGGACTCGGCTCTACTGTCAAATCACCTGAAAGCAAATCCCTTGCAATTATTGTGGGCACTTTAAAATGCGTTTGTTAACTTTGAAATGAATAATGAAAAAATGTCTCTTTTCCTAAAAAGACAGCTATATTGTTGTGTAATGAAGAGCAGATGTCAAAAAGTATTTCAAAGACTTGGAAAAAAAACCTTAGAAAAATAGCACAAAGGCTACACTGGTTAACTTTGCCGGAGCTGCTCCAGCCTCCCTTACAAACACGACACGACCCACGTTGTCACTTTGCTTTAACTGGAGAGCATGGTCCCAGGGAGTTCCGGCATGGGCGGTCTGCGCCCACCCGCCCCTTCCGCCCCACAGGTGCCCCACGAGCCAGGAATCTCTTCCCGGCAGCCGGAAATTTCCCTTAGCGCAACCGGCAGCAAGCAGCGCATCCTTCTGAGGGGAAACTGCAAGCCAGATGGGAAGGGAAACTCCACTTGGAATAAAGCACGAGACACAACCAAGCCCAGGGGATGCATAGCAGGGACACCCACCCAGCGGGGACGGGTGCCCTCCCAGCTGCACCGCCGGCCCCGCACATGGGCTTCGGGCAGCGCTCATCCTCATCCTCCTCCTCCGCAATCACGGCGGGGACCAGGGCAGAAGCCAGGACTCTCCCACCAAGCAAAATGGGCTGGATCCTCATGGGATGTATGGCAGCAGACTTGGCTTGGCTCTAGGTGGCACCACCAGTTTACACCACTGAGGAACCAGCTCTTTTTTTTTTTTTTTCTAAAGAGTGTTTAAACCGCAAAACAGAGTTCAAGTTTCATGTACAATTTTATTAGAGGCCAGAATTGTGGCCAACTGTTTATCTGGTGTCTGGCCTAAGTGCTGATAAAGACTTGGCTGAAATTTCTATAATCTGCCATTAATAAAGGCAATTTATGATAGTCTCAAGGAAAGACATGACCATTGCTGGCTCCGTTATTGGTACGCTCAGCAGAGGCCAGAGATTTCATCTGCACAGAGACAGAACTTAATTCATTTCTTTTCCTGACGTGCTGGTGATTTAGGTCAGGCCCAGGACAAAAGACTATGTAAATCTAAAGGCTCCATGTCAGAGCTGCCAGCCTTTGCGGATATGAGCTCAGTTGCTTTAATACAGCCCAATACCCAACTATGTAATTCCAGCAACCCATCTAAAGCAAATATTGGCTCCAATAACCACACTCCAGTTACAGTGATAAGCCCCAAACCTAACATGATGGATGCACGAGCTTAATTGGACACACCAGAAGTAGCCCTGTTGAAGTGCAGTGGGACAGAGCCCATTAACGCCTCTTCCCAACTGGAGGCATCGAGATCAGAGAAAAACTACTGCGTCCTGTAGTCCAGGACCCCTCTCTGCTCTCCCCCCCATTTTTGGTGGGGGATTTTTTGCTGCACTTGGATAATTTGTGAGCTGGCTCAGGCTGTCTTTGTGCGTTACCTTTGCCCAACACTTTGCCCAAGTGCCAAGATCCCAGCTCCAGATGTGGTCTGCTCCGTGCTCTCTGCCGGGCAGCTCCTCAATGCCCCACTGCAAAATGCTGTAAGGAGAAATAGCACATGCAAGCTGGCAAAAACAATGAATATATGGGAATAACTTCGGTTTCCATTCATGATGCCTGATCAGAACGGAATTAATTCAAGGAAATAAAATTATTTGGCAAATGCTGTCATATCTAAACCCAGCTTAATACAAAGGTGCATATTCCATTGCCTGCAACACATTTAAAATCTACACTTACCATGAACAAAATGTATGCAAATATGACCCTTACATAAGCTCTGCATATTTAAAGGACCCCATATTTAAATGTACATGCCCTTTATAGTTCGAATTCATCCTTTGAAAAATTCCATGGCCCTATCGAAAAGCCAAGAGACATTTCCTTTCAAGATCTGCGACGAATGAGATCCAGACACAGGACTGTTTCACAAAGTATCATCCATGCCAAAATCTTCATCCAAAGAAAAATTCCAAGAACAGTATGAGGATCTAAATATCAAAGACCTAGTTCTGCTGTATTCTAAGCAAAAGAGAAATTTATAAATGCATGGATAAATCACTTAAGTACATGTCAGAAGACATTACAAGGCAGGCATCTAAAATAATTTCTAAAATATTACCGAATTAGTAATTTTTGGATTGTCTTTTCAGCATCTAATATAACATCACTGTGATTTAGTGCTAAAGGATCCCAATACGTTTACTCATTTTAACATGGAATTTAATCATCAGAGTTTAATTCCTCTAGATAAACTGACTCTGCAACAGGGTGAAATTCAAAGGAGACAATGCAAATAACAGCAAACGCTGTAGAATTTCACTGAAAAACATTTTAAAACTCATCTAGGCTCTCTTCTCTCTACCCCCACCGACCTGAACTACTCCGATATTCCCAACCAGACAGGACAAAAATTCTTGGCATCAAAGGTTAGGCCACTGCTAAAATTTGGCTCCAGGTATGAAGTTGTCCAGAACAAATTTTCTCTGACAGCTCTTGCCAAGAGAACCAGTTCTCAAGTCCTCTTCCTGGTCTGTCCACCCTGCTCCCCACCTCCGTTCCCGAAATACCTCCAGGCTGTGAGATCCTGACACCCGCTCTCTGTGGGTTGCGATTCCAGTCCAACCGGTGGCCCTGCCACTGCTGATCTCCAAAGGAAAGGGACCCAAGAGCAGGCAGAGAGCTGAGCTCCGTTAGACCAGGTCTGAAAACACCAACAACAAATGAACTCCTGGGCACTGAGGAATCTGGGCGACCTTCTGCTATCAGTTGTATCTAAGCCACGGCAGTGATGGAGATGAGCCCCGTTTACAGCCACTAATGAGAGAAGAATTTGGCCTTTTTTGAATCTAAGACAAGACCATGCAGGGGGCAGAAAGAGCACTCATGGTCTACCTTCTGCTTTCCAAGGAACTGTGCTGCTGCTATAGGGCTTCCTGCCGGACACCTTGACCCTGATGCTGCTCAGCCGCCCCTCACCACAGTGATGCAGGAGAAACATCCAGTGGAAAAACTGGATAGACCAGAGCCCTGAAGACCCTCCTCGGTTTGGGTCTGGTACACGGGGGTCCCTCAGGTGTTAAGGTGTGACCAAGACCACTCTTCGTTGGCATCCCAAGCGGAACAGCCCAACTAGGGGGTACTTCTGTGCTTAAAACCCCTCAACTAAACTTTGACATACCGATAGCTATTTTCGTTAACACAGATGAGAACAGGTCTTGATTAAAAGACAGCAAACGTTACAGCACCTAGGCCATTAGCCAGTGACTCAGGGATGGTGTCTGCTTAAAGAATGGAAACATGTGATAAGACTTAGGTGAACCATAATACTAATATATCAAATTTAAATGCTTTATAATAGTACTACACCAGAAAAAAAACCACTCCACAACATCAATAGTGGATACATTTATAAAACACACGGCTTGTAAACAACAAGGTTATTAATTTGCTTTATAAGTTTCTGTCACACATGGTCCAGGTAGCTGTCACTCACACGCTGCACCCACCCGCTCTGTTTGCCTGTGGCATCCCTTGGCCAAAGGCATGAGAGAAGAGCCAGACACTGGTTAAGAGAATTAATTTCCCCGACCCAAAGAGGGACCAGGAACACATTTGGTTACACAGAAAATAGATCCCCATAAAGAAATGAAGCGGCTTTGACAAGAGCATCAAGGGAAAGAGCCCGCCCAACCCCACAGCCCACCCTCCCAGCCGTGCCGCTGGACCCCGGGCCAGGTTCCCCCCAGCGGCAGGTCCCCCCTGAGCCCAATTGCCAGACCACGGCCAAGGGTGTCCCTCCTCTTGCTCTGCCTCGAGGGTGGCATGTCAGCATTTTACAGCTCCTCCGTTAAATTGTGCTGGTCTGGGCCACTCGCCCACTTCTGTTTGCGGGGAGATTTTATTGTTTTTCTTTTAATTTTGTGAACATATGCGGAACCTATTGAACATACACATTTCAGGCTGTTCTCATCACCGATTTAACTCGGGTTTGCTGCACTCAAGTTAACACCCCTTGCATTAGCTGCACTTAAATGAGAGCAGATACAGCCCTAAACATTATTCAGTCTGCGGAGAGATGGCATTAGCAGCTGGAGGGCTGCGCTCGCTTGGGCTGGAAGCAACGTCCCTGGAGAGAGGAACCAGCTCCAGCTCAAAAACACAAATAACCGTTGGCGCGCGCAGATAGGCCCAAGAGCTGTGACTGGAGGTAAACCCGCAGTGAATGCTAGCTCAGCAAAACGTACCTATTCTCAAAGAGAAGAGTTTGATGCAGTCCTATAGCAAGTTTTAAAGACAAACCCAAACGCTCTCCTAATAAAACAAGCACAAAACAATTCACATTTATCATTAATGTAATTGATTTGGGCCCCCAGCTGTATAAAAGTGATCAAGCTCTATATATTTCCACACATGGACAATTATTAGCTACCCATTCTTGGCAATCCCTTTTTCCAAGCGGTACTGTGTTCTGAGCTCCCCCTGTTTTTACCAGAAGCTTTAAGGGCTACAGATCTCGGGCATCTGTCAGTCAAAAATATGTTTCCCATCTGGCTGTCTTTCAGTCAAACTCAAGCCTCGAGAGACCTTTGCACTGAAACCATTCTCAAAACAACAGAAAAGCTGCTCAGAGTACAAGGAAAGAATTCACCGCAATTATAACAACGGAAATTAATAAAGCTATCATGCATTTGTAAGTGAAATAGTGCTTGCTGGCAGCATTCAGCAAGGAAATCTGCATGGATACTTTCTGACTGAAGCACAGAAATGCTTCCTAGGAAGTGAAAAATGTGCCAGTTTACCTTCCAGACACAGACACTGCCCGTGGTGTTTACTGGGGTTCATACACCTGGAACACAACATTCATCTACCTTTAGACAATTCTCTTTTTTTTTTTTTAAGCTCCATGAGGTTCTTTGCATCTCCATTATTAATATAATACCAGATTTCCCACATAAAATGGGTATTTGGGATAGCTTCTATTGATGGGGAGCAGACACTAGTACGAACATTCATCGCAGAGGGAGCTGCTGAAACCCAGCGAGATGAGATGCAGATAAAAGCAGTTTTTATACAAGGCACATGGGCACACCAGCACTGACACTGCACAGGAGCCGACTGATGAATACTTCTAGACTATCCTATCTCCTCCTGGTTATAACACCGCTTTATCACAGCTGAATTCACTCTTAAGACACCTCGGTGATTCACAGCAACTTAATAGAGCCAGCTCCGTAACTTAACCCAGCAAATTACCTCTTCCCAATCTGCAGGGTGTGCGATACACAGGGTACAAGAAAATAAGCAGCTCTTGGAGGAGATGCATTCACCTCATTCATGACGGATGACTTCCCCACTCAGTAAGTTCACGAAGCAATGGAAATGAGTTGTGGGACTTAAAACAAGAATATCTACTGCTGTATTCAAGTATTCCTCCTGATTATAGCAGCTCTGTGAAAGTAATCATGATACTTAAAAATCTAGATACATTCCTGCTACCACCGTGGGACTAGGTTACAGTTCAATACTCTGATCAGCAAAAGCAGCAGCAAGTTCTATCAATTTACCCTGAAGCATCTCTATATCCTCCTGTTTGGATCCAACTACAGAAAAAAATGCTTTTTGATGGACAGCCTGCTTTTGAAGCTCTTCTGAGATGAAGACAGAAAAAGAATTGTACCTTCCTCCTTTCCCTTCCCAGAGAAAGCAAAGCTCTGCCCCCGACGCCTTCACGTGCCAGACCCACACACAAATGTCCCGAGCACCATCCACTTGGTGGCCTCCTGCTTCTGCCCCAGCCAGAGCACACAAGAGCATCATGGGCTGGTAAAGCATGAGGTCATCACACCAACTCTGACATCACCAGTCTGCCTGGTCAGGAGAATCCCAAACAAGGAGAGAGGCACATGTCTTTCATGCTCCTTCCCAGCCAGCTACCCTGTGCCTCCCTGCAGAGCGGCTCACGGGGCAGGCGTGGGGTCTACCTTCTCAGACAGTCCTTATTGATGTGCTTCACAGCACAGGCCAAAGCTCACTGAGCTGGGAAGAGATGGTAGCAATCATTATCAGCCTGAGTGATCACTCACAGAAGAGCTAACCCAACCGATGCACCGCCCTTAATATCGCAGGGTCTTCTACCATGGCTCTGCTTTCTTCGAGACGCTGAGCAGTGGATGAGGTATTTGCTTTCACCTGGGGCAGCAGAGCCGGCGTTCCTCAGGCACCGACTCAGCACCAGGTAGAATCTGAGCATATGGTAGCATTGGAGATAGTTACGGTGCAAAATAAAAATTAAGTTAAGACATCAGAACCCCTGTAATTTGGCATTTTAAATGTGTAATGATTAATTTCCCTAATAATAATGAGGCAGTGTCCTCTAGTGGCTAACACACTGGACACGGAGTTATAAGCCCATCAGTCTGCTCTTCACTCTGCAGGTAACTTCTGCGTAGCCTTTGGCAACTCATGTTGGATGAGTTCCATAAAGCCATGGAGGTGTTCATCGTGCCTTTGATTCAACAGGAATTTGGAACTGAATGAGCCCAGGGTGCCTAAATATTTTCACAAACTTGGGTCCCAGCCAACACTTACTGATGCCCTACTTGCAGCGTTTAGGACTTTTTAGGACCTTTTATTTCTTTAAGAAGCCATGAAGACACAGAGACACCTCCCAGCGCTAGCACAGCACTTCTATAAGGAAAGAATAGGCAGGATATTGAAAAGGGTCATGGACCTTCACCACGTGGAGAAGCTGCTGGGAGGCCCACAATGCGGAATATTCTAGCTCTGCTTCCCAAATTTCTCATTAAAAAAGTGGACATCAAGCCACTCACTGTGAAGACTCATCAAATTAGCTTGAATCACGGACATCCTTGAATAATGGGGGTCTAGGGGATCCAGCACATCATAGGATCAAAAATATTTGATACTCTGAGACTCCACGGAGCATTAGTGCCTTACTTTACTCTAAAATTACTGTATCATCAATATCTTTAGACTGGAGTGGTAACAAAGGAAGAGGATTTTGGTTCCATATGCAAATCACACTGTTTTTTCAGGTGAAAATGATTCATTAAATAATTTGTTGGACTACCTCTCAATGTCCTTGAAAACCCCATGCCAAAGCCAAGAAAGGTCTGTTGTGAGATTTCAGTTACACTATCAGACAGTTTTAGACGAGAGAACAGGCACACTAATGTTGATTAAGTGAAGCTTTCTGTATTTTCACCCAGAAAAGATATATTCCATAAAAAGATCAGCTAAAATGGTTCCTACGAAGATGTAAGGATTAGATATTCTGAAGTGAGCCACGACCGTAAAGTTCCCAATTAGTTTGGTTATGACAAGATGGCTCGGCGCAGGGGTTTTTAAGATCTCCTGTATATAATGTTTTGAGTCATGCTAAGTACGCTTCTGAAAGTATAGCTAATTTCTGCTTTAGCCCAGATTTCAGTGACTGGATCCTGAACATATTGTACCAGGTTAGGCTGATTAAAAATATTGTAATTAATAGAATTAGACTAGATAAATACTCACATACCTAAATTAATCTCATCCAAAGCATGTAACAAAGTAAAACAACAGCATGTAGCACACATGCAGTCTGAAACCAGAAGGGACGGAAATTATTTTAATCAGAGCTCTCGACTCAGAGAATGCCATCCAGCACGTATAATAAATACTCTCAGCTCATTGCAGAGTTGGTGGATTTCCAAGCAATAATGATTGTGATACATGAAGACATGTTACCAGGGAACTTGATGAAATGCTATAGTTGAGAGAAAATTTTTTGACCTAGTGGGAGTCCTGGAATTTCTCAGAGCATTGCATATTTCTATCTACATTTCGGCCAAAACCAGCAGGCCAGCCTTCAACATTAAATGTTTCTCCAGAGCACTTACAGCCTCTACAATGGAGACAGAAAGCCTAATCGCATTTTAATTGAGCCAAATCAGACTTCCAAATTCAACACACATTCAAGAGATTTCCTCCAGTTAAAATATAAAGCCGCTAGGCCCTTCTGCAATAAGCAAGTAACTTAGAAAAGACAGATTGGAGGGTTTAAATATGACCCACGTGCACAGATGAAAACCCATCTTCTAATAGTGTTACCACAAAGAGGATAATTGGTAGTGCCTTCTCTTCAAGGCGCTGGACTTTCCAAGATTATGCAACCTATCGAAACAGCTGGGTTTCCCATTAGCTTATTGTAAACACTGGTCATCCTTCCCATTACGATGTTTTTTCAGGCTCTTCCCTGTGGAGAAAGGCTGAATAGGGGATGGTGGCAAGATTGCCCTGGGGCCAGAGAGGCCATTTACTAGAAGCAAGCTGGGCCACGCAATTACATTACGTGATGAGATGGACCAAGAAACAGCTCATGAAAACATTTACACAGTAGCTCAATGCTTGTTAAATGGAGTACTTTTGGTTTTTTAATTGCAGAGCACTTAAGTTGCTGTAAATGCAATGGAAGTTTAAGTAACTTAATTTTAATCATAGAATCTTAGAATCGTCCAAGGTTGGAAGGGACCTTTCAGACCATCGAGTCCAACTACCAACCCAACACTGCCAAAGCCACCACTAACCCATGTCCCTCAGCACCACATCTGCCCATCTTTTAAATACCTCCAGGGACGGCGACTCCACCACCTCCCTGGGCAGCCTGTTCCAATGTTTGGTAGCCCTTTCGGTGAAGAAATTTTACCTAATTTATCCATCCTAAACCTCCCCTGGCACAACTTGTTATTCTACCTGTCTAACAGACCTGCAACATCTCCGTTATTAGGAGATGCTCATCCAAGACCAGACGCTTCTGACAGGCTCCATCCTGTACACGTCATACCCCATACAAAGACGCTTTTGACTCTCAACACACAGATCATCCCACTGAGCTGAGGAACAAGGAACACTTTTGTGGGAGCAGGTTTTAAGTGAGGAAATAGTACATTTGCTTCAACATGATGTCTCCCAAATTTGAAATCAAACTCGAGTGGACCTTCCCTTGAGCAATGCCAGGAGGGAAATCTGCCTAAACCCCATCATGTTAACTCCTGGCAGAGTCACTGTAAACATGAACCTTGCTTCCATGCTCCAAGAACCAGCTGTTTCCATCTTAGAAGACAGCAGTGCTGGAGATGCCACTCCTGAGCAGCACACCAAGACTCAGCAATCACCAACACCAAGCAGCTTAGTAGCCTACAAATGCACTTAGGACTCCTTCCCCCAAAATTTTTAACACCCCACACAGCACCAAAAGATCTTTTTTCCTCAGGTTTAAGCAGTAAAAATGACAAGAGATATAAAGGCATTATATATATAATTATACACGTATCTAATATATATCTCTAAACATCATTATTGATGTTTAGCAGTATATATTCTAAATCCTTATTGCACCAAGTTGTGATTGCGCACTATTCTCCATGACATATCAAAAGCTCTTCCCAGTTATATCCATTTTTAATGCTACACAGAGAACTCAAGATGCATTTTATGGTAACAGAAGTAGCAAGTACCCCAATTATCTCTATTACTCGAAGGAACAAGTGTGTTTTTGTCCAAGAATGTTTACAATTGGTCTGACAGTGCAGTGACCACAAACCCAATTCAGCTTCTGATAAACACTTCTATGTATCTTTCTAGGGTTGTTATAAAATGTCTTTAAAAAGAGGAAAAATGCAATCCTTTGCTCACTGACTAATATAACCATGTCCTTGTAGACA
Source organism: Alca torda (assembly GCA_008658365.1). Classification (NCBI taxonomy): domain Eukaryota; kingdom Metazoa; phylum Chordata; class Aves; order Charadriiformes; family Alcidae; genus Alca; species Alca torda. The sequence goes on along the minus strand of CM018086.1, from coordinate 23,070,593 downwards.
GTGTTACTTTAAGACACCTAACTCTTCCCTCAACTGCTTTGACAAAAGTTCAGAGGGAATTTATTTCCCTGATCATCATATGACTAAGTTTAAAGGAAATTTATCATTTTGTTCAAGCAAAGCATCGCTATTTCCTCTATGGAAATGGAAACACTAAATCATACAATTTTCTCACATACCATATTTTGAAAGGTCTGCATTCTTTCACGTTTCAGGCTCAAATGTTCCCACAACTAAAGCTTACTATAAAAGCATTCAACTCTTAAAGCACTCCCACCTCCAGTAACCAGTCAACCCAAAACACCCCCCAGTTTTACATGTAGCCTCGTTCATCCAAAACAAATAACTTAGTCTGTTCACTGGAGATTTATTATCTTAATGTGCTCGTTTCGTTGTTGGCCTTGGCAGAGATGGCCAGGTTTAGAATGAAAGATAGCAAAAATTGACAAACCTTAAATCCCAGTGTTACAAAATTCTATTAGGTAACAGATGGAAAAGATAATTAGCCTACAACTCAACTATCACATGCTTAATTAGGAGCCCTACTCCTATTAGACATGGTCGCTCAGGGATTTTATCTTCATGACAATAATGGCTATTTTCTTCCTCCACAGGTCCTTGAACTGGCAAAAAACAAGGTGAGCTCTTGAAATCTGGAGAAGAAAAAAGGCTATATTCTTCTCTAAATTCAGTGGTTTGCTTACGCATTAGTAATTTACAGCCGTAAATTGGCCCTGGGATTGCTGCGCAAGAGGTTATCTTGGTGACCAAAAGGACAGCTCAAGAGTTTCCTAGCCAGCCCCTGGCGGCAGCAGAAACTTGTTAAACAGTCATCATGCAGCGCAAAATAAATACACATCTGCATACATATACCAACCACAATGATAGTTTCCTCTTTGACTCCCATGCAGTCAAAATTTAACCAGTGTCTTGCTACTTCTGCTGACATTCATAAAGAAATACTGAAAAAAAGACTTGTGCATCTTGGTCATCTGCCACTCAGCCCTACACTTCATGAGAAAATATTCCAAGTAAGTGTAAATAGATGAAATATCTTTTAACACTAAAATGGCTTGTTGAAATTTGTACATTATTTATATACGTCAGACCAACTTTCCTCTGGAAAGATCTCCAGAAAAAAAATCAAATATTAATTTATAGGATTTGTGGCCTCACTCTTCCTCGAGCAGTCAGACTCCAACTCCTCAGCGCTTGCAATGTCTATATCTTCTCTATTGTTTTTGTCATACCCTATATTACTAGTCATATTTTCACTCCATTTATAAACCGTTAAACATTAATAATTACTTCTTTTGAAAAGAATTGTGCGCTGATTTATTCATATAACGTACGCATTATGGGCGGCAGAGGAACCCAAGCAAAGCAGAGCAGAATACCACGTATCTGGTAACACACAGGAACTTTCAAAGAGAAACTGCTCCACACAGTATTCATCCAGTTGTGTGTTAGGTCACTAAAACGACATGACTAATGGTTGATGACACAGAGCTTGCATCCTCCCCTCCTCCACTGAAGAGCAGCTTGAAAACCACCCATATAGAGTGCAAAAGAAAAGCAAACAATTTCCACAGAATCAGGGGAAGTATCATTATGAAAGCAGCATTTTTTTTTTCCAGATCTACTATTTTATTCTCAATGGAATTCTTCCAAACAGTCAAAGGAAAAACAGAGCCAGCCCTTTGATTTGCAAAATCTTCTTCACTCCCTCTTAAGTAGATGAACTGCAAAACAGCACAAAGAGATGAAACATGACCAGAGCCCTAAGTATTAGATACACCAGCAGTCCAGTTTGGTGAACCCAAAGCTGCTGTCAACAACAGAAGGGAAATAATAAAAACAAGCAAAAACTGAAACGTTTCTAAGCATTTTGGATAATCAGCTTCAACTCCAAAATAAGCTCCACTAGTTGCCAGTCTCTGGGTCTTCCGTCTGGGGAGGACTCTTGACTTTCTACCTCAGGACAGCACACATCAGCAGTTGCGGCTCAAGGGGGAGCAACAGTATTATTATTCTCCCTGAGGTGAACCACCACCAAAATATATCTGCCTGGATATTACTCCTGCTGCAAACCTTGAACTGTTCCTGATGACTCAAGTGACTCCCTGAATCCCTGTACACTCATTTAAAACACTGCTGAGCATTATAAAAAAAAGTCTACTTCCATATTTGCCAATGATGTCCCCTGAGGAGCCATGTTTCATGTCCCCAGGAGGATGCCACCCACCTCCCAAAGGCCATAGGCTACTGTCCTCATGTGCCGCAAACACAGCACGAGGAGAAGGTATATGTGGATTCCGCAGGGATGGTAACACCATCCAGTGTGGAAGCAGAGCACTCCTCGGACAGCATTTCACTGAGACAGGCTAAAAGACTAGATTTCCCACACTTTGTAAAATGTCAAGGTCTTTGAACATGCCTCAAAAAAAAGAAACAAGGAGCATATCTCTGTTGTGCGACCGCTATTGATTTCATCACATCCACAGTCTGGTAATTTGTTGAGTTGTGGGTTTTTTTTTTTTCCCCTAGCAATACCTCAGTGGTGAAAACTAAATCAAATCCAACCCTCTAAACACTGTCCTTGTTGGAGAAATGCACAATAAATCAGGCCCAACTTTGTTAGCACTGACCTTGACAATTCTTTATAGGTTTATATTGTCAATATCTCAGCTGAAATATCCCTTGTCCTTAGCTGGGAAAGGACTTGTATGTCAACTAAAGCTTACAAACCACATTTCTAACAACTATCATGTCTTGCCTACCCCTCCCATTTTTTAATTTTTTTTATGTTTAATAAAATTAACCTTAATAACAAATCATTCAGATAACAATGCACCACATGTAGTTATTTGTTTTAGACTACATTAGGTAGGGTCTAAATCAGGATTGATGATCTCTATGGAAAAATAAAAAGTTAGTCTTTGGTTTTACCTGTACCCTAAAAGTGTGTCATTTAAGTTTAGTCAAATTATTTGCTTAGGAGTATGAAAGGGAGACAGCACGTATCATCCTCTAGTTGTGAACAACATGAATATGGCCATGCTACAACACAGGAACACCTAATTTTCATCGCAGCATTTGGGAAAAATCAGCCTTCCAGTTTTAATGAGGAGGAATATAAAAAAAAACCAGACGGCAACTGTTTTGAAAGCCGTTTTTTGCATTCTTCATTTGGTGACTCAGCTTTATTTCTCAAGCTGTGTAGACCCATTACATCAAGAGCCTCAGGTATTTAAAAATAAGATAGAATTACTGCAACTACACCGTGAAGAACAGATCTCTGTTATAGCTTGTTAACTTGCAGACTTACATATTTACTTTTGTGAGGTCAGAATAAGGTAAACTTTTGGAATTCTTAATATTGTTCTCAAGCAAACGCAGCCAGCTCTAAAAACCCACGTCTGCAGTTCATCAGGTGCCACATGTCATGAAACCCTTTAATTCAGTCAGTGCGCTGGCATGGAGGGCGACACGCTTATACTGCGGCTCTCGCCTTCCACATTCCTGCGTGGCACAGGCAAACAACATTTTCAGGAGCAGACAGAATGAACAGCAATTTGCACCTATTAAACAACAAGCACCAAAATGAAAAGGCTGACAATGATTGTTTGTGCTACCCCTTCCTCTAGAAACCAAGAATTTCTATGAAGTGAGGCTACCTAGCCTTTCTTGCAAACCCAATAAAACACCTGAATTAATTTAGCTCACTATTTCTTAAAGTACTGTTACTGTTTGAACAGTGGTTAATAAGCACCATTATTTTAGTATTGTATTAGTATTTTAGTATGTTTAGTGTATTCGATTTTCAATTTCATAGAATCACAGAATGGTTCGGGTTAGAAGGGATGTTAAAAGATCATCTAGTTCCAAGCCCCTGCCCTGGGCAGGGACACCTCCCACTAGTAACTCTAATGAGTAGCTATTTACAGTAACTGTGAGATTACAACCCCCAAGTACGTTCCCCACACTCACCGCTATTCAATGAGCTGCAGCATTCCAACCAACAGCTACCCTGCTTGCTGGCCTCTAAGAAAACGCCTGTCTAGAAATACTGTATAAAGCCAGATTAATTCACAAAGTAACTAGTGAGGTGGTCTAATGCGTCAGTACAGTAGGAGACTCATCTTTATGGCTGCTGTTCCATTCTGACCATTATTTAAGATATCACAGAACTCAAGTTCCATGGGTGGCGTAACATGCGCGCCAATGGATACAGGAAAATTGGATGTGTATGAAACAGCTGGCTTTTGTGAGCAAGTCACAAAGATTCTTTGCCTACAGAGTGGAGAAGCAGGCCTTAATGCTGCTTGCCATGTAAAATCTAGCAGAAATTATCTCCTGCTGTAGCACTTTAGGAAAGGTACTGTAACCTCATTAATCATCAAGTCCTTTTTGTATAGCCATGCACCGATCTTCAACATCTACATACAGCACGCTAGAATTGCTACTGACACCCAGCCCCTGAGCCAGCATGGATTCTGGAAAGGGGTTTTAAATAGCATTAAATCAAGCTTTGCTTTTCATCCTTGTCTTATGGCTTACCAAACTATACATTCAGAAAAACGTCATCTTTCTTCAGACAGCTTTTTTTTCCCCACAGCCTATCTTTCTCTGAACTAGTTTTCCTAGTTAACCACCATAAAAATACAGTTCCTATTTTTATTAACCAAATGAAATCAGACTATGGAGCATTTAGTAACTTTCCGGATTTTTGTGACAAAATAGGGAAAGTTATCCCTAGCAGCGGATATTGCTGATGAAGCATTAGGAGTTACATGGAGTTGTGTTCACAGTCCCAGTTAACACAGTTTTTCAATTAATTTATCAGCAAATGGTCTTGTGTTTAATCACAGCAAACAGTGTGAAATCTTGATGGACCACAGAACCTCTACCGCTCTGTCACCCACCGGTTTTGTTTCAACATCCCACTCCCTAAAGAGTAAATGGATGCAGGCTGCAGAAAATACAAAAGACTTCTCTTTCCTTTTAACGTAGACACTGCACATTGTACTTATTTTTCTGTCATAATACAGTTTTTACTGTGTTATTTGTAAAACTTGTGCTTAATTCAGGATTGGGTAAAACAGGCAGTTATTCTACACATCAGTGAAAGAACTAAGTCTGAAACAATTCAGGTGTTTCCAACTTGCCAATAGCTTTAAAAATGTAACTCTTAACTGGGAACTGTTAAAGGTTTCTAACACTTCCAACAGTAAACAGAAGAGATCACAAAGAAAGTTGCCTTGGGATACACTGGTTTGGTTACCTTTGTCTCTTGTTTATTTGAGTTACAGTGAAGAGTTACTTTACTGTCATGCAACTTGATGTGTTTATAACTGAGTATACATAAGATAAGGAGGGATAGGAGAGAATCGCCTGAGAAGCAAATCTGGGGTGATTTTTCCCTCCAGAAATCAAAACACAGCTGTTTTACTACAGCTTCCACTCCAGACCTGCATCTTTGTGACACTGTGTTTATATCTAGAAACAGTAACAGAAAAGAGACAAAAGATTAGCATCACTTTCAGAGTTGATGATACTACATACTAGAAAGAACAAAAGTTTGGCTTTTCTCCTTCTCAGACTACTTTGGTTTTATAGCCTTGTCTATTTCATAGAATCATAGAATCTTCATGGTTGGAAAGGACCTTTGAGATCATTGAGTCCAACCATACACACACAACACTGCCCCCCCCCCCCCATCTCTGACACTAGAGCATGCCCTGAAGTGCCAAATCTATACGTTTTTTAAATACCTCTAGGGATGGTGACTCAACCACCTCCCTGGGCAGGCTGTTCCAGTGCCTGACCACTCTTTCAGTAAAGTAATTCTTCCTAATATCTAATCTAAACCTCCCCTGCCACAACTTCAGACCATTTCCTCTGGTCCTGTCATTATTCACCTGGAGAAGAGGCCAACACCCACCTCTCTACAACCTCCTTTCAGGTAGTTGTAGAGGGCAATGAGGTCTCCCCTCAGCCTCCTCTTCTCCAAACTAAACATGCCCAGCTCCCTCAGCCTCTCCTCATATGACTTGGTCTCCAGACCCCTCACCAGCTTGGTAGCTCTCCTCTGGACACGGTCCAGCACTGCAATGTCCCTCTTGTACAGAGGGGCCCAGAACTGAACACAGCACTCGAGGTGAGGCCTCACCAGTGCCGAGTACAGAGGCACGATCGCTTCCCTACTCCTGCTGGCCACACTATTCCTGATACAAGCCAGGATGCTGTTGGCCTTCTTGGCCACCTGGGCACACTGCTGGCTCATGTTAAGCTGGTTGTCGACCAGCACCCCCAGGTCCTTTTCTGCCGAGCAGCTTTCCAGCCACTCTTCCCCAAGCCTGGGGTTGTTGTGACCAAAATGCAGGACCCGGCGCTTAGCCTTATTAAACCTCACTCAATTGGCCTTGGCCCATCGATCCAGCCTGTCCAGGTCCCTCTGTAGAGCCTTCCTATCCTCAAGCAGATCAACACTCCCACCTAGTTTGGTGTCGTCTGCAAACTTACTTACTCAATCCCCCCATCCAGATCATTGATAAAGATATTAAATAAAACTGGCCCCAAAACTGAGCCCTGAGGGACACCACTGGTGACCGGCCGCCAAGAGGATTTCACCCCCTTAATCACAACTCTCTGGGCACGGCCATCCAGCCAGTTTTTAACCCAGCAAAGAGTGCACTTGTCTATGCCATGATTCGCCAGCTTCTCCAGGAGAATGCTGTGGGGGACGGTGTCAAAGGACCAAAGTCCAGATAGACAACGTCCTCAGCCTTCCCTGCATACAGAAGGTGGGTCACATGGTCATAGAAAGAGATCAGGTTGGTTAAGCAGGACCTCCCTTTCCTAAACCATCTAAAGCAATTCTTTGATTTTCAGTACTTACTGGTTGCCAATTCTAGTCTGGCTTTATAATCTCATCACAGGATATTTCTTTGAGCTGCAAGTACATCTAATTTCCGTTTGTACAATTTTGTTCTCTGATCTTAACATGGTATCAATAACTTTAAGTGTATTCTTTGATTGCACGCCTAAGTAAAAATCCTTAAGACATTTCCTCATAGTTCATGTGATACATTTAGCACCGCTAATACAAAGTTGCCCAAAGTTGTTTTTGTTTGGGGTTTTGTTTGTTGTTGTTGTTTTCTTTTAACAAAAGGCAACTTTGAGAAACAGTGGCCAAGATAAAGACAATTAACCTCAGAATCAATTTCAGAGATGGCATACCATGAAGCTGAAAAAATTAATCTCGAAAAGGCTAATTTCATCAATATTTCTATTTCCATCTTCCAATAGTCTAAGTGCTTACTCTAACAGTATATTAGGAAATTCTTATAAACTCAATCAAAAGATATGGATGGCAACAAGCGGATATTGTTCGATCTCACAGGGCTACCTGTGATGAGAACTGGGTGCCCGCTGCTCAGAGGCGTTATCAGCCAGTCCTGCTTATGGGCTGCACCCAGGACCAGCTCCAGCTCTCTGCTAGACTGCAGCCCAGCTATGGCCGCTGCTTATGATGCCATTTTAAAAACTCTTCCTGTAAAATCTGTAAGAATAATTTAATTAAATAAATTTTAAAAAAAAGTACTCCAATCTCATAATATTCAAATAATTACATTTTAGCTGTTCTGGAAAAAAGTAGTAAATGAATAGGAATTAGAATAAATTATAGTATTATAATGAATATTTATAATATAAAAATACAGGAATTAGAATCTGCAGAACCTCTTACCTGCTTCAGAACTCCACCCTCCTCCTCATGTCTGTAGAGCAACAAGCAGGGCAGTGTCTTACTGTGCTGTTACATTCCCTGCCCAGCCAAACCAGTGCCATTGTGAAACTGCGAATGATCACGCAGCCGTCACATCATGTCACCTGCAGCTATGCCTTTTCCCCTCCGCTTTCCGTTAACCTGCACTGCTATGATTATCACAGGATGGAGTCTTGGCAAAGACTAACTCATCGAATTTACCATAATACTCCAAGACAATCATAATATCTTGAAATTAAGAACCATCAGAGACGTTAGGTTTTGGAGGTCACCCAAAACAACACGTGTACTTCTGATATTTGTCAACTTGTTTTGATTTTTAAAGGAATCAAATTAAAATCAGATTCTGTTTCCGTTCTTGAACAAGCTATTAGGAATTACTTCTACTCAGGCAGCAATCAAACATCTCTTTCTGATCTGGGACCTTACTGAGCTGCTCATCCCAAAATACAAATAATTGTCAACAGAAGCTGCTGTGTGTGCCTGCTGCCGACTTGGACCCGCTGGTGCATGAGAGCCTGCCTTCACACATCCATTTCCGAAAATCTCACACACTAAACAAGATACAAACTCTTAATCTAGCCACCAACCAAAACCAGTAAGCCCAAATTCCACTATGTCCTTCTGCTGAGGATTTCTAAGTAGCTGGAGGCCTCTGTGAAGTGCAGACCAGTCACCGGGAAGCTGCACGGCAGCTGGAGGACAGTGCCCACAGGAAAACTGGTCACCACCACAAACAGGCAGAACGTTCTTGAAGACACTTTTGGTGGATGGCTGTCACAGGGAAGATTAGCAAAGAATGAGAAGAGACAGACGCTAGTATAGAATATACGGAAGCAGCAGATAAGTAAGCCGATAGCTACGTGTACCAGGAAAGATCCTACTTCAGTCACGCAGAAAGCAAAGCGGTTCTTGCTGGCTCCAGCTCCAGCGTCACGCACGGGGACGGCAGAGCACAGGCTGCAGCCGCTTCTTTAGGAAATGTTCAGTTTTCCCATCTCATCTCTGCTACAGACCTAAACAGACCTTAGGTCTATTTTGCCCTCTTCTGTACCTGTAGCCAATACAAGGCAAAAAAACCCCAAATCCTGGCAGAACTGGCAAGCTTTTAGCTAATAGGATTAATTACAATCTTTCTTAGGTGTCAGAAGTGAAAGAAAGGAGACATCTCTTTGCTCTCACAGAGCACTGCAATCTATTATAAGTCTACTAAAGACTAAATTTAAGACACTATAAAGACAAGACGCATTATTTTAGGTTGGCCTTGAATACATTTTTTTTCCTTTTCTCTCTCCCCCCTTTTTTTTTTATTTTAAACAAATCAAACATGCATTTCCAGCATAAAGGTAATCAGTTCCAGTCAAGCTCAAAGGATGTCTACTCGCAACTGCAAAATAAAACAAGAGTTTAGTTCTTATTAATAAAATATGTAACTAGCCTTATATCTGATAACAAATAGTTTAACTAATTATCTGTACTGTTTATTTTTGAAGGAAGAAATGAATTATGGAAGTGTGCCATGGCTGCACAGACCACTGCACTGGCAAAATACAATACTGCAGGACTAGTAACACAAGATGTGCCTGACATTATTGGCAGTTTTTCACAAATTTTGTGCTTAATTCATCTCCAAACAGAAGTTCCAACTCAGGTAAGGTGTAGGAAGGGAGGTCAGAACTGCACCAGGCTGGGAAGTCAGAACCACAGCCCCACTACAATCATTTCTTATGCCCATTCAATCTTTTAAATCAAAACATCATTTCTGCCTTACAACAATATTGTGTATTTAGCTTCAGGAGGTCAGTGCTATGTGCAGCACGTTCAAAAGGCTGTAGGAAAGAAGGGCAGGAATTACCAAGAATCATCTACAGGTCAGTACCGCACTTGCATTGACTAAGGCACTGAGCAAAACCAAGCTCCAGTTCCCACTGCCATGGTAAGCCCAGGAGAGAATCATGACCAGTAACAGGAATTAGTTCTTCATACAGCTCACCAAGACATCATCTCTTTTTAGGAGGAATTAATCCTATATATCTTTGGTAAAAAGTGACTAGTTCTAGCAAAATGATCTGCATAAAGGATAAGATAAAGAAGGGAAAATTAGATGAGCACTGGATGGGAAATCTAAGAGATAATCAAAAGCGTCAAGGAAAGACTAAAGAACTGAAAATCACACCTAAGTAAAGTCTAAGCTAAAGGCTGGCACATACTGAACAATTTGCAAGCTTGCCTCTAGAATAGTTGGGGAATACACAACCTGTGCTAAATTCAAGGCAAGTTCAGGACACAGCAACACTTGGGATTTGGCCCTTTATTATCGCTTCTGATATGCTCTGCATTTCAGAATCAGCCAGGGGGTATGAGGAATATCATCTTCCATCAGGCAAAGAGCAAGTGCACTTTCTTCTTCACCAAGGGATTGCAGTTTTCTTGAAAGAAGGTTTTCAATTATTCAAACACTGGCATAGCACCAAGATCCCAGACCCTGCAGTTTTCTGAACTCACAGCAAGATCCTTCAGCTCCTGACAGCACAGTGTGAGCGAAGTCAAGATCCACGATTACCAACTTCATAACTTCTGGATTTGTCAGAGCACGCTCCACAAAGCGGCTATACTGCATGTAGGACACAGCTCTACAGCACAACTTGTGAAGTACAAGAAATTCCTAACTGTCACTTCACAGACCACAAAAAACACATGCAGCCAGCACTGAAAAGAATTGCGTGCCTTCTTGTATGTGCAAGAGAAGGCAGAAACACTGTGCAACAGCTCACTCTGGTAGCAGGACCAGAAGGTGTCAGGGTATGGTTTCAGGATCATTAGGTTCCTCAAGCTGCGAGGAACAGCAGGGAGTAATAAATCTCCATACTGCCAGGTTCCCTACTCACCAAACGTAAGCATTACTTGCCCCCACCCTGCCAATAAACTGTCTACCAATTAATTTTTGTGATCTTCCTTTTTTTGTTTTTAAATCCCAGTCGTCTGATAACAGCATTTCCCAAACTCCTCCTTGTATTCATGAGACAAGTTTGGGACTTCACAATGCAGGGTCTTCAAGAAAAAGTCGAACAAACAAAAAAATCCCTACCTTCAGTTTGAAAGAGACTGATATTACCACCTAAAGCTAAGATACAGTCAGCTACGACTATGACCACAACACCCAGGGTTTTTAATGCCAACTTCTAGACTGTGTCGACTGTCAAACAGTGGCAGGGGGCTGGAGCTCAATGCACCAACTGTAAAAATCAAATAGATGAAAACACCAACTCTTCAGTTTGGTTTTTAAATATATTTCACACAGGGATGACTAACAAGAAACCCATGTTCATACATTAACTGTAAGCTATTAAGCAAGAAATAGTGAAGAATGTTCAAGTAATTTGAGTCAAAACTAACGTCTCTTATTATGAAAGACAAGTCCTACTAGGCCTTTCTTCAAGATCATTTTTTGGTTGTAAGTTAGGGGATCAGTTCTGAAACGTGCCCTCCTATATGGGAAGATTTTATAGTTACAACTGCAATTAAAAAAAAACAAACCCGAAACTCCACTTTTCCCCCCCATAAAATTTGTGACTACATGGCACTGTCCCAGCAGACTTACATAGGTCTTTCATTCCACAAAAGAAAGCTATAAATTTTGACGGTGGTAGGTCAAGGCAAGGTTTCCATGATGAAATTTTCAGTGAACTTTGCCTGGTGACAACAGTATATTAACTATGAATCATATAACATCTGTGGTCTAAATTCAACTTGGAGAAAGTTTCACCACTACTTTTTGAAAAAGAGTACGCATTTATCTTGGACTAGTTTCTTAACACGTAGAAATTAATCTTTTGGTTTTAACCACTAAGTCAAATATTACACTAAACTAAAACTTTTGAAAAACATGAAGCAGGAGTTGTCTGTTCACCAATTCTTACTTGCTAATGAACACTGGAAATACAGTCAATATGTCCGTTGCTTAACAATTTTACAGATGAGTCTGAAAGCTAGCAGGGTCTTCTGCAAATGTTTAGTTCTCTCTGAAGAGATACCGATTTATAAAAGACCTCTAAAACTATTGCAGCCTTAACAGAAGCTTAGTTTACAGTTTAATACCTGTAACGATAAAATACATAAAATAGGAGTCACAATATAGGTAATGGAACGTAACTTGGATTTGAAAATGAATTTAACCCCTTATGATGACACCTTAGAAAGTATCTGGACACAAAGCTGCCAAGCTCACTTTAAGAGGTGAACACATTAACTGCCCGAGAAGTCACCCGCTGGTGACAAACCTTGTACTACTCACCCTTAAGACTCACTGCGGTTTCAGTTACGTTTTAAGTAAAAAAAACCACATCTTCTTGTCTTTTCAATAAACTGTTCCATTCAAAGTTTTTGACAGCCCAGATACGCGTGAAGTGAAAAGAAAGATCAGCCAGCATTGTTCAACATCATTTTAATCTCCACCGAGGGAAAATGCAAACATGTTAACACAAACAGAAAACATTTTGGAAAAGACCACATAGTACTATTGACAGGGTTTTAGTTTATAGAAGTGTAATTTATAATTTTATAAAAATTATATGAAAGAACGACATATTTCAGTAACATCAGACAGCATAGAAAAAATAAATCTCAACATTAGTTGTACTCCGATGGTCCTTTTAGTACGAAATTTAAAAATGCTTTTTAATAACAGTGTTGCAACTCAAGATTAGTGCAATATGTCAAATCTGTTTTAAAGCGGATATTTATAGCAATTGTGCAAGTTCTTACAATTACAAACCCCAGCAATCTAAAAAACTAAGTGAGGTAAGTATTCCAATTAGAATTAAACATTCCTTAAATAGCTAACACACCAACTGTACTACAAGGAAATTATTGGTGTTTCTTCATAGAAAGGCTCAAACTTAAACGTGACATGGAACTTGTACTATAAATCACTGAATACCTGGAAGTTAAAAAAGCTCTTGCAAAATATACAGTTTAGTACATTTACGACCCAATGCTACAAACAGCACCTAATGCAAAATGTACCAACTTAAATAAAACCAAACTGTACGGTTAGTGTACTGCTTTTGCTTTTGAACACACCATTTTGTTCTCAAATCCTCCTAACAGCTCCCCTATAAAGTTAGCACATTAATGTAGAAATTGCACTGTATTTTTATCTGTAAATATGAACAATTTGCTTACCAACTATGACTGCAGCTATGAGTACCGTTACTCGTCGAGCAATTGAAAAACACAGCACTAGTCGGGGAAAAAAAATAACCAGAATTTACTCTTCACTGTTTTATACATGACAAGCTGGCAGTAATAAAAGATAGCCTATATTTCTACATAATATTTTCTGCGAGAATTCTCAAAACTCTAAAATCAGTTTTCATTTTATTGTAGTTACTTTACTCTGTGATTTACAATGCATAGTAACTATTGCCTTTGATATGCAGACCTCATTTTAAGAGAGGCAAAAACTAGACTGTTAATACTGAGTCTTTATGGCTCATTTGCATATGGAGCCAAAGGCATTTCATATTTTATTTCTCAAGGTGTTTATAAGTAGGATTTAAGTCACTAGCAACAACAGGAATAAAATATAAATTAATGAACTTTTGTTCTAATAGGCTATGGCTTAAAAGCATACCAACCCAACTGGTTTTTATAGTATTGCACTTAACTTTAGTATTAAACCGACAGCTGAAGCCTGTACAGCACTCCTTTTATAACAGTTTTTCAATTAAAAAAAAGCAATAAATAAAATGTAGTATCTAAAAAAAATGCCAGTAGGTTTAGTCCATATTTCTCCCACCACAGTCTGAACTGCATCATGTGAAATAGGTCTGGGACAGTCTTTGAATACCAACTGCATAGTTCTTTCAACATAATAGACTACCCATAACAATAAGAGAAGCAATTGAAGCTTTCTACAGTAATATTATAAACTGAAAGACAGTACCCTTGAGTATATGTCTCAATTAGCTTAAAAGGTTTTGTTGTCTTTGATGAAGATAGCTTCTGAAGTTAGACTGTGACTGCGTATTATCTCTACTGTGTTATTTTACAGGCAAGTTGAGTCTTTTAAAAATATATTAACCCTGATAATTACGTAGATATTTCCTGCTCCTAAACGAGGAAGCTGTTTCCTAAAATTTAGTAACTCATCATTGCAGTGACAAGTCAGTTAAGTCTGTAGCAGAGTCTCTAATCATCTGTTCTACCTTGGGGTTTCCAGCTCCACTGATTGCTAGCTCCTTGTCAATAAGCCCCAGGTTGTGCAAATTGAGGATGGAATCGGCAATAATGCGCGCTGTCCTCTTCTGGTAGCCTCCAGACGTCACCATCAGGATTGGGATTCTGCGGCTTCTGGCAGCCTTGAACACGACTTCATCTCTCTTCACAATTCCCTGCAAGTTTACAACAGTCATACACACCAAAAAAAAAAAAAAAAGAAAAAAAAAGAGTAGTGACATGAATATATTTTAGTTCTAGCCTATGGTTTATGGATATATAGTATTGGATGCTTGGTAAGTGATTAAGCCCTACATTTTACAATAGGAATAAAAAATTCATTGAAAAGCCCTGTTAGCAGGTTTACATGCATAATCATTAAAAAAAAGGAAAAACAGAAAATCAAAAATCCTTGACTTGGTTTTAAAGGACACAGCAGATAAGAGTTTTTAGCATAAATTCCTAGCAGAATTCTTGCTCAAAGGCCATGAAGTCTAAACGGACTAAAAAGTTTAGAGATGTTCACCCTATTTTACAGGTGAGGAATTGAGACTAAGAAAGATTGTCTGAATTCAAAGTGCTTTAGTTCGTGCTCAACTTGCACAGCACCCTCTGACAAAAGTTTAGCAGCTTGATCGAGATTTCACAAACCTACAGAAGAAAGAAAAATTCAAATCAGATTTTACACGTTCACAATCACCAACTGAATTATACATTTCAGTTTCTTTAATAAAAGCTAATACTAGAAGAATCTGTGGCTGAAGGGGAGGTGCAGAATGTAAGTAATGGTAAATCCACAGAAAGGAAAATTAACTCTAAATAACCTCTTACTAATAGAGAAGGGTACAGAAAGAAAAAATAACAAAGGCTGCTGACCAAGAGGTACTGTATTGTCATTGAACCCACACAACAGAAGACTTCAAGTCTCTGAAATAAGTGAGAACAGAATTAAAATCTATTTTTGTGGAAAAAGTAAAAGCAGAGAGTTCCAGAGAGAAATAGAAGGCATAAATAATCCATTACAACTCTTCAAAAAAACGAAAAAAAGACTAACAACATAATAGACAACAGCTTACAATGGTCAGCTCAAATTTAAATAACTGCAGAAGCTGGAGAGGGGGAAGGGGATTAAAATACAATCAAGTACAAAAAATTAGGGAAGCAGCAGCAGAAGTGTTACAATAAAATGAATATGCACTACTCAGACTGGTTAGACTGTAAATACATCAAGAAATACCACCACAAAATAGACCAGAAACAAATGGTAAAGGGAAAGAATAAAATTCAAATGTAGCTGAAAAAATATTTTGTAAAACCCTGAAACAGTAACTGGTTTTGTATACAGCCCTGTAAAAGAACAATGGGAGTAAGGAATAACAACTGAAAAATAAGACAAAGGAAACTGCAGAATTATATTAGGAACAGATCCTTAAAGGAAGTAACAGAATTGCAGAATGAGCTGTACGTCCCTTGGGAACCCTCACTGGATGCAGCAAACATTATATCACACAAGAACTGGAAGCAGCCACTATTCCCAGGAGCCTAACGGCCTCATCCCTACTCGGGTATCTCCAGTGGCTGACCCTGGAAAAACTGAGGGGAAAACACACGGGCTTATTCCAGCATTTGCGTGTTACCAAGAAAGAAAATACATCAAATGACAACGACAGCCTGATACAGTTCCCACTTACAAAGATAAGAGGGACTTACCTTCTACATCTCAAGTTTTCTGGCTATAGCCTCAAGCACAGAGAAACTATCACTCAGGAGGCATAATTCTGAGTAGAATTAACACTGTAGCAAGACTTTAAAATATGAATGACATCTACAACTGTAGGACTGAAGACTGGACTAATGAACCTTGAAGAGATGAACTATCCAGACTCAATGCCTTCAGTTTTGGCACTTCCAGTAGCCTGGATGTCAAGCTTGGTGAAACATGCCATTCACAGCTAAACCAACGAGATCAGAGACAAGAAACCCTGCCCTCAATTCAGAAAACAGAGGCCTGAGCTACAGAAACCTTTTCTCCATGAGGCACCTGAGCCGCTGGTTGCGCAGAGAAATGGCACTCTGCCTTTAATCTCCATTTGTGACCAGGAGCATCATTTCACCTTTCTTTCCCCACCCCTACAGTTTGTCTCTTTCCCTACACAGCACCCAACAAGCTACAGCAACTCTTTTTTCTTGGCAATTACTACTGCTCCTTCTCAAATGGTAGAAAACTTTTGAAAAGCCGCATCTTAAAGTATTCTCCGTCTACCACTAGCTTCCATTTCTCTTGGTGGCCACTGCTTGCCAAAAAGCTCTGTTCCACCAAATGAGATATGACACGTCAGGTCATGCCTTCTCGCTCTCTACAACGCCCTGAAAGGAGGGTGCAGCCAGGGGGGGTCAGTCTCTTCTCCCAAGGAACAGGATGGGACAAGAAAAAATGGCCTCAAGTTGTGCCAGGGGAGGTTTAGGATGGATATTAGTGAACATTTCTTCACTGAAAGGTTCATCAAGCATTGGAACAGGCTGCCCAGGGAAGCGGTGGAATGGCCATCCCTGGTGGTATTTAAAGGCTGGGCTGACGTGGTGCCAAGGGACATGGGTTAGTGGGGGTTTTAGCAGCATTAGGTTGATGGTTGGACTCGATGATCTGAAAGGTCCCTTCCAACCTAGACAGTTCTATGATTCTATACCCTCTTCAAGGTCAAAACCAAACAAGTTCAAGCCCCTCAGCCCTTCCTTTCTCCTTAGAGACTTTTACACAGCCATGGAAACAACAGCTGGAGATCCAGAGTGGCTCCCAAGTCCTTCCACCCTGGGTCTGTCAAGGACTTTGCAGGCAGTCAGAAAGCAACAAAGTGGCTGCTCAGTGACATAGGCCATAAGAATGAGGAAATACATATGGAGGCCAATAAAACCCAGCAAGGAACTACACTCTATGCAAAAGGAAGCATTTGAGAACTAAAGTACTGCAAAACAGCATGAAAACCAAACAGATCAAGTGATGGCTTGATTGGAAGGGAATCTGAGAGCTCACAAATCAAGAAAGCATTTTTCTGCATTGAACCAGTGGACACCAAGAGACCCAAACGTGAAAACAGGAGAGAGAGAACTGAGGAACTGTCAGAGAAGGAATCATTTAAAAAAAATGGAGAAAATAAGAGATCTGTAAATTCTTGTGTGTTTTGAGAAAAGCAGACCTGTTATATCTGGAAGGTGAAGACTTCAATGAAGCTATAGAGAATAAATCAAAATTTGAATCTGGTACCAAACTGGGAAGAGAGAACTGAGCTGAAAAAGGGTAACGATATTTGTATAGAAAAGAAAAGGGAAAGGGAAAAAGTCTGTTCTTTTGCTGAGAATGCACAGACAGGCTACACAAAATTGCTAGAACTGGAAGATACCAGAAGAGCAGTTTAGAACAGCTGGGAGCACTACAGAGGAAATTAAGTGTAAGATACATACTGGGGACAGATGACAAAAGAAATACATCACAAAATGGGTTATGGGAGGGTAAAAGAAAGAACAAACCAAACAGGAAAAATAGGAGTCAGGTGAAATGTGAAAATACATGCCCCTCTCGCTACTGTCCGGATGTTTAAAATTGGTATAGTTTAGAAAGAAGACAAATAATACTGGAACAGGCACCTGAAGAACAAAAATATTTAGTCAAGAAGAACCAACAAAAAACATATGGTGAAACAGATACATCTCCGGAACTCTACGTATCTGTAAGAGGAAAATGCTGTGGTTGAGCGTAAAGTACGCACCTTACCTTCACCTCACAAATGGCCACAAGTCATTCTCAGGACTGCCCTCGCTATCTAGTAAGAAGTTAAAGTTTATATGTGTTTTAGTATTATACAAACCTGAGGCGAAATAGCCAGTCCTCCCAAGGGATCACCATCCAGAATATCAGTCCCAGCATTATAAACAATGACGTCCGGTTTTACTTCATTTAATGCTCCTTCCACATGAGTATGTACCTTCTGAAGATATTCTGTGTCCTCTGTACCCCACTCTAATTCCACCTTGCGTTTTATGGCACCTAAAGAAACAAAATAAGTGTTTTGATGTTACTTAATAAGCAAAGCATTGCTTTCAGAGAAAATGCAAGATCTCAGTAAGCAAGAGAAAAAGATAACATTTCTGGAAATTTTGTAAACACACTGCATTTTCACAGAACCTTGAATTAAAGAAGATTACTCAACTACTTGTTTTCCCAGCAAATCTAAGTACAATGACCTTGAAAAAATTCCACTGAAGAGAGAAAATTAGATGCAGGGGGGAAAAAAAATAAAAATACCTGAGACACAAGTGGAAAACATTATTGAAAAGCAGCTGATCTACATGTCCATTTACCAGTCAGCAAAGAAATCAAAGCAAATTATTAACTTAAAAGTAACCTAAATAAAGCATAAGGGAAAGAAAACACTGAATTGCTATTGCAGAGGAAACAGTTGGGGGAAAACACAAGATAAATATCACTAAGAAATTATTAAGATGTTTTATTTTTATCTCAACACTCAAAACTTAACAGCAAGGGATCACGAATTTATGTGAACTGCTTTATGAATGTATAACTAGATTCAGCTTTGCCCCAAGCATTTTCAATTTAATGTTCTTACCCTGTAATCCTACCAGAAGAGCAAATATCTACCCTTAATTTAAATCAAATTATTTCTAGTGCTTCTAATAAAGCATTGGAAGTAGAAGAGGAGAGTTGAGAAGGTAGAGGAAAGAAACCCAAGGTTATGCAGCGTAGCTTTGGGTGCTTTTACAGAGTTACATGTAGCTAAATCTGAACTAATCAAACCTACGTCAGAAGTGTTTCAAGGTATGACTTCCATCTCGCCCTAACCCATGCCTTGAATTAAATGACTTAGAGTCTTAAATCTTAAGTGTGGATTCAGCACCCATCAAGCACGCATGAACGCATTCAACACAGAGTGATACTTATTTATTCTCATCATTGCTTGTTAGGGTTTTTTTTTCTGCTTTCCATCCTCATTCAACATTAGGAAAGCATTCTTTTTCTTTCCTTTATGTTACTGCATCAATGTTAGTTTCAAACATTTTGTTTCTTTACGATATTCTTCCTGAATTATCTTCTTATTGTTACATAAATGTTCACATAAGTCCGCACAGCTGTGCTCTTCTTAACAGCACTTAGAGCCTCTTCAGGGCAAAGAATCCCCTAGCTGGGTAGAGCTTTAGGGGAGGAGGTAAACACATTATCATGGGGAACAAATAAGTATTGTTCTGATGAAGCCATCAAATAGTAGAGAGGATCATGAATAAGATTCCATGCCTCTGCAAGTCTTTTATCTTCATCTCCACCACAAAACACAGAACTACAGTGACTAGTTATTACCCAGATTGGGGACTACTGATGGACACAGTGACGTATCCATAGGTTAGAATGAATGTATTTGCATGTGATAGCCTTTTGTCCATCTCTTGCTAATTCGTGAATATACTTCTACAGCTTTGAAAACAGGTAAAATGACACTCTAACCAACAGCATCACTTTTTTAAGGCCTGAACTTTGAGTTTCAGCTGTCAACTTTTTATGCTCACCTTTCAGTGAGCTAATCCTTTTCCCCATCCATCTTCTCCTTTCTCTTCCTAAACTTCTCTGTCATTCTAAACTACCTCCCTTAAGGAATCAATATGCTTGTGGCTAAGCATTAGGCAATGTTAGCTAGTCTTTCCGCCCCACAGGGCATGGGGCAAAGAAATGCACAGAAGAGACTCCTGTAATAAAACATGGTGAAAATAAGTAGGAAGCCGAGGGAGACAGCGATCAGTTAGAGTTTATGCTAAGGATTCGAAATCTCAGGTTCAAGCCTCTACCTCCCTTCAGACAGATGCCCTCTCTGATCTCATCTTCACCTGGTCACCTAGCAGGAAAGACTATAAAAGATTTAGAGCCCCTATTTAGACACCCTTCAGCAAACTCTAAGGGAGTACATATACACACGCCTTTGGCCGCAGCCTCTGCACCTCACGCTTCATCTGCAGGAAGGGAATGGTGGTACTCCCAGCTTCACGGGAGAGGGGAGAGTTCAGCATTTCAGATTTGCTAACAAGGGCTTACTCTGTTTCAGTCTTAATCCTTCTGTTCAAAACATCGGTATTTGATATATAATTAAAGACATGCTTTTCTTAGGAAAAAAATAATAAAATCTTCATTTGCTTTCAATTTGTCTGCTTACAGCCATGATGTGCTTTAAATGGTTGTTTTTTAGTTTAATAACTTGAAATACATATACTACAATTTTCAAAATCTTCACCAGTTAAAAAAATGGAAGTACAATGCACTGAACCTAATTCTTGCCAAGAATCCAGATTAAGTAGGCTTTTCAGACTGAAAAAGATCAACAGCAGAAGAACATCTCCCCCAGTAAACTATCATTCAGTTCACAAATGAAGCCTGCAATAAACGACAGCGTAACAGAATCAAAGATCAAATAAACTTTGGGCTCCGCATTCAAGCTCGCTAATTCATTGTCACAGGTCACCAGACACAAGAGGCACATCACAGTACGGAAAAACAAGCAACAAAAAAATCAAGCACCAGCTCTTCACACCTGTATGACTTCCTTTTGTTTCCCCAACTTGTTTCACATTCAAATACATCTTGTTTCCTAGATGCTTATAACACAAGTTCTATTGGAAAGACAACATTTAAGTATGTTATAAATTTAACTTCCAAAAGAACATGAGACCTTTTTACACAGCATTAGCTAATCCTGAGTGAATTCTTTTATAAATTTAGTGTAAGGGAAAGATTAAATTCGAACAGTTATCTTCAAATAAAAAGGATTATTTAACTCACTGTTCTGAGTGTGGCACGAGCTTTTGAATGGACAGCTAGCAAAGTCCACCTACACCTTGCATTCCAGAAATTCATTCCAGAAGTGAGGGAAAACACTACAGTATTAACACTACTGTGATATATCACAGTGATCATTGAAAATCCTACGTTCAGTGTGAAATTAAAAAAAATAAACGTCCACTTAACATTGCTGCAAGGAAACTTATTAGTAAATGAACAAGTTATTTAACAACACAGTAGATCTTTTATATTTTGATATATGAATTTCTGTTATACTTACGTTTAGCAAATCCATCCCCTGGATAAATATATCTATTGTACACGTCCATAATATATACCCGATGATCATCCATGAAGTCCCTCTCGTGGCCATTTCCCTGAAGGAAATTTACAGTTAGCTACTCCCAACACACTAACGCAGAACTAAATCTGCCAAATCTAAAGTAATTAAAACTAAAAAAAAAATACTAAAAAAGTCCTGTGTCATTCTCTTATTTATAGTCTTGAAGGTAATTTTGAGGTGTAGAGTTTGAGGGTTTTGACAGCATCAGTCTGAAGATGGCAGATATTATGAAAATCAACATCCTTGTATCTGTGTGAAGGAAATTATCATAGATTTCATTGCACATAAGAAAAATAAAGACAATTTGCTTTGAATTTTTGTTTAACAGCATCACAAAAGCAACTCTGACCACCAAATAGATCTCTCATCTTCCAACTGTGCAAAAAAAAGTCCCTTTCAACTGCTGCAGGGATACTCATATTCTTATCCAAGGATTAAAAAATAAGTAAATAAAAATCAGACTACAGCTCTTCTAAGAATTCAAGTCTTGGCAAGATAAGTAATCCCTGGAAAAATTACAAACGCTAAAGACCCAACAGCTTAATGTTCTGCTTAACACTGGAGATCCCCTACAAAAAGACTGTATTGGGTGTAAAGACGGATAACTCGAGAAAACTCACATTCTGAATATTTCCTCCTCCCCCATTTCTGAATTTCAATGTTATTCTTTTTGCTCTCATTTAGACTTTTTTCCACTATAAAAGATAAAATAATCTTTTCACAGCAATCACAACAACTTTGTTGAAATCAGCGTATCACACAGAACACCAGCTCCTACCCCCAACAGAATTTCATTGGAACTATAGAAACAGACATTTCCACCAATATATCTGCTGTAATTCAGTCACGTGATTTGTGTTCATTTTGTAACTCTCCCTGGACAGGTAAGATATGTTTCTAGTACAACTTTCCCTCCTGGAAACAAACAAAAAGAAAAAAGAATCACTGAGCTAAAGCTAGCCAATGTGTGTGAAAAGGGCAATGCGAAGCTTCAGAATTGCATTTCTTTATGCTTCTTTATGAAAAAAAATGTCACCTCCTACTTACTACTTCTTGGTCCACAAATAAACAGTTCATGAACAGAAATGTAGGAATACAAGAGCCTCTGGGTGAACCATTTTCTTATGAAAGGTGAAATTCGTCAATGCTCCAAGAACTGGAACACTTACAAGATGAGAATATCTGCATACCTAAAAAAAGATTTGCTGAGATACTACTTCACGCACCTCTCACTGCCCAAAGAAAGGAAACAATTAGAGAAAAGGGTGATTTAGCGTGCAGACTGAGATTACCAGCACGATATCTGAAAAAATCAAAATACATTCCAAGAAGTTTAAGAAACAAACCAAAAAACACCCCAAAAAAGCACAAAAAAATCCACACCCTGACAGCGGTGGCTGAAGAGAATCACGAACACAAAACTCCTTTCTATTGCATAATCTATGTCCTTATTTCATAGTAATTTTAGGATGCCGTAACTTGCAGATAAGAGAAATGACAGAAGATGGAAAACATGCAGCCATTAGGCTTCCTCGCTGCAATGGAGCTACTTAAAAATGATTTATTTACACATACTAAATTATCTTCAATGCTTTACACTGGACGTCATTTTGGTGTGCTAGCTGCTTTTCTAAAAATACTATTTCCCTCCTTTCAGGATTTATTTTGGAAATCCTAGCAAAGATGCGATTTGTTCTCAGTGCCCACAGTAAATCGCTTTACCAGGCAGAGAGAGATGTATTCTTTACTTCATTAGCCTGAAGCCAGGCTTTCCATTAGACCACTAAGTTCATCCCCTGCAAAGGCTGCTGCAATGATCATGCATGCTGTGATTCCCTTTCAAGAGATTCTCGTTTCTTCTGGGATGCTGGTCTACTCTGGAGACTGTTATGCCTCAGATCAGTACACAACTCAAAAATATTTTTAACATCTAGCCACATGATGGAGCTACAACTCAGTTTAATATTATTGAACTGGCCTAATAGCCTTTAGGACTAGAAAATAATCAACCAACTAACCTGTTCACAGTTTCCATCGTCTACCTCTGTATTCTGCAAGATGACAGTTTATACTACTAGTAGAAAAATTGGTATTTATCACACTTGTATTTCCAGCAAAACACCTGCAGCACTGAATACAGGTAAGCTACTCACCTGATGGGCATCCAGATCGATAATTGTGGCTTTAGACACGCCTTGGACTCTTTCGAATAAGAACTGCATATATAAGCAGAGAAAAAGATGGAGAAAGTTATGAAGTTAGGTTAAACTGGAGGCTTGAAGTATATTACTGTTCTGATTGGAATGTAGTACGTGTCTACTCATTTCATTCACCAAATAAATGGCTAAATGATTCCAATACATTTAATTACAAAGGCTCTAGTTAATGTGCATAAAAAGATAATTTCTTTCGTGTCTTTCTACAGCATCCCACACTAACTTGTGAAGTGGACTCCGCAAATGAGGCGTAAGTCCAACGACGCCGAGTGACACACTGTAGCCCAGGGTCATCAACCCAGTTGTGGTCCGGCTGGCGCTACCCCAGTGCAACTGGTTCATCCCTGCATCCCACGCCAGCCTCCCCCGGAAAGGACAGGGCCAGCAAGGGATTAGAAAGCTGATGGTGGCATTGGTGCCATCTGAGGCTGGAGTAGAACCAGCAACAGCACCAAGGGTGGGCTGGGACAGGTGAACCAAGAGCTGCAGAGGCCCCAGATGCGGAGGAGCAAACTTCACAGGGCACAAACCACAGCACAAGTGGGGCTACCAGCAGGAAGGGATAAAGGGTCCACTGTGATGGCATCCAACTGCATAAGCACACAATACACCATTTAGGAAAAGCTGCTATAGGGACTGTATGCATTAAAGCCAATTTAGTGACAGAATTAATTTCTCATTCCACGTCTGTGAAGAAAAAAAAATATTATTTTTTTTAAATTCTTTGAGTCTTAACTTTGACAAGTTACTATCTTAATTTAGACACAGTAAAACCCAAAGATTTTGTACAAACTGCCACCCACTATAATTTCTCAATCGGTATATTAATGACAGGAAAAATAGAACAGTGTGGATTACTTTTCTACAAATTACCATCTGCAGAAATTAGGACGTTATGTCATATAGTGTGCTGCAATCACTAGAGCTTTTCATGTTTGATTATTACTGATACTTTATAAATATTCTAGTATACAAATATACCACAGTATATTTGATAAAAATAAGCGCTAATTGCAGAAGGCTCTTGCTTCAGCTTTTCAACAGCTAAATACCAAATGTATTCATTCACATTTAGTGATTATTTTGGAGACATTCACATTTTTATTGATGAATCTGAACCACTCTGAGCACTCTATGGCTCAGCTTGATTCAGTGGGAGGATTTCTGTCTCTGCATTCGTCTTGTTTGTAACCACTGAAACTCACGGGGAATTTTCAGGTTCAACTGCAAGGCTAGGATAATTATCATTGAGGATATTAGAAGACAATCTGGTTTGATTCCGAGTGGTTTTTTTGCAAGAAGGCATTATTAATGCCATTGTAGTGGTTCATATTTACATTGATAATTCTGACCCCTGCAACTCTTCCCTTCCACTTAACAATGCTACATATGCATTATGTTCTGCAGCATCAAGTAGCACACCATTCTCCTATTCCTGCCCATCTATCGATGGCTTTATTTTCTCCTATTGAGATGTAAATTAGTTCTTATGAATTTATGTATTTTTTTCCCGTTTGCACAAATAGTAGAAAATACTGGTTTAAGAGTACTTCTTACCTTTATTGCCAGTGTGATATCTGCATATGCACAAAATCCTCCACCTTTGTCACCTGAACAGTGATGAAATCCACCCCCTAAACATAAAAAAAACCTTGAAGAGGTGAAAAGCTAGATGCTAAGGACTATAGATGGTCTTTGCAAAGAGACAAAGACCATTGATGTCAGGCACTTTTCTTTCTTTAGCAAATACCATGCCTAGAGCTGTCAGACTCCTACCTAGCACCACTAAACATCTCACGGGGTTTCTGTAGGTACCTTGTGTGGGGCCTACCAGACCATCAGGGAAAGGATCTGCAGATGCCCAGTTTAAAGGGAATGGTCCCTTTCATCTAGCAACCACCCTAAGAACAGAGAAACGTACATATGTACTAGTGGTGCCTCCAGGACAAAGCACACCACTGGAAAAGCTCAGCTTCCCCAAGTGTGCCGACCTGCCCTGGGTTCCTGTATCCCAGGCAGCACATCCTAATGAAACCAATTAACAGCACGGGGCAGGTGGAAAGGACATGCGGAAAGTTCTTCTCTGTGCTGAACACCGGCTCAAAAAAATAGCAAACTAAGAACTATGGTATTACCATCATTTGCACATGCCATTGTCTTTTACAAACACTCAGACCAGAAGAAACTTTAAGAATTCCTCTTTAAAACACAAACATACACACTCTTTACACCAAAAAAGTACTTTGACCTCCCCTTATATTTTTATACAACAAAGCAGAATTTCTTACTGAGAAACCCACTACAAATATCTGAGCAAGCAATTTAACAAGCTCACTTCAGAGATCAGTAAACATGACAGGCTTTTGGGTTTGTTTTTAATGTCTATTTAATTTTTAGGGTTGGATATTCCCGTTGTAGAAGATGAAGATGTGTGTAAGAAATAATGGAAAAATCCCAGAATTCATGAGCTCTATGAAAACAATAAGCTACATCTTACATGACACAAAAAAGCGCTTCAACAGTTTATTGGTTTTGCATTGCTGTTTGCTATGAGAAGGAGAGGATATTTATATTCATGATTCATTCATTCCAGTCTTTTTCAGGAAAAACTGCACAGCACAGCTAAAAATAGACCTTAATTGTACAGCCCTGCTCTCCAGCATACCAACCAATCCCTTCATCTGGCATAATCTATAAAGTAGATGATTATAAATCAATGAAAATTACTTCACAATTTAATGAAAGTAAAGATTTTATTGAAATATTTACATTTACCCCCACATCTTTCTTCTTAATTCTTTTTTCACACTACTTCAATTCAAATACTTTTCCTTATATGTGGTATCATATCTTTATCAGTTATCTTTTTTTCTTGCAAAAAAAAATATTTTATTTATTTATAAAACTGCAATAAGGGTGATAGTGGATGAGAAAACAAATCCAGTACTTTTTCCATTTTTTTTCCTTTAGAGTTGATTTTAAACACAATCCAGTCACTTTCTGTTGTTATGAACAGAACACACATCATGCTAAATGAAAATAACACGATGTTAAACACACTATTTCAAAGTATCATTAATGCGCTATGTTTGTACTTACCCACATTGATTGCCCAGCCTCTATCAACAGCAAGTTTTCCTGCCTTAAGAAAACGACAGTGAGAACTTCATGAACGAACAAGGCAAACATTTAGCACCGTCTGCTTCCATCCCAAACGCAACTCTTGGCATCCTGACATGCCCATTGAATTTTCATATGTTTTACCACTGCACATCATTCTGAATCAGATCTCTGAATACAAACCATACAAAACTATCCCCAGCATAATTAGTTGAAAAAAATATTTGATCTCTCATCTGTATTTCATTCTCTGGCAGCTGAAGGGATCTAAACCTAACTGCGCTTTGCAGAGAACACCGACCCCTAGCAGACAAATGAAAAAGGGAAAGTACAAGCATTGGTAAGAATAAAAATAAGCAAGAATCTCCTAAATCCTTCTTATTCATGTAAAAATAGGAGGAACGTAAGCTCAAAATCCTGAAAATACAGATGAACATAGATTCAGCTGGGGGTGGGGACAGAAAAATGCTATACTGTGAAGTGTCCTGTGACTTCTTTTATTTTTTTAAAATTATATAACATGCATAGTATAGAATATTACCAACCTTCTTCCCTCCAATACAGAAAAACTGTACCTGTATCTCTCCTGTGAACTCAAATGACACTCAAGGAAGGAAAATAATTGACAGAGAAGAGATACACAAGGCTTAAACAAATTTGAATTGAAAAACCTGACTTACTTTGGCCAAGGAGAGTTAGGCAAGTGTTTAACTGCAGTACTCCTTAAGTGTCACATTAAAAAATAAATAATATATTACTAGCTATAATTAAAACAACTCAAAATAACAGATTATTCTTTTCCATAATCATGGAAAGAACATATTACACATCATACATGAAAGGAAGTTTGGACAGCTGAGCATACTTCATCACCACTATTTATATTTGAACAGTTCTAATTTAGTATTAAGAAAACTACTGGGAAGGTAATCATGCTGTTATGAAGGTGCTAGCTTACACAAATTAGATCTTGCGAAAAAGATTGTAGTTTCTGAACTATAAAAGCCATTAAGTCACAGGGAAAGCACATTACCTGCAATTTAGCATACTTCCTAGGGATCCCTCACCAAAAACCAATCTTCCCTCATTGCTAAAAAAAAAAATCATTAAAAAGTACAGAAACACAACAGGAATTTTCCTGATAACCAGGACCATCAGGAACAGCAGAAGATTCTACTTCTGACTTGTACTGTACAAATTTTATTGTCTGATGAGTCAAAACTGCTTTTAAAGTACACACCTATTTCCCCATAATGAAAAATAAAGAAGGTAAAAAAATAACAGCATATGGCATCAAGATCATTCCAAAAGTGACCAGTGATGTCATCAGCACTTCAGAAGGCATGATACGAAGACATTAACAGACGACTAGCTCTTCTACATGACCACATTTATAACTAGTGAACACACACTTATGAATTAAAGATAACACAAACACAATGAAAAACATCACAAAACTATATAAAAGTATTGACTAGTTCAAACCATGTTGAAATAGATTTCACACACATGTGCTGTCAAGACCTTCAAGAAATATCAAAGGTAGAATATTAGGAAACTCTAGACTTCCCATTTCTTTTTTTCTTCTACCATTTCCTTCCTTCCTCATAACTACTGTACAGAAGGACAGCGTGGCTATGTTAAGAGAAGACTCTGCGTGTTCCTATTCAGACAGGACTTTGCAGACCAAAATTCCTCAACTCAATATCCTCTACTGACTGCATGCAGAAATACCGCACTGAAGGGACAACTGACCAGGTGTCTGAACTGATGCTGAAGGACTACATGGAGACAGAACGGAGCTACTTCTTTCTCTGTCAGCGACAGCCAAAAATTTTTAAGCACCTTGCACTATATAAACCATATAAAACCAGAATTCTTTCTAGTATTCCTCAGTCTATAACATCAGGTTTTAAAAACAAACCAAAAAAAACCCCAAACCAAAAAAACCCACAAAACAGAAATAAAGTCAAAGTACCCCCAAACTTCCCAGCAGTCCCTTGAAAGCAAGACGACTACACAGGTATCATCAAACTCAGCCTGGTGCTATCTCCAGCTCCTGCTGGTAAGTAGCCAGCAGAAAGTGTCCCAGGTGGCCTGTGTAGGTTGCATCAGGGAGATGCTCCGTGTTCCACCTCGATCATCTCCACTTTTCCCAGTTACCACCTACTGAAGGAGGTAGGACTTTTTGTTATCTAGCCAATTTCCATAATCCAGTAAGTCTAAAGATTTACCCAGAACCTAGCACGTTCTTTTCAAATTCATATACTCAAATTGTCCTTAAAGGTTGGTTTAACATTTTCAGTAGTTTATCTGGTTTTCTCACGCTCATGCAGGCTTTCAGGCTTCAACAAAAGCACCAGACATTGCTACACTGTACAAACACTTTCACAGATTTCCTTACCTCACTATTCTTTAAGTAACACGTACATCCAAGAAGACAGAGCAACACAAGAGAATTAAAGTAGAATTAGGAAATGGGATTTAAGAGGTGAGAACAACAACAGCTGGAGAAACAGAGTCCAAGGTGGGCAAGATACATACAACTTTTATTTTATACAAGACAGCCATTTCCCACTACTTTTTCCAACTAGAATTGTGAAGAGCTCCATTACATCAACACTCCATTCCCCATTATAAATAATAAAATGCACCAGTTTGCAACACAGCTCAAACCTATACTCAAACTTTTTTAAGAGCTCCAGATTTTTAAATGTGTACGACCAGTGTTTTGGATATTACAAAGGGAGGTAAGGTGACATGCTTAAAACAAATCACGCTGTTAAAAGATGTTGCTGAATCTTAAGAGTAGATATTTAAGTCCAATCACAAGGTGCCCAGTCCATTTGATTCCTTTCTCTACTTCCTTTCAGTAACAAAAACCAACAACTGCCAGAGAATTACTTTTACATAAACACTTGCAAATCCAGCAGGTGGATGAAACACAGATTTAACAACAAAGTACTAAAATACTGAAAAAACTTGCCATTTTTTTCAGACAAAGAATAAGGCATTGAGTAGTTCTATCATTAAAAAAGTAAATATAACAGAAAAGCAGGATATCTCACCTTGCCTTAAAATCTGCTAACAACTGGCTCTCTACTTTCATTTCACATAGTAAAACCCGAGGGCGGAAACTTAACAGTGCCCAGATCCACTTCAACCACATACAAATGACAGTTGCAACAGTTAACCTCACATCAGCCCCACAAAATTAAAGAAAACTTGGAAAACTGCTTCACCAAACTTTTGGGCTGGCCCACATCATTCTCACAGGTCAGACTCACAGACAGATTCAACCTTGTGTTGAAAGGTTGTTTCTGAAAACCGTATTGCACTGCTTTTTATGCACTAGTCACAGCAGAGCTCTTTAGATTATTTATGCCTTTAATGAATTCTTGATACATTCACAAAGGGAAGCATTTAAAAATAAGAAACCTTGATTCCAGTGCTCAGATTACTAAGTACCTACGTTCCTGTTGACAGAAACGGGAAGCTACCTACTAGCCTATTTCTGAAAATAATGCCATTACTTTATCATTTATTTATGGCTTCCCTCACCTTTAATATCTAGTGGTTGCAATAAATTGTGTTCTCATATCTAGCACAGATGTATTCTGAAAGGTTTGCCAACCCACAGAATAGTGTTCTTCAAAAATTGGCTTCAAACAGATACAGAAAAAGCAATATGGGCTTCTATCCTTTTCACATGCAACAGCAACCTTCAGGAAGAGTAGCTAAAATGCAGCAAAGATCTATTTGTACTATAATATTAATGATTTCAGATAGGATTATTTGTCTTCAATTTATGTAACTGTTACAGCTCAGTGCCTGCGAAGAGAGATCGGGACTGTCACCATCTTCTCCCAGCACCATGCTGTACAGTTTCTGAACTCTAGCTCTAATATGACAAGGAATGATAAAAAGGGCAGAAAAGGTTCCATTAGTTACTGGTTTACAATTAGGAAGGCATCTTTTCCTCAATACATGGTTTAAATAACTCATTCCTGGCTCCAGCTATTAACTGTTTTCTTACCTCCTACTTCCTCAACATCTCTAATGGCAGTTCTCAGGCAAAATTAAATGTCTGGCAACACTTACACAGCTCTCCTGACCAGAGCGCTCATTTAACTAATTAGAAAACAATTCTGTTAAGCTGAAGCAGGCTACGTCTCACTCAAGTTCTGCCGAGCTGCTTATGTAGTATTTACAATAGAAGAAACAGATAAACTAATCATTAAAATGAGCAAGCTCAGACAATTTTTAAATTTAAGAGAAACCAAACAAACCATGCATCTCTTCCCATACAGTACCAAGGCCATTTGGTAAATTTGTGCTTTAAAAATAGCTTCCATTTTGTCAATTTTGAAACCTCCCGTTCCTAGAATTAGCCTGTATTTGTACTCTTCAAAACTAATTCAGTTTCTGTATGTGCTAGCAGTCATGCCATATCTATTCATCGTTTGCCCAGGCTGCTCCTTACTGTCTCTGCTGCTTCTACAAATTAGGGACCGTAAAATCAGGTCTCTCCTTCACCTTGGTAGCTGCTAACAAGCGACAGACTTTGCTCACCTTTAGGACTGTACATTAACTCATTCCCTCTACGGGCCTCCGGGGCTCAAGCCTTTGAGTTGTCCAAAATATCAAAACACACAGTTTTACACTGTTTTGATCAATGACTGTAAATACAGTAAGAGTGAATCAGGAGCACCTTACCATTATTGTTCCTCCTGTCTGGGTTCGTAGAGGTTTCAACACTTTTCGCTGAACAACAAAATTGGGAAGAAAGGCAACTGGTGGAATTTCCGTGATTGTAGCCACAACAAATGACCACTACAAGAGGGGAAAGAAGTTCCAATTAATGTAGCCTGTCTTAATGGTGACATTTCGATCTCTCATCAGTTGCTATTTATTGGAAAGGAGCTCACAGGTGCTTCGCAAGATTTTTAATATTTTTAGATGGAGGTGACCACAACAGTCCTCAATAGTAACTACAAATAGGTTCATCCTCAAGTTGTTAACTATAAAGAACCATCACTTTCAATCACCATCACCAGTTTTTTCAGATTTTAGTATCAAATGGTAATAAATCAGCAATTTTTCAGCAAGCTAGTATTTCAGAGTATCTAATATCCCTAGGATTGGGAGGAAGAATTGTAGAATGTCCTTCAGCAGTATTAACAGCAAGCTACGCTGTTCAAACCTAAAATATCTTCTCCCATGTCAAGTCAAAAGCCTATACCAAGGAGAAATGAAAAACAAACAAACAGACAATTCATCTGAGAAGTTCAAATACTTAGGTGAACACACAGTGCAAATTTTAGCATGGAGAACTGATTCAAATTTATTTAGCATATTAAACACTGCTGGAAAATGGTTCAAGGAAATGTTTTGTTCAAAAGCCCTATCATCAAGAATATGATTTGAAGGTTAGAACACAAAATATTTGCAATATGTAAATGATTTTTTTGCAAACACGCAGATTACTTCAAAGAACTTCCAGCAGCATTGCTAACAGCGATACGATTTCTAAATATATTTCGATGCATAAGTCACAAGCAGGAATAGACCTCTTCATCTAATACCAAAACGTTCAGGTACCAAGAATTGTGAATTTGACAACCTGTACAAAGATTCTGACAAGATCCTATTTTCTTCAGCATTAGAAAATTTAACTAGATTCAGTACCTTCGTTGCCTGATTACCATTAGCTGTTTACAAATGACAGGATGTGCAAGTGGTCAATTTTAACCGAATATAATCGCATGCCAATTTCAGGGTCCTCTGATATGCAACAAAAACTTAAGCTACTTTGGTGTCCTGGTTCTGGCAGGGATAGGGTTAATTCTCCCCAAGAGACAGTATTCCATGCCATGTGAGCCACGCCCTCACTGAGCTGCCGGGGGAGGGGGCAGGAAGTCACCGCTTATAAGCGGGCTGGGGCGTCCCAGGTCCGGTCGGTTGAGCGGGGGTTCTGTAATCATGTTTGTATATTCCTTTATTTGTGTTATTGTTGCCGTTTTTCTTGTTCCCTCTGCTGTTCTGGTAAACTGCCTTTGTCTCAACCCAAGAGTTTTGCCTTTTTCTTCTGATTTGTCCCGTATTGGGAAGATCTGAGCAAGCAGCAAGTGGTTCTTTGTTGCCGTCTGAGACTAAACCACGACATTTGGTTTCCCAGTTATCAACGTTTCAACTACAAAGTCCTACGGGGTAGGGTGGAGGGGTGGCATTAGTCAAAGTTCTGAAGTACTAACTGTATTTTGTCAACAGTTCGTTTTAAGCTCTTACTAGTTTTATATTTGTAAGACATTGTTCTGTTATCATACTGTCAGCTCTCCATCTTTAACGGAGCGCTTTAGTTATTTCGTAATACTGTCAATCTTGATCCAGTCCTCTTGCAAGATACTTTAGCTTTTAAACAAGCATAATGTAAAAAAAACTAGATTTAATCCTGTTGCTCTAAAATGGAATTGAAAAGGTCACATTTGGATAAAATACATTTTGATCTCAAATATGAAGGATGATAACGAAATTTCAGAAAGTTTTAACAGTCACTGCTTCAGACTTAGTTCGTTACCGTGTTTGTGTAATTCCTAACATACAGGGAAGAAGCCGTTTGACAGTGAGGAAAGTCTTGGGGTTCAAGAATGCAGCTATAGACTAATGAAAATGCTTCTCGAAAACCACCACTATAACAACAAAGAATTATATGGCCTCAAACTGTGGCAAGTTTTCTGCTTTTTTCCTTCAGTGTGCTAATTTTGTTTTCCAACATTTCCTGCAATAAATTCGCAGAACAGCTACGTATTTACTCGCAAAAAAAAAATCAAGAGGAATTGTTTTTATATAATTGTATACTTTTTTATGTTGTAAAAATAAAAAATTATTTTTAATAGATGAGGACTACATTAATTACATTTTCCAGTTGGCTTCCATAACACAAGGCTTCACAAAGATTAGTTTCCTTTGACAGAAAACAAACCCTTTGAATTTTCTTAAATCACTACTTTTTGCATTCAAATTGCATATATTAGAATAATATCAGTTACTATTTCTTTTAGTAGATACTCGCTCTCACCCAGCCATCATCAAGTTACTGATTCTCTAGAAAAGTTTTGTAGATATGCAATTATGTAACTTAACAGAAATTAAAACTTGGTCTGGATTCAGAAAAGAGTAATAATCATATATAAACACTATTCAGTAATACGCCTTTACTTATTCTTTATAGTTGTCAACTCCATTTAACTCTTTACTGCTAATATCATAAGATTTTAAATTATTTACTTTGATTCAGATAAATTACTCAATGTATGAATTTAAGTTTCAATGTTTTTAATAATTTCACTCCCTGTTTTCTCAGAAGGAGTAAAGAAGTCAGGTTAACCTTTAACCAGGTATATTTCCCTTTAATACATGCCTCCTACCAAATTAACTGCTAGGCAGTATCATTAAAGGTGGATAGAGCGTAACACCATACCAAGATGTTACAACCAAAAAGCCCCAAAACCAAAGTGAAACAAACAACAAACCCAACCATCTTCAAGAGTTCTTAATTTTCCCTGCTTAAGCCCAAACTCTTTAAAAACACATATACTTAATGAGGATATTCTTGCAGGACTTCACTTAAAAAGTATTATTACCATTAACTTTAACTCCTTAACTATAAAAACTCTTCTTAGGACGGTTAAATGACTTTACAAATTACTTAGAATTATTAGTGCTCAAGGACTACAAGTTAAACTGAAAACCTAATATTAGGAAGATAACGGTAAAGTAGTTGCTTTTATGCTGATACATCCTGGATTAATACGAACAGCACATTAATGATCAAAGTCAACCTCTGATGTACTGCCTTTTATGTTATGCATTCACTGCATTCCAGCATTTTAAAATAGCCAGCAACACATGAATTTTTTTTTTTTTTTAAATATGCAATTTTGTTCTTTAATATCTAAATTTAAACTGCGTTTAAATCTTTGAGAAGTTCCTGGAGCTAGTCCCAGCTTCAAGAGAAAATTCATGGACTTACTTACAAATCCAGATCAAGAAACTAATGTGATTTTTTTTTTTTTTTATTTAGAAGCTTGCTTGGGATGAAGCTATTTGGGTCCATCTTCATTAGATAAAGAAAGTATGTTTTTAGCTTGAATCAACAGAAGATAAAATGATAAAGGACAGTAGGAAGCTTGTAATTATCACAGAAGTTTCCAGATGAAGGCATGAATACACTATTATCATCAGGAATAAGAGACTTGGTAGAAAGCGATGATAGCCAGGTCACACACCCAAGAACACCAACCAGCCAAAACGCAGTTTTGGTGCATCAATCTCCCAGCCAATGAGTTGGAAATATTTAAAGGAAAGAAACAAATCACTGTTAACCACACACTACCTTAGCCTTCAGAGGTTTACTAGTTGCTTTAGCTGCAGAGAACGCCCCACAGCATTTGTGCAGCACTGTAAGTCCTGAAAGCTGTCAAACCGTGTTCCCCATGACCAAGTATTCTTGTTCAGTGTTTTCTCCAAACATACTCAAATATCACTACCTTTAAAATAACATTTTTATATATTCCTACAGACCTTTATCTGACACATTACCATTTCCATGAAAGTTTAGGTAAAAGGGATCAAATTCGTTTATCTGCTCTCATGACCTTTTAAATTAACATCTTACAGCAAACCACCATTCACCTTCACAAATTTTTCACCAATGAAGTCTGAAAAAATTGAGCAAAGAAAAAGCACAATGTAGGGAGCAAAGAGAGACAACAGATGACAGCACAAGAACTGCATGAACTTAGGAACTGGACAGGGGAATTTTAAGCACCCCTGAAGGTGCCCATTTCATCCAAACCAAAACCACTCATTTTCAGCTGCCAAGACACCTCTGGTCACTAACAGAATCCCAGAATGGTCAGGGTTGAAAGGGACCTCTGGAGATCATCTAGTCCAAGCCCCTGCCAAAGCAGGGCACCCAGAGCAGGTTGCACAGGAACATGTCCGGGCAGGTTTGGAATGTCTCCAGAGCAGGAGACTCCACACCTCTCTGGGCAGCCTGTTCCTGTGCTCCACCACCCTCAAAGTAAAGAAGCTTTTCCTCAGGTTGAGATGGAATTTCCCATGTTCCAGTTTGTGCCCATTGCCCCTTGTCCTGTCGCTGCGCACCACAGTCTGGCCCCATCCTCCTGACAACCTGCCCTTTAGCTATTGCTGAGCATTGATGAGATCCCCTCTCAGTCTCCTCTGCTCCAGGCTGAACAGCCCCAGGGCTCTCAGCCCTTCCTCAGCAGAGAGATGCTCCAGTCACCTGATGGTGTTCGTAGCCCTCCACTGGACTCTCTCCAGTAGTTCCCTGTCCTTCTTGAACTGAGGGGCCCAGAACTGGACACACTGCTCACCAGGGCAGAGCAGAGGGGGAGGATGACCTCCCTCGACCTGCTGGCCATGCTCTTTTTAATGCCCCCCAGGAGACCACTGGCTGTCTCAGCCACAAGGGCACATTGCTGCCTCGTGGGCAACTTGTTGTCCAGCAGGACTCCCCACGTCCCTCTCTGCAGAGCTGCTTTCCAACACAATGCACGCAGCCCAAGATGCATTCTGTGCTGGTTTATCTGAACACCTCAAACAGCCAGAAGTATCACAAGCCGAACCAATTATTTGAAGAGCCTGGTCCTCCTGCCCTCCCACCCCCCTCCCCAGGCACACGGCCAACACCACCACACAAGAAACAGGCTGGTACCTCTGGCCTCTTGGCAAGAGGCAAAGCACACAAACCCTTGAGCACCATCAACGCTCCCTATAATCACACCAATCCACTTTTCACTAGGCATAAAAATTTACATTACTAATAAAGTAATTAACTTTTTTTTTAAACCTACATAATTTGCACATATATAGAACAGATTAAAATTTGTAAGTCCAAATGACTGATCACCTGTTTCAGATCACTTTCAGAAAAGCACTTCTTGCATTCCACTGATGCCCAAGCATTATCCTCATGATTTGCATTTCACTATTTGCTCACATTATGTTATCATAGAAATTCTTGTACATAAAAAAAAGATTCAAGTGAAAGACTTCTATAGTCTGAAACTAGCTTAAAACTCACTGCCTATCTCCTTCCAAAATTTCAGAATGCTGATATGCAGGAAATCATTATTTTATGGAACACTAGAAAAAGGCAGTAAGTGGAAAAGTACTGCAAGCAAATTATCCAAAGTCCAGTAATTACCTTAGAGATCTAAATTCTTCAAAGGAATAACTGAGGGACAATCACCTCATTTCAAAAATCCAGATTTTGTTGTAAGGACTAATCATGTTACCTGAAGCAGGGAAAGGGGGAGACCTTTCCTTCCAACGCAGAACTGATTTGCAGGAGTGTTTGATCTACTTTGTGTATACCATTTTGTTTCTCTCCAACCAGCTCCCAGCCAGCTTCTTCAGCTGCTGCTGACACACCAACCACCACCCCTTCTTGCAAGCATATGGAATTTCCTACCACATTCATGCTCAAATTTAAAATGAAGAATACTCAAGTGATCCATTATTTTAAGAGACCTAGGCATTCCCAGAAACACAAGCACCTTTGTAGTGTTCAGAGCTGATCTAACACAAAACCATGCCATTTATTGGTAGATTTGTATTTGGATTCAAAAAAGAAATAGCATAGCAGACTTTGGATAAGGTGATACAGAGGATACCTAGTGCCTTTTCACGTCTAGCCATGTTATTTTTCATTTGCAACTAAGCACTTTTATCTTGACTGCTTGGCAGGAATTTGCTGGCACGGCCAATGCAAAATCTTCCAGTTTCTACCGTTGCAGGAAATATTCTCTCAAGAAAAGGGAAACGAGACACACAGTTAATCGCATCTGAACGCAGACGACAGTACTGGTTTTGAACACCAAGACACAAGTTATACAGACAATTCCCTGTGAAGCCACTCCGTAGGTTCTAAAAATCTTATTACGGTATTCCACACTGAGCTATGCACATTACACCCTGCTTCAAAGAAGTGATTCAGTAAAAAGAGGTGGGTGGTTCTATGGAATTAAACATCTCAATATCAAGAATAGCTGCAATAAGATCAAATCTAATGATGTACAAAATTGCATGTAACTTTATAGCACAGACCGAAGAAGTGTAAGAGAACTCAGAAAAGGAACAGGCGTGACAAAAGAACCCTTACACAGAAAAATAAAACACTCCAGAAATAGCAATACAAGGACTCTTGCACTGTGGAAAGACAAAGATGACTCAAAATAACTTCTTTTGAATTATGAAATGGAAGATTATTTCTCATATAAATCCATTCTCTGCCTTCCAAGTAAAGAGTTGCAAAATGAAAGCAATGTCACCTGCACTCATCTACTATCCAATTTCACCTACAGATGACTGAATATATTCAGAAACAGAGATCTCGCATGTTTATGTTTTAAAGTCAGACTGAAGCTTAACAAATGGATGTTTCATTTAGAAGTACCCAATGAATGCTCTTTATCACTTGTGAATATGTAATCCTGTATGAGCTGGTATACTGGAAACCTTCACACACAGATAACATGCAAGGTTATGCCCCTACATTGATCTTTCAAAACTCTCCATATCCCACTGACACAGGCCGTGCCTAAGTATGAAGCCAGTACTTCCCTCCACAACAGAATCTCTACAAGGATGCTCTTTCGAGATTACGTAAACCCCAAACCCATACAGCAATCCTTGCATTAAAAAAAAGCATTCAATAACGTACCCCATTTTAGTGGTCTCCAATGTATTTTCAATTTCACAACCTTATTTTACTAGCGTAAATCAAAACTTACACTTTTGAAGATTAAAACCCTGGTACTAAGGAGAATATTATTTACACCTCAAACATTGAAATTTTCCTTATGTTGATTTAACTTTCCTGAAATATCATTTCAGGTCACCTATATAACATGGTAGACCCTCTTTCCCCTCCACCCCTCTACAGTGTGAATTGCCTACTATTTCTGTTTTTCTTTCAGTATTCTCAGTGACAGTGTTATCAATGTTATCAAAATACACCATTCTATAACCTGTAAAAGTTGATTCTATAACAAACATAGTAGGATATTTGTTGCCTTTGACACTAATTCTAGATAGTTTGCTTGAAAAACACATTAATAAGTACAGCACCTTTAACTTATTAAGGTAGCGCCTTGTGTGAACAACCAAGAGATCTTCATCAGTGGCCTCCCGTGCCTGTACAATCAAGTCATCTGCAATTAGT
Source organism: Alca torda (assembly GCA_008658365.1). Lineage (NCBI taxonomy): Eukaryota > Metazoa > Chordata > Aves > Charadriiformes > Alcidae > Alca > Alca torda. The sequence continues at coordinate 23,031,818 of CM018086.1, read as the reverse complement.
TTTTCTTCTGAAACAGGAGAGAAATAACAATTGGCATTGTACACCACCGCTTAACGTCCCATATTCCACCCTGCCACAGAAGCTACTTCAACCTTGATGTAATAACTTCCTCTGTAATGCAAAGCACTGAAACAACTTTTGTCTACTTGGTGTTTACAAATTTTCCCAATACATTCCCTCTGTATGTGTAAGCTATTAAGTTAGTGTGTATATGAAAAATATTGTTTACAGAAAGTTTTCAGAGTGTAATGATGGTAAATTCTTGTTTAAACTAAAAGAAAAGGACATGGAGTGACAGAGGATGGACAGACACAAAAGAATCCTTACAGTCTAGGGCTTGATAAACTGGGGAAGCCACGGTGCTCATACCATCAAATATTCACCACTCTAACATGCTTTAAGAAATTACACACTTGACACTAGTATTTAATTCCCTAAATCAGTGGAGAACAAAAAAATAATCAAAATTCAAAACAAAATAATTGCTTGGATGTTCATGGAAGCAAACATTTACACTTAATTAGGATATTTCTGTCACACCCCTACCTCCATTTAATTTCAAGAAATACCAATGACCAGCTGTTAATTCTTCGCTTTAGAGACCAAGGGATTTTAAAACCTAGTTTTATAAGAGCAAGTTACAAAATAACAAGTTACAAAGATTTCAGAATGTGATCAAATACCTTGAATGTATAGATCTGGGTATACTTGCCAGAAAGTTTAAGTTAGGGTCAACAGAAAAACAATCAAGCAGTGTATGAAAACAATGCTGCTTTGCATATCACTACAAACAACAAATATAAGGCACCACACTGATCTCCCCAGACAAATTTTGATATTTAACTGCTGCACAGCCACAGTCTTCTAAGACTACCTTTTCTCGAATTTATACTTGGAGGAGGAAGAACACAACCCACAAACGTGAGAGATTTTTGTTCTGAAGTGTTATACAAGAGCAGCACCTGCAACGATATTTGTTTTGGCAAGCTCCTGTTTCTCCTGACTGAGGCTTGAGAAGCTGATTCATCAGCATCAGAAGGAAAGCCAAACATGCTAACAGTTTCATTCTTGAGGCAGGAGAAAGTAAGCGTAGAAAGATTTTCACTGGTGATTTTCTAGAAGATGATAGGGAACAGTGTAGGTCAGCTGTTGGCAGGAGCTGCTACCGAGCCAGAGAAAACCAGGAGCACCCTGAGGCATCCTGTGGCTTCCTTCTCCTTTACAAAACAAGGAGAGTAAAATGATTGGGAAAACCAATTTTCTGTGAAAGACTGAGAGTAAATAGTGGACACTCCACACAGAAAACAGCTGGAGGAAAAGACTTTACACAGAGAAAGAGCAGAAAGGCAAAGGTTTTGATTAAGAAAATGGTCATGGAACCCAAGACTTAACTATTTAAGGTTGTTCGAGGGAAGATCCAAAACTCAGCAACTAAACATAGCGTTAGAATTCGTTTAACCTTGGTTAAATGAATACAAGACAGCCTAAAGTTGGAAGGGCAATACTTAACTGCAAAAGTTCATCAGCTGAAGGAGTCATTAGGACCGCATAAATGGGAGAGGTCTGGCTCTCAGACAACCTTTGTCCTGGCAAGGAAAAAAGCTCTTTTTTTTTTTATAACTTGATGAGCAAGCTTAAACTTTAGATGAGGAGATGCCAAGATTTTATAAGCCCTGATCCTAACCTTGGTTCTTACATTTTTATTTCCTTACATGTATTTCTGCCTGTATCTTCCAATTTGACTAAACAGCAATAGCGAGCACCATCACAAAAAGTTCTACCTGTCACCAGAGGCATCCTAAAGCTCTTCCCAAACAATATCAGAATATCATGAAGTTGATAAAGAATGGATTATCCAAGCTGCACTGATCTTTCCACCTGAAGACTAAGTTACACCCCACAGCAAGCCAGTCATTAGCACCTTTAGTTTCACAAGCCACGAGGAAGGCCCCAGTTCTTGCTGCACCAGGTGTAAAGCAATGGAAGGACAAGGCTGTGGGAACTAACAACCTGCAGTTCAGGCCTTGCAAGCCGAACCCTTTGCAAGATTGCAGCAAACACAGGAAGGATTTCCCATTCACTGCTACGAAACTGAAGTCTGTGTTCTCTTTACAGATCCAGGCTTGGTCCTCAAAAGAAAGATGAAACTGGAACTGCATATGGCGGCTATCCTCAAGAGGAAACTTAAAGGAAATCTTGTTCTCATAAATTAATCTAGAAGTGAAAGAAAGTGTTTGAATCATTAAAAACCTGTTGAGTATCAAAACGTAGCACCCTGAGCTATGTCCACAAGGCTCCAGCATTCTGCACCTAACTCGGGCTAGGCTGAAAGTCAAGGCTTTGGTGCTCACTTCAGAGGTGGGAACAGTTCTCAAATATCCCCTGTGGATGTTTGCTGTAAAGGCCAAGCAATGAAATTCCGCTCACTTCACGCTTTCATTCAAATCCCAAAGACCAGAAATATTTTAAGACGGACTAAGACATTGCTATGCTCATGCTTCTCCTTACCCCATTTTACTCATAGTCTTGCAAAGCTCTGGGCCAGAGTGAAATGAACCAAACTACTTACTCTGACTAGTATTATTCATGCCTGTGGGGAGAGCAGACCATTTAACAAGCTTGAATTTTCCATCACATTTCAGGAGTTTCACTCTGCACAGACACCATGACAGAGCTGAAACCAAAACTGTGGGTTTATTTAGTGGAGCGGGCTAGAACATACATTTTCAAAGGACTGTGGAACAAACCTTTGTATTAAAAAGCCCCTGCTGTAGGATGTTTGCTCTAACATTACAATTTCATCTTTTAAATATTTCATAGGCAAGATCTTCAACAATACATAACATGTGAAGTTCAACTCACCTCAGAAATCCTACAACCAAATTAACTTGCTGAGATTTAAGTCTGCAAATATATAAGAATATTCCAAATATGATTAAGGAGCATAGCTTAAATCTACACAATGAGCAATGAAGATGTACAGTCACTATTATATTGGCAATTATTAACGTAAGTCTGCACTAACTACATAATTTCTATTAGCTTTTGTGCAAATGTCGCATGAAACAACATCTAGGAGGTACCTTCTGTTATTTTACCTTTCAAGAAATTGATTACTTTTCCCCATTTCCCTGCATCGAATGGATGCAGTTTCTCAAGTCCCATGAAGGTGATGTTGTAGTCTGGAGAATATATGATAGGCCAACATGCTGACGGAGCGTCCTCATACAACTCAGTTCTGTGAGGCCTTGAAAAGCAAAAAAACCAAAATAGTCACCATTTTTAGCAACTATTTACAAAGAAGTCAAATGTTTTTCACTAAAATCCCAAATTAAGAGTCCTTATTAATACCAACTTTACATAAAGAATGATCCTTGAAGATGCTATTTCCCATGGTTACTGAAGGAACCACCGGGCTGTTTAACTGCTCTTCAGCAGCAGGGGCAGGGAGACCCCTCACATCCCTCTCTGCCAGCCAGTACAGTTAAACCCTTGAACTAACAACCAGTACTGGGGAAAAAAAGAATAACGGAAGAACGCACATTAATGAATTATGCATACAAAGCTCACTACACACATTAGTTAATGGAAACATTTACTTCTCTCCCCTCATCTTTCCAAACTCATCAGGCAGCACCCGTGTCTTAGAAGGTACACCCCATTTTACAGATGACATAACCTTCAACAAATACCTTACGAGACTCATGTTTTAAAGTCTGCATCACAACACAACTGAAAGAAACCAAACCACACAGCTCCTGCACATGATGCTGATAAAAACACAAGGTTGGTAAGACCTCTAGGATCCTTTCCTAGGAGCAACAGATTATTTCATTCAGCAAAGTTCAGCCCAGGAAAAGTAAAGAGGCTTGGGTTTGTACCTGCATAGCATACAACCACAGGACGTGCCCTCAACTCTAGACCTCATGCCTCTAACCCTTACTCAGTACTTTCCCCCTCCAAATTCGCGTATTCTCCTAAACTCAGCGGCACAGCCAGCTCAGAGCCCTCCTTCACAACCCCCTCACAGGACCGGCAGGCAACGGTGTGCTCTGCGCAGGCTGGGTGTTGGTCACACACCGGAGTGCACACACACGCCAGCAGCCAGGCCACACCGAGAGGTGACTCTGTTCACACCCAGCTGTGGCTCCTCTGCCCCAAACACCGCGACACCGAGTTATGCTGAGATCTCTCTTGCTCCCCGAGATTTAGCTGAACTTTGCAAACGGCTCCGCGAGACAAGAATGGTCCTTTGTCAGGTGAACAATACAAACAGAAAAACCTTTATTTCCAGCCTAAATATGCTGAGAAACACCCTTTTAAAATGCAGTTAAAAACAAAACAACACAAAAAAAAAAAAACTAAACGGGAAGACAATGGAGGTTTTTCACCAGTCTACAGTCCCGACCCCACACACCGCCCACAAACACAACCGGCGCTCCCTGGATCCTTCCCTCGTCCCACCCCGCAATAAAAGGCACCTTTTGTAGGTGGCGAGCTACCACCCCGGGCACCGGCTCCTCTCCCGGCCTGCCGGCAGGGCCTCGGGGCGCTGGGAAAGGGACGTTTCCCAGGGGTCCCCCCCCGACCCAGGCCGGGCCCGGGCTCCCCCGGCGCACCTTGCGGCCCGCCCTCGGGCACGGCCGAGCCTCCGCCGTGCCGTGCCGCGCCGTGCCGTGCCGCGCCCTCCCGCCGCCCCGGGAGCCGCCCCCCACCGGCGGAGCCCCGGCCCGGCCCGGCCCGCTCCCTGTGCCGGCATCGCCCGACGCCCTACTCACATCCCCCCGCCTTCCGCGGCCGCGCTGCCCGGGCCGCGCAGGGGACTCGGCGGGCCCACACCGACAGCCCCGCCCGCCAAGGGGCGTGGTCAGGGGCATGACCACAGCATTGTGACGCGCGGGGCGCGGCGCTTCCGGACGGGGGCCACGGGGCGGGTGATTTTATATCAAGGGCGTGAAAGCGGCACCGCGCAAATGGTGTCATTGGTCAGGAAAACGTGATTCTCACTGTAAAATAAAATTAACGAGGTTCCAGGTGAAGAGACAGAGCAGGGCGGCAGCAGAATAAGGAAAACAAGGGTGAAATAGTGATGTTATTAGCTAGTGAAATATTATCTGGTTAGTTAAATAGTGATATTAGTTGGTTAAATCGTGATAATAGTTAGTTAAATAGTGATATTTAACTCCCCCATGGCAGGGCGGTTGGAATTAGATGCTCTTTAAGGTCCCATCCAACTGAAACCATTCCATGATAATCCAACGGAGCAGCAGAGCTCCCACTGATTTTGTCAGGCTGGGGTTCACCCCTGGAACACCATCTCTAAATTCAGGCACCCAGGAAAAATAAGCTAGTTTCAAGTCAAAAGCCAATTTCTGAGCGTACTTTACTAATCCAGCTTGAATGTATACATAAAGCATTTCTTAGGTGGTTGTACAGCTAAATCAATAATACCATCATGAAAAATGGTCCATGAATAGCAGCGATATCTATCAAACCAAGGATGAATGTACAGAAGCCCTCTTTTCTCATGAGGAATAATGTCTCGTTATGAGAGTTCCAGATAAAGATCTTTCTTCTTAAAATATGATGGCTTGGGCTTGGCATTCAGTTTTGATGGATGCCTGGACTTCACCTTGGTATTTATTTAGCAGCAGGGGGCTGTTATCCCAAGAAAACATTCCAACCCTGTGACATTATCTTTTAATTAACATTTCTTTTTGTTCTGGCCCTTTGTGCACTTGCCTCAGTATTAGTTCAGTGTATCTACCTTTTATTCCTTGTTACCAACTACTTAATGCTTGGTGCTTAATTGGGTTTTTGAGTGTGGTTTGGTTAACTAGATACAAATATAATGTGTTATTTCATTTTCATTTAAATTAAACTTAAATTAAAAATAAACTTGCAGATTAGTTTCCATATTTGTTAGATATTGTGAATTGGGTTTCATATGTGCTTTCCCATTAATTGCTCACATTTAAACTATGACACTCACACGTCTCCAAATGTAAAGTTTGCTTCATCGTTCCTTTTTTCACCAACCAAAAGTCAAACGTAAATATCAGCTCCTCTGTTCCAGATAGCCGTGAGGTCTGATGCTTTTGTTTTCCTCCTCTGGTGCCATAGTAAGCTGGATTCTTACCTGCAGGCTGACTCCAGCCCCCAATAATACCTTTTCCTTTCTGCGTCAGGGCAGAGACGGGCTCTCTTGGAGGCTCCCTAGGGAAGTGCTGCAGATTTACACTAGTGCCTCGTCACTCTTTCTGGGGTACGAGTCTTTCTGTCTCCAGCAGAAAAAGAAAAGAAAAAAGAAATACAATGAAGACGTGTACCTATTTCAGTGTAGGACACACTATTTACGATATTATAAATTAGAAAATATTGTTTATAGTATGTATTTACCATCTGGGCATTCTGTGATCGTTATTCTTGACATTCCAAGGAACTGCAGTTGCAGACACCGAAGATGTGACAAGCCGTCTGCGGGTGGGCACTCCTCACCTCAGAGGAGGTACAGTCCTGCTGCAGAAACACAGTTACTCTTGTTACCCCGATGAGTTTTTAACAGTTTTTAAACAAACCATATCGGGCATACCATTGTTGTTCAGTCTTATCTTTTTGGCTAGGAAGGTAATTACTTCCTCATGAATTAGGCCCAAGGTACACAAAAGAGACAGACCCGTGCTGGATTTTGGACATACTCCGAACTCCAGTTTTCTGCCAGCAGACTTTTAGAGGCAAAGGGGTTGGGAAACCTTACAGCGTGGTAGAAGAAACAGAGCTGAGGAAATAACAACACTTTTGCCTCACTAGTCACTTTGAAAAAAAGTTCTTTTGAAGAATATTTGGGGTTCTTACTATTTTATACAACATCGCAATATTTAAAACAAAGTGAATTTTTTTTCAAAGTTGGTCTGTCCTGAAATTGTATTTTAAATACGTAGAGTGAAATATTCTGATTTAAAAAAAAAAATCAGGCGCAAGCATATAATAAACTTTTAAATTAATATAAATCCACAAAATGTACTGGAATACCTGAATCCATACTTTTGGCTGAAAGGTATTTCTTTTAAAAGTTCTGTTAAGTTCTAATCTTCTCTTTACAAATTAGGAAAGCCGGCAACAAGCATAACTCAGCAGCAAATATGAGATGACTTAAGTCTCTCAGAAGAAAAGCCCATACTCATAACAAGCAGAAAATAGTTACAGACCATACAGAACCCACCTCTCTCTAAATTTCTTGGAATCCTTCAAAATTAGGCCCTAAATACACCATCAAAGTGAGAAAATAGATGAAAAGCAAGCCAGCTCATGCAGACAAAGGAAACGTTTTCTCCTTATACCGTTTTGCTTCTGTCAAGACAAAGTGCAACTTCAATGGTTTTGACAATCTTACAGATAACGCTGGGGTCCTGTGGTAAGGGAGTTTATTAATTGCTGCATACTTGAAAGCGCAGGCATATCATTGTTATAATAAATAATCAGCAGCCTACTAACTCCAAGGTCTGGCCTGTTTAACGTGTTCCTTGTCATCCAGGAGATCATTCATCTCACGTTGAAAATCATAAACAGCACCTCTGGGAGGACAGACTTCCTTCCAAAGACAAATACTTTTTTATAACGGGGCTCATGTTTGAAGTTGATTCAGATACTGGCCCCGTCGTTCTGGGGAACTCTTTCCAGGCCGTTCATGTGACTGGTCTCTTTAAAGTTCAGGGATCCACTTGTGCGGATCCATTTGAAGGTGGGTCCAGAGTCTGAATTGCTAGCAAAACCAACTTTTAGCAAACTGAAAAATGAGCCTGACTAATGTCCCATATAAAAGAGTCTGGCCAGTTGGGCCTGCCAGGAATTGTGCCAGTTTATTAAAAATTTTGTTCAAGTTATTTGTTGCACATTCATTCTTCAGTACACTGAGGGAATGTGGCAAAAGCCCTTCATCACCTTCTCAACCTCCCGTAGAACAGAAAATGACTTCTTAGTTCTGGTATTCCATGATCGTGAAATGACTTAAACATGATGAATGGTGAAATATGATAAGGGTTTTTCCACATCAAGTAACAGTGAAGTTAGAGACAAAAGTCAGCAGTAGCCAATTCACGATACTATGAAAATTGGGACAATGGATCCACTCATCCATAACCTGTATCAGTGAGGTAACCTTCAGATCACTTGCTTCACAGGTGAAGCAGTATGATGCCAAATTAAGAGTTGTAGCAATTTACTGTATTATTTTAACCTCCCAGAAACTTTCCAGTTACTGCCTGGAGCTGGAATAACGCGAGAGTTGGAATCTTCCCAGTAGGTTTGCTCAGGCCTGACCCGTGCAGCTACCTCCAAGGTCTTATCCCCATCTCTTGTCACAACAGCCTGTCCTCTATGGGAAAAAAATCAGTGTGCAAATCAGCTCATTTTGTTTCAGTTGTGAGATGCAGCATATCCTTCCTTCAAGGGCGAGACACCCTCAGAACCGAAATAAAAGCCACGTCACAAATAGTTTACTGTCAAACTCCTTTGAGTTGAGGCTTTTGAAAGAGGTTAACATGAAGAAATGTACTACAGATAAAATCAGGGATGAAACGCTTTTGAAGGAACATAAAGAAATGGGATTGTTATTTACATTGAGACTGACTTCTGTAAAATTTTTACTACTAACTCATTACATGAATTTCTACAGAAATTTTAATTAGTGCTTTTTAATCAGAAAATAATATTTTGAGAACCTGTGCTACTTTAATCTCTTTGATCCTGAGGGCTTTGATCTGCCACGTCATGACATGACTGAGATCAGGGATTTATTTCCATGGTGGGTAGAAAATGTGAAATTATTGATTCCTGTAATCCAGCAGAGCAGAAAAAGGTCCATGCTTTTCATAGCTCAGAAACTGATACAGTTTTCTTCCCTCACTGTTGCTCAGAGCAGCTGGAAATGCAAGGCCTGTATATTCCTTAAAGATACCATTATTCTCCTCGCAGTCTTGTCTTCACTCTTATTAACCTAAGTCCTTCTCCCTTGCTGAATTACATCGAACTGAAATCCTCAGTTTTTAAAACAATGGAGCATGATACCACTAACCACCACTTTGTGCCTTCACTGTCATGTGATTTTCAAAATGAGAGATGCAGGCTATCGCAACAGAACTCAGATTATACAAATCCCAGCAAGGGTTTATCCAAAATAGACTTTAAATGGCCTTTTCAAATTCACCAGAGGGACCCAGCTTAATGCCTTGAGCTGATAACCAGTGAAGGAAGCCATACGACTTGATTTACTCTCATACACTATAAACATCTGCAAGTCACTATCAAAATGGAGAAAATAATGTTTAGTACAATGAGGTGCTTTCCGAAGCAAGAAAATTTTTCTAGGAAGTGATTCATTTGCAGGTCCCTCCAGAAGTGCAGGCAGCTACTTTACACGGTGAACAAGAGCACAGGAGAGAAATACAATTAAGTTAATAACACAGTCTCTATTACTGCAAATTTGTCTCCAAATTAATTTGTGTCCACTCTCCTAGAGCATATTTGTGAATATATATATGGTATATAATTTTGTAATTTCATTGCCAATTACAGAGACAGCCTGATGTCTAGTACTCTAATAGCTATCCAAATAAAGTTTTCATTAATATTCAGTCCTAAGAACAACCAGATACAGAAAAACTGTTTCCATTTAATAATTAGCATGTTCAAGTGAGCACATTGAGTTGATATTTGCTGTGCTTTGATTTTTAAGTTCTTTGATAATATGATTGAGATTCAGTCAATTTACAGTATGCAAGAAAGTGGCGAAGTAAAACACAAATTTCTGTCCTGTATTTTCCAAGTACATTCAATAGAAATACATTCAGACATCTACTACTCAGCTGGGGGTAAAAGTATAATAAACATTGGCAAAATGTTTAAAAGTATACTATTGCTTATACTACCAGGAAAAGATTAAATATCAGATTTCATGACATCTTTTTGTTTCTGATGGCCTCGTGCACCTTGCCCATTAACAGTAACAATTGCTACAATTTTCAATGTAACAACTGCAACAATTTCCTAGTAATTAGTATTGGTACTTAATCGAATTGGGGGTGGAAGGGTGGCGAAGGAAATGCGGTTTTACAGAATATTTCTAAAGATATCAATAAGTAGAAAGGAGAATTCCCACTGGAATAAAGTCTAGGAAGGGACTAAAATGTCCAGCCCAACAGTCTCACGAGAAAAGATTAATAAGAATCATTGATATGTCCTTTATATACACACTACACATTTCTTGGCATTACAACATTCTTTAGAAAAGGTACTGTACAGTAAGTAAGGACATTCAAGCTTACGCTGGAAAACAAATACATGTGAAAGTTCAAGTTCCCTTGAAAGAATCTGCTCTAAAAACAAAAGTTAAACCAGATTTCTATATTAAATATATAGGGCAGTTATATTTGACTATTCCTTTGTTACAGGTTAAAGCCGGCACATAAAGCATAACCAGGAGCATGAATTTTCTGCCACCAGCAGCACAATTAGGACTTGCAACGAGTAGGAACACTTCTGGTATCCCAAGAGAAGTGAGGGGTTGAGCGCAGGAAGTGAGGTGGGGCTTGTGGGAAGAATCGTAACAATGCCTCAAGTGATATCCTGAAAGAATTTCATTATCAATATTTACCTGAGCACAGCCAAGAAAAGCAAAGGAACTACAACAGTATGAACGATTACTAAACAACCTGGCTTTACTCCAGGCTTTGTAGGTTTGATAAGCTCAGAACTATTCAGAAACTCCCCTTCAGAGTCAGAGGCCTTCAGACGAAATCCCTCCCTGGCACCATGAGATGTTTACACCTTTAGATAGGGATGTCATGCGATAACTAGATTGGACATTTTATTTGTTCTCAAATATCACGGCACAACTTAGAGGTGAATTATCAGATATTTGGCACTCAAACTATATTAGGCATCATGAATTAATATCATCATTCTGAATCGCTTGTTTTAGCAAACAAGCAGCAATCCAGCTCCGTATGGCTGGCATTACCGAACAGATGTTTCAGCTGCTGAATGACGATGATGTATGATCACAAGACGACAGACATGGTAAAACGTAGTTGAATAAGGCCACGCAGCTTTGAGCTAATTGCCCTACACTACTGCATTCAGCCAAACTGTCATTATTGAAGGAAAGAACTAAACTATTACACGAAGCAATTCAAAAGAAAAGTGGCATACATGGGGATGCTACGGATATCCAGCGTTTATTTTCAAAGGGCAAAGAACGCTACTTCAGGTCATGATGATGAAATTCCCTAAGGAACTTCCCAGTGGTATTTTAAAAACCCTTTTTCAGTCACTTTAAGCAATATTTTTTAAAAAATGGACTTAATTACTATTGAACCAGAACTGCATATACTGCTCACAAAAATTAGAGGGAGTAGACAGGGCTATGCAACAGTGCTTGCTCTGCCAGAAATCTAGGAAGTGAAGTGAAGATAAACCCCACCAGCAAGAAAAACAGAGTGCCAAAGGAGAGCCTGCATTGGTGCTACATGGCTACAGCACGACTCGGGGGTGCTCTGGTGGGTGGCCAGAGCAGCTGTCAGCCCAAATCTACCCAAAATTAGTTGTGGCAAATATTGCTGCATCACACTCCCACATCCAAGATGTGATCTGTGTTTATTTTCTGTAGAATGAAATAATATTTCTTAGCTGTATTGCAATAAAAATTCCTACTGGTGAAGAACCATAAGAGATATATATGCATGTATTTATATAAAAAAAATAATAGAAGTAATATGGGAACAAATATGGATGTAGTGCACCCTGATGTAATCCCAGTTTAAGAAATACTTGCTTTTTAGAAAGTATCAAAACCAGGGATCCTTCGTATTGTTTCACAGAGGAAGAGAGTTTCTGAAAAAGATGAGCCCCTTGTGTTTTCTTCACCATCTTCCATCTGACTTAACACAATCAGAGCAAAACAAAAACACATTTTTCAGCTATCTCAGCAAAATGCCTCTTAATATGTAAGGAGCAGCTCATTTCTTACTTTTATTCCACAGGAAGTTATTTTGACAAAGATGTGCTAATCACACAACGTGATAGCAATAAACCTCCCTCATTTCTAAGGCTAATAGGCTGCTCATCAGCTGAAGTATGTCAATGACCAGTAATTAGCACCCTTCTCATTTAGCTACTGTGATTACACTAATTCTTGTACTAGTCCTGCATTAATTGCAGTTTATATCATCTTGATTTGGGATGTGTGGTGATTTAAAGCCACAGCAGCGTGTGGAGACTTTTCTTATTTCCCTCACTGCTAGAAAAGCTGGGAAAAATCACCAAAACAAGGGGTGAGATAATCCAGCTCCCTCACTGCTGCGTGTCGCAGCTTCTATTTCCTCTTCCTACTCAGTCGTCTCTAATCATTGAGACTCATTAGAATATTTGCTGCTCCCTCAAGTTTAACTATTATTTTTTTTCTTATTAAATAAGGGATTAACTTCAAGGTGAGTAAATTCTACTGAGTCAGCCTGGTCTTTCTTGGTGCTTCAGTTAATATTATTTATCTTTGTAAAATCCTTTGTAAAAACCCATCCTTGGGTTATGTGGCTACAAGGAGGGAGACAAAATCTCCCAATGGGGACTTGGCAGAGCCCCCAGGAATTTGCAACTTCACATCTATGTAAAAAAACTGTTATGGCAGAGTATGGTGAACCAAAATATGCAATGAAGTTTATTCTTTCTGGGCTCTCTCCATTTGAGAGCCGTATCAACCTTGCCTCTGAAACGTGGTTCTTAATAATAACTAGGACTAAAGCTTTTCACAGATGCTCACTAATAATGTGTTGTTTAGGGGGTGCCAGAGGTTGGCATTACAGACTTGTTTATACATACAATTAACAAAAGTAAAATCTGAACATATCGATGTTAGAAATCCTTAAGTACATCCCTAAACCAGGGCATTTCAAATGAGTAGTTACTTGTGAATGCTGCATCTGTGGCTCAGTGGTCCACCAGCATATTTAGTATTATTAATACCACTACTCCTATAGTGATGACAAATACAACTTTTCTGCCTTGGAGAAATGTTGAGGAGATCTGTTCACTAGTGCTGGTTCTTGGATGCCTAGATGTAACAGAAAAGGAAACTAATTATTCTTCTCCAAAGCATGGTTTGAATTATGTGCAGTAGATAAGGCTTCAGGGCACACGCTTGAAAAATGAGGAGAAAACAAAATAGCTACGTATCATCCTTTCTGTGCCCTTGAGTAGAGCTGGGCTGCTTCTGAAAGGTCCCTGTCCACATACCAGCACTGTCTGAACAGGTAATTAAAGATTACAAAATCTTACATGTGAAAAAAGAGGCATATTAAAGTTTGCCCGAGTAATCTTATTACGGTATTTCCTAACTTTTCAGAGTTCTTTTAATTTTTTACATAATTTTTAACATATTTTTATTTGAACTTGTCTGTATGTTTTGTAACAGCCTGTCCTCTGACAAGCTATTATTGCTTTATTTGAACATTTGCATGACTCAACAGTGGCATTTGGTAAAAAAGAAAGCAAAACTGAATAGTGGTTTGGTTGTTTTTTTTTTTCCTGAATGGATTACCCTCTTTGTAAAACCCAATATTCCCCTCTCCATGGTGCAAAACTAACCCAAATTGGAAGCCACCTTCCATATAAGCCTAGCTGAACTGTTCTAGTACGTTTCATTCATTTAAATTGCCAAGACAACTAAGCCTTTGGGAGGCACCTTCTCCATGCTTTCCAGTGTGTTTAAGCAGAAGGCCAGAGGCAGGAGATCAGTCACCACAGATTACTTGTATTCCCCTGCAAATTCTCCATTCATTTGGTAGGACGCCAGCGTCCTACTGAGAAGAACACAAAACCTCATAGCATATTTTGGACTCGAGGTGAGCTGACAGATAATGTCAAGTTGCAGATAATTAGAAACAAACTCCCTAGTAAATACTTAGCTCCAGAAACAGAAGATTGTGAGTTATTCTGGCTGGGTTTGAAATCAGCTACACATAATATTTACACAGATTGATGCTGTGTCCTGGCAGTGCAATGTGCTTTGGGTTTGACCATGCTTCGTCTCTCCCTCTTGCTGGAGCACTTTTACGGAGCTGACTGACTAGCAGTGATGGAGTCAAGGATAGGTACTGTTTATCCCTTTCTAATTTTGTCAGCATACACACTAATTTGACCTCTCTAGAGAATGTTCCTCCTTCCTGGTGTCTGCCTTAGACTACTGAGCAGTTTACCCACTTTGTTAATTATTAGACAATCACATTTGTCTGCCCTTCCTATAAACCAGGACAGGAGGGATAGCTGGGAGAAAGGGAAGGCGGAAAAGGGGTGAAGGACAGTTCCAGGTAAACACAAAACTTCAGACTCTTTTTCAATATCAGATACATAAGCTGTTGGTTCATTAATCAAAAAGCAAATCCTTACACTTTACAATAAGCTAAATTTCAGCAGTTTGCAAAGTATATCTGTTCATTTCAATTGCATTACTAAGGCAAGTATGTAATACCCATTTGTAATACCATAGCTAAAACATAATTAATGTTACTGATTCATTATCAATGTAGGTTAGCGCACTGGGGATTTGCTCTGTTATCAGGCAAAAAGGCAACACAGATGAAGAGTAAACAATGAACTGCAGCAAAACGCAAACACATAATGTATGTAAGTACGTAAATGGATATAATCAATAGCCAGGTATAAATTCAGGTCACCAGCCTGAACTAGAAGTCCCAGCTTGCGGGGCAGATAAGCTCCGTTTTGGGAAGCATGTGTTCTCTCCAATTGTCTCTAACGTGTTAAAAGACAGACTTTTAATTTTTTTTTTTCATGTAAGTAGAGAAAACATTAAAAAAAACTTCTATTTCCTATTTGGCAATTCATTACAGACCCCTCTGAAAGAAAAGTAGATTTCTCTGGTTAAAAAGATATCTTGCTTGGCCTTCTATGTCATCAAACTTGAACTTTGGTCTCTACCCACACCATCCCAGTGCCAGTGGTAAGGAATGTAGCGTCTATAGCAGGATTTGGACAGTATTTGCAAAATGCAAGCAAATGTGAACTCCAGGCCATATATCCACTTCAGATACACTCATCTCACAAATCTGGATCAATTTATAGCAAAAGATGCAACTTCAATATAACAAGTCAGGCGGCATAAAGTGTACAAGGGTAAGCACATGCACGAACCTGCTGAGGGGCAGAGCACCTGTGATTATAATGATGCAATTTTTTAAAGAATTTAGAAAGTCAATAAAATATTTAGATCCTTTACAGATAGTTTTTGCACTGAAAGAATATGTTATGCTCTACTGAATTGTTTATAATTAAATTATGTCCTTTACAAAAAGATCTAGGATTAAGAGCATGGTTAAATGACTGCAATATTGCTTAATCTTTGAAGTATGAAGCAAATGATGTTTTTTGCAAATATCGTATTTATTTGCACACGCACATAGTCCTGCAAAATAACTCATCTGTTTAGTTCATTGCAAGATGAAAATCAGGCATAATTTGGAAGGAAAAATTCCTCATGGAGCTTTCAGCGTTACTTTTTTAAAGTGGAATAGAATTACAGTCCCTGAAGCTAAGCAGATGCAAGATCAGATCTGAAAGAAAGCTCCATGAAGGTCAAAGAGAATGTGATCTGAAGTCACAAAAACAAAGTACATCATATTACAAAGCTACAGAATAGTGTAGGGTATTTTTTGCTTTATTAAATTTGGGGGTTCCATTTAAAAATAAGGGCTATTCATTATTTATAGAGAAAAATCTCATTTGTCTTCTGCTTTTCACCAAGTGCTTTTCAATTTGAAAGGGTCATTTGATTGTAATTAAGCCAAATGTTAGTGAATAATTCACTACCTTTTTCCCTTCATCCTGTCCTATCAATTACGTAGAGCCAAAAGGCTCAAACTTTCATATAATAACAAATCTTTATTCAAATAATTGGTAATAATCAAAGACTCTAAGCTGTTACAGCAGTCCATTACGAACAAAGAAGATTCTGTTTGTGAAATGGGAACTAATAAGTGAAAAATTCATTTTTCATCAACCTAAATATTTCCAAAAACGTAGGCCTTCATACAACATACTAATGGGAATCTCTGGTAATTTCATTTGATAAACACAGAGCTAAAATTGGTATCCTTGTAATTAATTTATGCTATTGCATAAAAATATGGGGAGAATAACTCACAAAGAGAAACCACATGCTGCAGAGTTGCTTTAAATCTTTTTTCCTTTATGAATGATGTCAGGCACCTAGTTATATAAAACAGCATGGTACTTTGCGGGGCTCTTATAATCTGAAACTCTTAAAGAATCTTACGCATTTTAACTAGAACTCCGTAATTGTAAAATAAGCCAGTATTGGTCTATATGGAGATTCTTCAGATTTTATTCATATGTTTCACACGACTTGTTGCAAATCTCTTACGTGAGAAAAGTGAGAACAACGTTGGTCTACTGTTACTAAAATGAGCCAAAACTTCAAAATTGCATGAAAACCTGTTGAGAAACACCCTTCTGTGGTTTCGGTTCTGGGTTACCACCACAACTACAGAGGGCTGTTTGGCAGTTCCACTGGAGAAAGAGTTAAAAATTTCAATTTCATGCTGGAGCAGAGTTCATCTAACAAAACTGTTTAGTCCTGTAGGATTACTGTTGCTTACAGTGCAACTAACCTTGGCTCTAACCTCAGTGTGCGTAATACTGATGAACTTAGAAGTTGATCTTCCCATCTCTTTATCCCCCGATTAGTATGTGTGTTATGCACAGAACTGATGTGAGATAGTGCAAACTTACTCAAAAGGAACCAAAACCAGTAAGAAAAGCAAATGGGGAAAAAAGGAGAATACAAATGTGTCTCCAGGATCCCAAGAGGAAACATTTATAAAGAACATAAAAAACAGTGTCATCAAGATGCCAGCTAGTTAGGAGAAACAAAATGGAAGATCGATGTTGATTTTCTCAGGGTGATCATAACCGAATAAAAGTAGACTGATGACATCTTGTAGAGAGCAGATCTTCTCTTGATAAATTGACAGAAGTACATTCAAGAGAGTATCACCAAATGGCACTGAGCTTGATAATGAAAAGCAAAGGGAGGCAAATGATCTTCACAGATTCCTACACAACCCAGCATGTGTTATAACAATAGCCTTCCAGCTTCTTGTGTCAGAAACAAAACAGACTGTATTTAGGAATTACTAGAGGTACG
Organism: Alca torda; assembly: GCA_008658365.1. NCBI lineage: Eukaryota > Metazoa > Chordata > Aves > Charadriiformes > Alcidae > Alca > Alca torda. Next base: position 23,014,585 of record CM018086.1, on the reverse strand, counting down.
GCCCTCTCCTATCATATCTCATATGAGATAGAATGACTTTAGCTTATTGGAAAGTTTAAAGAAAAAAATGGAACTAATATTTTTCCACTGTATTTGGGGTCTTTTCTATGCTATTTTTTGTATTACAACCCCTTATTTAGATTTGGACAGCTGCTGGGCGTTGAAAAGAGTTTTTAATTGTGCTGTGTGCTCTTTTTTCTCTTTTTTCCTTAGCCGTTAGCAATAAGTTAGAACAGGGCCATATGTCCAAGCAGTTCAGATTTTTCAGTCTAACATGCTCTACCCTGCGTTTGTTAATGTCTGAATTTCAGTAACCATTATGCTGCCAATTTGTCTAGTTCTGTTTCCATGAAGTTCATCACAGCCTTCTCTTACAAAGACTTACACTAAACAATTTTGTCATCTGTAATTCCTGCTGACCTCATTTTTTTCTTCTACCCCTCATTTCTGCCTTTCTGGGTAATTACTGAACGTATAAAATACTAACAACTACAGTACAGATGCTTGGGACATAATAATATTAGCCTCCTGCTGAATTGAAAACTGACAGCCTAATGAATTAAATTTCCTACATGAGAATGAGAGTGTTGAGAGTGAAAATCAGGATGACTTGTGATTTATCCCTAATCTGAAGGAAAAAAAAAAGGCAAAAAACCCCAAACCAACCACCCAAACCTCTGCAAGTACAAGCACCTACAATTTCCACAGACTTTTATGCGACGTGTGAAAAAACAGGCTAATTAACGAAAACCAACGGCAATTAAAAAAAAAAAAGAGGAAATATCACCTCTCTATACCTGTTTCACTTGCTATTTATGGAATCATTGAGCTACCAAGCAGTACCGTAAGCATTTTTCCCTCTATGAAATTGTTAAAAGTGGCTTGGCTAGAATATCCTTGGAATGTCAAAAATTGTTTAGGTATTTGATCCAAAGAGGACAAGGTATAAAATTTATAGTTAATCAAGCCTAAAGAAAAGGATGAACAAATTGAACTAAACTGATGACTACTATAGCTATAATCATGTTGGCAGGACATGCTTCCTTGTCAAAGTCATTTAGTTTTTTCTAGATATCAGGAAATTCCTCACGCTTCTCTGACACTTTGATACAGTATCTGTAGCAGACATTTCTGTAAGCAAAAAATATGTTTGAACAAACATTACCAAGCCACACAAAAAAAGGGCAGTTTCTTAGTGTTCTGCCACTGATATAAAAACTAATGTATTAAAACTTAGATGTGTTATAAACATCAGCAGAATGTCTAGAATTATTTCTGAAACTATTATACTTCAGCATGTAAAAAAGTGTGTAATTTATACAGCAGCTTTAAAATGCTCTAATTAGTGTCTTCCAAGTACAAATCCTGTTGTTTGAACTTTGTACCAAAGACCTAGAAGAATAATATAAAAAATACTAATGAATATTCACATGGTCTTGAAGTGAACCCCCTTCATTCACGAACATTTTGAGATCAAATTTTATTAGCACAAATGTTCACAAAAAGTATAAAAATGTAATAATGCATTTAAATTATTGACATTTTAATAAGCTGTATTGATGAGCTAATAGGCCTTTTCATAGGAAGCCATTAAGTTCTTTGGGAGATGTGCCTTGTTTTACTAAAGTTTTCACTATAGGTTCTAGTCAAAGCAGATTCTTTACTTAGGTTAGAAGAAGATTTTACAAAATGCCTAAAGGCGGATACAGGTTCCTAATGTGTGATGCTGAGAAAATTCTGCTAAAGTTTAAAAAACAATGAGTATTCTGCCTTTTAAGTCCTATTGGATGCTATCTGCATCATTATATATACACTCATGTTTAATCATCTGGATCGTCAACTTAAGAAATGAAACCTCTAAGATAAAGTAGGGGCCTAAACCTACGGGAAGGTCATTGTAACTGGACTAGACTATACTTTCAGTGGTCGCGCCAGAATCAGGCAGCAGTCAGGGTGTCCTAGATCTTCTCCATATATCCACCGTGGCAATTTAGATGTTTGTTGTTCAGTGGAACGTTGGGCCAGATAGTACAGTCAGATTTATTGTACTCAGATCTGTACAGATTTTAGTGTCCACAGGGGCTGCGTGCAAGATTTCCAGGTGCCCAGCAAGAGCTAATGCTAATGTCCTCTCTGAAGAAAGTCCTAGTCAGCCTCCAAATGCCACCCAAATCATATTTCCAGACATGATATAGGCCACCTGGGAAACCCAAACATATAGTAGACTGGGAAGGTGCATGGTATGTTAGGGAGGGATATCGAACGTTAAGAATGGAATTTCTAGCATAATCTCTGATATTTTTCATGTGGCTTTGTTGCATGTCCACAAAATGGGGATAATGGGCAGCTGTGAAAACACAATCATTAAATACCTGTGAAGCATGCTATAGCAGTGGTAAAGTGGCGGTCTAAGATGCAGGACAGAAAGAGCAAAAGTGAAAATCAGGCTTGCATGTAACTAGGATGAGTCAGAGTCAACACGGAAACAAAAATGAAAAAAGGAGAAAGTTGTATGCACGTAGAGAGGGCTACAAGCAGCACAATTCAGACTTCAGTTTCAAAAGCCATGGAGTTTGGCTTGCTGTGCCATACTTTGGCCTGGGCACAATTTTATTCATGAGAGCTGTGTCTGTGTTGCTGGGACTAGACCTCAATTTACCAAGATCCTGAAAGTATTTTTAAAAAACAAGAGACTTTTAAAATCTCCGTCCAGTGCCTCACTGTCTGCACTGAATTTGTCTCAGGGACACTTTATTTAACTTCTTTGTTACAAATCTGCAGTTGCAAATTCATATTGAAGATTTTTTTTTTTTTTGTGCTTCATGAATGATAGCTTTATTCCATTCCCCAAGGAAACTTGATTGGTAGGTGGACTACCTAGAAAAAAGCGACTCTGAAAGGAATTAAGGAGACAAAATAGAAATCAGTTTACTTCAGTGCAATGTGTACACAATCTGTTACATTCTGTTGTGTATTGCAGCACCTCCTGCTTTTCAACTATCATTCTACTGCTGAAAGTGAAATCTCCTTTGGAAGGACTTATAAACGTAACAGAATTTGTGTTAGGTTTCTCCAAGGTCAGCAAAAGGTGCCAAATTTGTTGTACTTATGTATATATTCGAATGGAAAAAATAAGTTTATTTTTAATAAAAAAAACATAATTTTATAGTTGAAATGCACACTATATACTACCAGTATATATGGAGAAACAGAGGAAGCCTGACAGCCTTGCCCTCTAGATCATTGCCAGTGCTGAGATAAGTGAGGTCAGCAGACTACTGCAGGAAGAGAATGGGGAAAACAGAAAAGATGATGGAATTTTATAAATTGCCCCATGTTGGTGTTTAAAGCATAGAAAATAACAAACCAATTCAGAACAGTATTAACCTTTGAAAAGACTCAGAATTATCGTACTTGACTGCCTACTTAAAATTTCTGAGGTGTACATACCATAATTTGAAACCAAGTAACCTTGAAAAGTTCATAATTCAGTTTCCATAGTGCTATTAACGAAGTCATTAAACATATTCACATGCCTATTTATAAATTGTTTTCAAGATTTAAGACTACTATGTTCTAGTAAATTTCCCTGATGTATTTAAATCAGAAACAAAGGTTGGAATTTTTGTTTGTTTCTTTCTTTCTTGTCTCTTTCTTGTGGATTCTCATCACTCGTGCATTCATTCAGTTGTTCAGTGAATAGCTCATTAACATGATTTCTATCTGGGTATAAAGGCACACAGCAAAAGCACTATTATGTAACAGTTTGAAAAGACAGCTATAAATAACCTACTTTAATAACCATAAATTTACATTAGAAAGGTAGATAAACTCTGAAGTGAAAAACATTTATTTTTATCTCATGTTACTGTTTCATAATCTCAGCGTTATCAGACTCATCCTGTATAATTTAGTAAGGTCTTGGGGGTTTATACCATCCGGGAAAAGCTTGCATATCAAACAGATTAATACGATAGGAACAGACTTAAAGAAGAGATAAATTTCTCTTTTGGGACACAGCCTTACTTACCTTGTGCACATTCAGAACTCCCAGTGACATGCCTGGCAGATTAGACTATGCAAAGAATGGCAGGTTTGGCCCTTTTACTGATTTTCTAAACACCAGTGCTCCTTCTGAATAATTTGAAGGAAATCAACCTTGATGGAATTTTAAAATTTTCCTTCCTTATTACCATTAACTGGCTGCCTTAATTTTAGAAATTTAGTGAATTTATGCCTTCCTTTAGACAAACATCTTCTCTTGGAAGGGAAATACAGGCAGGCAAAACCAAAGTGTTCAGTTTTATAGATGCTATCAATCCATCATTATCTCTGCTGTAAGGCTGAGAGGATGTTCTCGTAAAATCTTCAATAAGTGTTATGAAAATACAGAAAGTCTAATGCAGTAAATGGAACATGATAACTCTACTAGCAGAGAAAGTGATAAAGAAATAATTGAAAAAGGAATGTTGTTTTATGTACTCTGTAAGTCTAGGATACTTATTTTAAAGTAATGAAGTGTAATGCCCCCTCTTGCAATTGGATCTCTGTGAGTAGACAGGAGCAGCTGAAGAGACTTAATGCAGAGGCAGGAACATATCCCATACACTTCTGGCAGCAGGATCAATGCCTAATTAATGAGTTTTGCCAGTCAAGCTTAACGACTGTGTACATTTGTATGTATGTAAGATCTTCCATTGGCTTTTTACATAATGGATGATTATAACCACATGCTCAAATACAATAATCTATGAACTCCTAATTCCCATAAGCCTTTTGCTAGAGCTAAGGGATACCAGTTGTAATCTTGTTCCTGTATTGACTGTGTTTTAAGTGTCTTTTCATATATTGGACTACTTTAAATACTTCTTTGACTGATGTTTTCTTTGGTGGAGATATTTTGCAAGGCTCTGCAACTATGAGGATGGAACCAGACTGCAAACTAAGCAGGAAAAAAGCACAGCAATGAAAGCCACAGAGCTTCAGGAAATACAAGCACAGTACTTTGAGATCAGCGATGGGTAAGATGGACACAAAGAGGGCAGCTGAAGTGTTCTAAGATGAAGCTTGATAAGGAGGAAGAAAACCAACCATCTTTCCCAGCAATTTTTGCAGGATACTTCTTCAGCTTAATCACAGACAGCATCAGACAAAAAAAGGCCCACCACTGTTATTCTCACCTTAAGTTACTATTCCCAGACCAATTTCTTTCTCCAAGTCTCTTACCCTGCCCTTTTCATCTCCTACTGGGCCTGGTGTAGGCAACTCCCCATCTCTTCTCAACCAGAGCTTCATCCCTAGAGGAACAGTCTTTCCATTAAATGTGTTAGTATTATTTGCCAGTCACTCTTTAGCCCTTAAATCAAATATTATTTTATTTGAGAGGTTGAGGAGCATGATAGCACAGAATATTTTTCATCATTCTACTGTGGGGGCCCTGTTTCTTCCAGTTTAATGAGACAGTTCTTACAATTAAATTGTACACAATGCATTTAGCTGCTGACACGACACAGAGCCAGCCCTGCACTGTTAACACGCGAGTATAGACACACCTGCAAGGGTTATGCTTGGAACTGTTTTGAGTTAGCTTGACCCAGTACACTTTAAAATAATCTTCCATACCTCGTTGCCTTATCATTTTGCTGGAATTTCACCTTCTGAGTTGCAATTATTCAGAGTTGTGGTTTTGGGGGGTTTCGTCTACTTTGTGGTTTGGGGGTTTTTTTTGGTAGAGGAGCATTTTTAAAGATTTTAAATTATTCAGAATTTTAAAATACGACATGCCTGAAAATAAAGTCAGGTGTTCCTTTGCCAGATGTTTTTTTAGTAACCTTTTTTTCCTGAATGAACTCTAGAACCTGAGGTTTTCTTAATTCAAAACTTATCAGAGACTTAGGCCTCAATCCAGGAAAGCACGTATGCATAACCCTAATATTAGATACATGCTTAGTACTCATATCAAGTTGGTTTAGCCTTCCTGAACATGATGAGCCCCTCAAGTCCTTGTAGTGCCGAAAGACATGAGACACACATATTGAATACCCTTGAGATCTGAGGGCTAGGGAAATATCGAGGGATGCTTCAAAGGGAAGACAGGCAAACAGGCACCATCATCACTGTGCCATTCAAATATTTTGTTTTTCTGAACATGGATTTTAAATTGTTTCATTGCAAACAGAAGATCACCTCATGATATACTGATACAGGTTTTTTCTAGCTTTATAAAAAAGTATCTTTCCACCAGAAACTGGTTAATTTAAAAGATTTAATCCAAGTATATGTCTCCTTGCTTCCTCAGGAGTGTTTTCAGCTCTTCAGACCAGACAAGTGAGTTCATAAGATCTTTCAGTAATTCTCCCCCTTTTATTTTCATATTTCAGTAGAAAGATTATCAGCACCTGGTGTTTTGTTATTTACTGCATGTATTTTGATTGCCTCTTAAATCTCTTTAAAACATAATTCTTCCACAAATGGCTCAGCTGCTTGGAGAATAACCATTTATTGTTTGCCTTTATCCCTCTCACAATTAAGCAGCTCATTAAAGTACTCCCTCTGTTGTTGTATAATTGCGTTCTTTGTGACTAAGAAATTTCCATTTTTGTTATCAGACTTGCTCAGGTGTACATTGACATACATGTAAAATTATCTTATATTTCTAATACGTCTATCCTGTTCCAATCCTCCACCATGCCAGCTAACCACCCCACCAACTGGAGGTATCTTTACGTTCTTTGCACTCCCATTTTAGTCTGAGGGACGCACCAGCTCCATACTGGTCTCATCACTGCAGTATGGAAAAAGACAGTGGGGCACTGTACCAACCATGCTAAGTCAAACCATGATTTTAGTAACTTCTCACCAAGCATGCAGCTGTACTCTCTGCCTCCTAGCCTACTCTCCTCTATCCAAAATTGTCTCTAATGCTAAAACAGTGCTGCAGTGCATGACTTTCAGTTTAAGCAAGCAGAAAATTCACTTCATAATTTCACTGTGTAACAGAAATGGCACAGTTGCTCATCAGTGCCTCCTGCCTTACAATTGTCTACTCTTAAAACTTCTCAGCATCCTTTTGAGTATGCACTGAAAGATATGTCAGGTATTTAATTGCTGTACTTAACTGTCACGTTTCATCAAAAAGCTTTAAGGTCCTAAGTGCATTTTGCTGTTCCTTATGAAAATCACTCAAGTCTAAGAAGTATTTGAGAATAACAATAATTTTCCAGTTACACACTGAATACTCATCACCATACACTACTGACGAAAGAATGTAAAGACATACTGAGATTGCAAAACCTACCTTTAAAAGCAAGGAGGTACTTGGATACAGACATTTTCTCACCTCATTCACTACACAGGATGCAAGGTGCTCACTATCTGCATCTTATCTACTCAGCTGTAATTGTACTAACTGTAAACACATCATATTGATTTAATCACGAGCTATTTTATCACACCCCTCCCTAATAGCCGAGCCTTTACTGAACTTATCTTCATAACATGCCTATGAAGGAAGGTTATAGATTGACTGACAGAAAGAGTAAAGAAAAAAAAAACAACCCTGTATTTTGGGGAGCAATTTAAGGTGTAGTGTCTTGATTTGCCAGAGCTTTTAATATCATATATCTTTCTGGGCCCAGCTCCCAGTGACTTAAATTGCAGCTGTAAAGTTCAGCTCTTTGCTAAATCAGACCGCACAATTTCAAGCTGTGCATTCAGAAAATGAGAAGCTGCAGTGAGAAGTGAACTGTCCAGCAGCACACAGTCCTCTGGGAGAGAAAATGGAACAGCCCTGCTGAGGTACTGATAAATAAAACTAGGTGAATGAATATTGAAAAAAAAAATGCTCCTAGGTAAATAAAAAGTCCTGTAAAGTTTACTCACTTAGAATAGATAAGAATTGCTTAACTTCTATACTACCTAAATTAGAACTGGTTAAACTCTCAGGTGGTGTCCTTGGACAGCATTTGATCTTTTGGGGCAGAATTCAAGTTGCTTAACTCAAAGATGATTCTCCCTTTCTTAAAATCCCTTCTCTCATTGAATATATCCCATCCCTCTGTCGAGGTAATGACAGACAGATCCTCCACACAATAACTTCGTTCACTAAATAGGTTTGATTAATTCCAGGAGCATGACTTTTCCCATGCACCATGAATGCTGAAGAGATCCTACTGTTAAACATCTGTTGAAATAATGATACATATGAATGCATACTGACAACAAGGACAAATGAAGATTGCAAAACCAGCCTGACTTTCGACTTACAAAACATAACGGTCTTTCAGGTGTATTCAAAGTTTCTAAAAAAACAAATTATTAAATACACAGAAATTCCATCATACAGAATCGTGTTTATCGCTACAGAGATCACCAGTTCATTTAAGTCTTCAGCAAAAATATCTGTAACAAAGTGAACGGAGTAGTACAATGTCATCCACTACAAAGTCCAGTCACCACCAGGAGATAAAACATGTTTTGCAACATGTTTACAAAATATACAGTAAAAAAAAAAAAAAAAAAAAAAAAAAAATCAATTTGAGACTTGCCATTCCTGAATTCCATTCCAGGCTCTGAGCACACTTAAATGATTACAGATCTGTCAGTGCTGGTTAAAACCTCCCTCCTTTTTCTTCTTGTTCCTACATTGTCCTACTTCCCATGCCATTCCGCAACGCTTTTGAGCAACGCACAGGAAAAGGTCAACCTCGTGTTAGGCTGCCTGATGAAACCCAGCTACTTCCTGTGCTCCTTGGAGGAGCTCCAAGCACCTTAGACCAAGACCGCTTGTAGTATTCACCTGGTTTGCAGAGTTCACCTACCACCAAGTTCCTTGTCTCGCCTTCTTCACCTTTTTCTGCACTTTGGTCTGCCTAACTTTTTTTTTTTGCCCTCTAGAACACAAAGAATACAGGAAAAGTCTTCTTACTTGAAAGATATAAGGATGCAGATAATTAGTGTTTTTATAAGAAAAGAACTGTTGTTTAGCTTAGCTGTTAGCATAACTGTAAGTGCTATAATGTACACACTGAAAAAGTATAGTATGTAATGCAACCATACCCTCAATGGATTATTTTTTTTTTTTTGGAGTTTCCTAATCCATAGGATTTAGGATTTAATTCATTTAGGTATTATTTTTTTTTTTTAAACCATAGGTCCTATTTTTAAAAAAAAACCCACTTAGGGTTTGTGGCAGGTTCTCTCCGGGGCCAGAAGAGCCTGAAACTCCATGCTTTTCCCCCCACATCCCCAACGGGGTGCAAACCAGCACCCGCTCCCTTATAAACCCCTCCGGGCCAGCCGAGGCGGCCTGAGGAAAACCCAAGCCCTTTCCCAACACGGTGTATCCCCGACAGGAACCTTCGTAGCCGCCCAAACCGGCGGTAGTTTCACTTGGCGGGCGGCCCTATCGCTTCTCGCTGTTGGCGCCACTAGAAATTACCTCAGGGAAGGCGGCCCCGGGGGGCGGAGGGGGCGAGGAGAGGGCCGGGCCTGCCCCGTTCGGGGCAGGCCCGGCCCTCTCCTCGCCCCCTCCGCCCCCCGGGGCCGCCCTGCTCCGCCGCTGACGTCCCTCCGCCGGCGGCACAGCCGCCCTTTCCCGCCCCCAGCGGAGCATGGCTCCCCCCGTGCCTCTCCTCCTCCTCCTCCTTTCCCTTCACCTCACCGCCTCCTCCAAGCTCAACATCCCCAAGGTGTTGCTGCCCTTCACCCGCGGCACCCGCGTCAACTTCACGCTAGAGGCCAGCCAGGGTTGCTACCGATGGTGAGTTGCAGGTGCCGCCGCCCTTTTGTCCGCCGCTTCTTCTTCTTCTTCTTTTCCTCCCTCCCCCGCCCCCCGCCGCCGCCCGGATGCACCTGCGGCGTTTCCTCAGCCCGCGGCGGGAGAACGCGCCCCGGCGGGGCCTGGTCGTTCATTCCCCCCCGCCCCCGGAGCCGTTCTCCAGCAGCGCCAGGCCGGTTCCACCTTACTTCGTGCAATTTCTGGGGTGGCCCAGCAGCGTGGGGACAGGAATGGAGGTGATCCCTGAGGGGAAAGGCTGGGCGTTACAAACCATGTTTGGTTTGTTTTTTTTGTTTTTCTTTTTTTCTTTTTTTTTTTTTTTTTCCCTGCAGTAGGGATTAAACCCGCTGGAGAGGGGCTTTGGCTGGAGGCCAGGGCTGAAGAGGCTCTGAGGGGAAGGTCCATGCTGCGGGGGAGTTTCCCACCATGGCTGAGTGTCTCACATGCGCTTCACACCTCACGTGTGCCCACCCTGCCACCCCATATACTCCACGCATGGCCATCCTGCCGCCCCACACACTCTCAGTGCCTCCCCACACCCTATCTGTAGGCACCCTGGTCACCCTCAGTGCTGTCCCACACGCCCCCAGTGCCTTGCCAGGCACTCTCAGTGCTTCCCTATGCACCCTCAGTGCCTCCCTGGATGCCCTGAGTACCAGCCTCGGAGACCCTCAGTGTCACCCCAGCCACACTTTCCCCACAGCCCCATGTGTGGGGGGGCAGCACCTGGTGTTCAGGCCACTGCTGGTGGTGTAGAAGTGCCCCTTTCCTCGCAGTGGTCAGTAACAAAGGACTGAAGGCCTTGAGTTCAGGGTATGGACGTAAGGAAGGAGGGATTGAGTCGCGGCACGTAGCTGAGGTGAGAGCCTCTCGGTGCTGCTGTATGTGTAGGCAACACCCTGAGTACGTTGCCTGGTGAAGATGAAGTCGAGTTTTAAAAGGTTCTGTTTTTCCTGGGTTTCTTTTGGAGGCCTCGGTGCTGAGCACATGGGATGTACTTCTGGCTGGAGCCCCTGTCCCACCAGGCACAAGCCTCCCAGGAGGCAGATCTGGCTCTCATTGAGCACTGGGGGCTAACGGCAAATACCAGGGGGCGTGTAGATTCAGAAACTGTCACAGTCTTCGTGTTAAACAAGTGTTACCAAATCCTCATCCTTCCCTGAGCATACCAGAACTGTAATTTGGATCAGTAACGAGCAGGAGGTACCCACCTGAAAAAAATGTGGCAGTCGAGATATGTTTAGGATGATACTTCCATACGTGCCAGATGCGGGTTGCAGTTTTCAGTTGTTATATTGTGACTGACAGTTACTGAAATACATCTTGTAAGGCTGTGTTTTCACTCTGTATTGGTTTATTTACCTGGTAGTCCTATGCTTCTTGACCCTGGGCTGGTTACAAGCCTTTGGTCTCTGACAACTTACACATTTGAGTTCATTTGTGCACAAGAGTAGTAATCAGAGTTTCTCCAAAAGGTGGCTGAGAGGAAGTTACTAGATGAGCTGCATGTGGTTGTGTAATTTAGTTTTTATATGGACTGTTTTGGTGAAAATCTCGCAATTTCTTTTTCCTTGCTCTAATCTTTAAAGGCAACTGAGTCTTTAAAAGGATTTGGTTTATGTGGTAAAGAACATTCTATGAAGGTAAAAAATAAACTCATCAAAGCACTAGTAAAATCTAGGTTGTGTAGACTGTCTTTCCTATTTTGCCAGTGAAATGCTAAATGATGCTGGGCCGGCTACAGCCATTCCTGCATGTGCCAGGTGCTGTCCAACTGTCAGAAGTACGTAGACCTTTGTAAACCTCACTAAGGTCTACAGATTAAAATATGTAAGATCGTGCGCTGGGGAAATACCAGATTTGGTCCACATGTGTTTCTCTAATGAGGGTTATTTGTAGGCACTTCAGAGCATGTTATATTGGCTGCAGTTGCCAGCAATGGGTTGTATCCCTCATGCGGATAGGCTTCAACGTGCTTTTCCATCCTTTCCCTCTGTTTCCCCTTCAGAGATTAATTTTGGTTCAGAATGAATGAAACTATACCAGCTTCACACAGAGTGTGTCATCATTTTCTGTCCCGGGGTTGTAAAAGTGTGTTTATTCACTTCTGCTTTGCAGGGACTGGCAGGATGTGGGTGGTAGAACTCAACGTGTGCTTACAAAACCATCAGAAGGAAGCAGTAGCTGTGTGTGTGACTGAGCAGAAGCAGTAATGCTCCTCGCGGTGTTCAGAGCATGTTTGCTAGGTTGCATCTGTGTCTCTCTTTCCCTCTGCATCCTTGCCCCTGCAGGCCTTGAACTGCAGGGGATTAGAAAGAAGTGTACTTTGGAGGGGCAGGCAACTCCACAGCTACTTGCTGACAAGTTTTCTGTACTTTCCTGTTAAAGCCGTCAGTAAGAGCTATTACTGGAAGGAGGCCATCAAACTGAAGAAATTAGGAAGTACCAAATGTAATGACTTCAGAAGTAGTGACTGTTCCTCACCCAGGATTTATAAAATGATGGGTGGGTTTGCATGCAGGACAGCAGGGGTTTGGAATGGAAATGATAAGATTCAGGCCCTTTGTGTCTGGAGAGGGGACTGAGGTTGTGTAATATAGGTGATGGGAAGGTTAGAGGTAGCGTATGAAAGCTGTGCTCATCTTACAGCAGCATCTGTCTTCAAAATACGTCCTTTGAGTACCTAAAGGACTTAATTACTCAAACATTCCAAATTCATACCTGAGTGTCCAATTTCATGAAAAATCAGCATGTTGTGACCTTATTTCTTTCCCATTTCCCTTTGGGGCTTCCAAGTTTACCTCTGAAAGCAGCAGATTTTCAAAGTGATCATAGTGGTGTTTGAGAATTCCAGTGATTCAAAGGGAAAAGGTCAAATTTTATCATCATCCCAGCAGATTGGGAGCAATGATAAAGTTAGAAGCATGGCTTTAAAGTATTTTCTGATTTTCAAGATGCTCATGTCTTCTGGAGTTTGGATTGCCTTTATGTTAAAATTATTTTTCAGTAAAACCTTTGTTTTCAAAGCATACGGTGTTTCCATCTGTAAACACTGTATGTGGTACTATCTTCAGCGATAAAACACAGTCTGTGTGGATATATTTAGCATTTAAATTACATCTGTATTTATCTTTTAATTACCTTAATCCAGAAATTACACCTGGAAGAATGAAAGCATTCAGAAACTGACTTCTTGAAATCTGCCTTACTATAATAATGCTTTTTGGTGGGGAAGGGGGGAAACACACAAAACAAAAAAACCCACATTTTCCTCCAAGGTATATGGCATGGTGCAGAGTATTTATAGCAGAAATCATATGTAGCGTATAAATATGCTTGCATGTCTCTAACATTATTTCATATCTTGTAGAATTGAGATATGTGGTGAGAACTGGTGGAAAGTTTAAGCTTCAGGAGTTAGCTTTGAGAAGTAAAACTGATTGAATTGGACCCATTGAAGTGAGAGGGTTTGCTATGGCAAGGTTACAGGTATAGGAAACTGTTCAAATGTGATAATTGCCCTGTACAATGTTGTTAATTGCAAATATAATGAAAGAGAGTTTATTGCCACCTTAAATAAAAGGGTTTCTGTGTGCTACTGAAGCCCTCACTGACAAGGTTCCCTAAACCTAATTGCCCTTGCAAGATGAGCAGGTGGCAGAGTGCTGCAGTGAGAAATCAGTAGCTGAGTGGTGTTTGTGCTGCGTCATGCACAGGTACTTCCAGAGAACCCAAAACCTATACACAGCTCTGCTGGCAGAGCTCATTTTCTAGCTCCTTATCTTGTCATGTTTCTGAATTCATCTTATCACTCCATGGGATGTATGTGGTGCCTTATGTGTTTTAAAAATGTATATTAAATAGAGTGTTGCTTGCGGAGGGTTGTTACTTTGCTGTAAGACTGACAGTCTCACCTCTGATAATCTGCGGGTTTTGCTGTTGCTGTTTCCTGGATTACCCGTTTTACCATGGGTCTAAAAAACCCTGTCTTTGACTCTCACTGAAAAATGTCTTGTGTGAGATACTGACTGTTAATTTCCATATTATGAAATGACATCTTCAGTGATTGTTATCCCCTGCTATCCTTATGCCTTTCTGTGGTTCTCACCTGCTCTGCATTTCCTACTTTATAAGGCCATTAGAGCAGGCAGCAAAATGTTCTCTCTCTCTGTGGGAGGTGCCTATGCTGCTGAGTGCTGGGGAGGCTGGTGGCACTGCTGCTTTCCTCCCAGCATGGCTTCAGGCTCTTGTAGAGACGAAAAGGAGCTCAGAATTGGGCTGGGGTGTCCTTGTTGATAAAGTGAGACAGGCTGTGCTGCTGTGGCTCAGAGCTGTGTTATCTGAGTATGTTGGCTGAAAACCAGAGCAGGTAGCATGTGGGTGCGGCATGGGTGTTCTGCCAGAGTTGAAGAGGCAGAAGAAATAATCATGGTTTTTTTCTCTTAGCTGATGCGTCAACCTGCAGTGCAGGTTTACTGTTGAAAAATCTTTTTCTGAATCTGAGCATAACCTGCCTGGGAAGGACAGAAAGAGTGGAACTGTTGTTGCTTTGGGGCAGCTCTCATTGCTGAACACCCAAGAAATATTTTAAGACTTTTGCTGTCTTTAAGTGTGGGTCTCACCTTAGCAATGGAAGCTTTAAGGGTGTTTACACGTGAGAAGGTTTAACAGAGTGGGTAATTTGAAATAATGAAAAATGTAACACTTGTGTTTTGGAAGAAGTAAACTGCCATTTTCTGGTTTTATTTTCTAATTTGAAATCAGGCTAAGCTAATTTCAGACCAACTTGTGTAGACCAGCCTTTATTTATTGCCTTCTCTTAGTTGGAAGATGACTATCACTAGTGTGGCATGCCATTTTCATGCAGCTAGAAAAGGTACAAAGCTAAGCACTTATGGTAAAATGCTTTTGGCCACCAGTTGATTTGACAAAATATCCAAGTTACTGTTGGGCATCTGGGTTGGATTTTGAGAACAATCATCACTGGCTTAACTCTGCTTCACTTCCTTTGAAGTTAATGGGCATGCCAGCTGATCACCATCATAAAATCCCAGGAGCAAAAGCTTCATCCTTGGCTCCTTCTGTGCTGTGTGGTGTTTCCATTTGCTTTTCAAGCAGAACTGGATGGAGGATTTTTTTTTGCTGCTTCCCCCCCCTCCCCCCCCCCCCCGCCCCTGGTACAGTAAGAAACATCCTAGGAGAGGAATGAGTGTACAATAGAGAGATAATCTGCCACTGTGTTGATAAAAATCCTTGAAGAGTTGAGGGAACCCTGCCAGGCTCCCTCTGTGTTTTCTTTGGAATGGGTTCAGCTCCCATATCCTTGGTTCTCTGGGAATCTGTTTTTTATCATACAACTACAGTTGCCTGGATGCTGCTCCGGCTCTTGTCTCTCTTTTCATTTTTGTATGTCAACAGTGTTTGTCCCAAGAGTGACTAGAAATAAGGTACCTAGTCTATTGGTCAATCTGGTCTTACCAAACTCTTGAAAACCTTTGCCATCAAGTTTCCCTCTGGTTATGTATCTTCCCATGTGCCTAATATAAATTCTAAAAGATTAGCTTAACTGCCAGTCATGGTGCATCTCCACAAAGGTGGGTTTTTGCTGAGTCAGTCACTTGAGTGTAGTCTGAAGAGCTGACAAAACAATAGAAAGTGCTGAAGCAATAAGAATCAACAGAAGTATTGCTGGAGTAAGGGAATTAATAATATTTGCCTTTTCTCTAAACCATCTGATCAGTAAATTAAGTATAATCCTTGAAGTATTCACATGTGATATTACAGAAGAGTTGATTAAAAACCTGCAGGCCTAGGTTTGGGTGGATCTGTAGATACACTCTTGGCATGCAGTTCTGTGTCTGGGGGGGTGAAAATCACGAATGAAGTGGAAATCAGCAAGAGGCCTGGCAGTCTTTATTGCAAGTGTCATTAATTCCTCTGCAAGGAGGATTTTATTCTGCGGGAGATAAATATTGTGGCTTTTGTTAGCTTTTCTTCCTCACCTCTTTGGTCTTCTTTTTCGTGCTTCCTTCCCTGCCTTGCTCTTTCTTATAGACACTGGTATGGGACTGAGAGCTAGTGCCAGAAATGCTTCCCATTGCTTGCTTCTCAGGATCTAATTTTGACCTCTGACAAGCCTAGCTCTCAATATCACACGCTGACGTGCTGCCGACGATCTGCTGTAATTGGAAGATGATATAAATGGTTGGTTTTGGTGTCATTTTAAAGCAAAAGTTGCTTTTTCTTGCCCATCTAGGACACAGTAGTGATCCCTCTGTGTGTTACAGCGGAGTAATGCTACAGCCTCTTTGATCAGTGCCTTGTCCTTTCTGTGCTCGATCCTGAATTGGATGTAGCTGTAAACAGAAATTGCTTTTGATATTGCCAAATGATATTGAGGGGTCATCAAATATTTCATATGTTACGGTGTAAAAAACAATAGTCATGCAGATGGTTTTTTAATATAAATCACAATAGCAAATCACACCTCTGAAAGGCCCTACTTCACCTGCCCAGTCCAGGTAATTGCCTAAAATAGCAGACATCCTATTGGTAATAAAACTAAAAATATATTTATATTTAAAATAGTAAGAAGTTCAGCTGATATTCTACCTCCTGTTTTAAACTACTGTCAGAGGCCAAATAGTATCTAACCTCAGGTTCCCTACTCTAGTGACGACTGAGAGTTAACCAGCATTTAGCTAGTTCCTTTATAATTGTGGAGTCTATGTAAGTTTACAGCTAAAATTTAATGCAGACTTTTAGTTTATCTTGGTTCATTTTTTTTTCCTAGTCTGAAAAATAGCCTGTAATTGGATTTAGTTTCACAATACTGTTATTAGTGCAAACTGTAGGGGTTATGTAACACAATACAAAGCCATATATTAAAAGAACAAATAAAAAACACAGTGAAACCCCTGTTGTGTTGTAAACACAATCAGTTTCAGACTGTAAGAACACAAAAACCTCAAATTAATAATAAAAAACATCTAATGGCAGAGAATATTAAGCAATGTAAAGAACTAAGTAAGAAAAATAGAAGTCAATTCCATACATATAATGCTTATATAAAAATGCCTGCATGCATATTAAGTCAGATCTGCATACTCAGCTTAAAAAGCCTACCAGCCAAGTACAGAGAAAGCCTTACTGGTTGTGAATACTAATGTTTTAAAGAAACTTGCTAAATGTTGGAAAACTGTTTCATGGTTGCCTAAGAAGCTACAGAATAACAGGAAAATAACTAATTGTTCACTCTTAAATTGATCACTATAGCAAAGTTAAATGTACTACTGATATAGAAAATAAATCATATTATTTTAGAAACAGTGTAAGCCCTAGTATAAAAAAAGTGCTCCTATTTGTGTACATTGCTTAGGTATCTAAAATATGACAATTCTCAGGTTTAAGCTTTGAATTGGTGTTTAAATTGTCCCTTGCATACTGCTGTGGGTTACTTTTTCCTTGATTAGATAAAATACTCTGGAATTTCTGTTTGAGCAGTTGCTACTGTTCTTTCAAAATCCTTTAAAACTAGTCTTTACGTAAGCAAAATACTGTTGGGAGCACAGAAATATTGTGAATTAATAATTCATTGAATTAATGAATTTTGCCCAAGCCAAAAATATCATACTGCTGTGCAGTGCCTAATGAACCTGGACTTTGCCATTGGCGTGCACAATTGAAAATGTTCGGACTTTTAAATTACAGGCTTTTGGGATCTTGTTTGGACAGTATAGTATGGTAAAATCCAGACCCCTATGTAGGGAACCATGGTTTTTGTTTCATGGAAAGTTTCTGTGAGAAATGCAGTGTTTGCTGTCTTACCAACTGCTTCGAACCAAAGGGATTTTGGTGTCTTGCACGATTGGATTGGTCTTCAAAATTGTGCTTTTCATTGCTTAAGGTTGAAAACAGGGTTTACAATTTTATTCCAGTGACTACAACCAGACTGGTGCCTGTTCACCTGGACTCCAGTGGTTAACTCTAAGATAACTGAACATATTGTAATACGTTACTTTTTGAAATTGGTACAGTTTTAGTTAACAAGAAATTTTGTTCTTCACTGTTTTGAATTGGTTGGTTCTGCCAGTAATAAAAGTAGGTAAAACCTGTGTCTGGGGAGAAGGGCGTGTATGGTAGTGCTGTTTGTTTGGAACTCCCCTCCAGCTCCTTCCTGACTTAGAACAATTTTCCCATGGATCACACGTCAGCATTTTTGAAGATCCTCCAGAAGTGAAGTCTAAATCAATCCATCTTCCCCATCTTTACCAGGTGGGGATCTAGTGCCCAGTTTAGATTGCATTTACCAGATAATGCAATGTTTTCATCAGGACTGCTGTCATCATCTGGGAGAAGCAATTCCTGAACAGCTTTGTCATCAGTGCTTTCTTTCATTGTTTTAATCCTTCAGAGGACCCTTGTGAAAGAGCTTTGACTTGGGATTCCTGAGCAAACAGCGATGGCTGTTTCAGGCGCTTAATTCATTAGCGGCTTAAGTGGGGTGCTGGGCTCCAAGCCTTTCCACTTGCTGTGCAGGAACTCCTGCAGGCGTGGCATGAGCCAGGAGTTGTGTGGAGCCGCCACCACCCGGTTCTCCAAAACACTTACTCAGCAGCTCATCCTACTTCCAAGGGGTGACCTTCTTTAGCTATTTGGAAGAGGTATAGCCTGCTTGAATGTTTTAATTGCTTTGAGCAGTCTGCATTCGGGCCTCAGATGTATATTGCTACTAGCTCAAATTTAATTTCAAGAGGCTTTGTTTTTAATAACTTTTAAACTTTTTTTTTTCTTTCCTCATCTGGACATATTTGGCACACAGGAAGCAAGAACTGGGCTCCATGTCCACAATGAGCTTCCCACAAGCTCGTTCCTGGAGCAGTTGTGTTTAGAAAGGCCATACAAGTCAGAGCGGGAATTAATTTTTACGTTTTTTAAGTTTTTTCTTGATTAAAAAATGTTTTTTTACTTGTTCAGAGCCTCTGCCATAGCAAACATACATAATTGTGATGTTTTCTCATCAGGGAAAACTTCCAATTTTTTCAGACCTTTGTTTCAAACTTGTTTTGAAAATGCAGTTACAAGTGGCGAATGGGGCTTTAGCTAAGATTATTTTACCTTCTGCTTCAGTGTTCTGTATGTGTTTTTGCTTGTTCCATGCCTCTAAGCTAATAAATTGTTAGGCCAGACGTTTTGTTAACTTCATTAAGTAGCTGGGCATAGCTCTGAACTGACTGAATTGCATTCAGCAGTGAAGATACCACGGCAGAGAGAAGGCTGTGTTTGTCTGCCTGGGCTCTGCTGGGCTTCTGGTCTGTGCTTTCTCCCTTCCTCAGCACATGCTCCCTTGGGCTGAGGTCCTCGAGGAGCTGTTGCAATCCATCTCTTCTGGAAGTTGGGTCCTGACCATGTAGCATGTCTCGTAAATTATTTTGGTGGGTTTTAAACCAGACCTTTGATTTCTGTCTAGCAGTAACTTAAATCCCGCTAACACAACCAAATAATCCTGTAGGTCCTCCACCAGGCCAGAGGTTGCGAGCATAGAGTTGGCAGAGCAGGATGAGCGCCAGTGTTCGCAGAAGGCTGTTGTCCAGGCACGGTCCTCACAACCCACCCGTCTGACAAGTATCATCTTTGCTGAAGATATAAGTAAGTTTTAACTTTTGTAAGCACACCACCACTTGTCTATGGGCATCCTCCAGAAACAGAGTAGAGATTTAAAAGTGCACTAACCAAGACATTTCCATTCATATACACAGTCATCGTAGACTTTCCATGGGCATGGTTTTTAAGTTCTGTTTGTTAAAGTCCTCTAATTAGTGTTAATGATATTAATGATGCATCCAGGAAAATGAGTAAATCTTTAAAAAAAAAAAAAAAAAAAAAGAGGGAGCACTGGCTGAAAATATCTTGAAAATAAAATGCAAATTCACATGTTTTGCATTTAGAAATCTGGAAATTGCCTTTGTGTCTGTCATACGATATACCTGGTTAATTTTTTAATGACAGGTAGGGAAAAACAGATGGTCAATTAAATGTCTTACAGTCACTAAATGAAAAAATATATAGGGGTTTATTGTCTGTGGGTAAAAGTCACTAAGTTCTCTAGGACATGAGCCATGTTGCACTGCTGCTTCAGTTGCACTGTAGAAACTCTATATGTATTCAGAGAAAACATCTGTAACTGTTCAAGTAGATGGAAACCACAATTTTTTAAGATTTATTCTAAAGTTCAGCGAGGAAGGGAACTGCTTTTCTTGCTTGCTTAGCCACAATCACCATTTGACGAAGAGTTTCTTAGTCAAGGTCATGACCCAGATTCAGTTCCTTCAGTGTCTTGTGTCATCGGCTAAATTTGAGGTGCATTTGGTCTTGGTGCTCTTGATGAGCATGTCCAGTGTTGCTGATTTCATGTGCTCTTTCTGATGTCTCTTCAAGTGACTGGACAAGTCCTTCGTTGTGATGCTATAGTTGATACAATTCATGGCATCCAAATTGTGTCCACAACAAGAGAACTCTATCTTGAAGATTCACCGCTGGAGTTAAAAATTCAGGCTTTGGATTCTGAAGGTAAGAGATTTACTAGTAGGAGATAAAATATATATTGAAACTCTTTATTTTCTGATATGTGCACTGATTTTATTTGCGACACAATTGTATGTTAGAATCCAAGCTGAGTAAAGGGAGTTCTCTGAATAATGCATTCAGTAACCTATTGTTTTTGTTTGTTTAAAATCTGCATACTGCCTGAACAGAAAAATCAAACAGTACTTGATTTCCAACAACTTTTCCTTGCCTTTTTTCCTTATTTTCCCAGGAAACTTAACTCTACTAGTACTAAGGGTATTTTTAAAAGTCAGAATTTAAAGTAATTAAATTAAAAGCGTCAGCTTTTGGCAATTCTACCTCTAGGTCAGGATTAAGAAGGTAATGGAAAAAGTCCCAACATTTGTCCTGTTGAAATGTCCCAGCACTTGTCCTGTTGAAATGTCCCATCAGGATTTAACTAGGCCCAATCACGCATCCAAGAGGATCTTCAGAGATGATGTTGAAGACCAACCACCTATTGCTTGGATTGATATCCCTTAATTATTATAGATACACTCACTTTTGGGAGGTACCATTTAGATTAGTGTCATTGGAGTCAGTGCATTTGGACTGAATGCGTAATTATTTAATAGGAGCAGAGAACCTGCTTTTCATACTGTCTGTAACATCAGAAAAGGACCATGATGCTGGTAAGAATTTCATGCTTTGGTTTCAACAGTCGATTTTTATGCACGCATCAACACTCGCATAAGCCAAGTTATTTTTAGGACAACTTCTGGGCTGAAAGGAAATGATATGTAAAGCAGCTATGAAAGATTGAATCATTTGGTTTGGGTAGTTGATGAGCACATCCTACATTTGTTTGTTTGTAAACCGTGAATGCCAGGTTATGTATGGCCATATGTTAATAATGAAAAGTAATTTCTTTCCCTTATACGATGCATAATACCAGATTCTTGGCTTGGTGTTTCTGCGAACTCTCAAGCATGCTCAATGGACAAATTTGCCTTGGAAGCCATCCAGGTTAGAGTCTGAACAGGAGCAATGGTTCAAAACCCACAAAGAATGTTTAATCTGCATGACTGAAACAAGGCACTGGTTAGAAGCCGTAGGACTAAACTTCGCCATCTAAGTTGGGGGATCAGGATACACTCAGAAGCTTTGAAAATCAGTTCCTTTTCACTCAAATAACCTTGGGATCGATCCTTGGGAGACCTTTGGATATATTGGAGACTCAGTGGTCTTTCTTGGCACACATTGAAAAAAAAAAATAATAAATTCAAGAGCAGCGGCAAGTTTATTGAAGGACATAATTGTTCAGGAAAAGTCAGAGAATTGAATAAGGAACTTCTGAACATTTTTTTTTTTTAATATCCAGAAGGTGAAAAAAATCAAAATAAGATAATTATCCAGCTAAATGAATATTGGGAAAAATCTGCTTAGGTTTGCTGAAAACTTACACAAAGAACGGGTGTCAAGCCTGTTATTGCAGCCTGGGTGAGAGAAAGCGAGAGTAGATGTTTTGTATCAGCCATTGTATGTACAGAATGTTGGAATGGCGTAGCTTTTTCCTGGGTATGTAAAGTTGTTAAGCAGGCCCTACAGATGTAGCAAGTGCAATTTGTTTTAGAGTAATGGTGATTATTGCAGCTGGTATGGGTCAGACCATTCATTAATATTGATGATTCTGTTCCTGTGAGTATCGATATATATTCATGAATAGTTTCTTTCTTTATTCTATTCCATATATATGTGTCGTCCAGTTTTTTTTATAAGCTGTATTTTTAATCAGTTACATTAATGCAGATTCCTTTCTGTACATGTTTTTAATAAGCCACTCCAAATATAAACTTGATCCCCAAATAGTACTTTTCAAAGATTGCTAATGCAAGAGAGGAAGACGATCATGAAGATTTTTGGCCAATTTAAGTATAGAATATAGAGGGGGGAAAAAAGTCTTATATTGTTTTCTTTTATCTGTTTAACTTTGCTCAAGTTACTTCATTATGACTTAACAAGAGGTGAGTTAAATAAGAGAAAGACTTAAAGATGTGAGTTTGCATTTCTTTGGCTATGAGTGTGCAAGGCACGCTGGCTTGCTGCCCCAGTGATGGAGCAGAGCACATTGAGACAGGTCTTCTTGTTCCATAGAATCACAGAATGGTTTGGGTGGAAGCGACCTTAAAGATCATCTAGTCCCACCCCCTGCCCTGGGCAGGGACACCTCCCACCAGACCAGGTTGCTCCAAGCCCCGTCCAACCTGGCCTTGAACACCTCCAGGGATGGGGCAGCCACAGCTTCTCTGGACAACCTGGGCCAGGGCCTTACCACCCTCAGAGTGAAAATATCTAATCTAAATCTCCCCTCTTCCAGTTTGAAGCCATTACCCCTCATCCTATCACTACGTGACCTTGTAAAAAGTCCCTCCCCAGCTTTATTATAGGCCCTCTTCAGGTACTGGAAGGCTGCTATAAGGTCTCCCTGGCGTCTTCTCTCCTCCAGGCTAAACACCACCAACTCTCTCAGCCTGTCCTCACAGCAGAGGGGCTCTAACCCTCTGATCATCTTCGTGGCTTCCTCTGGACTCGCTCCAACAGGTCCACGTCCTTCTGATGTTGGGGGTCCCAGAGCTGGGTGCAGTACTCCAGGTGGGGTCTCATGAGAGCAGAATAGAGGGGAAGGGTCACCTCCCTCACCCTGCTGGCCACGCTTCTTTTGACACAGCCCGGGATGCGGGTGGCTTTCTGCTGCCAGCACACATCGACGACTCATATCGAGCTTCTCATCAGCCAACACCCCCAAGTCCTTCTCCTGAGGGACGCTCTGCATCCATTCTCCACCCAGCCTGGATTTGTGGCTGGGATTGCCCCAACCTACATGCAGGACCTTGCAGTTGGCCTGGTTGAACTTCATGAGGTTTGCATGGGCCCTCCTCTCAAGCCTGTTTACTGGGGTTTGCTCCAACCTTACCAGTGAGAGCTGCTTTTCTGCTGCAGCACCACAGAGGAGCAGCTCTGGGATGGGTTACAGCTGTGCAGCAGGAGCACAAGTCACTGGCTAAGTTGACATCTGAGGAGCCTGGGAGGGTAGCATTGCAGCTGGTCTGCAGCTGCTGTGACAGCCGTGTGATCCTGCAGAGAAGGACAAAGGCATAATGCGGTTGATGGCAAGCGCTGTATTAAGTCCTGGCCTCCCTGGGTGCTGCCTCTGGCAGCCTTAACTTGGAGACAGCCACTGCCCTCCGTGCTGTGGAGATAGGGGATCCTGTCTTGGATGAGGAGACCCTGCATCATCTGGGGTTTGTGTTTATCTTTGATAACCTGAATTTGCCTTCGTAGTGAGGGACCCCGACAGGAGCCAGAACACCCAGGGCCAGAGGTGGTTCAGCAGCCGTAAGGATGGTGTCGTGCTTTTGCTGCCAGTTGGCTGCGGCACTGGCTGTGCACAGGCGCCAGCCGTAGCCTCTCCATAGTGCCACAATCTGCATTTCTCCACTGGCCTTGTGATTTTTTCAATTGGAACAAAACAAAAGAGTGTAATGCAACTTTGCAAAGCTAAAGCATGTGTCAGTAAAGAAAGTTAGACTTGAATGCATGTTAAATAACCCAGTCTCTGTCAATTTTAATTATATTGCCTTGCGTGTTTAGAGTTTTGTGTTTTAAATCCTATTTATTTAGGATTTGGGGCTATCTGCAGTAAGTTATATAGAAATGGGAGAAACAACGTAGGCTGTGTGTTGTGTTAACTTGCACAACAAGCATAAGAATTCAATAATACATTTGCTTTGATTTTTACTTTATTAATACAGGTATAAATGTCAAAAGGAGTAACACAAATGAAAATATATTTTAAAATGTAGCAAACACTGGGATTTCTGTTCCATATTTATTTGTGCTAGTGGACACTGCAGTTCAGAGCAAGACTCATCTTGAAGATCGTAAAAGCTTTCACTTCAGCAGCTCATTACACTTAAATGTAATCATGATAAATCTTTGTTTTCAGTCTGTTCATTCCTTTCTGTTCCTTTTTAATGTTTACAGTTTCTCCTGTTCTATCACAGAATGTGTTGGGTTGGCAGGGAGCTTTAAAGGTCATCTAGTCCAACCGCCCTGCAGTAAGCAGGGACATCTTTAACTAGACTAACTAACTTCTTTAACTAACCAACTTCTATTAGTTCATAGTTTCTAGAAAGAAGGTGCTCAGTTTGAGTTCTTTCTGTGAAGACTTATTCCTGTTATGGGTTAATCATGGTTGTGCTCAAAACCAAAACAATACACGTGGAAAGTGCAGTTCATCAGTGCTGTGAACTCAAGTTACCCAGATGGTATCTCAGATCCACGTGTTTCAAAATGAAAGACTGTTTAGCGGGGTTTTTTGTTACGTCTTGCTAATATCCAAGCAATGTTAATGTTTTTGTGGTCAAAGGGAAAAGGAGATGGTGGGTGCCCAGGATATCTTAGGGGCTGGCACGTGGAGGAGGCGTCACCTGCTCCTGCTCTGTGTGAAACTGTGCCACATGAAGTGGCACATGTGAACAGAAAAGCCAGTTAACAGAAACATCTTAAATTTGCCAAAGTCAGTAAAGCTAGGTAGATTGTGATTTTTAACTAAATACAGACAGTGCTTCTTGTAGGGATAAGATAGAGAAATTTCCTAGGGGGAAAAGTCATACTTTGTCTTCCAGGAAGACTCTGTGCTTGTTATGTATTTTTGTTTTAACATGATTGTTTGATTTATAGGAAACACTTTCAGCACGTTGGCAGGGTTAGTCTTTGACTGGACAATAGTAAAGGACCCAGAGGCTGATGGCTTCTCAGATTCCCACAATGCACTGCGGTAAGTTCGTTTAAATTGTTCGTGAAAGTCTTGTGTCCATTAAGTTTGATGTGTATAAATAGTTCCCCACATCGAGGCAGTTTACTGAACTGATGCCTAAAATAATGCTTATGGGTCAGTTGTTTCAGAGGTTGTTTTTTATAAGTGCCTGCCCAAGAGCCTGGGCACTCGCATCCCTGTTTAATGTAACAACTGAGAGTGTTGCATAGTGATAGCAGCCCAGGTAGCTCTAGTGCAACAACTAGAAATAAATACGTGCAATTCTTGATCTTCCTGAAACATCTTGTGCAAAGGAAAGATTTATTAGTCAGACTGTTATCTCAGGATTTCAGCAGAGAGATTTATTTTTTAATTATATTTTTAGGGCAAAAAATGTCCTCTTCCATTTCAGAAAGGAGCTCTCCAAACTTGAAGAGTTTCAGGTTTTTGTCAACACTTAGTTCTGCTATTGAAATAGCTTTCTAAGTATCTAACCTTTAAATTAGAATGGACCGAGTGGCTGCTTCTAAGCTAGGTACAGCCAGGTGAAATAATTCACTGAAAGGTATTCAATGAAGCTATTTGATATGTCATCTTTTAGACAAAGCAATGAATGGAAAGCACTTGCTTGATAAATAAGCCATGGTGCTTGGCTCATCTGTACTGACTCAAAGAATTAGTTAACTGGAATTTAGAAGCGCTGTATTTTGCGGAAACTTCTATCCAAAGATCTTGAAAGTGCTTTTCAACTCGCTAATGATATAAGTGTTTTTCAGCATTGGTGTATAATAAGGAAATATTCCCTCCGTTTAATGGAGGTGGAGTTCTTGCCCAAAACTCAGAAAGCTTACCTGTGTCAAGGTTAGGAATAGAAGCCAGACTGTATGACTTCTTTAAATCTTTTTTTTTTTTATTTCATCCTGTATTTATCACCAGACCATCTTTACCCTCTGTTTTGGTGTTGGTTTTTTTTAATTTATTTTATTAAGTATGTGCACTATGTAGTTTTACAGTGATGACTTCATTGTTCTGTTCTTCAGTGATTTCAAACGGAATTTTGAGTTTCTATCCTCATTAAACTAACCAGAATTGGAGGCTACTGAGCAATACCTTGAATGGGATATTTTTCACGTTGGACTCCAGGAGTTTTATCTTTGCAATGACACAAACTGGTGTCAACACACCAGGATCCTGTTATCTAGCAGTATTATTTAACTTACTATATGCCATGGTGAACCTTAACTTTGGCCAATGTGAATATTGGTAGAAAAATCCCTCCCTGATATACATGAATTTGACCAGACTGCAACCACATGAAACATGGGGGTTTCTCACAAAACAGCTTATGGACACTTCTTGAGTACAGCTTTAGTCAAAACTTCCTTAACACCTAGCAAGCTTGTAAGATGAGATAGATTCGAACTCATGCACCAGAGGTTTCGGTTACTTCAGAAAACAGGTTCCAGCAAAATGTAGGTAGATTGCAGGACAAAAAATAATGTAGGAAACTGTATCTTCCATTAAAGAACTTGGCTTTATTTATATGATGATTCTATGACTAGCATGTGGGGAAAACAGTTCTTGGAGACCAGAATGGTTAACTTAAATTTTCATCCTCAAACCTGTATTCATTGGAAATGAGGTAGGGGTAGCAAACAAGACTCTTTGCTACTGGGTAAGCACAAACTCCAATTTTGCAGCCTTAGAGAAGCAAACATACCGCATTACCTGAGAAAAGCCTGTTAAGCCCATAATACACTTGAAGCTGCAGGGATGAGTGTACGGTCCCTACCTACAGTGCACTTTTAGTTCAGTACACAGTACAGTTCAGTGGCACTTATGATCCAAGTCCTAGTCCTTACAGAGCTTTTTGTTTCAGTATAAGTATTTGCTGGAGGTGTGATTTTAACCAAACTAATATTGATATATGCTCTACTGTTAGCACAGCTATGATAACATAAGAATGTTCTAATGGTGTTACAACTTTGTAAAATAAACAATAAACTGTCATAACTACTTATATTCATAACTATTCTCAATATGGCTTTACTGATTTTACTGGGAAAGTGCACATAAAGCCAAAAGGATCATGTGTGTACAGAACCTTTAAAACATGGTCCTCTTTCAATTTCTGTCCTGTCGTTTACCCATTCATGGCAAATTCCTTTCCTCTCTGTTGTCATATCGTTGAAATTTTGAACAGTTACTACAAGTTTTCTTCTTGTAGATTTTTTTTCATAGTCATTCATTAAATGCATCCTAGCTTCTTCATGTAGGTCAAAGTTATGTTGCAGTTTGTTAAGCTGTTTTCTTTATAAACATAAGCTTTGGGTCTTTCACATCAGTTGTTCCACAATAATCTAGAGAGTTTTTGCAGTCTATACCTACTGTAAAAACTGAAGGGATCATTATAGACAACATGTGCAGTCTTCTGATATCTCTGGAAAGCCCACAAACAAGCTTCAAACAAACTTTTATCAGTCACAGAAATTAGCTGCAGACATCTTGAAGAATGAGTAAAATTTGGATATCTGGTCCCAGGCAGACATCTTAAATTTGCTTAAAAATGGAAATAGCTGGGAGTAGATGTCGTTGTTGTTCCTCTGTGGGTTTACAAAGATTGGTTAACAGTTTTCTGTTCACTTTCTGGTTCACCTTTCAGTATACTCAAGTTCTTAGAATCCACTTATATTCCACCTTGCTATATATCGGAGATGGAAAAAGTTGCCAAGCAAGGGGATACCATTTTGGTGTCTGGAATGAAAACGGGGAGTTCTAAATTGAAAGCAAGAATACAGGAAAGCGTCTATAAGGTAAGAAAATGGAATTAATCTTTTTTTAATCATTTAGTCTTATAGTCCTGTAAGTTTGCCCTGCTGTATTGTTCCCATTGTGGGCATCAGTGCTGTCTTACTGGCTTGACTCTGTAGCCCGTATCACAAAAGATGATGGTGTTGCTCTTGATCACCCTGAAAGGGCTGGAGTTCGATGCAGTTCCCTAACACAGGACAGTGCGTCTGCCAAAGATCAGTTCCAAACCTGCCTCTCTGACAAAAGGCCCTACAGCAAATACTTGTGTACAATTTTATTATTCCTGATAGTCATTCATATTTTTTATATATATATATAAATATATAAATATAAATATATATATAAAAAAATCTAAATATATTTATAACTAGAGTGCTATCGGATAGGGCGTTGGCCCTGTAGCTCTTTTTAAAAATAACCAACTAGAACACCTTAGGTCTTTTGGTTTTTTTTAGAAATAAATAAATAGCTTGAGCAATTGGATATACCTTTATTTCCTGTTGTGCTTGAAATGAGTGTCACATGAGTACTTTGTTACTATCTAATTCTACCCCATTAGGTTCTGGTCTCCAAGGAAGGGGGTTGGGGTCAGAATGCCAGTGCTACGAGGGTGTTAAACTGCAGTATTGGCAGCCTTCCCAGCTTTTCTCTAGATCCATGCTGGCTCTTTCTTTGTAACTTGTGGTGACTGAGTTCTTAATTTCGCTCTGGTAACAGAGTTGTTTTTTCTCTTAATAGAATTTACAAACACCTGAGAGAGGTTTTTATGGGTTATTGCTTACAGGAATACTTGGCTAGTATCAACTTAATACTGTGCCTTAAAAAAATAGTATGATGGCATTTTTCTGACAGGCGTCTCGTATCTGCAGTCTGTTTTGGCAGATTTGTGTTACTACATGTTGTACTTTTTTTTTTTTTTAAAGCAGAATTGCCTTGGACTATCTAACCCATTCCTGTAAAAAGTGTTCTATGAAAATATTATCTAAATGTATGTAATATTATCTAAATGTATGTAATGCTAGTAACGTGGCACAAATAATAGTGCATGTTAAGAATTTTATTTTTGTTAGTTCTACCTAATTGTGCTGAATATAGTTAATCTACATTACATCAGTCTGACTTTTTTTTTTCTTGAATGCTTGTAGCTTGGTTAGTGTTCTGTTTTAATATTTATTTTTCTGAATTAGTTTTGAGCTGATGCTGTAAGTTAAAATGAAATAATATTGTTCCATTTGCAATTTTTTATGGCTTTCTGGTTAGTAGTTCCTTTAAAGCGTTCACTGCTGCCAGACTGCATGTTTTCAGTGAACATCCCTCAAACCGTAATAGAATTTATACAATTATTTGTTGTATTCCTAATTTAGTAGACCAATGAGTTTGATACAGATTCCCTAGTGA
Organism: Alca torda; assembly: GCA_008658365.1. Classification (NCBI taxonomy): domain Eukaryota; kingdom Metazoa; phylum Chordata; class Aves; order Charadriiformes; family Alcidae; genus Alca; species Alca torda. Next base: position 22,985,234 of record CM018086.1, on the reverse strand, counting down.
AGTTATGATGGATATATTGCAGGGAAGTACTGTGTTTTACAGTAGGTAAAATAAATTTCTAGATATCTGAATAGTCAATGTGCATCTGTCTCAAGTTTTTCTGTACTCTCCAGAAAACTGAACAAAATGATGCCCACATAGACTTTATTATTTTTTTCCTTCAGTGTTGCACAGTGTGCACAGAGGCGATCTCTATATCATTCATTGTCCCTTGCATTTCCCTGTTGTGACAAAATTGGAGATGATAATAAGAGCCATTTACAGCAAGCAATATTTTTCACTTATAGGTTATAAGTTATTGCTGCATGGTCTGTTTCAAACAAATGAACTGCTTTAAATGTGGTTGCTTTTTCTTCTTTTTCCTTCAATCGATAGCATGTACCTCCTGCAGAAGTCAGATTGCTTATTTTGGAAAACATCCTTTTAAATCCAGCATATGACATTTATCTTCTGGTAGGAACATCAATTCAGTACAGAGTTCAGAAAATAAGGCAAGGGAAGATTACAGGTTGGTTTGTCCTGTTTTTTTGGTTAAAACTCTGTGTGAATTTTTAACTGCTGAGAAATATTTAATTGTGTTTAAACTACTTTGTTAATATTTAATATTGTTTTCCTAAACCACATGATGACACAGCTGTTTAGTTTTTTCTGTCCAAAAAATTGTGTTTATAAAGGATATACTCTTGCAGGTTTGTCAAGGACATGAAGGTAAGGGTAACTTAGAATAGGAGCTAACACTATCGGTTTAGGTGTACTCATTTATTCCACCTCGACTAAGAAACTGTGTCTGACTTTCTTAGTTAAATCAAATTTAGATTAGTAACTTTTCTAACAGAAAATGTTTTCTTGACAAATGGATTTGCTCCACTTCTACAAGTATGGGTTAGCTGGCTTTATGTCCATTTAAAAGTGCGGAAGTTTTTAATTGCATCTGTTGCTTATAAGGAGCCTGTGCTGGTAATGACTTGACTTTTTTCTTTTCTTTTTTTTTTTTTTAAACTAAAAAAAAAAAAAGGCTCACTACTCAGCTAGTAGTCCAGAAGGGAGTGGCAGAAACTGTCAGAAACTCATAGGAAGTAATTTGACCACTTCTGAAGCTGGGAATTAATTGGATGTTTGGGCTAAACAGTGGGATGGTATTAGTTGTAAATTAAAGCTAGGCAAGAAGCTCATTTTGTGTGTGTATGTTGATATAATTACAGAAATGCTATTTCTACAAGACATTAAAAATAGTGATTTAATGTGTGTGCTAGTCATCAATAAAAATTAATCAGCAATAATTAGCAGCATCCAAACACTGACACACTTGCTTTCATTGTTTCATATGTTGCTTTGTTTTATGTACAGAATTAACGATGCCGTCTGATCAGTATGAACTGCAGCTACAGAACCACGTGCTTGATCCGGAGGGGGAGCCGTCATGGCCAGTTGCCAAGTTGGACCAGGCATTGTCAGTTGTAACTGCATTGCAGCAGGGACAAACGAACCTCGTACTTGGGCACAAGAGTATCCTTCCTAGGTGATGCTTTTCCAGCCAGGTCTTTGTGGCAGGAGACAAACTTTCCACCCTTTGCAGCGCAAAAAGATAAAATTATCTGCATTTGTACCAGTAGTCTTGAAAATCCGGAGCACCTGGTGGAGCCATAGAAAGCAGCACTGCTGTGAACTCAGTCTCAACAGAGCTGCCTGGTGCCTTGAAATGTTCTAAGAAATTAGGTTGGCAAAAGATCAATTAAATCATGTCTGTTCCCCTCAGTCAACGTGGAAATGGGATGGGGCTTTATTTAATTTTTATATTTAGGGCATTATATCCTCTAGTGGAATCTCTCTAAAATGCTAAGTCTTTCAGGGTAGCGGGGATAACATTTATTTTCAGTATACAAATAGCTTTAAATATGGAAAGAGGCACAAAGGAGCCCCAGGAACATGCTGATCTTTAGTTGACTTTTGTCAAAACTTTTCTGTTCCTTTACTGAGACTTCAGGTATTCGCATGCAAGGGGTTTCCAGGCTCCCAAACAGCACTATCTATGTTGTAAATCCTGGGTATTTAGGTTGGTACTGGCTGCAGTTGTCCTGATTGCTTAATGTAATTTCTTGCCTTGCTTTTGTGTTGGCGTTTTTCTGTGTTTATATGTGTGCTTCCATTTCTCGTATTACTTTTCATAGAAAAGTGCTTTTATTCACAGAAGTAGCTCAATGTGAAATAGGTTTAGTAGTAAATACTTATTTATTTTATTTCCTATCTTCAGCAGCTTAAAACAATGAATGTGCATCTTCAGGGTGTCGGCACCAGAAGCAAAATGCTTGTATCTGTTACAAAAAGAGGCTGTTGGTTTGTGCTGTTCAACATTTCCTGTTTTGTAGGGTTTACAGTTCATCCAGGTGACAGATGGGTCCTAGAAACAGGCAGACTTTATGAAATTACAATTGAAGTGTATGATAAATCAAGCAATAAGGTGTATTTATCTGATGTAAGTTGAAATGTTGATATTCTTCTGAGTGTCTGTCTCCTAAATCCTGGCTTTCTTAAAAATTAGTTGAGCAGTTTCTTATTTACATTGAGTTAGGACATTTCAAAGCATGTTGTTTCTTGCCTCTTCCTTTTTTCCCTTTGTTTTGTTGATTTTATTTTATTTTAAAAGTAAAACACTCTGGGTAATTCATGTGAAAGTGCCCATTGGAGTCTAAATGTTGTAGAAAAAAGTGGGAAGAAATTGGAGAAAGCACTTCAAACATGTAGCGTAGGCATTACACTGGAAATTGCAAACTGGTGTAGCTGCTGGAGAGCAGTACTAGTATGGTACTCCATCTCGTCAATCCCTCCCAAATATAATATTGTCACGTCTAGAGGCAATCTTTCCTGTTAAAGAATGGGGTGTAAGGTGGGCTGATAACACTCTCGGGGAGCTACCTCTTTCCTTTCAGTCAATTATGGGAAAAGCTTAGATTGTTAACTAGCACTAAAACACTTCACTGTTTGGTAGTTAAATAAGATGAATTCTAGGTACAAGATACCAAATATACATTGCTCTTAATAAAGAAAACAAAATTTAAATAGTTCATTTGCAAGCAGAAAAATGATCTTCAATTATTGCTTTTCAGAATATTAAATTTATGTGAATGCTGTTTTATTTGCACTCATTTTCTTCCTGAGATATAGATCCGAGTTTCAGCTATATCTCAGAAATGTGCTATTGGGGCAGTATATTTACACATTCTTCCCCTTTTGTGTTTAAGAATGACAAAATTAAGAAATTACTGTAAAATATGGATTATTTAGTGGTATAAATATCAGTACTTTTCATGTTAAATTACATGTAACTGAAAATTTTAAAAAATAAATATTTTCTGTAGAGTTAACGCTGTGTCTAAAAGATATAATCTTGTTGAAAGACTGAAACTTCGTAGAGAAAAATCCTTACTCAGTTTCAGATAAGTAAGTTTGAACTATGTTATTAAACATTTGTTTTTTCATTGATGTGTTGCTAATGTGTCTATGGCTGTCTGTACAGCATTAATGTCAGTTACCTGTGGCAATATCTCTTTAATGTTCTGGTTTTAGAATATCAGAATTAATACAAAGCTGTCCAAAGAATATTTTGAGGTGCAGAAGTCATCTCTGAATGGATCATATCATTATGTGAAAGCAATAAAGAAGGGTCAGACCATTATTGATGCTGCGCTGACATCAGTAGTAGATCAGGTATGTTTTTGTAATAACTCTTCTGCTTTGCTGGTAGGCCTAAAAATAATTTACTGGGGCAGTAGTGGCCTAATAGTGACATAGTAAAAGGAAACCTAAGAATTACATGGGTCTAAGCCTTATTTGTTTGAACAGATTAAGAACCCAATTCTAAAATCCTTACGTCAGCAGCACTGTCAATTAAGTCAACAGAGGATTTGCTTAAATAAAGACTAGGATTTTGTGAGCGAGTGTGTGGCAAACACCTGTTAAACTAGTGCTGCACAGCACTGATTTTTTGTGGCAGATGCTTATGTGGGCACATATTGTTTCCTTGTGCTGGTGCAAAGGTCCTCTCACGTTCTCTGAGTGAATTTTACAATTCATTGTGGTAGGATCATCAGTGTCATACCCTGGCCTTGTTCTGCATTCAGTTACATTTGGAAAGTTTTCTATCGTTTGGTAAGTGATGTTAAATGCTGGAATGAAAATCTGCCAAATGTATCAGCCTGCATATTTCTTCAAATTAATATTCATTAACTTTCTGCTAGTTGGGCAGGCTGCTGAATGTATGGCTAACTAGGGCACGTGGTGTGAAAGCGATTTGCTTTGGCCTGAAACTTGGAAAAATTCAACACTTCAACCCATTTGCTGTAAAATCATTTTAGTGATTCCTTGAGTAGGATTTAGTTGGTCCTTGTATACGATAAGCCATGCTCCTTCTCTGTGTCAGAGAGGTACTCTTGAATGAAATGAGGTCGGCTGAGAGCTGTTAAAAGTTTTCCTTCAGAACACCGGTAAGAAACAATATGTCATGCCCGGAGGGTTATGGCATTACAATTGCAGCAAAGTTGTAAAGGCCATTATTTTGGGATGGGTTGAGGAATGGGGCTTTTAGGCTGAGTTTTGTCTTCACCTGCTGCAGAGTGGAATGAGCAAAGAGTAAATGCAGGTGTGGAGTTACCAAATTAGTTCTCCAGACAAGGTCTTAAAAACTAGAAGTTGGGCAGCTGTATCTCCATAGTCATACTACTCATTTAATACAATAGCACACTTTGCTGCGATGAGCTGACTCTTTGCTCACAAGTAACACTTTGTAAACAACCCTAAATAGTTGCTTTCCTTTCTCTCTGAGATGTTTTCAACAACTTGCCTATATATAAAAGACTAAACATTAATTCTAGGAAGCACTTTGGTGCCATCTATAATACTGTGCTGTTGCTTTTTGTAGGATGGAGGTGTTCATACATTACCAGTTCCAGTGCAAAACCAGCAAGATGTTGAAATATATGTTCCCATAGTTCTTTCACCCAGCATTTTGACGTTTCCTTGGCAGCCAAAGGCAGGAGTCTACCAGTACACCATACAGGTATGCCAAAGAAGTATCTAAACATGGGAAGAGTTGCTCAAGCAGGCACAGTGAGGTCTGTAACTAGTTATATAGAGTTGACTTTGGATACTTCAGGCACAGTGATACCCAAAACTTTATTTGGAGGAATTTCTCTGGATCTTAGTCATAGGAATTAATGTGTAGTTTAAAAAAAAGCACACAAGAAACCAACAAACATAAAAACTCCACTGACTTTTACCTCTTGTCTTTCATTTGCTTCCTCTCTCCCTCACACATGCACCACACACATAGGCACAGAGCGGTTTGGAATTTCAGAAAACATCCTAGGTACGAAACTTCATATTAATAATAAGAGGCTACCATTTCCTGTAAAGGGATTGAATTACGGGAGCATGAATCGGAGTGTGAAGTAGTTGCAAAAAGGGCATGACAAGATTAATTATTAACCTTCGACATCAGTATCCTTCACTTACCACAGCTCTCATGCTTCTAATAAAGGTTATAGGGAGGCAAAGGCCACAGTTCCATTTACAGTTTGCCCTTCTAAAGGGACTTTTTGCTTACATTTCTTGCATGTGTCTTTGCTCCCATGCTGCCAATCCTTCCATACACTTCATGAAGCAAATGGCTTGTCTTCCAGTGCCTAGAGTATGGTCTAACTGGAGAAGAGAACATTGTGCTTCCCCAGTCTGGACTCTTATCCCAGTATAATGATACCCACATCTTGCACTCAAGTGTTTCGTGTGTAGTTCTTACCGCTCACTTTTAGCATGAAGTAGTGCTGAGTTTTGGGTCTGTCTTCAAGTAAACACTATACCAAAAGAGCCTGCGGGACCCTCGGTGTCTGAAGTAAACAAATCAATCTCATAGGGACAAAATTGCGTTCTCTAGTGTAAATATAACTTAGCGCCATTGAGTTTAGCACTGTCACCTGTACTTTTTAATTTCTGTGGGATTAGTTTAGTTCATGCTATACCCAACCACACCAGCAGAGTGTGGTAAAAATTCTTAGTACAAATATACATTTTCATTACTTGATCATAACTTCTGCTAATGTTTTCCCAGTAAGGGAAAGTAAATGTTTTTCTGTTTCCCACCTCTTTTACAGTTCTGTTCTTGTCTCACCTTGTCTTGTGTATATCATCAAATATCTCACTAGAGCACTAGAGTTGCTCCGATAATTGCATCAGTACTTCTACTTTACTGTGATTTTTTTTTTCATTAAATACATAAAAACTTCTTTTCTCCCAACATTTAAATTAGTTTGCATTTACATTTTCCCTGTCTGCCCACTGCACAATACTAGTGGTTGTTTACAATAGCACACAGCTTGACTGTTGTTCCTGCCTGTTGATTACTGTTTGCTTCCTACTTGTTTGAGTCAGGCTATTTTGAATTAGTGAATAGACTTTTTCTGAAAATAAGTTGAAAGGGATTTTTGGATGTAGCCAAATTCTGTTTATAGCTAAAGTAACTCCTTCCAAATGGTATCAGAATGACTTTTAGGTTTTACTTTGTCAGCTGTCGGATTTTTTTGTTGATTGCTTTGTTCATATTTGTGCTAATAAGATGGCTTCTGTTGCAAGTAAAAAAGGAGGGGGGGGGGGGGGGAAAGATGATGTTTCCTTCCTTCCTTCCATGCGTTAGAGAAGTGAAGTGCCATTTTTGTGTGTCTAGTTTGTATGGCAAGGAGATGTGACTCCATAGAATTATTAAGAATCAGGTATTTCTACTTTTACATTTTCTGCTCATTTCCCTGTTTTAATTGAAAATATCTTTGGAAAACTTTCTGAACTTTTACATTCTTAAATGTTTCTCACTACATTCCATGCATCTTCTTCTATCAGACACTGTTACCTATTTATCCATTTGTCTTTGTCCGGTGCTCTTTCTGTAATCAGGTTGGGCACATGCTCGTGGGAAGGAAAAAGGGAAATGACTGTCCTTTTGATTATTTTTTTTCTGGTAAAAGTTATTGGCTAAGCTGCTGCGTAATTTAGATTTGTTTATTTTCCACACTGTCCTTCTAGACAAGATTAATCATCTTGTCCATTTTTAGTTTAATTATGAAACGGGTTAGAGAAAATGCTGAGGAAGTTAAAGAAATGAAAACAATATACATAAACAAAAATTTGCTCTGATGTTCACCCTTGATTTACTGTGATTAAACTTTGAAATTTATTTTAGAGTGAAAGTCTTTTTTTCTTTTTTTAAACTTGCTTTTTAAATGCATTATATTCAGTACACCTTTCTGCACAGTGTTTGTCTCAACAGACACTTCCTATAGCTCACAATAATGATGTTTAAAACCTATACGTTTTAGAGCATTGTAATGACAGTGTTTCTTCAGTAACTAGTGTTACACATCTAGGAGGACAGCGCTCTACTTTTGCTGGCAAAATGGTTTTTGGCCCTTCACTTTATAAAATATGAACCTGAAGCATGGATAACCCTGTCTGGCTGCCAAGTGCTCATACAGTGGGGATAATGGTTTGTTGCTATTGATCTGGACCATAATATCGAGTAACTAGTTCTTACCCTTCTGTAGAATAATTCCACTCACTTAAGCTCTTCTAATCGTGAAACAGCCCGTCAAGTGCTGGGAGCTCTAGGAAAAGGGTGGAGATTTCTTTTTTTGTTGAGTTGGGGTTTTTTATGGGAACTTGCATGATAAACCTGAGTTTACAAGTTTGGCAGTTACTGACTCCTTCCTTGCAAAGCCACAGTGGGAGTCTAGCTTGTACACTGAGCAGACCCTTGCAGTGCTTGTGGTAAGAGCGGGCAGTTTCCATCTGTGCCTGTCTCTAATTCCATGACTGATCAGTTGCTGCAGCAGCACGTTTGTTGAATAGCTGTAGGTAGACATGCTGATTTTCAGCATAAAAAAAGTAATGCCAAGAAGAAATTGACTCTTTTTTTCTCTTTCTTTTTTCCCCTTTCCTTATTCCCTTCCTGCCTCCCACCTTCTTTTTTCTTCCCTTTAGATCCCTTAACAATTCCCATTGAAAGAGGTAGTAGGTACAGAGTGTCGTGTTAGCAGCTCTGAGACCCAAAATCAGCACTTTGGCTGTCAGCAGCAGAGAAACAGTGGGAGTTTTCAGAAGGACAATAATCCCACGTGCCAGACCTCTGGTGTGCCCATTTGTGCAATGCTCTGCTGACTCTAAGTGCTAGCAATCACTGGGAGTTGTGAGCATCAGACTTCTGCTGCTGGGAGAGAGATATTTGGGTTAGCAAGCACTGGTGAGCACATAGGATATGTTCATGAAGAAAGCTGAAATTAAAATGGATGAAGGGTGGTAATCTTCTCGTCTCTTACTTGACCTTGCTTATGTGAAAGTTCTGAGGTGTTGTTTTATTTGTATTTCGTCATAATAGCATTGTCATTGCTCAGCAAGTCCCTGGGTTTCATGCAAAATATTCAAAGGCTTGACAGCTAAGAAAAGCAAGAACCCTATACTTTATAAAATATTTGAAAGATTTTCTCTCTGTATTCTAGGCTCATGGTGGAAGTGGAAATTTCAGCTGGTCCTATTCTAACCGGGCAGTTGCTACGGTGACAGTCAAAGGAGTAATGACAACTGGAAGTGATATTGGCGTCAGTGTCATTCAGGCAATTGATGTTCAGAATCCATTGCATTATGGAGAAATGAAGGTAAAACTCTTATTTCCCCTGATCAGTCTTGAATATAGCTCCTGGAAACAAGGAAGAAGCTGAGAATGCCATAGACATTCCCATATCTAAAATGTTCCCAAGAGATTTCCCTGCCTGCCCTATGGCAGGTTACGTGATCCCTTTCAGAGTTTGTGGTTCTGGGGATTCAAGCTCTCTGCACTGCATTAACTTCAGTCCCATTTTTGTCCCTTGCTGGTTTCCTTGGCAAGTCTTTTTCCTTGTTGAAAGTTTTGAGTGCAATAAGGAAATAGTGATTTACTACTGGCCTAGACATCTCAGCAGACAAACCAAAGTAAAAATGCTTTGTTAGGATAAGAGGTGGGTGTTTTCACTCCATACAAAATGATGACAGGTATCATCAAGATGTGCAAGGAAATTCCTGCCTGGAGAAGTGGCTGAAATGCTATACAGAGCCACAGAATGAATCTGGAGACCAAAGCTGGCCAAGAAAAAGTAATCTCTTAGGAAAATTAGGAGAAAATGGGAACGAAAAATACACCTCCCAAGAGGGATTTTGTGCTCTCTGTGCCAGTCGTTCTTAGGATTTGGTGAGGGTGATCAGTGTGTGGTGTGGAGTCAAGAAAATACCGGAACATTATATGTAATAGCCCCACAGGAAAGAGTGTGCAAAGGTCGGTGAAGAAGCTTGTCTGGTTAGCACTAAATCTACAATGTTAAGTATTTTTCTCTGTAATGTTACTGATTTGGAAGTATCTCCTTGTGTCCTTTGGACACAAATAATTTTCCTTAATGAAACTGTGTCAGTGCTTACTCTCTCTGTAAAGCTCTTAAGAACTGCCAGACCTTAACAATAGAAGAGAAACTAAAATTACTGCTGTGTTGTATATTCACTGTTGTGAAATAGTACTATTCTGTGACTTTCACAAAATCAAGTATTTTAATATATGCTTCAACTCTGTGCCTTTTGTAAAGAGCGAAGCATTGGAATGGAAACTTGACAGAGAAAAGGAAATTTGCTCCTGATGTCAGAGAAACTAAGAGAGAGTGTACTGAGCACTGATCTGCGATCCAGAGGCTGTGTTTGTCTCACTGAGTGGTCATAGATGAAATAGGTTTGTTTATGCCAAGCAGATACTATTGAGGCTGGCAAACACCCTCCCTCTGGTGAAGGCTTTATAAAGGGGATGGTCTTTGTTTCTGAGGGAGCGTAGAAGTTGATTTAGGAAGCGTGTCTTGCAAGCCCTGGGGGAGTGCACCTTCCTTCCAGGATACGTGCCTGCAATTTAGGAACTGGTGGGGAGCAAGCTAATTGCATCAAATATACATATATTAGTTATACAAAATACCTCATAGTTTTTAAGCATTCCTGTGTGCAGCGCTGCTGTAATTGTACTGCACTTCTGTTGCACCAAGGTCCTTTTTGACAAAAGTGTTAAAAAATGTATTTGGTCAAGACTGCGAAGTCTGTCCCATAATGAAGAGAGAGCAATGTAAGCAGATCTCCTTCCTCTCTTTTTATTTTATTTTAATTTTTTGTATTTTTTTTTAGTATGTGTTCTTTGGGAAAGATCTTTCTAACCAAGTTTTACTTGGAACAACTGCATCTACTAATGCTGGGTTTTTTGAAAGGCAAATTAGCTAAGCTTTTGTGCTCAGATTATTTATGTCAAAATGTATTTGTCAGAGGTACTAAACTTCATGATTAAAATAATGACACAAATTAAAATTTTTGCAGAACTTAGTTTACAGACTTGCTCTGAAATTACTCTCTGGACAACCCAGGCTGCTGCTTTTTAGCAGTGTGACACCAGCGGGAGACACAGGAATGAAGACTTTCAGTTAAAACTCCTTATCCTCAAAAATAAGTCAAAGCCTGAAGACAGAAAAAATACTTCTCTCCATGTGAGCTTTCAGAGCAGTGTATTGCACAATCTGAATAGGTTATTTTTGAATGCCTTTGTGCTTGTGTTAGGAATTGCATTCTTCGTAGGGTAATTCTGAAGAGTTCTATTTACTGACCTCAGTGAGCAAGTTTAAGGAATAGTTAACTATGTTCCACAAGGATTACGGATTTAACTCTGTGCCATATGGTTCAATATTCTACCCTGAAGCCATTTGCAGATGCTTAGCAAGTTAAGATATTGCAAATGAAAAGCTTTGATCGTAGTGATTGTTACAAAATATGCAGCAAGTCTGTGGTAGATTCTTTAACATTAATGGAAAAAGTAGCAAATTAGAATAATAAATAATCCAGTTAAGGCTTCTTCATCAACATACCACCTATAATAGCATGGAAGATCTATTTCTGGCAGTCTTATTTTTGAAAGTAATCCTTTTGATTTCAAAAATGTCTCTCATGTAAAGATTACTTGTTGAAGCAGAAGGTTGTTAGATTAGTAGATACTTGTTCACTTATTTTATATTTCTGATATGTTACTGTGGGGAAATGTTGAGCCCTGGACACCTTTGAAAATGTTTTGCCAACAGAAATGCAAGAAAGAAAAAACAGCCATTGGGGGAATGTTTGGGCCATTAATACTCTGAACTTCTACATACCTGCTGCTGTGAGCGATGGAGGCTGGGGAGCTTTGCTGGCCATGGCAGGTCTGGCTCAAATATTTACACTGTGAAAGTCAAGATTGGATACTAAATCTGTCCCAGTTGGTGCTAGTACCTCCTGGAGATATCGTGCAACTTAGTCCACACTTTAAAATCAACAAGGCAGAAGAGAGAATTATAGAAGTATCAGTAAAACAATCGCCAAACTAACATGTACTTGGACTGTTAGGGGGAAAAGAGGACTAAAACAGTAGCAAGTTTTTGCTGGCCCTTTCTGATGCCCTTCTGTGGCAGGTAAGCACAAAAGCAATGTTGAATCTGAGAAGAATTGTTTCCAGCCATGAGAGGGCTAATTAAAATAAGGAGAGCATATTGAAGTCTATTTTTCTTTTTTCTGGTACTGTTTTATGGAGTTGTGTTCCTACATCTCTATCCTGTGTTTTTTTTCCTCCTTCAGGTGTACGTAACTGAACCTAGTGGGATGGAGTTCACACCATGTCAAGTTGAAGCACGTGTTGGCCAAATGTTGGAGCTGCCCCTGAGGATTAACGGCCTAACAAATATTGAAACAGGCGAGACAGTCTCACTGAGTGACTGCTCACACTTTGATCTTGTTGTGGAAGTAGAAAACCGTGGTGTGTTCAGACCACTTCAAGGTAATTTGACTCCCTCCCTGTTACTAAGTCACACATCCCCTTTAAATCACTGTGTACAGTATTGCCAGAGAGGTGCTTAACTTCAGAGGTAGGGATCAGAGTAGTTTTATTTTGAGGATGTATTTATTTTTTATGCGGACTCTGAAAGCATTTTGGCAATTGTTTGGTTGGATAACGTGTAGTCTCCTGTATGTCTTTCTATTGATGTAGTATTTTTAACATACTTCTGTAAGAAAGCTGATGGATTTCCTCATAAGAGGAGTCCACGTATATTGTGTTTTGAGGTGTCATTGGAAGACTTACAAGAACACTAAGATTAATAACTGCTTTGCCCGACTTGTCTGTCAGTACTTTCAGTTCTGTAAAGACACCATTCATTGTTTGCTCACAAGGAACTAAGACAATCAGCTGCTTAAATTTTGCCAAAGCTCTCTCATTGTTAAGCTCATGGCTTTAAGAAATGCCTCTTGTCAGGTTTATTAAGAGTGTGGAGTATGCATGTTATTTTCAAAGATGGCCATTAATGTTGCTGGGCTAAGTGGACATTGAGCAATATGCATGTTCCTGTGTCTACTGAGTTCAGTGCATTATTCAGATGTACCATTCATTTTTTCCAAGCATCTCTTGTATGGAAGCTCTTTCCTGTGCCAGTAAAACCAGTCTGCATTCTGCCATCTGTTTGCCTGAGAGGCAGCTATTTTAAATGTCACTATGTAGTATGCTGTTGTACTGTTTGTTTCAAAAAAAGAAAAAATAAACCCCTCCCAAGCCCCAAAATGTCCTTTAAGTAAGCAGAGAAATTTCATCAAAATACCCTACCTTCAGCTAGAGAAATGATGTATTGCCTGCAGTTCAAGTTGTTCTGTGCAGGAAAGCGCATCTAAGTAGTGTGACTTAATTGTGCTTAATTACAAGCCAGTCTCATTTTAGAACCGCAAGATGAAAATATTCAGTAAGAGATAGAAGTTATTTTAGTTTGTACCAGAGTAAAGACTCACGCCCTCCTTAGGGCAGTATGAAAATAAAGAAGTTTGTGAGACATGGATACGTCGGCAAGTGTTGGGTTTGAGATGAAAGACAATAGTGAACATTTTTACCCATTTGGTTGGAGAGCACATCTCTACTACTTCTGGTGGAAATGACTGGGCTTTTCTCTCCAAATATGTATTCATATATTTTTAATTTATCTGACAGGAAGGCTTAAGCCAACTGCTGATTTTTGTAGTGGAGTCAGAGTGAAAGCTGAAACTCAAGGATACACAACACTTGTTGTTAGTTACACCCATGGTCACGTCCACCTCAGTGCTAGCATCACCATTGCTGCTTATCTGCCATTAAAAGTAAGTCTGTTTTCATTGTTTTAAAAAAACGTGGATGGTTGATTCACGGAAAGAAAATTCTTTGAACTGTTCTGGGAAATCGTGTTTTAACCCTTTCTCTGTGGAGCATATATATAGTAGAGTTTGCCTACATAGACGTTGCAAGGCAACTGCAGAGGGAGAGAGTAATGCAATAGTGAACTAACAGATTTTTGCAATTTCTGAAGTGGAAAGTGAATTTGAGATCCTTGCCCGTTTTTCAGCCTTTTGACAAGAGAGTCACAATTGCTGTCAGCTGAAGAAATACACAGGACAGTTAAAGGAGTCAACCCTCATACGAATGAGGGTGTATATCTTGTTTTGCACAGCACACCTGAACTAGTGAATTACTTTTCAGCAGACTGTAGATGGGTTGAAATTTATGTGAGACTTAGTTTGTTTCTTGACTGTCCATTTTACTAGATTAAAAATTGGCTTAATAAGGTAATAAGGGGGCAGTCACATTTCTGTGTCCATAGTGGCAAATTAAAGTAGACCTAGCTTATGATATCTACTTTCACGGTATATAAACTGATTTTTGCAAGAAGGCAATGCTGACTTGCCTCTGTGGCAGTGAAAACCTATGCTTTTTCCCTACAAATGGGGGAAACCTATTTCACTGTTGGACAGTTCCCTAAAGAAAACGAGGGAAGAACCTGAGTCCAGGGTGAATATGTGGAGATACGAATCAGTATGCTTATGTTACCTTCACCTTCAGACATCTCGCACTGAAGTTGTAAAGCTGAAGTCTAATACATTTCACCATAGCTTTATTCCCCAAGTCTTGAACAAAATTTGTGCAAATCATACATATCTGTGACTGTACTGATGATTTTAACTTTTAAATGTGGTTTTCTGTCAAAGATCTTAAATAGCTGAGTGTAATTCTTTGAAGATGCTGAGACATCCTGAGCAGCATATGTAAACTTTTCTATTTTTGGCAGCCCATGTGAGAGAGAGGTATAGTCCCTTTAATTAGGAGTTTTTCATATGTATGTAAGTGTAAAATAGTGACTTCCACATTCTTTCTCCTCATTTCTGTAGGATGAAATGTTTATGATGTCCAGAAATGGAGCACATAGGCATTTCTCTGTCAGATATCTATTTAAAAAATAAAAATTTTAACAAAAAGTGGAAGAAGGATAAATAGGAATCAAAGGGCAGGCAGATGCTTGAGACTAAATCTCATAGTTTCACAAAGGGTTTTTACCTTTATATTACAAATACAAACAGGGAGTGAGTGGGAGGAAAGAAGAACATTTATGCTAAAGTTTCCCATGCCTTCTCTCTTCCTACCAAAATGTGGAAAGAATTGAACAATCCTTTGTTAGCTGCCACTTCTTTCTAACTAAACTTCTGAGTAATGTGATGTTTTGGAACACAAGCTACAAATGGTTATTGTGTGTTAAAATGTCTGGTTAATTTCTGTGATGATAAACCACACAGGCTGTCCCAGTGATGCACATCAGTGTAGAATTTATTGGAGAGATTTGAAGGAAAACTTCTATAGGAGAATAAATGCATTCACAGAACTGTGCTAGAGAAAGCACTTTCAAGTGAAAGGAATTTTAAAGAGTAAAATTTAATTCACTTAAAGTACTATCTATTTAAAAAATGTAGTGGAATGCTTTCTCTCTAAATGTACTCAGAAGAGTATATTCAGGGTCTTTCTCTTGCTGTAACTCTTCATGAAAGGCATGTAATTAGAATGTAGTTAAATCTTTTCTTTGAATCCATGGGTTCCAGTGAATATAATCTGAGTGGACAGAATTCTTGTAGGTGATACAATTATTTTGGTACAACTCTCTTCTTAAATAACCCCTGTAAGGGGAAAATCGTAGCCTAATCAAAATAATAAATACAGCTCTTCCATTAAGAGTGAAGTTTCTTTTGCAAAGTATAACCAAACTATGTGTAAACAGAATAATTAATTTGTAACTGTCATTCATTACAGACTATTGATCCTCCATCTGTTGCTTTAGTGACTTTGGGTTCCTCTAAAGATATGTTATTTGAAGGAGGACCTAGACCATGGGTACAAGAGCCTTCAAAGTTCTTCAGGAACATCACCGCTGAGGATGCAGAAAGTATTAGTCTGTCTTTATTTGGACCTCCTACATCACGAAATAACATCCAGCATTGGGTTAGAGTATCTTGCAAAAGCCTGGGAGAGCAAGTAAGTGTCAGAAAGTATTTCTCTTGTCCTCCATCAAACACTGAGCTAAGGCTATCGAGAACAGACTTCAGACAGATTTATGATACCATTTTATATAAAGAGTAGTTTTTATAAGAAGCCAGTAAAGAACTTGGGTAAGTGCATAGTTTATGCATTGTGATGCTGGTACAGATTTTAGAGCGAGTATTTCATAACATTATGTTATAAAGTGGTTTATGGTGGATTTATTGCAGTATAAAGCCAAGTCACAGAAAACTTACGTTGTAGAACATGTTAAACAGACCCTGCTAAGTGCAGCTTCAGTTTGCATAAATAGGATGATAGCAAAAGGTAAACTGACTCCTCTGACTTGCTCCTTTTAACTAAGTTACCTTCCAGTGTGATTCTGTTTATTCAAACAAATAGCAACCGTATGAATTTTCTGCTCTGATACCTGTGCAGGCTTTGTGAGAGCGGCTGTAGTAATTTTCCACCTGGTCTTGTTTTCTCCAACATGCAGAAGTGATTTATCCTGCTTCACTCACCCTGCCCAGTTTATAAAGCATTTAGCTTTGATTTAATGTTTTTCTCCTGTAATTCTGGAAGGCCTAAGCATTTTGGTGTGGCTGCCAAATTGTTTAACTCGTTTCCTCAGTGGACACCGTACGAAGTGTAGCCGTTTCTGTAAGTGCAAACTCGGGAAGGAACAAGCATTTTTTTGCTGTCTATGACTGTGCGTGCATTGGCTGTCTGTCCTCAGTGTTGTCCAGAGCAGATCGCACCTGCATGGGTGGACAAGGCAGGTAACCAGCGCTGCCTCAGCCTGCTGGGATAGTCTTCTCTGTGTTTACATCCACTTTGTTTTGTTGAGGCCTAATAAAGGAATATAAAATAAAACATAAGATGTTTTTAAACACACCGAAGTGGCTACAAATATTGTTCTATTCTCACTCTGCGAGAAAAACACCTGCCTGTTAGCTTTTTAGGTTACAAAAGATTTGTTGCTTGAGTCAAGTTTGATAGTAATAAGCATGAATACCTAGGAAAATTTTCCAGGAATAGTACTTTGATAATCATATAGAACTGTTCTTGAAAATTGCACCTCCTTTTACATCTTCCTGTGTCTTAATGGTGCTGTAAATCCCGGAGAATAATATTTGTTCTTGTACGTTCTGACATCAGAGCATAACTGAGATGTGTGAAATAGAATATACTTGAACTTAGTAGTCCTTTTCTCTCTTCTCACTTCCCTGTTTTCATAATTGTCCAGGTTGTTGCCTTAACAGTTGGGAACAGCCCCACAATCACCAACCCCTTCCCAGTGGTTGAGCCTGCTGTTGTGAAGTTCATCTGTGCTGTCCCTTCACGACTTACTTTGACTCCTGTTTATGGAAGTCCTCAGCTTGATCTATCCTGCCCTTTACTGCAACAAAACAAGCAAGTGGTAAGCCTGAGGAGTGACAGGGAAAAAATGTGTTCTTAGAACTTAAAAATCAGTGTTTGGACCTCCTCATATGTAATAAAGCATCTGACTTGCTGCAAGAGTAGCAGTAACTCTAGTGTTGCGGGCCACACTGGTATCGTCTGCTGCTGCAGAGAGCAGTCTGAATATGAATAATCCCGCAGTGATCATTCGAACAGGTTTATAAAGGGACCTACCAGAAAATAGGAGTAAGTGTAGAAGCAGTTGGATTGTGGCTTCTCACAAAGGTGACACTGTGAGGAAGCCTTTCTGACTTGTCTTGAGAGAAACTTCTTTTTTATTTAAAACAAACAAACAAACACTCCACCCACCCCCACCCCCCAAAAAAAAGCGGGGAGGGGAATGTTTCCAGCAGCTGTTTCTAATGAAAGTCCTTTTTCCCTGTAACACTTCATTCTAATCTAACTATTCCATTGAGTATACAGAGACATACTTTACCATGTGTGCACTGTTACATGAGTGTACATTTGCGTGTATCTTATTTGTAAGGGCACAAATGCTGCTTATGTGAAGATACCTATGTACGTGTATACTGTGAGTATTGTTCGGTGACATCAGATGTATTCAGCTTTGCAAATCTGAGTCACAATAATGCGTATGTGTAGATTATCAAGCATGAAGAACTTTCTTCTCTATCCTAATGAGTGCCGTCACGTTTTCTGCCGAGTAAACTGTGTTTTGTCATGTTAATATTACCAGGTAAACATAAAAGTCATCCTACTTTCATAAAACTGCAGTATGTATTGAGTTGGTGAATCATTTCAAGTAACTTCTATGTAATAACAAGATGAGAAGGAGATTTTTGCATGTTATAAGTCACTTCAGAGTTCACCTGTTTTTCTAGCACCATTATGTGTCAGACTACATCAGTACACTGCTATCGCCAATGCATTTCACACTAGAATTTTGAGCTATGTCTTCTGACAAACAGCAGTATTTTTCATTATTTGTTTGAATTCCAAGGATGACATAGTTGTGTTTCAATTTTTGTAATTCACTGGCTAAAAAACAACCCCATCCTCCTACCCCCCCGAAAAACCCCTTGCAGTTGAAGTACAGCTTAGACTTTGCATTGATGGCTCATTTTAATGAACATTACTCATGTAATGACTGTTATAATAAATCTCATGGAACTCAACGTACTTTTTTTTTTTTCTTTTAATGATTAAAAAATCCTCTTGCATCTGTTCAGTTCAAAGTATTCATTCTTTTTCAGGTTCCTGTTTCAAATTATCGCAATCCAGTATTGGATTTGGCTGCATATGACCAACAGGGCAGTAAATTTGATAACTTTAGTTCTCTGAGTGTTATCTGGGAATCAACAAAAATGTCCTTAGCTAATATTGAGCCTGATATGCCAATGGAGCTGACTGTGAAAGAAGATGGAAGTGGTCAAAAGAAAATGCACGGTACGAATTAGTTCAAATAAGTATTTCATTATTTGAAGAAGGTCAGGATTAAATCTTTTTGGTAATGTCTGAGCTTGATGAAAGAAATTACTGTAATCTGCACTCATATTTCAGTTTATTTTCAACATGCATTTTAAGTGTACGCTATTTAAAAAAAAAAAAAAAAAAAAAAAACAAACAAAAAAAACCAAAAACCAAAAAACAAAACAACTAACAACCAAGCCCAATGCCTGAAACCTGTCTTGAGAGTTTAGAATAATAATGGGAGAGATTAGCAGTGTACACTTCATCTTTTTCTTCCCCATAATCAGTTTTATTTGACTTTTTATTTGATTGTAGGCTTACAAACTGTTCTGGTTCATCATGAGTCTGGAACAACTGCCATCTCTGCAACTGCAACAGGATACCAGCAATCCCATCTCAAGGCAGCTAAAGTCAAAATGCCGGTACTCAGAACTCTGGGTTTTTGTTGCCATTTTCCTATGATGCTTAATGCATAGTCTTCCTATGTATTTATTTTCTTGGTGCATAGTAATGTAAAAATAAGACAGCTCCATAGTTGATTCTGAAGACAGATTCATACCACAGTGTTTTTATAATGTTCATGGCTTTTCCTGCTTTCCTCTGCACTATCTGCACTATTTGACCTGTATCAAATATATCCAATTCCTTTTTTTTTTTTTTAAACAATCTGGGCAAGGGGATGACAAAGAATTGTTTCAGTTGGGTTTGTTTCAATTTAGGTTTTTTAATGAATTGATGAAGCTCTGCTGCTTGTCCTTCACTAAAGCAACCATGTGCTTAGTGCAGCTGTCGCTGGGGAAAGCAAATGTATTATTTCCACTGCAAAACTGGGTAGAAAAGTTCTGCATGAGCAAAGCAAAAGCTGGCTGATATCCTCATATGGGCCATATGTAAAATCTGGGCTCTGACTAATAGTCTTTTTTTTTTTTTTTAATTTAGTCTCACGTTAGTGTTACAGAAGGGAGAGACTACTCATTTGTACAGTGCCAGCCATAAGCCTAGGCCCTAATTTTACAAGTCATTAGCTGAAATACTTTAGTTTGTAGATACTCAACATAGAGAAGAACAACAGCAAAAAGTAGTGATGATGAGCAAAGAAGGCAAATGTAAACAGATGGCAATTTTCTGTTTGTGTCACTTTTTTTTAACTGAATATAAGGGCAGGTTTCAGCCTATGGAACAACCTGACGTGCATAGTAACTAACTCTTAAAATATCCCACTTGATTAAATTGAAATTCTGTTTAATTTTGTTAAGCAAGATTTAAGTGGGTTTTGACTATATGCGGTTCTGAATTATGTGCCATGAAAACAGAGTTGAGACAGAGTGAAATATAGAGCTAGAGCTTACATTATTTTTAATTCAGAGCTGGTAACAGGTGGGCACTAGTAATGTGAAACACCCTATGGCCCAGCTTTCTGTCAGAGTGTCCAAGGTTCGGCATCTGGATGGTAAATTTCTTTGGAAGACCTGTACTATATTGCCAGTTGGTTCTTGTCTTTTCACTGAGGTTTCCAGTGTGCTCTTGTTGGCAAGCATGGTGTAGATGCATTTCCACTGAAGAATTTGACTATAACTGTGTCAAAATGACTAGATTAGAGACATAGTTACTTTTCCACCTAAGATATTTGGTTCCGTATCTTTTTTTTCTCTTAAGAAAATTGAGTTGTAATAAGAACATTTGGTGTTCTCCAATAATTTGTAATTCACTGTGCTCTATGTTATTAAATCAATATTCAATAGTCTTTCTTACATATAGAGATAATTAGAAAAGTGAATTCTTTACACTTTGCTTTGAGTTCCGAGAAGTTTATTGTATTTCAGTGTGGGATGTGCATGTAAAATAACACTGGAGTTTTTCTTAAGATTTAGTCTCTGTGTTTAAGATTGGGAGGAATCTTTTTGATAGCTGAAGAGTAGTTGTAGGTACCACTTCTGCTACAGTTACTTAGGTTCCTGTGTTGTTTAGGTAATTTGTACTGATTAGATAATTTGTCTGCTTTTTTCAAATACATTAGAAATGGACTGCTATATTCTGCTTTCAAACCTGTCTATACCTATACTTCTTTCTTACAAACAAAAACACAAATAAAAATCTAATATATATTATATCTAATCTGATATATTAAGATATCTTGATCATTGTTCCATGTTTAAGTGCAGCATGCTATTATGTCATTAGACATCCCTTCTACATCAAGGAAATAAT
Organism: Alca torda; assembly: GCA_008658365.1. Lineage (NCBI taxonomy): Eukaryota > Metazoa > Chordata > Aves > Charadriiformes > Alcidae > Alca > Alca torda. The sequence continues at coordinate 22,964,710 of CM018086.1, read as the reverse complement.
TCTACTAATTAGGTGAAATGGGTACATAATACTAACTTCCTCTAAAAAAACATTTTCGCTTTCTAAGCTAATGTTATTACAAGTCAACGATGAAACTTGCATCTGGTCCAGTGTTTATGTACCTTACGTTTAAAGAAAAATTTCTTTTGGTGGCCTGCTAGGAAGAATCCTAAAAATACGAGCTTGAAGTAGAAGAAAACATTCTGTCTCTATGCTTTATCATTTTGTATGAACTTACAACATGTCTTCGAGTTAATATCCTATCTGTATATGTCAGACTTGGTTAACTGATCCTGCTACACCTTTAATGCGTGGGCCTTTGTTCTTTGTCTTGGCCAGAGATGCAGAATCCAACAGCATGTCCTGCATATGACCTTACTTGTAGAACAGAGCTCATGGCTGAGCCAGTTACCAGATCTTGTGGACATTCTGTTAACCTAAACTTCTCCAGCTCTGGTTCCGTTCTTCTGCTTTAAGCATCCTTCCCTGCATATACAAGAGACTTGCACTGTTGTTTGACTCTGTGTTTGCTATAACAGTAACAATTGTTTCTTTCAGTATGAGCCTCTTCTGCCAGTGTCTGCCGCTATTGAACTGATACTAGTGGAAGATGTAAAAGTGAACCCTACTGATGTCTCCATTTACAATCACCCTGACATAAAGGTAAGGAATTATTCTGCTACTTTCTAACTGCAGGGAGGAAAACATCGAAAATTATATGATATATGTAAAGATACCAGTTTTGGCAACATACTCAAAAAATACAATCTAATTTTGGATGCTTTTCTGGTTTTGCAGGCAGAACTTTTCATCAGAGAAGGTTCTGGATATTTTTTCATTAATACCAGTGTTGCAAATGTTGTAAAAGTGACTCATGAGGAAACTCAAGGTATTGCTTTGGTGAGTGAAGCATTTTGTTACTTTATGGTTTTTTGGCGTTCTGAATATCGCTCTGCAGTTTCGTCCCTATTGGTTGTTTTCCAGTACAAGTGGATAAAGAGGCAGAAACTGAATCTTGGATGTGTTTGCCTGTCACAGTCAAGCATCAGGCAGGGGGTTTTGCACTAGCAGTTTCAGGTGTAGGAGGTTGTTTCACTACAATTGTGATGCATATGTATACTCTGCACCAAGTTGTTCTTTAACCATTACAATTTTGCAGTAAAATGTTCCTGGTTTCATAAACACAGAATGAAAAACAATGTGACCGAATTATTCAGAAGTGTTATACAAGAGATTAATTAGTGACTAGAATAGTACTGGAATATTTACTGTAGGCCACTAGCCGCTACTTCTGAAACCTTCAAATTCTTCTTCCAGTGCTATTTCAGGATATTTTGCTATCACAGTATTTCATCCTGATTTTGTGAATAAATATCTGTTAAAGAGTTGATTTCTGATCTCCATATTAAGTTTTTTAATGTGCTCTTCCACTAGAAGATGCAACTAAACTACAGTTATGATTGACTTCATCCAGGCCCGGGATATAATAAAACTGTATTTGCATTGTAGCTTTCATAAGAGAAGAATTGGAAGTGACACAAGTTGTTTGAAAGAGTAGTCTTCACAAATTCATGATTCACAGATTTATCTTGTAATAAATAACGCTGATAAAGCTATGAAATAATGGTGATAAAGGTGGATATTTTTTGACATTGTAGAGAATGCGGAAAGTATTGGTGAAACATTTTGGTTGTCTCTACCTGTTGAGAGTGTAAGGTGGGAATATTTTTCCAATCAAGTCAGCTAGGCACAGAGGGAGGGAAAAAGTAGAAGAGATGAGCTCGTTTTTGTATACATTGTACACTGTTTCAACTCTTAGTAGTTTTTCAGTCAGATCTCCTCATGGGTTTAGCAGTGCTTTAATTGATGCACACAAGAAAATTTCAGAATAGAGCAGTGAACTTGAATAGTATAACAGTGCCAGCAAGATAGGCTTTTTGAAGTACAAAGAGAGATTTATTTTAACTATCTGTCAGATTAAGAGAGGGAGAGCTCCACTTTTAAACTCATTTAAAAACAGTTTTGAAAAAAGAAAAAAACCAACACCAAAAACACCCCCCCACACACACACATTTTAAAAGTTTGTTAGTCCTGCGTGCTGTGTTTGAGTTAAATCCCGGTATTGCCTGTGGATTTTATTTTCTGTGGAAGCCAGCAGAATGGTCTGTGTAGAAAATTAGCAAGTTCCAGTCTGATGTGCCAGGCTGATGCCAGGGCAGATATTGGCAGAGCCAGGTTGATTCAGCGTGGTTTAGTAGTAAACTATTCTGAGAAACTAAATGCCAGTTATCTAGAGCAGTAATTCTCAGACTTCTTACCGGGGCTGCGAAGGATAAATTCTATACCTCTTGCTCTCTTGTTGACACAGCAGCTTTTCTGGGTGTGGCTGGTAGCATGGGGGAAGAGTGAATAGTGGTAAACAGTGAAAGGCACTGGGTAGTAGGGAGCCACTGGACACCTAATAGGAGATGAGAAGGGGTAGCTGGGACAGGAAGAGATTTCCTAAGCTGTAGTAGCCCTGCTTTCCCTGTCAGCCCTCTGCTCCACTAGCTTCTTTTCTGTGGCTTCCCAGCCCAAACTGAGCTCCGTTACATCTTCCTCCCCTGCTTGTGCTGGCTGCCTCCTCCTAGCCACATCCCCTTCTCTACTTTCCGTGGCTGTGTCTTAATATATGTCCCCAGCACCTGTGTTAGCCACCCACTTTGGGAACTGCTGGTGTTCTGAAAGCTGACATTTAATAAAACTTTATATTCTGTTCTATTTTGAGACAAAAGTAAGAGTGGTGCCCTGAAAGAACAAAATGTCAGCTCTTCCCACTGCTCTTACTGCTGTCTCCTGTAGTGCTACCAAGCAATGCTATGAGTAGTTATATTAAATTCCTTTGAACTGGGGGGCCTGGCTGCCCATCACCGCTTGTTTCAGAACTCATCTTCCTAAGACAGATGAGTGCACAGAACAGGACACCTGACACCTGCGCTGCCTCTGGCCAAAGGGAAGGCACCCATGAAGGTGAAAAGAATAGTTGGGACCATCCCTGAGGTGTGTGACAAGGGCAGGCAAATGGCAAGAGAACTGCAAAGGTGATGTGAGCAGGGTTGGATGCAGGGTCTTGAGAAAGGGTATGGAGGTGACTTTGGGATTGATTCCTACTTCTGAGGGCTTTTCTTCATGAACAGAGGTCTCTTCCTTGTTTGATTCTCGCTGTGTTCTGAGAAGTGTTAAGTGTGCATTCTTTATCTAAAAACATTAATAGAGTAATAAAATACTTGTATCAAAGAAATACCCGATTTGTTAATAATCCTCTTACTTAGGAAGATCTGCCACCAGATTTTGGCTATTCATTCAGATTAAAAGCAATAGCTGTAAAGTATGAATCTTGTAGGAAGCAATACCAATGCTTTATAAGCATGATCTGTCCTTTATACTTTTTTTCCTTATCATTTTATTTTCATTCCACTAAGAAAAGTTTCATTGCTCTGAATGATTTCTTGTGGGTTTTTTGTCCTTCTGATGGCAGAAGGAGAATAACAACATGCCAGCTTCTAGATTAAGATACATTAATTCACCTGCTGCCCAGAGGCTCAATAGTGTGATAACTTTTTACATACATTTTACAGCTTTACTTTTACTTTGGTGAAATAATTCTGTGTCTAAGGTTTGAAGACTTCTACATCCCAACTGTGTGATATAAATTGTGATATAAATTTCATCCTGTGAGTGACAGACAAATGAAAACAAGAAGTGCTATAATAGAATTTCCTTTTGGCATTGCAGGTGTATCCTCTGCTTCCAGGATCAGTGACTGTAATGATTCATGACTTGTGTTTGGCTTTCCCCTCACCGGCTAAAGCTGAAATTTATGTATCTGATATACTGGAAATGTATGTCCGAGTTGTTGACAAGGTTAGTGGCTTTGAAACCAGCACTATTAGCTGATCCAGATTGTCCTGATTCCTTGTGCTGATCATGGACATGAAGATGAGACACGTACAAGACAATACGATGTAGTGGTTAGGGCCCTCTGCTGCAGCTCTATGACCTTAGAGAAATAGTTTGATGTCCCTGTGTTTCTCTTTCTCCCTCCCAAATTTATCCTTTTAGGTTATAAGTCTTTCAGTATCAAGTGTCTCTTACTACACGTTCTGTGTAGCAGCAATTTCAACTTAAGCATTGACACAGCAATGTTAATTCATAATTTATATGAACACACTAATTCACATTTCCTGTTGTTTAAAGCGCATGAGAGCAATTCTTTTAGGAGTAGGTTTTGCCCCAAGGTCATTTTCCATATGTCATGTTTTAAAAAGTAACAAAAAAAGTCTAACTCGTTTTACTTGCCAGCTTGGGTGCGTCTTACACAAAATAGCGTTGATATTTCTGGATGTTTTAATTATGCCCGTGCCAGCTGAAAGACCTGAATTCATTTATTTAATTTGACGCTAACCATAGCTGGCAGGGATTATTCTTTAAAATCAGTGCTAATCTAACCTTGGGGCTTTATCTCTAATACCCTACTAAAAGTGTAATACAAAATAAAATGAAAGTGTTTATGCTAATAAATAAGAATAGTTTAAATGAAAAAATGACTGGATGTGACTGTGTTTCAGGTGGAGATTGGAAAAACAGTTAAAGCTTATGTCAGAATTCTGGATGACTCTAAGAAACCTTTTCTGGCAAAATACTTTGCTGTCATGGATCTCAAACTAAGGGCAGCATCTCAAATTGTTTCACTTGTGTAAGTTAACAGATTTTTTTTTTTTTTTATTAATCTGCAAATATGTTTATGGGCAGAATAAGCAAAAAAACGAGTAAAGGTATTGGTTTGGAGGCAGGGTAGTATGCAATGACTGAGTTTATTTTATTTTTGTAAAGTTTTAATTACCTGGTCAATGGTAAAAAATGGTTGTGAGGAATGTTACCGAAGCTAACAGTCTATATCTTGTTGACTGATGAATGAGACTGTATTCATACACTGTAGTATTTCATGGAGCCTTATGCGTCTTGGAAACAGTGACTTGGCAAATACTATCACATGAAGAACTCTGTGAAGACACATCTGTTGTTATCAAACTCATTCTGTCTGTTACTTAACCTTTAGAAACAGGTGGGCTAAATCATCCTATTGCCTCAAAGCTCCTTATTTTCCAAGCTCTAAGTACAATGATTAAAATAACAGAAAAGAAGTTTTTGGGACTGTTGTTTTTTAGTGTTGAGGTAATGAGCAAAAATCATTCTGCTTTGTATGGGGCAGTGTGTGTGGGGTGTGTGTATTTACATATACCATGTGGTGCTGCCTGGCTGTGTCTATCCCACGCCATTAAATACTGTCAAGGTATGGAATCAGGGCTTGTGCCAGTATTGTTCATACTGCTGAAATTGTTAGTGGGCTCCCTGGCAGAGTTTTGGTCTGTACCAACTGACACGTGTTTAATTTTCATTTCAGATATTTCATTTTAAGATAAAACACAGGCTACAAAGAGCCATTTCACAATGTTACATGTAGAAATGTGATGGTTACCTTAATTTTGCTGAAGACATAGTCACTTAGTTGTCCTTATAATAAAACTGCTGTGCACTAAATAAGCCATTTGCATTTGTTATTTGTGTAATTTATTCAATAAACTTTTCTGTTTTAATGTGTGTGTTTGCTGCAGCCCACTCAGTGAAGCTCTCGATGACCATACTGCTGCTTTTCTAGTGCATGGGATGGCCATTGGTCAGACTAGTCTTATGGCAACTGTTGCTGACAAAAAAGGACAAAGAATCAACTCTGCTCCACAACAGATTGAAGTAAGTAATTTCAGATAAAATATATGAGTAAACAAAATGTATGTTAGGAAAGAATAGGAACAGTATATTATAGTTAATTTATAGTGCGGTAATTAATTTGCCAGAAAAAGTAAAACGCTCGTTCTGTCCGGAAGTTATCCAAATGCCAGTCTGTTTGAAATTTCACAGTGGTTTTTAACAGTAAGTGGTCAGTTAAGTTTCTGCATGCTCAACTTACTGTAATTAAGCAAGTGAAGACACAGTTTTACACTTGTATGTACTATTTTGTGACATAATTTATCTAATTGAAATAGCCTGGACACAAGTATTCATATTTCTGTTTTTAGGTCTTTCCCCCATTTAGACTACTGCCAAGGAAAGTGACCCTAATTATTGGGGCCATGATTCAGGTAAGGCATCTTCTTACATATTTTCTTTCTTTTGTAATTTCTATTTTAAAATAAATGTTTATAACTTATTTTTCAGGAGTAGATATTAAACTTGGCAATTCAGCTACGTTCACACAGAATAATCCTCCTAACAAGAATAGTTGAATAGTTTCATTCTCGAGCCATCTTCTGTATTACTGTATTGCCAGATCAAAGGTTTTGTATTTATTTGTGTCAAGGGGATGTCAGCTTTTCCAGTGTTAAATACCAGCACAGCATTAATAATCTGTCACCTCCATGAAACTAAACGTTAGTGGGTCAGTTCTGCAAACTGAAACACAGAGCAGAGCTATACCATGTGTGGCGAAGAGAAAATGAGGTAAATTTTTCAGAAACCTTCTGGGCTGGATGTAGCATCTGCCTTTTACATTCCACAAAGCACATAGTCCACTCCTGTGCTTAGCTCATGTATTTCCCAGTCTGACTTCATGCAAGGAAGACAGACAAGTGTGCAGGAGAAATAAGCCCTGAAGTGCCCTGGGAAGTTTCAGAGAGCCTTTTCTTACTGAAGACATTGTGGTGCTGAGTGCAGAGGGGTTGTACCTCTCTGTAACAAATATCTGATGGGTTAATTTTAGTTGTTCTGTGTGCTGTTAATTATAGATCACGTCAGAAGGAGGCCCTCAACCTCAGTCCAATATCATTTTCTCCATCAGCAATGAGAAGATTGCATCAGTGAACAGCACGGGATTTGTCAGAGGAGTGGCAATTGGGAATGGAGTGGTAACAGGACTGGTGCAAGCTGTTGATGCAGAGACAGGGAAGCTTGTCGTTGTGTCTCAGGTAATGTTTGGGGTTGAATGAGGCTCTTTTTAACTCATGGGTTTGGCTCAAAAGGGACAAATAATCTTTTTGCATTAGTAATGTTATCATGCACTTTATTCCTGGTTTCCTTAAGGAGATGAAAAATCAGTGTTTCTCACTCCCTGGCCTGTGAACTTGTGCATGTGCTGGCACAGCTGATGCTTTCAACAGATAGCTAAATCTTGCTGTACCTTAAAGTTCTACCGATAACCTAGGTACACCTTATGAGCAGTCTGATATCTTTAGAATTGATTAGTAAATCTAGAAAAGCCCATCTAAAAAAGCCTTTCTAAAACAGCAGAAGATTGTCCTTGCCTGGGTCACCTTACAGTTTAGCAGCATCTCATGTCAGTACAAGTCAGAAGGTAAATGTTGCCTAAGAAATGCATTGTCCCTTAAGCTATAGGCAGGCTGTATAGAAAGCTGTTATTCCGTGCTGTGGTCTGAATCCATCTATGAAGCTCAAGCAGTGAATTCCTGATATTCCGTCAAAATCTGTCCGTTTAATTTCCTGCTAGCTGAGCATAAGGAAGCTGTTGAGCAGGCAGCACGTATAAGGGAGCACAAGTCCCTGGGACTTGCATGGGACTAAGAACAGTAGAACTTGGGCCAAATCTTATGGCTCTTCATTTGAGGTCAAGGCAGGACAGCTGCTGCACACCACAAGGCTCTGCTGCTTGAAAGATGTCACCACAGGCCAAGAGGTGACAAAATAATTTTAAAAAAAAAATGAAAAAAATATCTCTGCTTTGTAATGCAGGGGCAGCAGTCTGCCCTGGTACTGTGGCAGGAAGCAGAATGAACTTGAAAGCTAAATCTACTGCCCAAGCAGGTCCAGGTCTGACCTTTCCTCCCCAGTATGCAGTACGAATAGTATCTATCAGGAATGTCAGGATATGTGAAGAGGAGACATCAGAATATCACATATATCATCCTTTTATTCTTGATTGTCCCATTTGCTGCTTCCCATTCTCACTTCCTCCTAATTCTCCCAATGTCTTCCTTTGCCTTCTGAGATTATTCATCCCTTTTCTCCTAGGGATCCCTATGATCTAGTCTCTTGCAGTCTGTCACCTCTCAGCTCCATCATTCACGTCAGTAATTTTGAGCAGAGCTTTTTTTTCTTTTATAAATATAGATGGCATTTTTAAACGCCTATCAATTTACAAAGTTAATGCTTTTCTAGTTTTTTACAGTCCCACTGAATTATGTCCATCTGTATTTTGTGTGATGTCGCATGCAGATCACATGGCAAAAGTGATTAAATAATGGCAAAATAGTGAAAAGATCCTGAAAGTGAAAGCTAGTTCACATTTGACAAGTGCTTACAATGTCTTTTCTTCCTCCTTTTTAGGACAAAGTGGAAGTTGAAGTAGTACAGCTGACAGCTGTTAGAATTCGTGCACCAATTACACGAATGAAAACCGGTACACAGGTTAGTTGACTTGGGATAAGCTTTTATTGCCTTTAAATTTTACCTGCGAGCTGTGACGATTCTGCTTAGATCATCTGATAATACCCCTCTAGCTGTGAGTGGTTACCTGCTCTGAGGGGTCCCACTGCTGCTGCAGGGATGAATGTGCTGTCAGCGGAGAAGCTCCAGAGCTGAACATATTAAAAGAGAAATCAGGACAAGTTTACCTTGTGCACCAGACTGATTTTCAGAAGTTCAGGCATGATTTGATATGGATTCATTCTATTTGCAGTGGGGACTTTCTTCCCCTGTATGTTTAAAAACCCACAGTATGTCTGCTATATCCAGAACAACAGATACTGTTCAAATTTACCTTTTAGTAAGTCTATTTTTTTTTAGGAGTCTGTATTTCCCCTATCAGTTACTCATTCCAAAATGGCTAGTGATACTAGCTCATTGGTCCCAGGTGAATGGATTGCATTGAAGATTAAAAATAAAAACTAGAAAAATCCCTGTTTTGTGTTTATATGTTATGTTGTCTTAATTTGGAGAGTTGGAAGGGGAAGGCTGATGTCCAGAGCAGAGTCAATCAGGGAGATCATCTAGACAAAGGTGTAGAAAACTTAAAGAGTGTGCGACTGAAGTAAGATGAAGTGATTTAATAATACAAATGGGACAGTTCATCTTTTCTGATGGAAGACTGGTACTTGTTTTTTGTAGAGCATGTAGCAAATGAGAATAAATCAAAATTTACTTTTTACAAGTTGGTCGTTGAGTCTTCTGCATGATACATCCTTGCAACATGTACAGCAGCCAAACCATTTTCTTCATAAGAAATACCATCTCTTGATCAATGAATTTTAGGTTTAATTATCTTTGCTGTGTGCAGGTTTGATTAGCATCCCAAAATTACCTAAGAAAGTTGGTTTCTCTATTTCTAGATGCCAGTTTACGTAATGGGCATCACCAGCAGTCAGACTCCTTTTTCATTTGGCAATGCAGTACCAGCGTTAACGTTCCACTGGTCTGTCACAAAGAGGGATACTCTGGATATCAAGACAAGACACAGCGAGGTAAATTGTGGGGGTGTGTATGTGTATCTTGGGAAAGGGAAACTGCCACATAATGGGAATTGAGAAAATACTGTTTCTTCAACTCAGAATCAAAGAGTGATTGTCAGCATTGGGTTTGGTCTTTCGTCTGTATCAATGTCAGTTCTTTCTATCAGTAAAATTTTAATCGGTTTCTCCTGTCCAAGGCTTCTTTTCAGCTTCCTGCAAAATATAACTTTGCAATGGATGTTTATGGCAGAGTAAAGGGCAGAACAGGCCTGAAAGTTGTTGTGAAGGTCCTTGATCCTGCAGCCAACCAGTTTTACAACATGGCAAGAGAACTCTCTGATGAAATCCAAATTCAGGTATGATGATGTTCCTCACAGTTAATGGTTTAATATCTATTTCAGAGCTGAATTAAGTGTGTATTTGAAGTCAGGGATTTGAAATGCAAGGGAGTAGTTCCAGCTTTGATTATTTTTTTTCTCTGAGCCCTTACTCTTGTTTGTATAACATTGCGCTGTCTGGAAACCTCTAAGTTCCCCAAGTGTTGGTAACGTTTACCCTGAACAGGCACACATTGGTGGGATGCCTGAATGAAATTCAGGAGTTAGGCTTTTTTTTGTGGACCACCTGAAATTCAGGTGACTTGTGTCTTGTGGATAAGCAGAGTTAGAACTGTAAAAACTTTGCTGCTGTAGTTCCCCTCTGCACAATAATGCTTCTTGTTTATAGTGCTTATCATATGTGTCTATGCAAGCATGTTCATTTGGATCAGGAATTAGTTTCTGAAATGAATCTCCTGGTTGTTCCCACTTACTGTGCTTTGAGGAGCAGTTTCCAAGTATGTGAACTGGATTCCTTTAGATGGAGCAAACTGGAAAACGTGTTTGAGGAGTGCACCTCATGTGGGTGTTCAGTTCATGGGTGCAGACTTGGGGTAGTCTAAAATAACTTGGGCGAATGTGGGGTCTCCAACACCATTTCACTTGAAAAATCTGCTTCTTTTTTTCATACTACTTCATAGCTCTAGCCATAGAAATGAATGCTCTTCAGAATAAATTGTAGAAGATACTGCCTATCCTAATCTCAAATATTCATGTTTAATTTTCATTTTTTAACCATATGTATTAAACAAGGTTAAAAAAAAAAAGGCGTGTTTTAGTTTTATGTGGAGGTTTTTGTTTTGAAGGTGAAATAAATGGAAATAAATTACTTGCTGCATCCAACAGTAGGCTAAAATGCCTTTTATTTTCCAGGTGTTCGACAAACTTCATCTCGTCACTCCAGAAGTAGAAGCAGAGCAGATCTTAATGTCGCCAAATTCCTTTATTAAACTTCAGACAAACAGGTTGGTGATCAGTTTTCACACTGTGATTTGTGTCAACAGTTTATCAAAATCATAACACAATTCTGTTTTGAAGTAAGCTGTTTCAGTCTTTTAAAAAGAATATCACAGTACATCCATATAATACACAACTTATCTGATGATTAATAGTGTCTTATCTGTACTCTTACTCTTGGGCTCTGTCAAATCTTGTATTAGTTAGATTATAGCTAGAAAACGCATTCAGTATTTGCACTTTTGGATCCTTATTTTAAAAGATGCTGAGCCAGTTAAAGCAGTAGCCTGCTTCCACTAGAATTTTTTATGAGCGATCAAGGGTCTATGGTATATACTTCTCTGTATTTCGTACACAGAGGCTATGATTAGATTTTGAGATTAAAATATCGTTTCCAAATGAGAAGTCCTTTTTACGTTATCTGTTTTCAAAGACTGACATTTCAGACTCATCTCAGGCTTGAAATTTGGTTTTCCTAGCATAAGAATGTACAGATCTAGACCATAAGACATATGCTGAGGGTGAGGCTTTAGATGCATTTACTTTTTAAGATGAGGGAACCGTTAGTTTCACTAGAGCTCCGCTGACCACGGTCATTCAGCATCTGCTTTTGGAACAGTTATATAGGAGCCCTGTCATTTGTAGTCACTTACTAATGTTGTTTTGCAGTCTTTCTGGTTAATTAGTCATTAGGTTGCTAGATACTAGTTTGTACATTTCTTTGTCCCATTATGTTCACTATCCAGTGTTGGAGCCCCTGTGTCTGAACTCTACCACCAAAACCAAATACACTATTGCCAAGAAAAGGGCAACTAAAATCCAGCTTAAATCTTTTTTTCCTAGGATAAAGTATTTCTCTCTCAATGGAGGAGCTTGGGGGGGGAAAAAAATCATTTACAGATCTTTTGGAAGATGTGATAAATGATACTTAAAAGTAGCTAATGTCTCAGAATGCCTGCTAATTACAGCTTATGTATTTGCTCACTTCGTTAATATGCAAATACCATGGTGAGAATTACTCCAAAAATTAACCTTGTCTACGAAACCATTTCCAGGAAACTGATGAGATCCACTTAATCACATCCCTGACTTTAATACTCTAAATACTGTTTACAGAAAATGATGCAGAAGCTGTGTGTTGTAGCCTCAGCCATTATTATTTGGAATCAAGTTTACATCAGTGAATGATGACACTGCAGGGCAGTGGATGGAAGCTAGATTTCAGTACATGCCTAAGCCCAGATAAGACTTCTTCCAAGTTAGCTTGAATCGGAGCTTAAACTTTTCTTTCTTAGACTAGAAAACAAGCTTTTCAACTTTTATTGCAGACATGTGGAAAAAAAGCAGATGCCAAACAGCAATCTTTTATATTTGCTTAATATATTCGTAATAATATATTCAAATATGGCTTTAAGGGGATCCCCTGGGTTTTTGTTTTTCTGTTTTGTTTGTTTTCTTAAGGGACCGAGTGGCTTCACTGAGTTACCGTGTCCTGGATGGACCAGATAAAGTTCCTGTTGTAAAAGTCGATGACAGAGGTTTCCTTAACTCTGGGTCTTTGATAGGATCATCGACAATTGAAGTGATTTCACAAGAATCATTTGGGATCAACCAGACCATTGTAGCTGCTGTTAAGGTAGTATTGTCTCTCTTTCTTTGCAGTTGTCTGTTAGAAGTGTATCTTTGCTACTGCAACAGGGATGGTTAACTGCACGTTTTGAACTTCACTTCTGAAAAATGTGATGTATAGGAATTAATAGTCTGTTCTGAGCTTTGAAAAAAGCTTAGTATGCTTAAGCTAGGTGGATAAACATTAAATCCCAGCAATTTCTTAAATTTGGTACACTTTATAAAAGGCCTTTGTGTGCATGTGCCTTTAAAAACTTTTTTTTTAAAAAAAGTTTGTCTTAAAAATCTCTTAGAAGGCTGATAATAACAGAAGTTCAAATAAAAAACGTGTTAATGTCCTAAACATGCATTTTGCAGTGTGTGAAAAAGGTAAATATCATCTGAAGTAATGAATATAAATACAGCTACTGTGGTGAAGTACCCAAGTGATACTTTCAAGATATTGGAGATGCAAGTGTACAGTGCCCAAAAAATTTCATTTTCTCTGCTGTTTCCCAGCAGTTCAGCTTTTACATATAATGAGAATCTCTCCATGAGAAAGCTGCCTTATCAGATGCAATAATTTAGCTGCTGTTGCCTGTATTTGGTGAGCTGTTGAGGAGCATGTTCTCCAAGGAGGCTGCCCTGTGTGCCTAAGCTACACTGAAATGTGGACGCTTCAGGGAAGGACAAATCCGCAGCAAAACTCATCAGTTCGTTGCCAGGCTAATGAAGCATCTTTCTTTCTCAAAACTTAATCTCTTGATCGAATGCTGTTATGTGAAGTCTAATGGATCTTACTGGTTGGGCACTTAGGACATAAGGGAGCCTATGTCCTTCATTTCTGCTCAAAAGTCCTTGTGCCAAGAACTTTCTACATCCAGCAACATGAGCCTTGAGATACCACTGCTCCACTTCCTCTTATCCCTTTTTACTCTGTCAACATCTTTCTTATGTCCTAACTAAAGGAGGAAGATATATAATTGAGTGCTGACTTTAAATTATTTGTAAGTTTAATTATTAAAATCACTGTGAACTGGCTTTATGGGGTTTTCTTATTTTAATTTTGTTTCTTGCCATAATGTTCAGCTTTGTCTGTAGGACAGCATGTAGGTCTGTCCTCCTGGGTGGGGAATGAAAAAAGAAATGGTGCCTTAGTTTCAGTAATGCCACTCCTGCTGCTAGGTGGTGGCAGTGAATTTCTACAGCTCTGGTATAGATGACCTTGTTTCTTCCCTTCACTGCTGGATCCGGCGAGTGAAAGACATCTGATGAGCGTGAGGTTGGCTCAAATGACATTTAGTCAGCATATAGTGATACTGAAGTTAAATCCCCGCTTTGTGCATTCTTTCCATACGCAGTTAGGATATCGCAGGACTGTGGAGCCAGTGCACTGTGATATTAAGCTTGTGAGCTCTTTGTAGTAGGAACCATCTCAGTTCAGCATCTTGTACGACTGATTTGTTTTCCTGTACTTATTAGGACTATGCCACTTTTATGGAAATAATATTTTTAACCTCATAGTAACCTCATGAGGTAATACAGTGCTGCTGCCTTCATTTTGAGGATGAAGGACTGAGAGTTTGAGTGGTTTTGCTGAAGGACATGTAGAAAAACTTGTGACGGAGCAGCAGATGAGCTTGAATCTGTTGTGTCATTGTAAGGCAGAGTTCTCTCCTTCACGCTGTCCTTCCTTTCATAAGTTCTTATTTTGTCTGTTTACAACTGTACACAATTAAGAACCAAACTGCTGCTGCAGCATCACTTAACACTTAGACCTTCAACTTTGGTCAAAAAAAAGAAGATGATCTTATATAAATCAAGGAGGAGGGTGGAAGTACGGTGCTGTACCAGCTGCACTCAAGTCAATATTTTTTTTAAATAAAAAATACTTTAAAAAACGAGGTGTTTTAACAGTAAATAGCTGTTTTCATCAATATTAAATTTAGCAGTTGTCCCTTGTGGGACAGTTTCTGAGACTTTAAAATAAAGCAAGCTTGAAAATCTGTCAGGGAAATGGTGTTTTTGTTGGCTTGTAACCTCAGCTAGTTGGGCAAATGACTATCTGCACTGATATTTTAACTGATTATATCAGCCTGTGGAGTAGACAGTTGTATATACTGATATTCTAGCCACTTTTTTTTTTTTCAGATTCACCAAAGATGCTATTTGCTTAAGGCCAAATTTGTCCTTTCCTTTTTAAGTTTTGACATGTACATTTTCAGATTGCAGAGTTTTACATTTTAGCTGAGCCTCTTAGGTCAGAAAAAAGGGATTTTCCTACAAGATAAGCCTGAGGGCTTCTTTTAAAATAGTTTTCTCTATATATTTGAGGGGTTTTGCTTTCTCTGTCCTTCCATTATTTATTTTCTAACAGCTGTAGCAGAAAGAACAGATACATCTGGTTTTGTTGGGTAATTTTGATAGTTAACCTAGCTAAGTTAGTCAAAAATAGTAATATGTTATTTAAAAAAAAGAATCAAATGGTTGTGAAGTCTTTGTTTTCAGACATACTTCCTTCATTGGAGTGTTACTGCAAAAAAGTGGGGGTGTGCACATGTGGATAATCCAGCAGACTTTTCTAAAGAATTTGGAGCAGTTCCTAATTTCTGTCTCTGTTGCCTCGCCGCCTCTCCTCAACCAAGTGCAGCCTGCTGACCAGTGAGGGTTTGTCAGATCACAGAATCCCAGCCTGGCAGGGGGTGGAAGGGACCTCTGGAGATCCAACCCCCTGCCAAAGCAGGTCACCCAGAGCAGGTTGCACAGGAATGCATCCTGGCGCGTTTGGAGTATCTCTAGAGGAGACTCTGCAACCTCTCTGGGCAGCCTTTTCCAATGCTCTGGCCCCCTCAAAGTAAAGAAGCTTTTCCTCATGTTGAGATGGAATTTCCTGTGTTCCAGTTTGTGCCTCTTGCCACTTGTCCTGTCGCTGGACACCACTGAGAAGAGTCTGGCCCAGTCCCCTTGCCACCTGCGCTTTAGCTATTGCTGAGCATTGATGAGATCCCCTCTCAGTCTCCTCTGCTCCAGGCTGAACAGCCCCAGAGCTCTCAGCCCTTCCTCAGCAGAGAGATGCTCCAGTCACCTGATGGTGTTCGTAGCCCTCCACTGGACTCTCTCCAGTAGTTCCCTGTCTTTCTTGAACTGGGGGGCCCAGAACTGGGCACAGTGCTCCAGATGTGGTCTCACCAGGGCAGAGCAGAGGGGGAGGATGACCTCCCTCGACCTGTTGGCCATGGTCTTTTTAATGCCCCCCAGGAGACTATTGCCACAAGGGCACGGGGCTAGCTTGTGGGCAACTTGCTGTGTGCCAGGACTCCCAGATGCCAGTTCTGACTGCTTTTGGCTGTTGCACTTAACTTCCCTCAGCCCATGCCTCACAGGATGGCCTGGCTGCAGCATCATACAGCCACCAGTACCAAGGTGAGTGTGTCCAGTGATGGGCCAAAACCACCACCCCAGCACACAGCTCGAGAGGAAAGACCGTGGGTGTTGTTACTTCCCGCCTCTGGGAGCCCTGTTGTCAGACCTGTTTGAGGGGCAGCAGTTTGTAATGGCTATGATACTATTTGACAAGGATCACTAGGGACCAACTTTGCAGCTATTGCTCATCTTTCCTCCACTGGGCAAACCTTTGCTCAAACAGAGCCAAGACTGGTAGAAACCTCCTGTATCATCTTGGCTTTCTCACCTGGTGCAAGGGAACCAGAGAAACAGTGACCATTTCATTCCCTTACTCTCACATACATTGCACCTCACTCCTGTTCTGGTAACTAGGGAAGGAATTACACTTTTTATTTCAAGAATTAGTGGGAGAGAAGTCTAGGGGCAACTTGTTCTCTTGTATATCCAGGGAGTTTTAATAGTTTTAATTTATATGATAATATTGTAGTCTCTGAAGACTTTGATATGTGTTTCTACATCATCATTGCTTGCTTCAATTCCCAGCGCTATTACAGAAAAATACTAAGTAATGTCTGATGGGAGTATGTAAAGAAGCTAGAGCCAGACTCTTCTCAGCAGTGATCAATGACAGGCCAAGAAGGAATGCACCTGAACTGGAACATGTGAAATTCTGCCTGAACATAGAAAAGCACTTTCTTACTGTGGGTGCTGTTGAGCACTGGCACAGATTGCCCAGAGAGACTGGAGTCTCCATCCTTGGAGATGCTGAAGACCTGACCGCATGTGGTCCAGGGCAAATGGGTTTAGTCCAGGTTGCGCAGGGAGACCTGGACTAGACGATCTCTAGAGGCCCCTTTCAACCTCAGCTGTTCGGTGATTCTGTGCAATATATGTATTGATAATAAAAGCACAATGTGTTAGTACTGTCATATGGCTAAACATATAGCAAGTGGTTCATAAAGGAAGATTTGTATGTTTGCATAATAAGAACCCTTTTAGATTACTATTTTTGTAGAGATACCAAAAATAGCAATTTGATTTTGTTTTTCACTCCTGTTGTTTTTACAGGTCTACCCCATCTCATACCTAAGAATCTCCATGAGTCCTATTCTGCACACGCACAACAAAGAGGCATTATTGGCTCTTCCCCTGGGTGTGACACTGACGCTTACAGTCCATTTTCACGATAATTCTGGAGATACTTTTCATTCGCATAATTCTGTGCTCAACTTTGCAACAAACAGGTAGGTATCGATCATGGGTGTTAATTACAGAGAACAAAATAGGCCAAATACACGTAACCCAGCCACAGCAAGGAACAAAGATTGTTCCAAAGATACCAAGTGAAGGCATAGTGTGGACTGGGATTAGCAAAGAAAGGATTTACTCTCTGAGGCCTTCAGAGGCACCGTAGCAGAAAGGAGAGTTCCAGTCAGCAATCGATATTATCTAGCAAATGGAAAGTTGCCCAGGGAAGCATGATCCCTAGCGGGGCCTGCTGGGGTACATTGCTGCTTTAAGTGACTCTGAATCGTCAGATTGCATACATCAGTGGCCTGCATAAACAATTGATCTTATTAGCATTTGCCTCATCTTGCCTCTTTGCTCCTAGTGCTTTGTTACACTGACTCACTTCAGTCTTACGTAAGGTGGTGAACGTTCTGGATCAGGGGCTGTCTCTTCAGATGCGCTCGTACAGCCTTTGCATGGCACAGCCAAGCCTCAAAAGGCTTTTGGTCTCTGCCACTAAGAATAAGAAATATTATAAAACAGCCTCCTTTGGGAATTAGTAAACAATCAATCACCAATTCCATTAGTATAATGTAGCATGTTTTCTGCAGAGCACCTTGCAGTTATAATACAGTGATTAAAAGGGGGGAAAAGATTTTTCTCATTCCTCCTACCTAAATGATCTGCAGAAACTTCTGTAGCATACAGAGGTATAACACTGCCTTAGCTTCCAAAATCCATGTGACAGAGCTGCTTCAGCACAGGACTGATAATTAGTGTTGAGAGAGAAGCAATGCTCGTTAACACCAGGTGCAGCAGTTGGTGACCCAGCTCTCCCGCTGTCGAGACCTTCGCCATCTCTGTGGGGTGCTGCCAGGGCAGCAGTCTCTGTGCTGGGGGCACTTCCAAGGGCTCCGGGTGTCCGTGCATTTGGGAATGCTGAATTTTGATACGTATCGGCACTTGCAATCAAATGGAATTTAGCTTTGTAAAGTTATGGCTGGAAAGCTGCATGTTGGTGTTTAAATTTCTTTGCTTAACTCCCTGAGAAAAGGGAAAAGAGACAGATTACCGCATTCTAAAGTTCTACAGTTCTTAAAATTAGGAAGTAGTTCTCATACGTAATTATGACCTCAGTATTTCCTCAGCATAACGATGCAAGAACTGAAATTCGCCTCAGTAGCACTTAAATCATTTTTATATTTTCCTTATTTTGTCAGACTTCATTAGAAGATAACCATCACTGAAAACAAGAAGTCGGCCATCTAAAAAGAGTTCAGTAACTACTATTTATTGTAAGAGATAATGACATTAGCAAACTCACCTTAATATAAAAGCATTTCTTTTTATCTGTAGAGATGACTTTGTACAGATTGGGAAAGGAGCCACAAACAACACATTTGCAATCCGGACTGTAAATGTAGGTTTGACCTTGCTCAAAGTCTGGGATGCGGAGCACAGTGGAATTGCAGACTATGTCCCGCTTCCTGTGCAACACGCCATTTTTCCTGAGCTCGTAGACGTGGTGGTAGGCGATGTCCTCTGTTTGAGCACGTCTCTGAGAAACCAAGAAGGTAAGTGGCACATCAGTTGCTGTGGTTTTGCAGCTGTATGATTTGACATCAGTGTGACTCTTTCTCATTCTCGGGGAAACAAAATGCATAATTTATGATGTTTGTTCAGAATCAAATGTCACTGTTCTTGTTAATGATAAAAATAGGTTTGATCAACTCCTCTGATTTTAATTGTACCGTGCAATATCTCGCTTGTATTGTATTCATGAGTATCAGACTTCAGACATTTCCATTCCATTAGCTTGAAAGATTTGTTTTTTATGGGAATCATGCGGATTCAGGACTGTCTAACTTCAGTGAAGTTTGATTCAGTGAATCAAATTCACTCTATTTGATTCTTAGTGTTAATGGGCTTTTGACAGAGTAACTGCAAGTCACTATGGTATTGGGCTGCTGGCCTTCCACCCCATGAACCCTAGAACCTAGTTTCTGTGAACTGGGATGTGTGTGGCCCCATGCTGCATAGATACAGGCGTCAATGTGACAATGAAATGCTTCAGTTAGTATAAATGGGTTGAACGGTGTCTAAATGGTGTCTCTACTCAGGCCTGCCGGGTGTATGGAGCTCCTCGTTGAGTAGTGTTCTTCAAGTTGACTCCAAGACTGGTGTAGCAATCGCAAGGGATTCTGGTGTGGTCACCATCTATTATGAGATTCCTGGATTACTTAAAACATACCGAGAGGTGAGGCACAGTTAAATCCTACCACAACTGCTGGCGTTGATTTGCTTCAGGTGGATCCTCACCAAAAATGTATTCCGTGATTTTATTTTATGTTTTTATCAATATTTAGAAGCCTTCTTTTTAAAAAAAGAAGTATTAGAAATGCACGTGGTTGGGAAGTATTTGGTGTGTGTCCAAACACATTATGTTTTTTTTAATTGTCTATGTTAAGGAGGAAAATTTAGTGTAATAGCTTCTATTTTTAGCTTATACTGTTCTTATACATTTTGATTCCTTTGCTGTCCAGCTTGTTTCCAGATGCTAACAATTCTTAAGTACAGCTGCTTTTATGAACGAAGTTTCGGTGCAGAATGAGATGCCAACAAGAACTTTCTCGTGTTGTGCCATATTACTGTGCATCACTGATGAGAACTACTCAAATTATTTTATCTACAGTGCAGTCGTACTGTTGACACAATTCACTGTATCAGCTAAGAAAAGACGGTCCTTTAAATTTAGACATAGAGTGTTATGCCTATTAGCTTATGGGGGCTGGGTAGAAAGAAAAGAATGTTTTTTGCTAGCTTAAATTGCCTTGGAAGGCAGTTTCTAAAATTAGAGAAGCATAGGATTTCTTATAGAGAAACACAACTTCTTGGAGTTTCTCTTCTGTTATACGTATGAGGATGTGTGCAATCAATCCAATCTGGTTTTGCCTTAATTTTTCTTTGTTAAAACAGTTTTTGTTAACAATATACATCATCCTTTTTTCAGATATTGATTAATATACCTCAGAGGACTACAGCAATGCATGTAAGTGGAGTGAAAACAAGCTTACAAGGAGTTGCAGCCTCTAAAGTGATAGTTTCCATTGGGGAAAAAAATAAAAATTTGAAAGGTATGATGAAAAAAAATCTTTATGCTAATTGTTTATTGCATGTTTGTGTATTCATGATAGGTGGGTTTAGGTTGCGTTTTGGTTTATCTGTTTGTTTTTAAGGGTCTGTGAAGCTGGTGTGGCAAGATCTCTATGAACCTCTAGTGCCTTTCTGGAATCCCAGGAGCTCTAGAAGGGCTGTATTACAGAATGTGGAGGGTGTTCTGGGGCGCTATTGAGATTTCAAAACTAATAAAATCGGTAGATAGAGTGTCATTTTTGATTGTATTAAAAAACAATTAATAGGCAATCCACTGGTTGTTTGCTTATATCTTTAATTCCAATTAGGTGGTGGAGTCTCCAACTCTGGAGACATTCAAAACCCGCCTGGACACGTTCCTGTGTAACCTGCTCTAGGTGACCCTGCTGTGGCAGGGGGGTTGGACTAGATGATCTCCAGAGGTCCCTTCCAACCCTATGATTCTATGATTCTCTGGTTCTATGATTCTATGAATTGCCTTCTTGAAGTTACTAATTTTATTTACTGAGCATGTTTAAAGTAGTTACCATCCTTAAATCTTTTACAGGAATTATCAGCAATTAGAATCAATACAAAGATTAAGCATCATATCATGTTCTCTATTTAATAAGCTGTATTTTGTTTGATTGTGGTTCCTTTTAGTTTTAGCTTAACACTTAGCACTTGTTCAAATAGTATTTTATTGTGCCTTATGTAAATTATTAGCCTACCAAAACCCATCTTGCCAGATACTAAAATATAAATGGAGACTCCCAGGATCATGTAAGTTATTCAGCACACACATCTGAGCTGAAAATTCTCTCTCTTTCCTGCAAATAAATTATTCCTGTCAAAAAAAAAAAACTGCAACGTATAAAATTTTCATTTACTGTCTGTTTGGGATTAGACCTGAGATAGGACAGCTGTCTATGATTTCCAGCTATTTTAAGATCATTATAATGTTGTGAAACTATTTCAGAAGGTGGCAAAATAAACTGGTATTTCAAGCAGTGGTTTTGCTTTTAATTAGTTAAAACTTAATTAGTTAGAATTTTCTTTTCTAATTAATTAGAGATTAATTAATTTTTTTTTTCTGGTCCTTAGGGGAGTGCTTGCCTGCTCAGATTGAAGCCATCGCTGAATTACAACCACAGTCCATTATCAGTTGCCATCTAGCTTTTAACAATGATGCGTTTGACTTCCCAGCACATGACATTTTTATGGCAGAACCGGGATTTGATGCAGTTTCAGGTAAGATGAGATAAGATGCCACACTCCAGGCAGACTTTGACTCCCGCTCTGGTTTAGTCCAAACCCCCCTTTGACCCAGCAGATTTCCTTCTGAAGCCTCTGAGCTTTGCTGTGCAGGTTCTCAGGTTTCAGTGTACTCTCCGTATTTACTTCTGGGGTTTTTCTGCATGTGACAAAGACACTTTTTTTTTTTTTAAGAGGAAGTCAGAAATCAGTGGCAGCCCATTTTACGTGGTTTTCAGAGTTGTAGTAGTAAGTCAGGAAGAAATTAGGAAGCTTTATTTTACTTGGAGGGGGAAAAGCAAACTTTGATACGTTATTTTACCACAAATTTAGGTCCTAATTTTGCAAATTACTACTCATACATTTGTAGATGTGTAGACAGTCCAATGGTACCTTGAGACAGAAGTGGCGATATTGCAGAATGCAGACTAATACACTGGGGTCACACACTTTATAGAGGTAATGGCTGATGTCTTTTGCTCCAGATGAACTGTACAAAAAATAGATTGCCTTGTATATAACTTAATTTAGAAAACAGTATCAGGCCTTGTATTTGTTAAACTATGGAAGCAAAACACTTCCTTCTTCAGCTGCTACAAATGAGCACTCAGGTGACAAATATTCCAAAATCGGGTATTTCTGCAGCTGTAAACATTCAGTGACTCTTTGAGGTGTTTTCTTGCCACACATCAGCGCCTTTACCGTCTATTTAACTTCCACTGCATTTAAGACTAGGGATAAGAGAAACAATCATGAGTTTTTAATGCCTGTGTAACAAGGATGTTTAGATTTCACCCATTTATGCTCTCGAGAGTCAAATATTCTTTGTGGTTGATTCTGGCCTTTTAAAAGCCCTGCCACAGTAGCTATTGCAGTATAACTGACCTCGATTAAAATGAGAGAAATAGCTTAAATGTGAAAATCTGGTGAAAGTAATACATTTTTGGATTCCTTGTATACTGCAATTTAAACATCTCTGGAATGTACTGTGCTTTCAAACTTTCTTCTGCAACCTGAGTGCTGTAATTGCTTATGAAACAGAGAATTTTTTTGTATCCCCAAAACAACATGAACTAGGACTTAAAACAAGGGGGAATTACTAGATACCATGGAAATGGAAATAAAATTGTGAAAGTCTACAACATGTGTTAATATTTCCTAACTACAACACGATTTTAAAAAGAACAAAACCACCATGGGCTATATGGTGTTTAGTATGAATCATCTGGTAGATTAGTCCTTGTACCCATTGTGTAAAACACTATTATACCTTGCATAATAGTGGCTGCCTCTGTTACTTCATTAAGGAACAAAAATAAGGGGAAGACATATACCTAGTGAGTTACCACCTTTTTTATCTCTTCTCTAAAGATGCTACAGAAATCTCACTCTGCATGGAGGAAAAGAAAGATTTAGGTTGAGCAATTAACAGTCAAACTGCTTTTGTTTTCATAGGACATTATACCTGTTCCATCACAATGCACAGGCTCACTGACAAGCAGCTGAAGCATCTCAGCATGAGTAAAACCACGCTCAGAGTTACAGCTTCCATCCAAGGCAGCCACTTCTCCGGGGAGCAGATCAGCACCGAGGTGCCATTCAATCCTGGCTTTTATGCTGACCAAACAGAAATGCTTTTAAGTAACCATTACACGAGCTCGGATGTGAAAATATTTGGTGCCACTGAGATTCTTGATACCCTGGAGGTGAGTCTGTGGCTGGAAAGTATCACAACACAGTTGAAAGCATTTTGAACTGTTACATGCAACTTTCTAACTAAAAGCACTGTGTGCGACCTTTACCGTGTCAAGATTGTTCCTGAGATGATTTGGAAATACTCATCTTGCAATGTATTCCTCCTCAGTCTTCACTTTTGTTTGGGGGTAGTGGAAATGTGGCAGGCTGACCTGTGTGCTAGCTGGCCGTGGGTTAAGCCGCCCACAGGTGGGGAAGTGGAAAATCTGCCTGATCTCTAGCAGCAGGAGTAGGTTCTTGCCCACTTGCTTGTGTGACTGCCCATGGTTCACATAGCCCACTAAGGGATGCTTTGATTTTTGCCTCTCTGGGGGTAACCCAGACCCACAACAACAGCAGTTAATAGGGCAACCTGAACAGTTAACTGAGGTGAAGTGCTGCAGGGGTCACTGTAAAGTTACAATCCAGTCTGACTCCTGCTGAGGGGTGAGTTGCTCTTCGTTTCTGTGGAATAATGTTTCTGATGTGTGACCTGGAAGATGAGTATGTGCTGTGTTTTCTCAGTCTCAAACAGTTGTTGGTTTTTTCCCCTCGGCAGGTGAAATGTGGGTCACCAACAGTGAAGGCTTTTGAGAAGGAGAAATCCTATGGGCTGCCGAGTTACGTAGTCTACACTGTTAGTCTGTCTGATCCAAGAGTTTCAAGCCAGGGATCCTTATCAACCACTCTAACTATTTCTAGTCCTATGACTGACCAATCCATCACTATCCCCGTGACGGTGATTTACTTGACTGACAGAACCAGTGCACCAGTGAGACGTAAGTTTTATCTCTAGACTTCATATGCCAGAATAAACCTCTAACTTCCATTAATGTTAATGAGGTTATAAAATTTAGTGTATTAAAATCTGAGCTGGCACCTAATGTTACTGACACGTGAACTGCTCGCTGGGACCAGAAGGCTTGAATACAATTGCTCATTATGACTGAAACTGAACATATTTTCCTTTTGGTTCAGCTCAGAATACTCTGTTGGAGTGTGAATAAATATCCCAGTGCTGAAGTGTCTGAAAGCAATTTTTTTTTTTTTTTGCTCAGCTTTTGTTTACTCTCAGGCATGCCTTCTTATTTCAAAAACAGCTTGGCATTTTGGGGCTGAGAAAGTAAAGAGCATGCTTAAGTCATTAAATATCAATGTCTTAAGCTGTTAATTGGCAAACTTTGAGGACTGCATTGGAAATAAGTCACTAGAATCAAAGTTGTATTATCTAAGTTGATTACACGTATTTGCTCTAAATAAAAACCTTCTTTTGGCTATTTTCAGTTTAAGAACTGTTAACTCTTAAAGCAGATTGGATAAGGTGCTCTTTTAACTCAATATTGTCTTCTCTTAATTGATTCTACAGATGGAGCCAGTCTGTTCCAGCACTTTCTTGATTCTTATCAAGTAATGTTCTTCACACTCTTTGCACTATTAGCAGGGGCAGCTGTTATGATTATAGGTAAGAGTATGAAAGATTGCAGAAGTGTTTTTTTCCCATAACTTCTTACAATGCATTAGCTGTAAGATATAAAGGAATAATTTCCGTGTGAAATGATCTTGATTTTTTTGTTGTTACTGGCTTTGGCTTTTTTTACAATGTCTTGCAGGCCTTCATGCAGTCTTCTCACCGAAAGAACAGCATAGTCATCCAGCGTTTACCCCAAGGACGACTCCTCAACACAGCCATAACAGTAAGCAGCTGTTACCTAGCTATAAATGAATTAACTGATAAGTCTGGCTATTGCGTCTGAGTTGACTGTAGGGAGGTATGACTCTGAGACAGCCTGTATACTGAATTATGTTACAAGAAGGACTGTGCCAGTGCCTAGGAAATTTGTTGCCCATCCTCCTGCCTCACCCCACAGCCTCCCCTTTACCCATTGCTAATTCTTTTGAAACTCTTGGCCAGCTTCAGCCCCCTTGGAAATAGAGAGGGGGTTAAAAGGGTAAGAATTCGTGCAAGTCACCAGGTGGGTAGAAGGGAGGGATTCACAATTTTGCTCCTGCCAGGGGAAGGTAAAGCAGAGCTCGGGTGCTGGTAGGATGTGCCTGGCAGCAGCTGGCTGGTCACTCAGTTCACGCGACATCAGATGAACTGCAGCATGTGCATGATATTTATTCCCTATTTCACCCATTTGCAGTGTTGCAGAATCAACTCTTTCAGAAATATGCAAAATATACCCATTCACTGGGAAGTGAATCTGTAATCAACGGTGGCTACTAAAACAAAATTCAAATTATTATAAATCTGTTCAAGTTATGGTGAGCTGCAGTCCTGTAAAAAGACATGCCTGACACTTTAGATAAAATAAGGCAAATTCAAACTGAAGTTATTTGTTGAGGTGAGATGTGTTGTGCCCCCCTAAGATTTAATCAGTTCTTTAATTAAACTCAATAGGAAGACCTACAAAATTGTGATACTTATAAGATGTCTTTTCAACAGGCAATAAGCGAAAGGGGTTATTTCTCTTTGAATGGATCATTAGACTCGCTTGCCAGGTGTTCCGGCAGACGACCAACAGTGGTTATTTGTTTCTTACTTGTTCCACCATTCCTGAGAATGATTGGGGTTTTTTTCTCCTTTTCCCCTGTGTTTTAGGTTTCTCCATATCGCCTACACTTTCCTACAGTCCTCAGTCCTCAAGCAGGAAAACAGGCCCATCGTCCACGCTCTGGAGCACAGATTATGGTTCACATTAGAGAGAGCAGGAATCGTCTTCATGCACTAGGGCTGGAAAATAAAAATTAAAAAAAAAACCAAAAACAAAACCAGTGCCTTTAACAATAGCAAATTTAAGAACTTTCACACTTTCAGTATAATTCAAGTCATCTCTTTAATGTAACCAACTTCATAATTATTTTTTTTTAATATTTAAAGCTCTCTGAATTATTTTTTTATGTCAGTGCTTCAGTTCTCTAAATCTTATTTGCTGTTTTATGCTCAGTTGACAAGGATGACTGGACAAAAAGCCAGTCATGTTTACGCTAAGCTAGCTTTCTTGCACTCTTCGAGCAACTAGAAGTTACGTCATAGTGATAAAAGCTTTTTATTTACCTTTTGTAAAACTTAATTTTATTTTTAATGATCTTTTTTAAAAAAGGGAAAGAGAAAAACAGGTCAAAATATGAGCCAAAAATATGAAGGATTGTATATTTCAAAGAACTAGTTTTTTATTTTGAGTTCCAAAGACTCAGGAATGTACTGCACTGATAAAGTGTTCTTACGTTTAGCCTTACAATGTGATTCATCACCGTAATTTGCTGTGTTAACATAAGGAATGCTGGAACAACTGTGAATAATTTAGAGGTTTTTTTAACAACAACAAAAAAGAAAAACATAACTATCTTAGTGCGGCTTCCTTCGGGTACAACTGCAGTATTCCTTTCTTGTTACTGTAAGCACTTTTTTGGGACTGGGAATGTGAAAGCACATGCCTTCTAAGAGGACCTTTCTTCTGGTAGTAACTATTTTTAATTGAAGGCAGTTATCTGTGTTCTGATATAAATATAATACCTTTCTGTAGGTCATTTCACATATAGAAGTACCTCAATAGAAACTGAGCCTCCTTTTATTATCACTGGTGACCTGGTGCACTGGAAAGTAGGTGGCTAAAAAGCAGGAAAGTAGGTGCACTGGAAAGTAGGTGGCTTATGTCACACTTAGAATGACAGCTGGTTCCATCTGCTCGTCTCTTGTGTATTCGGGTACAAACTGATAGAGCCACACCCAGAATTGTCATTTAAACCATATTTGTACCATAATATTCAACTAATAAGTGCTGATTTGTAAGTCTGTAAAATACAATGTAGCATATAGTTGCCTAAGTATTAATGTTTGGGGTTTTTTTGGTTGACTTTTTGATTTTTCTGATTGACTGGCAAAGACACACAGATATAAAACACACAATTCCGGGTCCATCAGAATCTACTCTGCTAAACCAGGCAGTTGATCACTGTGTGCTCAGATGGATTTTTGCTTTCTGAACAAGATGGCAGTGAGGTATGCTGACTTGAACTTTTTTCCAAATTCATTTTGAACAGATGAGAAGAAAAACTTGATTCTAGTTCTTAATCCTAAAGTACTTCCCTGAGGAAAAAAAAAAAAAGTATCTTGGTTGGAATCCTTTGGTTTGAAGATTATAATCATACTCATAGTAACTTTTATTCCATAAGCAGTATTTTGCAGCTATTGGGTAAGAGCTCTGTTTATATATAACAAGTATCACAGTTCTAATTGTGGATGATATTCTGGCTGTCTGAACTCTCTTACGGACCGTAACAAAAGTGATCGCAATTGGTCTATTTCAAAAACCAAAATTTTTCATGCAAAATATATTGTGTGCAGAACTATGCAGGCAAACAGAGGGACGGAAAGCAGATGCAGTTTGTGGCATACAGTTTTGGTTTCATGCAGTATTACGAAAAAGCAGCGTTGCTACATGGTATTGTATTGGGTCTTGTGTAACTTATTGGCTAGTTTTGGAGAAGTCGTGCCTTACGTGCCAGTACTACTTAAAATTGACAATTTGGATGTAAATAATAATCGTTTGTATCTGCATTATTTAATAAAGCTTTGTAAGATTCCTGTTGATGCTGATGATGAACTTGTGTTTTGGCTATTCAGAATTTAGCACTAGACTGTATTATTTGTACTTCACCTCCTATGGCCCCTCAGTATTTGCAGTCATGGTTTTTAGGCTCATAATTTTCACTTTTGTTGATAATGTAATGTTGTTTTAATACTTGGACAATTTTTCATCTAGTGTTTGTTGTCAGAAGTTTTTCCCAGTTTTCGCTAAGCACCTTCAATTCCTGCTGAAGTCAGTGGTGGCTGAAGAAGCAGCTCTTTATTTTCCAGGTTTGTTCAAAGTTCCCGCTTTGTTCATTTAGGCTTTTAAGGAAAGATGTCATCTTCTCCACTTCCTTTCAGAGAGAAATGAAAGGGCTATGAATATCTCAGTGCTACTGTGATAAACATTTCAGAAGTGCTGCTTACAGGAAAGGTTTTACTCTCTTATTCCTTCTCTTTCCCGTTCAGCCTCCCAGTCTGGCACTGAATGTCCTGAAAAATGACTGCTCCGAGTGGTGGGAGCACTTTGGCAAATGCCCACTGTTTATTTCACCTCTTGAGGCCTGCAGTCGCAGGCTCCTGGCATGCATCTTCCTGAACTGGGATTTGCCACTAGCTCGAGCTAGAGGGGAGGTAAAGAAGAAAAACCAAGTATGAAACAGGGAGCTGGTACGGTTTGGGAACAAACCTGCTGCAAGCAGTAGGGAGGCTTTTGCCTTTAGGAGCTTGAGTGGTCCATTGGGTGCCTGCTGTCTGGGTGGGATTTGCGGATATAAATTTTTCTGAGTACGTTGCTGGTAATATAAAGATCAATTATTAACTTAGTTGACTAAAATGAGGTTTGGGAGTTTTGCATTTAATGCTGATTCTTTTCTCTTTTCACTTACTGCTTGTTCCTGAGTGCTCCCCGGAGTGGGAGAAGGGCTGCCGGGAATGTGTATATTCTAAGTTAAATGCCGTATGTGAGTAACTTGTCTTTTTAAGTTTATCAGGTAACAAAACAGTGGACCCCAATCTTGGTGCCTTCACATTCAGCAGGAGCTTTGTCTTTGCTCCTGAGCAGAAGCAGGATTTAGCACGTGCCAGCAATGGCAAGTTCATCACATCATGTTGGTTCTCGTCAAAGAGGTTCCTTTTTTAATGGCCTGACTGGAGCTTCATTAACTATTTGAAAAGCAAACCCGATCTGCGAGTGGTGAAATGGTTTGGGCTGTCCTTGGGTTTCCCATTTCTGAGTACCCAACTGGGAGGGCTCAGTGTTACTGAGATTGCCGGTGTTTGATCCGTACCGCAAGATCTGCTCGGGGAGCAGGCCTCCCCTTCACAATTGCGAATACTTACATTGAAAACCCAATTCCAAGACTTTTTTTTTCCCTGCAGAAAATGGAAGCGAACACCAACAATGAGGTGGTCACAGCTGCTCCCGCTGCGGAGAGGGTGGGAGCTCAGCGAGCCCTGGGGCGACTGTGGGGACGAGAGCTTTACTGCCAAATAGGACTGCAGCACTTTGCTTTAGTTTATCAAATAACCACTGCTGTAATTTATAACAAAGTTTAGGCTTTGCTTCATGCTTTATGTACTTCCGTATGGTTGTATAGAATCTTCCTCCACCTCCTTTTAATTTTTTTTTCTTTCTCAAATTTCTAGTGGAGGAGGAAAAAAAAAAAAAGTCTTACAATATACTTCATTTGTTTGTTTTTTTTTTTTTAATCCATGCAAACTTGGAGTGTTGCAAACTTGAATGAGAAAAGTAATCTAAAAGGTACAGTTGTGTTCAGCAATTAGCATCCACAAAGATTAGGAAAGAAGAAGAAATTTTATCTTCAAAATAAATTATCGTGAAATCCCAGTCCAGGGATTCACCCTTGAAGGGAATTCATCCCTGAAGGGGAAGATGTCACACTAACAAAGCAGGCACTGTTGGCTCAGTTATGGTTGGCAGACGTTCAGATACGTGGAAGGATAGAAGCATTAGGGGAACATTTAATAATAATAATATTATTATTACTAAAATGAATCATACTGAATAATAATATACTGAAATGTAACGGAAAGAATAGGAGTAGTCATTAGAATTACAGAGTACTGTTACCTTTTCCCAAATACCTTTCTCTACTAACTAAAGTTAGTCTCAGGTCTCCTGTGCCACTCTGAGGCAGAACTATGGAATGAAAATCTATGTCAATCTTGTGCTTTTTGGTAAAGTGGCTTAGATTGCTGTCCTGGTCACTGTCACCAGGTAACTGAATGGGAGGACGCTCACTTGTGGCAGTGGACATAAAGTCCTCGTGAAAATGGGATTGGTTTTAACCTGCAGTTCGCTCTTGTGATTCCTGTGAACCGATGGGTGAAAGCGGTGTCTTCCGTGAGCGTGAACAGAAGCTCAGCTGAAGAGTCTCCAGAGAGAGCAGGGTGTGTGTGCACCCACGCACAAGGGCCGAGCACAGCTACCACGCAGGGGGCTCCTCCGCTGGGGAATGGGTAAAGAGCCTGTTTTCTAGGTTGTCTTCCTGCTTCCAAAAAATTCCTGCCCACGGTGGAATTAACAGCCACAGCACGGGGAATGATTTAATTACATTAGCCAGACTAGATTAATATTAGACTTCAAGCCAATCTAATATGACATCCCCAACACAGCATAATCATTATCTCCCCATCTCCCCCTTAAAAAGCCAGGCAGATACTGAATAAAACATTGAGCCAAACTTGGCAGTTAAGAGTTCTTCCCCATTAGGAGCCAGGATTATGTGTGATGCTTAAGGATAAGGTTCTCCCTCCTCTCCCTCCTCTCCCTCCTCTCCCTCCTCTCCCTCCTCTCCCTCCTCTCCCTCCTCTCCCTCCTCTCCCTCCTCTCCCTCCTCTCCCTCCTCTCCCTCCTCTCCCTCCTCTCCCTCCTCTCCCTCCTCTCCCTCCTCTCCCTCCTCTCCCTCCTCTCCCTCCTCTCCCTCCTCTCCCTCCTCTCCCTCCTCTCCCTCCTCTCCCTCCTCTCCCTCCTCTCCCTCCTCTCCCTCCTCTCCCTCCTCTCCGCCTTTAGGTTTTATAGGAGTTAATCTAGCCTCTTTGCCAATCGCTGTATTTACTTTAGGATAAAAGCATTCTTTTCCCTATTTGGTTGCTGATAACAATAACAATGCTGATACATCTATAAGGTATCTGCATGTCAGGCATTCGTAAACATCCTCTGACGATTTCTTACCACAGGACTCCCCAAGAAGGATGGGGCCTCCTCCTTCCAGTCTCCCCAGTTAGAGATACAGCTGGAGGAGAGGGAGCAGGGTCCAGTTAAGGCATGTTGCTCTAGCTCTCGTCTCGGGCAGGGGGTCTCCCAAGTATCCACTGAAATCCTCTGTAGTGCTGTAGGCAGAATCAGGAGGTACAGAGAGGTTTTGTCGATTTCCTTAGCCAGTTTTGTTAATAAATATGCACGTTTATCAGAAAACTCTGGCCTAGCACTGAGTTTGTAACAAGCTGAGCACAAACGGGGTTCGTGAATGAGCGTTGGGGGAAAAGTCTCTAGGAAAAAAGTAATTTTAAAAAAGTAAATCTTAAAGGTAAAGTCTTGCTTTGTGTAGTTTTGAGGAAGCGGTGACAGCACAGGGGGCCTTCTACCATACCAGTGCAACAGCCAGGAGTTAGTAGCTACCCATAGGTGCTTACAAGCCCTAGAAGCTTAATTGTAACATGAAGTGTGCTGGTAGCACACACAGACACTGGTGTAGCGTATGGAGAATTATGTCTTTGAGTGACTTGCTCGTAAACCACTTGTAAAGTCGTAAAGTACTTGCTCGTAAACCATTGCCCCTGGGCTGCTGGATCAGCTCCACGGGACACTGGTGCTTGGCCACAGCCCGCAGCTTGCGCTGACGGAGGCACCAACCGGTCCAGCTCTGCAGGGGCAGGACAGAGTGTAGAGTGGAGCATGGCGACCTCTGGTTTTCGTAAACATCTCAGCCTTTCCTTGCAGGATGTCTCAAAGACCCTCTGCCAGCAGTACACCTTCTGTGTATGGAATCAGAATCGTCCAGGTTGGAAGGGACCTTTCAGATCATCGAGTCCAACCATCAACCCAACACTGCCAAAGCCACCACTAACCCATGTCCCCCAGCACCATGTCTGCCCAGCTTTTCAGTACCTCCAGGGATGGCAATTCCACCACCTCCCTGGGCAGCCTGTTCCAATGTTTGATAACCCTTTCCATGAAGCAATGTTTCCTAATATCCATCCTAAACCACCCCTGGTGCAACGTGAGGCCGTTTCCTCTTATCCCATCCTGTTCCTTGGGAGAAGAGATCGACCCTCCCGGCTACCCCCTCCTTTCAGGGACTTGTAGAGAGTGAGAAGGTCTCCCCTCCACCTCCCTTTCTCCAGGCTGAACAATAGGTATACCTGTTCAAGAGAGATTTTGAAACTTGGTTGTTCAATAGCACCTTTCCTGGCTGTTTCTGTGACGTGCTGCTTGCACCTACGTGATGACGTGTCTCATCGCTTCTGTGTCATTGCAGGGAAACTCCCCGATGGAGGAACTCTGCCTGGAGAAGCCCTGGAGATAGCGTCTGGGTGATGGGTGAGGTATGTGCTCTCAAAGGAATTCCTCCCCTTTCAAATGCTTTTCCTGGTAAGGCAACCAGAAGTTTTATTGATGTATTTAGCTTTGTGTAGCTCCATTAGTCTGTACAGTATTGGAGACATGATTAAGACCATTCCTTTTCAGCCCTTTCTTCATTGTCTTAGTTACAAGTTTAAGGTCATAGCTGGCCTGAAAATCCAGTCTGATCTTCTCCATGACACAGGCCCTCTACTTTCCTCTCATGCATCAACTTTTAAGCTGGGAAAAAAGGTAGTTAGTAAGTAATGGTTATCTGACTTAAGGTCTTTGGGTGACGTTAAACCCTCCCATATACTATTTATTTCACTGGCAAAATTCAAAACCGTGTGCTTTATTTTTAGTTTGAAAGAATCTGGGTTTGCTTTTCAGCCGTTAACTTCAATGAGACAACTTCTCTATAAATCAGGAACAAGATTTGGTGATGCAGTTTCTCAGGTTCTTTTCTTGAAGCCTGCAAAGTTAAAAAAGAATGGGAAACGAATTTTTCTCCTTGATTCATATTTACCATCATTGTATTTGAATTTACCATCAGTTAACCTAGTACCATTTTCCGTCTTTTCCCTCATACCACTTGTCCTTTCTATCTTCAGAGCTATTTTTATCACAGATACTGTGTTTACAGCTGCAGGTGGCCTGCTCCAGAGCTTTATGTATTAATAAACTAGTATTTCCTGCAATTCATAATGTCTTCACAATTCAGTGCAGCATCTTGTTTCTCCATTTAGTGTGCTGTCTCCATTTCAATGCTTTGGGGTCTGTTTTGCCATAATTACTAAGCGGATTGCAAGATGCAGTTGCTGTTTTCCCCTTAGCAGACGTTGTGTTCATGTTTATAATTCACCCCATCGTTCATTTTTTTCTGAGTTTTCCCTTCTTAGTTGCCATGTTAGGTTTTAAAGTGCTGTTTCCATTCTGCTTAGTCCAAAGGACTATCTTGTGTCCCTTACTCTTGCACTTAGCATAAAAGTTTATTCTCAAGCTTTTGTGCTTATGGTTATGTCAGTGTCACTGTTGCGACCATTTATTCATTTTTTTTTTCTTCCATTTTTTCATAAGGGAATGGTTTTTTTTACTAAGCAAATATGAGGGAATGTGAAGCTGTAGTTCCAAACATTCACCTTTTGTATGAGAACTCTATTACTTCCAGGAATTATTCTCATTGCTGACAATCATCTTCTAGTGCAGACAGCGGAAAAAAATCTAAAGCATCTTAATACTACGTGGCTTTATTTCTGAATACAGACGGCACCACGCCAGATGTTCCAGTGGGTACAGTAGTTGCATGGTACCTGTACATATCTCTGCGTTCAGAACACTTTAATTCAGTATCGAGTGAGAGAGAGGGTAACTTATTTCTGCTGGTTGTCTTTTCCTGGCAAGCATCCTAGTAAGTGGCTGCTTCATGTACACCCCAGATATCTTGATATCATCGCAAAGAGAGCCCTGGGATGTTAAGAGGCAACTCTTCTGCACCATTCTTAGGGCTACAGAGATGCTGAGGGGACTGGAGCATCTCTCTGCTGAGGAAAGGCTGAGAGCCCGGGGCTGTTCAGGCTGGAGCAGAGCAGGCTGAGAGGGGAGATCGTCAACGCTCATCAATGTCTAAAGGGCCGGGGGCAAGAGGATGAGGCCAGACTCTTCTCAATGATGCCCAGCGACAGGACAAGGGGCAACGGTCACAAACTTGAACATGGGAAATTCAATCTAAACACAAGGAGGAACTTCTTTCCTGTGAGGGTGGCAGAGCCCTGGCACAGGCTGCCCAGAGAGGTGGTGGAGTCTCCGTCTCTGGAGACATCCCAAACCCACCTGGACACGTTCCTGTGCCACCTGCTCTGGGTGACCCTGCTCTGGCAGGGGATTGCACTAGATGATCTCCAGAGATCCCTTCCAACCCTAATCATTCTGGGATCTCTCACAAAGGGAGAGAGAGATCTCAACTGGCTCAGTATAACGTTTTTTCCACCTGTACCACGGAGCTCACCTAACCCTTGGAGTTCAGCTGGCATTCAGCTCCTGCCAGTGTCATCAGACTGAGCCTGGTTTGAAACCTCACCTGGAATGTCCATGTGTGGAATCAGATCATGGCCAGCACTATGGCTTTTAGTGTCACCAGTATTGTACAGTGCTTTGGATTTTCTAGGGAAAGCAGCAGAAGGAATAAAGGAAATGCCAGATGGGTTGAAAGAAGCAGAAACAGAGCACAGACAGGAAATCTGTAAAGAAAAATTAGCATAGCTGCTTGAATTCTAAGTTATTTCTATTTCCATCAAGGTTGAATTTTGAACTGTGAAGGGGAGGAGAGGGGAGCTCTCTTTTAATGTTAAGAAACATTAAAACACATTAAGAGGATATGTAATGAACAATCAGATGAAGGTATTGATTCTATTCTCTCTGAACAAAAGAATAGGTCAGAGGCAATAAGTTTGATGGGTTTAAAGGAGAAAAGGCTTTATAGCAAGGATTACAATGGCTATGGCAGGAAGAATAGTTCTCTGAGTGTTGCTTTTGGCAGAGAATCCATGTAGAAAAGGTGGCGTGTGGCCTGCGCTGCAGCAGTTTCAGAAGGAATATCCCAATGTGGAAGATGTTTGAGCCAAGGAGAGAGGTTCATTTGCTTTCTAAAGCCCCTAATCACTGGATGGCAACTGGCAATGCCTAGAAAACACATGGCCAAGAGTCCTACTGGGATCTATGTTTCCCCTTTACCCAGGAAAGTTCAGGATCACTCCATCTGCAATTCTGAAAATCAGAGCATAAAGACAATGCTGACTTGCGTCTTTTTCTCCCTCAGAAGATGTGTGCCTCCCCGCGGGAGTGATTGATGGCTGCTCATTTGTGAGCGAGATGCACAGTCAGAATCTTACAGGAACAGGACATACTAAACAGTTGCAAACACTCTTCTCTAGTATCAGGGAACCTGTGTGTAGGCATCTCCTGGATCTCGTCATCATGAATGTTCTTATAAATAAGGACAAGGACAGGCTGAGAGAGTTGGGGGTGTTCAGCCTGGAGAAGAGAAGGCCCCGGGGAGACCTTGGAGCCCCTTCCAGTACCTAAAGGGGCTCCAGGAAAGATGGGGAGGGACTCTGGATCAGGGAGTGGAACGATGGGATGAGGGGGAATAGTTTTAAACTGGAAGAGGAGAGATTTAGATGAGATATCAGGAAGAAATTCTTTGCTGTGAAGGTGGTGAGCCCCTGGCCCAGGTTGCCCAGAGAAGCTGTGGCTGCCCCATCCCTGGAGGTGTTCAAGGCCAGGTTGGACGGGGCTTGGAGTGACCTGGTCTGGTGGGAGGTGTCCCTGCCCAGGGCAGGGGGTGAGACTGATGATCTTTAAGGTCCCTTCCAACCTAAAGCCTTCTATGATTCTATGATACGTAAGAAAGAGCTTCCAGACAAGCTTCTTTTTGCAACTTTAACCACTCATAGCAGAGATAGTGAGGATGTCCTCCAGAGCAATCCGCTAAGAGGGAGGCAAAAGGGAGGTGGGCAGGGGGAAATACCGTTTAATCAAAGAATGCTCCAGTGATTATCTCAACACTGAAGTTAAATGGGCACCAGCCAGACAATACTGGGCCTTGTCTTGGATAATAATCAGAGGAAATCATCGGGCTGCAACAGCTTCCTCACAGGAAAGCAAGTCAGCTGGGCTTTCAGGGCCTGGCCTTTCAGGCCTTCCAGAATCACTAGGCACTTCTATCTGCAATACCAGCATAACGAGACACTGCAGTATGTACGGTAGTGCAGGAATTTAGATCTTTTTCTGTGTGTAATGTTCTGCTTTCTTCATGGGAAAAAATGAGGGCCAGAGGGGTTGTGTGTGTGGAAGAAGAGCCAGAGGGTCTGAGCTACCAGGAAACACAAACCTTCCCAGTGTCCTCTGACCTGGGGAATATTCCACTCCCAGTTGTGCAAGCTAATTCCCACCGACGGACGTCCATCCTTTCCCATTTTGTGTGTGAAAGCACCACATGACCTTACTGGCGAGGCAGGCCAGAAATCACTGCAACAGAAGACTTGAGCCTGTAACAACCATATCCCTAGTAATTAATGTTAAGCCAACGCATGTTAATAGCTTACAGCGACCACCTTTAAAAAAAAAAAAAAAGAAAGCAGAAGTGTCTACATAAAAGCTGATGACTGACACACAATTTACTGATAAACAACCTCTGAAGTTCTGAACTAGTTTTAAATTATTGTTCTGTCAAATGTATTCATCTTTGAAAGCGACACGAGAGGTGGGAGATGCTTTTGTCTTTGTCTGAGAATCTGTTAAGTAGCAAGAAACTGCCCTTAGTAACAAAATAGAGAAAATTGTCATATTTTACCCAAAAGGAAGGGAAAAAACTCATTTTCTAAAGTAATAACTTGTAATTTGACAGCATGAGTCACTTGTGTTATTACAAGTGAGTCACAAATAGAAGAGGCACTAAAAGAGTTATTTTTCAAAATGTATTAAGGTAACAAAGAAACTACCTCTCACAAAATGTTGCTAATAAGGTACCAATCCATTGGGCAGTCTCAGGCTCAGTTTATTTGAAATATTTAACAAATTTACTCATTAAAAGTGCTATTTTTATGAACTACTTTTACCATTTTAATAATTGGTGGTAAAGGCTGTTTTTAATTATTCTTTTCTGTGAAAGGCAATTAGCCTGTCTTTAATAGAAGTTGGATCAAAGCTATAATTAGAAAAATACTAAGAAGCCTTGAGTTTCAGCATGACGGTCCAGCTTCTACTAACAGATCTGCACTTGAACTCTTCTGCCATGCAGAGTCTGATTCAAGTCACTGTGAGCGCAAACACAGCTATTAACCATAATTCGGTCTCATTACTTTGCGATTGTTCCTGCGCATATTTGATCTTTACCCTGATGTGGGGATAAATTGAACCTGGGGGGAACTGTGGAGAATAGCAGTGATTTTTCCAGCCTGGGTCTCTGAAGAAAGGAGGCATTTTCAGCCACGATGTCCCCGTGTCTGTTTGCTTCCACTTACTGTTTTAATTTTGAGCCTGATCCCAACCAATTTAGATAATAGAATGGATATCTACAGGATACTTAAGCTGATATGAGTTTTGCAAAACTTAATCCCTGGGTAAAGAAAACTTTATAATTGTATTTTTAGTGTTGTGTAAGCTCATCCTTTGTTAGCTTCTAGATAACCCACGAAGGCTTTACAAATGCCCGATTTATATAAAAATCTGTAGTGAGAGTTTACAGTTCTCCTTGAGGATAAAACATGCAGGAAAGCAGGCACTAAGAGAGCTTCTCTTCATCCCAAATGGAGAAGATAGGAACTGGTTATCATGTAGTTTGTGAACAGAAAAAGACGGTGGAATAAAGTAGCAATGCCCAGTGCAGTAGCAACTGTGCAACATATAAATAGAATCAGTTCTGGAAAACTGGAGATTTAATGAGACAAAGCTTCATCTACGGTACAAGTTAAACCAGTAAAGTCAGTAATTTACATCTTTGGCATCAGTGAATGGATTTCATTGTTACTTGGATTGTTTACTTATTATTACCAATAAAATTTGCAACAACGGCAGGCATAAAACCAACATCAAGTAGAAAAGAATGAACGAGGACGAAAGAAGTAGGAGGACAAAAAGGAATGAAGTAAATGGAAAGCAAGTTTGAACTAGAGGAAAAAAGAGCAATTCTTTGTGGAAGGAAACATGATGTTATGCAGAAAAAGAAATAATTTTGTCTTGCTACTTAGCAATGAATAACGCAAGATAGCACTTATCCTGCATTTCTGAACCCATGAGCTTTCAGCTCCGTGGATTTTTCTATATTCTCTCCCACACATATAGGCATTTAATAAATGGAAATTCCTTGGGTTTCTATGGCTAAAACAGTAAAGCAGTACAGTCCCCTTGTGCTGCACTTGGAGAACAGTCATTTGCAAACTTCTCTTTCCTAAGGATGTGGCAGGGTGGATGCAGTGTGGCCATAATCGATGAACCTGTGAAGGAACTGAGTGCTTGGAGTACTGTATTAACCATTATTGCAGATTTCCAGGCTGAAGCACGTGCCACCGCTCCATTGCTGTTCTTTCTTTAGTCCACAACTTGTCTGATGTGTTTCCCATTTCTGTGTTTGTAGAATACCTACTGATGCGGAAGGGAGGAGGAGGAGGAATGGGCTAGGCTCTGACAAGACATGGTTTAGTGGTGGCTTTGTCAGTGTTGGGTTGATGGTTGGACTCAACGATCTGAAAGGTCCCTTCCAACCTGGACAATTCTAAGGTCTGTGTGTACTCTCAAGATACCAGTAGCCTTATCATTTCATTGATGGCTTCTGATAGTCTCGGTGTCCTTCAAAATTCATACACAGGCTCATTGAACTTCTGTTTGATTGTAAACATTGTGTTTGTATTCTTTTCTGAAGAATGTTTTGAAATTATGAAGTTGGATTATATTTTGGTTTCCTTTTTTTTTTTTTTATTCGGGGGCTCTTTGTATTGCACGTTTGTAGAAAAATGATTTGTCGAAGATATCAGGAAAATGGTAAAGTTCTATGAGTTTTCTTCTGTTGAAATACACTGTGCAGTGACAGCAAGTTGACCTTAACGTGTAAAATACTTATCTACCAGCTGCGTGACTAAAGATGCATTCTAAAGAGCTGCAGATCTAGCTATTTTGGCTGAATCAGGGGAATTATCGCAGGCAAGCTGTGATTGTTCTATTCTTTGCAATCTGGAGGATGGCAGAACATGTGGAAACAGCCCCCATGAACAAAGGAGTAGGGTGTGAAGGACCACAGGGAGGTAAAAGTCAGCAATTTAAACCGTGGCTGACTAAATAAATTTCCTAATAAACACTGACTATTGTAATTGTAGATGGGTATGTATATTACCTCCTTCTTTACCTTTCAGCTGCAAAGAAAAGCCTGCAGTCTATATATACTACTAGAATTCAAAATGTAACGTGAGGGATTGGATGTACATTATTCTCTCCACACAATTTTTTCTTCACAACTCTCTGTCTTTCGTGGCAACTCACTGGTCGTCTTTGGATTTGAGGCTCCTGGCCAGGTCCCGGTGGAAATTTAGGGTTTCGTTCATTTGCTAGATTAATATTTTGTTTTATGCTGGTTTACAATTGGGCAACAGAAATAAACAGCCTTCAATTCTAGCACAGTAACTATCTCTTCGGGAGGAAAACCAAATCTGTTGTCCTGAGCATCTGACCCCAGCTGGTTCATTCTCCCTGCCAACGGTTTCTTGCATGAGAGGAAAATGAATAAAATCACCAAACAAAGAAATATTTTCAGCAAGTACCCAAACATTTAAGGCTAAACATCCTCCTTGGAATGCCAGGATTTGATTCGAAATAAGCAGCTGAATTGAAGGATTATTTTGATAGCACTGTAGAAATATTGGTCTACTGAAGATGTTTAAAGGTCAACTAGAGTGTTTTGGGGGGGTTTTTTGGTGGCTGACTACTAAATTCTGGGCATGCTGCCTTCCTAGCGCATGCACGGTGACATGCTGGGACTCTCACCCTCTGGATGTGACACAGATCCTACCTTTGCTGTGGTCTCCATATTCCTCCCCTACTGCAAAAATGTGAATACGTGTGATTTTTCTTTGCCTCTCAGATATGAGATTCTACCTCCTTCTTCAGCAGGAAGGGATCAATGAATTGAGATATTGTAGACAGTAATTGCTACCACTCTAAAATTATTTAATTAAGTTATTAACAATTTAGCCAGAGCTATCCGGTGGCAAGCAGAATGTAGTTTAGGCAGAAGACATTATACAGCAATTTCACTTTTCTTCTAGCTTTACTGAGTATGCTTTTAGAAGCAGCCAGGTATAGATCACTCTCTTGTTTGATGTTTAGATTTAGGATTGTGGTAACACAGTCCAAAGTGCCAGCATTAAGAACAAGGTAGTGGCAGCGCCACATATGGTGCTGAGTTTGAAGGTGGCAGAACAGGCTGAGAGAGCTGGGGGTGTTCAGCCTGGAGAAGAGAAGGCTCCAGGGAGACCTTAGAGCCCCTTCCAGTCCCTAAAGGGGGCCTACAGGAAGGATGGGGAGGGACTCTGGATCAGGGAGTGTAATGATAGGACACAGGGTAATGGCCTCAAACTGAAAGAGGGGAGATTTAGATGAGATCTGATGAAGAAATTCTTTGCTGTGAGGGTGGTGAGCCCCTGGCCCAGGTTGCCCAGAGAAGCTGTGGCTGCCCCATCCCTGGAGGGGTTCAAGGCCAGGTTGGATGGGGGTTGGAGCAGCCTGGTCTGGTGGGAGGTGTCCCTGCCCAGGGCAGGGGGTGGCACTGGATGGTCTTTAAGGTCCCTTCCAACCCAAACTATTCTGTGATTCTGTGTGAGAACACTGTAACGCATGCTCCAGATTAAACCAAATAGTCTTTGTGACCTTCTCTGTGCAAAACAATGCCTTCATATCAAAACCTTTTCCTCTCATTCTTCTGTGGAAAACGTGGTAGTTACAGATATTGTTCCAAGGGGGAGATAATCATGCAAAACCCAGGGTTTGTTTCTGCTGGGTTCATATATTCCCTCTGTATCACAAAGATCTATGTGCGAATGCAGATTTTATTTTTATTTTTTCTCCAAGAATGTGCAGTACTTCCATGGACGTAAAGCTCATATTTTTTTGTGTCTTAGTCTATTTCTGGCCAACTTAATGTGGAGAGAATCCTCTCAGCAGCACACCAGCACTACACCCAGAGGGGTCAATCAAGTGTCTGTCCATGGGAGCACTGGCAAAGGCTCTGCCTTGGCCTGGGGGATAATGCAGCTCACCTTGGCACCTGCAAATCTCAGGAGGTGCAAAACTTATATAAAAATCAAATTCTTCCCCCGTCTTTTTGTTTTGGTTTCAATTTGCTTTTTAAGAAAGTAGCACTACTCATAATCTTAAATCCTTCTATGCCATCAGCACTATAGGAAATGTGTTAAGCTTACGGAAGAAAATATATATTATAGACTTGACCTGGAATCTAATAGTCAAACCGTGCTCTTTCCAGCTGGTAGTTTATTTTTCCCAGCTTTAATGAGTAACCATATTTTTAATGTGCTTATTTCATAGTCCATCTATTTTTAAAGGAACTGTGATTACTTGATGCTTAAAAATCACGTTAAAGTATTGTTTAATTCAAACATAGTTAACAATTCTGTTGGTGATGCGGGAAGTGGAATCTAATGCCACTGACTTTACTGCATCTCTGTAGGCTCCAGAAGTTAGTGGTGGTGGTAGTAATAATAATAGGTAATAATTAAATTATTACCTATTACCTAAAAATAAATAGGCTCTATATTAAAATGAACAGAAGTGCCAGTTCAGTATGAAAATTATTGACTTTTTTTTTTTTAATAGCCACTAAATGTATCTCATCTGCTTGGAACTGTGTGGTTTTCCTTTTTTTTTAAATTCAGATTTTTTTGTAGTTTTAGGAAAATGATCTCCATCTTAAGATTTTTGCGTCCAGTATTGACTGTCTGGAATTCTTTTCAGCACTTTATGGTTTTGGTCGAACATATGTTTGCAAGTCATATTCCTGTGAAAAGCACACAGCGCTTTCAGTCCTCCTTAACACAATATATTTTGCACCTAGGAAGAAGGCCTAATTAACAAACAGGCATTTCATTTTTTACACCTGCTGAGGTAATTAAGCACAACTAGTTACTGTTAAGAGGAAGAGCCATTTCAAGGTGTGGAGGGGAAATGGAAGGTTTGGAGATACACCACCCAAAGCAGATATGGTTTTTTAATATGGCTGAGGTGCATGATGGAAACCTAGGAAGGTACTTTCATAGTTGGATTATTGTGATTAAAACAGCGAAGGCCAGGTTTGATGAGGCTCTGAGCAACCTGATCTAGTTGAAGATGTCCCTGCTCACTGCAGGACTAGATGGCCTCTAAAGGTCCCTTCCAACCTAACAGATTCTATGATTCTAAGGAATCAACAGTGAAAAATATATGTGAAAATATATGCAGTGCTCCCTCAGAGCAGCAGTCTGGCCTCTCAGTCCCTTGGCATGTCTTCTGCCTGTTCTTAGGGAAGGTCCTGTTCCCCACGCTATTCCCTGTCAGTCAGCCCAGTTTGGAACATCACATTAGACGAGTAAGATCTTTCTTCTGGCCCTTACTTGGAATTAAAAGTGTTTCTCAACTGTTTGCCTTTCCTCTTGTCTCTTTGATCTCATGCTAACAGGCAGTGAGCTTTGACGCTGAGTTTGTATTTTTTAATATAAAATAATTTATATCATACGTTATTAATAATTGAGGTTTGAGCCTTTCCTGCAAATCAATCCTTCAACTTTAGTATGAACGTTGTGCATTGTAAAGCAGAAAGCATCTTTGTGTTTTTCCTGGGTTTTTTTAAGACAGTATAATGCTGAATGGTTTTTAGAACAACTTATAATCAATGCTGAG
Source organism: Alca torda (assembly GCA_008658365.1). Taxonomy (NCBI): domain Eukaryota; kingdom Metazoa; phylum Chordata; class Aves; order Charadriiformes; family Alcidae; genus Alca; species Alca torda. Next base: position 22,921,921 of record CM018086.1, on the reverse strand, counting down.
GCTCAAGGCTTATATGTAATTATAGCTTGTATGAGCCATAATTAGGTACCTAATAGATGAGATGAGGTTATAGCACATAAGTTGAAGTACAACATTTTCCTTAATTTCTTAAATTTCATTTACAACATTGTTAAAATAATAGTCCTGGGCAATAAGATGAATGTCATGTTCTGTGTCATCTAATCTTATTATTTCATGCGTCAGGCAAGAGGAGACCCTACCATAACACTGCCATAAACTTGTTTTACTTTCTCATACAATTATCTAAGCCTGCCGTAATTTTCAGGTGACTATTAGGAGCTGGTTAGTCCCCTCTCAGCCCAAGGTCTCTGCCCTGGCACTGCTGGCATCCCCTTCCCAGACCCCATCCACGCCGGGTGACGCTCCAGCAATCATGGTGCAAGTAATGTGTAGTCATTCCTTTATTATAGTTTTTCCCTTCTCTGGGAAGGGCAGTGTGTTTGGGTATTTGACAAATACACTAAGACATAGTTTTGAATATAACTTCGGAATATCAGATATTTGGAATCTGTGAACTTTACATGCGTGACTTAAATACAAATTGTGTTATTTCAGGAAACCTTTAAATTGAACTATTTTCCTTCAAAACTGCAGGGTTTTTGTATTTGTTACACCTATGTCTGGCCTCCTACCTGAAGTCTATGCAAATACACAGCCTTTTGTGCATTGCTCTGTGCATCTGTCAGCAGCGTTCTTCCCTCTGACTTAGCAGCTGAGCTCATCTAATGATACACGAGCATCCGATTCCCAGCCCTGGGAGTTCAGGGCTTCCTGGCAAATAGCGTTAAATTTGGGTAATAACACTCTTACAGGCCAAGAATGACGGCTTCATGTTCTTCAGACTTATTCAAATGTCCCTGCAACCTTGTTCAACAGCTACATCTTGTCATTTAGACGCCAATAAATGAGTTTAACATTTTGCCAAAGGAAACTCTCTGTACGATTCGGCTGTTGTCTTTCTGCTGATTCACCCAGGACGTGTAAGCGTAGTTATTTTGATACAGTTGGACTGTGTACTGTCACGTACGCGTATTTTCATGAAATCTGTCAAATGTCATTTTAAAGGCGTTAAATGTGCTCGGCAACAAAGCCGGCAGGATTACGGAGGGGTACGGCTTTTGAGAGCGTTGTTGTAAATGCGTCAGAATTCATTCTGGCTTTTGCATGTAGGTTTATCTTTGAGTAGCATCCCGCTGTTATGATCAGCGATCGCTATCGTGAATAAAATCTCTTTGGTTCCAGCAATATAATAAACCAGTTTATATATAGAATCCACTGTTGAATAGGACCTTAAATATTTATTTCCCACTCTTCCTGCCAAATAATCTTCAAGGTGAAGCCTTTCTTCTAAGGAAACAATTCCAGCAGTAAAAGCCAGATCTTCAGGCAGTCATGGATTTAGAAATGAAAGTCAGCAGCAGAAAGCAAGCCATTAATGTTGCTCCTCTAAATAAAATGTCATTGCAATTCCGTGAACTTGAAATTATGCAACCTTGCCTTCCTGCGACGCGCTCTGTGGTGGTGACCCAGTGGCAATCGGCATCAACCACAGCTTCAGGCCACTTGGGAATCCCGTAGGAAGCAGCTGGACTTGATGCGCTACAAATGTACCCCCTGCTGTGGTTTCACCTCAGCCGCAGTCTGGGCATTTTTAATATCAGTAGTCTTGACTTCGAAGTTTTGGCATTGGTAGAGCACTCACAAACCCCAGTTTCTTTGTGGGATTTGGTAAGCCATTATATATAAAACATGAATTTCTAGTTGTACGGTTCACATTTTTACAAATTAAATTCAGGAAGAGAAAGCAAAGCTTTTTGCCTCTTAGGCTCACCATATGAAGACTTTTAGGCTTCCGGAGGATTGGAATAGTTCCAGTTAAAGACTAACAAGCCAAAATTCAGAAATAGTTGGAATTAATCTTTGATGAGAGGGGAGAAGAAACATTCTCTTAAAGAGGGTTCTTGAATTGTTGTTTAGGTAAAAGTACTACATAAGAAAGCAAAAACCTTTGAAAGGAAAATAGATTCACAGCTTCTCAGAGTAGCCTTATAAGCGCAGTAGAGAAGGTGTTGAGCAAGGCATTAAAATGAAATACAGAGAAGTAGAAGACAGCTTTTACTTCATAAGTAGGTTTGCATAACATTGGGAGACTAGCAAAGGAAATAACATTAACAGTCTTCGTCTCCCGTTTTTATGAGAACCTGGATGTGTGGAATAAAACTCTGGGAGGAGACAGCAAGGAGGGAGAGGAAGGTTCCCTCAAAGTCATTTAACTTAAAAATTGGAAGTTGACTTAAATTCTGGGTCACCTTCCTTTCCTGTTAATATGGCGTATCTTTGTGTGAGCCAAGACAGTTTGGTTTGCTGCTGGAATTTGACCTTACAGTTTCTTTGACACCAAGTCTCACGTATTGACCATTGAGTTGTGCTTCAGGAGTTCTCATAAGTTATCATCAGAAGTTTCTCTCATTCCATCTGCATGAATAGGTAGGACTGTACTAAAAGTATGCTATTAATTTTTTAGGTTGTTTCATTACAGATAAATAAAATATTTAAAGTGATTATTTTTTCCAACACCTGCAGCTGCTCTGAAACACAGCACAAGCAGCTGCATCCAAGCAATACGAAGAACTGCTAACTCGAAATATTTTTAGTGCTGATGAGCTTTAGGAATTTTGTTATTCTCAGAGACCAGGTAATTTCTAAGTCACTGATCTTTGTATACTTCATCTCCTGTATATATATCGTAAAGGTGTACTTGTACCTCTTACGAGTGACTAAATCACCTATTTATACGAATTTGTTTGTCGTCTTGATTAGCCTGTTGCTCAGGCTTCTAATTCAGCATTCCTTTCTGTTGCCTTGCTGTCTGCAGCTCCAGATAAGCTCCCAGCATGTATTGCTCTGTCCCACTCACTATTCCAAAATATTACCAGCAATTTTCCAGTGTTTTGGGGCGATGGTTTCTTTTGCATTTTGGAATTCACATATTGCAGTCCAGAATTAACACAGCCTGTCTAGAAATCTCTACATTCTTTCTAAGCAACAAAGTTCTGGGAAGTGCTGTACCTAGAACGACTGATAAACTTGTGTCCCCAACAGGAGTACGTCCCTCCCCTGTAATTTTGTGACTCTACAACTGCTCATATACAAGTGTTTCTGAATAACACTTTTAGCCATTTTTATCAGCATGTCTTGATGAGCGTGACTGTGCAAATCTGTGGATACATTTGGTGACTCAGTTTCATTATATGAATTTACACGTGCAAAAAGACAAGTGTGTTCCTGGCATAGCAGTGCTTTGATTGCCTGCAGCTGCTGAATTTGCATGTGCCTTGGATTGTGGTCATTTGTAAAAGCGCAGGAGCATTTATTCAGAGTTCAGAAATAGCTTCTAATTTTCCTTTTAATGGAAAATGATTTGAACACAAAGCCACGAGGACTCATTTAACAAGTGTCCAAAGTGAGCTAAGACCCATGTCTTGGGCATTAAAGCATGTTTCACTTGCCTCCGTGACATGGTTCTTGACAACCCTTCACTTGGCTTGCCAAGCTTGTAAAACCATGTATGTTGGAGTATTCCCTTCGAGTAAGTTTGCAGAAAGGTGTCCCCAAGGACGAGAAGAACTAGATGTAACTCATGATCCATCATGGAACTGATTTTTTCTCCCTCCATTATTGTTTCACAGACCATCATTTTGCTACTGTTTTATCCTCTTATTTGCCCTCCCCATTTTTATATTCTGTAAATTACATGGTATGAAACAGTAAAACCTGTAAAGCTTTTCAACTGAGAACTACTTGTTAGGACTTCTGTGTGGAGAAGAAAGTAGAGGCAAGGAGGGAAGGAGTGGTTGTTTCTGGAGCCCACAGCAATATTTCACTGCTTGATATAGAACTGTAAAGTATTTTGAAATCTGTTGTTGAGAATCCATGTGTGATGTAAATCAGAACTGCTAACCTCATCCCATCATTGGGAAGGTTCAAGGCCAGGTTGGACGGGGCTTGGAGCAATCTGGGCTGGTGGGAGGTGTCCCTGCCCAGGGCAGGGGGGTGGGACTGGATGGACTTTAAGGTCCCTTCCAACCCAGACCATTCTGTGATTTTAAGGTTGAAGCACACAAAAAAATGATTTGCCCAAGGACCCTCTCAGACCAGTGGCAGAGCTGAAAATAAAACCCGTGCTTGAGCTGAGTTCGTTGCTCAGTCTATGACACTATCACACTGAAGAGAGAAAGTGTGTAAATGGTAAACACTAACACAGAGCTAGCAGTGATACAGTCTGTGATACACAGCTCTTGTCAGCTCCCAGAGACACATCACTAGCTTTCCACAGAAAATCATTTGCCTACAATGTTAAAAGACTACAGCTGTTGAGGAAACTTGTTGCAAGTCAATGGTCAATAAACCAGCATATGTTTTAAACTTTACAATAATACGACTACTTCTACTTTCTAGCACATCTGAACATTTGAGTACGCTTCCAAGAATCAGTCAAAATTCCCCATTTCCTAATCATAGAGCGTGTTGGGTTGGAAGGGACCTTTAAAGGCCATCTAGTCCAACCCCCCTGCAGTGAGCAGGGACATCTTCAACTACATCAGGTTGCTCAGAGCCTCATCCAGCCTGGCCTTGAATGTCTCCAGGGATGGGGCCTCCACCACCTCTTTGGGCAACCTGGGCCAGTGTTTCACTAGAAATGTCTCACTAATGACGAGTTGTGCCTGAGAAGAGCAATGTAGGGCTCAGAAAGAGAAGAAACATGCCAGGTTTTGGCAACCCACCCTGTCAAGCACATGTGTGTGTCACTGCGAAGATTTTTGCAGGTGAGGAGTTATTGCCTGCAGCTCAGGCAGGCACACTTAGCAGGGCAATGCCACCCGTCCCTGTGTTTCTGAAGCTGACTTTTTGGAGGTGGATGTGGAAGTTGGTGTTTTATACACAAGAGATATTCATATTTGCATCACATTTAGAAGTATTTTACTGTTAATACAATTGAGTTCATGACCCATGTAAATGGGAATCCAACTCCACTGTGTACATTGCATCAGCAGCATTATGTATTTCGAAAGAAAATATATTTCTTAATCTACTGTATGACAGTCTTTCCCAATGATATTTAAGCATTGAGCTATTTAAGTATCAAAACTTGTTATCTGGGATAAACTCCTGGTATATGTGTTTACTTTCTGCTTTCCGCCTCCCCATTTATTTAGATTTTTCCAGTAGAGGGGAAAAAAAAAAAAAAAAGAAGAAACCAAAAATGTTATGCCTGATTCATCAAAGAACTTAAATATGTATCTAAAATTATGCCTAGTTAATTAGTTCCATTTAAAGTTGTTCTACTCAAATGCATAAACTTTTTAGCATATTGCTGTTATATACTAGATCAGGGCTTTGAGAAGAGAAAGCGATCCATATGGAAATTATTTAACTGCATAAAATTTCAGTCTGTAATTCAAAAGCCTCCTGCTATGTTCAAAGCCCAAACAACAAAGCTTTTTTTCGAATAATTAGTCAGTAAGTACATATTCCTGAAGGATTTTCAGATGTTTAATCCAGCAGCAAATTGCTATCTGGTGGACAACAGGGAAAAAGCGTGACCAAATCTTACTATTATTATTTTTAAAAATGTAGGCAATTATAACTAGGCAAGAATAAAGCAATATAGTTAAGTAATGAGAGGAACAGAACTACTCAAGGTTTAGTGTGCAGCCAGTGAAGTCAAAAACAGCATTTCTCCTGTTAGATTTAGGCAGTAAAATGATTTATTTAAATGGTAGTCTTTTTATCATTTTCTTCTTACTGTAAGCAGTCAGGGAAGTGGTGTTGTTTGGTTACGAGGTGGTGGGCAAGTTCTTAAAGTGGGCATTGACCTGCAAAGTGGGTCCGCAGCTGTTTCTTGGGCTTGACCAGTGTATGGAAGAGTTTGCTGCCAGCGCCATGTCTCTAATCCTCCTGGAAGATGCCGTCCAGAGGGTAAAGATTGGAGCACAGGCTCTGCAAGAGAATTTCCTCCCCGTTTAATCTCATTGTCTGTCCCGTCATGTGGTCAGGTTGTGTGGCTGTGCACGCACAGCATCAGGAGAGTGAGGACGCCTTCCAGATGGAGATCACTTCAGGCCACTCTGCGGCCCAGAAAATCAAAGCGAGCTCTGCACTTATGTAACAGCTCTCTAAGCCAGCGCTGTCTCATTGTCACAGCCATCTAGAAAGGACGAGTTGGGGGCATTTTTGTGTTTTGTCTGCGGATTTTTTTTTCCCCCCATTTGGATGAAAGGACAACACTAGAACAGTAAAAAAAACCACGAAACAAAACAAACAACCAAAAAACAACAAACATAGAAAAATCTAGGATTCGTAACAACGTAGAGATTTCAGCAGCAGTGTCTGCAGAATAGAGCGTCTGCCTGGAGGGGAGAAAAAGAATTAAAATTAATCCAAATTGTCTGGTTTAATGCTATTAATAAATATAATGAGGATGCAATTGGAGAGTTTTTTTCCAATTTGCTTTATTTAAAAAAAAGGAGATATAGGTAAACTATTTACAGCTATTTAAAATTTAGTGCTCAGGGTGACAGTATGTTTCACATGTTAAGCGGAGTGGCTGATGCTGGAAGCACCCAGCTTTCCCCTCAGAATGAAGGTGACAGTGGGGAGGAGGAGGAAGGGGTACAGAAGTTTGGCTCTGAATTTACTGCTGAGACAGACAGTGTGTCCTATGGGATAACAATCCCATGTTAGCTATCCTTCGGTAAAGTTCTTGTGGGGGTTATTCTGAATGGAAATGCAAAATTCTTCCCAGAATAGGGCAAACACATGTAGCATTATTCTAGATTGGTCCTTGATGCTCCACCTGAACTGTCTGCCAAAAGATAAGTATGAGCTGTTTGATTAGATGTCCCCCTTGCAAAGAGCAGTGTTGCCTCCACGTAGTGCTTTCATGGGTGTGATGTTGTGGAACGGTGACTCTGTTTTGGGCTACACTGGCCCACATGAATTTACCAGCTTGGATGTCAGCATTACATTCCAATGACTGGTACATACGTGTCTGTGGGTCACCTGGATCCAACCCAAAGTGACTTAAAATTGTCATAGAACCATAGAATGGTTTGGGTTGGAAGGGACCTTAAAGACCATCTACTTCCACCCCCCTGCCCTGGGCAGGGACACCTCCCACCAGACCAGGTTGCTCCAAGCCCCGTCCAGCCCGGCCTTGAACATCTCCAGGGATGGGGCAGCCACAGCTTCTCTGGGCAACCTGGGCCAGGGCCTCACCACCCTCAGAGTGAAAAATTTCGTCCTAGTATCCAATCTAAATCTCCCCTCTTCCAGTTTGAAGCCGTTACCCCCCATCCTATCGCTACCTATTACTACCTATGCCCTTGTAAAAAGTCCCTCTCCAGCTTTCTTGTAGGCCCCCTTCAGATACTGGAAAGCTGCTATAAGGTCTCCCCAGAGCCTTCTCTTCTCCAGGCTGAACAGTTCTATTCTTGGATCTCTTGTAATTCTCACTGAAAAATCCCTAACAGAAATCTGTCTGTCTGATTGTGCAGCACGTGTGCATCAGGTGTGACATGACAGACGGCTTCTTATCCTCCTCACATACCAATGTGTGTCATACAAAGCAATGTGCGGGCAGCCGAGGATGTTGTGGAAACACACGAGCAAAACGATGAGCTCTAAAGCATGACTTTCCCCTGCAGACACTGTGAACAAACAGTTCCAGCCTGGGTGGTTGTTGTTATATTGTTGAATTGTTATCTCTGGTAACCTTGAAAATAATTCCAACAGTGGGGAGAGCTGCTGAAACTGACCCTGACAGAAGTTATTTACTTCCCACATGGATGTTGTAAATACATATGCACAGATAAAGTAACCTTAAATGAAGGGTAAAAGTCTGGCTCATTGTAAGCCATGGATAAAACTTTCAGACTGGAATCTCACAAAATAAGCCCTAGAGCATTGTGTAGAAATTATAATATGAAGATAATAAAAAAAAATAATATTAAAAATCTGAAGCAGTTGATGAAAAGTGTTGCAAATTAAATGCTGTGACCTCAAGCTATGAAGTAGTTAAACTTCCCATTTCCAGAAGTGTTTTTTAGAAGTAAATCTTAGACTGTAGGAATGTAGGCCATGTCCTCTATTCTAGAAGGCATGGCATTGTTGTGTGTTGGATATGGGAAACTGGGGAGGTGTAAGACTACATCATAGCAACTGAAGAGTTAAACCCACCTACATGTGGGTGTAGGTGTTGCAACGCAATCTTAGGCGGCAATGCAGAGCTAGAGATGTGATGGGTATGTCCTCTTCCCTGCTGTGGGGCTCGGGGAGCTGGGGTCCTCAGCGGAAAGAGGGAAGAGCGGGCATTAACCGGCTTTCTTCACAGGCATCATTTAAACAATAGCCGGAGAGAGCTTTGCTTCAGGTGGCACCACCTTTTGGCAATCTACCAGAAGATATTTCCTGTCCCGTTCAGTCAGATTAGCAAGACAGCAAATGACTAGTTTGTAAATAATATCAGATTGAGGAGCTGTTGAACTGCAATTTGACTTATGTTTTTTGCTCTGCTGGCAAATTTGCAAGCCCCCTGGGGATAGCTTGCTTTTTGGTAAGTTATTTGTAACGCGGACATTTCCCTGCATGCCATACAAACACAGCGACGACCAGCAGTGAAGGAAGCATTCGTTATTGCAGTGGCATGGCCCACCCCAATAAAATCTGGTGCTTGTGTTAATCAGCCCTGTGTGTCACGCAAAAAGCATCCCCTGCCTCTTCCTGATCAGCGTTCAGATCGGTTGTACAAACACACAAGGAACGAATCATCCTAATTACAAGGTATTTAGAAAGCTAGTAAGACGGAGTGGTGTTTGTTCTTTTTTGAACTTTAGGATTATTCTGATAATCAGTATATTGTGTCTTTTTTAAGGTTAGAGAAAGTTCAGACTCCACAGATGCATCTGGAGTGCAAATACTAGCCCATGTGGTGCCAGCACCCTCAGTGGGACTCGGTGTGCTCTACTCAGTGCTTTGAAACCTGGCGAAGAGCACTATGAAAGAACCAGGTGGTGTTTATTGCACGAGGGCTCTATTTATATAACATCTTCTCATTACATTTGAGGATTTGTGTCCTCTTCAGAATGTTACAGCCAAAGTACGTCAGCATCTCCACAGTGCTGCTACATCAAGTTCTTACTTTGAAAGGCCTTTCCTCTACTTATTTAGGACTAATGTAATATAACCTTCATTATTTTTTCTGTGTTAATTTGCATTTATCTTCCTTTTCACGAACGATGAATTTCTGTTAGGAGTTCCAGCATCATAACTTTAGGCAATCTAGGTTCGACTATATCTAAGAACTAGGACTATAGGGACCATGAATGATCATTGAGTCCTCCTTGCAATGCAAATGAGGATAAGGTAAACCTAGACTGCTCTTGATAGATGCTTTATTTAAACTCAATCTCAAAACCTCCAGAGAAGGTCTGGAGGTTCCTTTGGTTTCCCATTTGCCGGAGGCCTCCGAAGGCAGCTGGTTTAGCACTGCAGTTACCGACACCTTCAGTAACAGCCTTTGGGTGGGGAATGGTGGTGGGGGTTTCTGGGTTTGGATGGTGGTTGGGTTTGGCCTAGTGCTCAACTGGAATTTTCTCTTCTACAATTTAAAGCTGATTTCTTGCATTCTCCTCCGCTGTCATGTGGAACAATCAATATTGTCCTTACTACAATGCTTGGAAGACAGACTGTCTTGTCCTTCTTGTCCTCCTCTCTTCTAGCATAAACAAACCTGTTTCCTTTGGTTAAGATTTTAAGCTGTGCATGTTTTCTACCACACTTATCACTCCCTCTGTGCTCTTTACTCACTTTCAAAGCCAAAAACTAGACATAGCACTCCAAATGATGTCTCTCCTCCACAAAGTAAACATGGAATAATTACTTCCAATTTCTTGTGCACGGATCTTCTCCTAACACAGCCTACCATCAGATGCTTTACGCTCAGCTGCCAGAAACTCCAGATATATTTTTCCGCACAGTATTCTGTGAACACTTACTCATAAATTGGTATTTCCCACTTGCAATACTTTTTATTCTTCTGTGGAGGGTTTTAGTTTATTAACATCAAGGCATCTATAATAGATGAAGTAAAATGTAGCTATCATCTCATTAATATACCAGCAAAGGGCTAGAAAGGAAAGCAGTAAGGGCAGTTGACTAGAAATCAGGGGGTTTCTCAGAGGGAAAGAGCAGGTTTATTCCAGGCACCGGTGAGGGAATCCCTCAGCGATGTGGGATTGCCAGTCTCTGCCCTGCTCCTCTCCTCCCACTCTGCCCACGCAGCTCAGGCTGAGCCTTCCAAGAGCTGCTTTTTCTTTCTGTGTAGCACCCTCATTCTTTGCTCTAAATTTGTTAATTAAATGGCAGTCCATTTATTAACCTGGAACAAATACCTGCTTTGAATAGAAAACAGAACCCTGGGTTTGTTTCAGTGAATTTCCTCTTTCCCCGCAGATGGCAGTTGAAAGCGCTTCAACGGTGACAAACCCTCCACGCGCTCTAATCCTGGCAGAACATGTCCCCTGCAGTCTTAGCGAAAAGAAAGAAGAAATTAAATGCATTTAGCTGCCAGCCACTCCTACTAACAGTTTATTCTTATCTGTCCCTGTAGTTTCCCTTTTGTTCTAACCATTTAAAACAGCCACCGGTTGGGAGGACAGGTGATGAGCAGAGCTGGAGAGGTTTATGTCAGAAGATGCTGCTCTTGTCTCAGCAGCCCCTTTCTCCAGCGCCACCATGAAACTCGGGGTCATTTGCTTCCTCTACAGCGCTATAACTGGAGTTACAGCTCAGAGATGCAAGTCCTGGACCCAGGAATTCTTTTCTGCTTTGTGTTTGGAAACATAGTCAAAGTAAAATTAAGGAAAATCCAAGCAACCAAATCAAACCTCAATAGCAGACAGACAGAGCCAAAGGTCCCTTAGAAATGCTGCGGGAAGATGGGGACAAGGGGACAAACAACTGCAAACCTGGCCCAAAACTGTGAGACACCAGTTTTCTATGTCTCCATTAATATATTATGTATATAATATATGTATCAATAGACAATATATTCGTAGCATCTGAATGTATATACACACACACATATATACATATATGTATAAACTTATATATGTTTGTCACATCTTTTGTGGCCTAGGACTAGAAGGTGCCCCTGGGGTCACCGCACCAACAATATTTCATATAACCCCTTTTCTGAAGGGAACATAAAGCAAATGTAAGGACTGTAAGAAAGGAATTGCCAGTTGTCATAACAAATATGTATTATTTCAATAACTTAACTATAAAATAGTACTTCTTAGGATTTGAGTATTTCTTGCTATCAAGGCAATCAAAAGCCATACATATCAGTAATAATTCTTACCGCATGTATATATATTTTTTTCTTCCTTTAAGTCTCTCTAATGATTTAAGCCATGAAATCACAGCAAGTCTAGAAAGTGTTAATGCTAAGGGATCTTGTGGGGATAGAAAAACTCTAGAAGATAATCCAGGGCTACAGATACCGTCTGTTTCTTTTGATATAAAAAATAACAATCACTAAGTGACATTGCTTGGGTGCTTAAAGTCAGCAGCAGTATGTTGGATGACTTTGTTTCCACAGGCTTAAACAACAACACGTTTTATAATATATAATCTTTAAGGTATTTGAGGAGGAAAATGAAATTTATGGGGGAAGTCAGAAGAATACATGTTTACATACTAAATATGGAGCTGAGAGTCAAATCCCAGTTCTGCTCCTTTTTTCCGTGGACTTCAGAATGATATGTGGATACTTACAAAAGGGTTAACATTTTTGCCGGTATTTAGAATAGGACTTAAAGTTTCCAGTTGCATTCTTTTTTGCTTTTTTCCTTCTTTTTTCTTTTTTTTCCTTTTTTCTTTTTCTCTTATTTTTTCCTTTTCTCATCTTCCTCTCCTCCTCTCTTCCTTTTCGTAAAAGGAATCTTCTTAACAATAAGTCAACCAAGGAGAGCTGAGTCCTGAATTGCTTCTTTTAATGTCCCATTTTTACTGCTGTTGCCTTCTCTGCATTTCCGTTGTGTTGGATTTCTTTTTTTTTTTCTTCTTCCCTCTCACTGTGCACCCCTACAGTTTTCTGTTGCCACTGAAGCATTTTCTTGACGGTTCTGACTTCCATCCTTCAGAAAACTCCCTTCACATTATAATTTTATGGTAGTTAATAACAGCACATCACTGACATTTCCTTAACAGCAATGTCTTGACTTGTCACATAAAAAAAACAGTGACTGTGTGAAAATCCTGGATGCCTCCTCCTTTCAGGTACGATAAGCATAAACACTGGTCATACGCTGAGACATTTCATATAAATTATTAAACTTTCAGGGTTCTTGCCTTTCTGGTTTTAGAGCGTAGTGTTTGTGAGCCTTGGAACCAAGGGCCTGGAACTTGTTCTTACAGTTGAGATTTAGAAAATGAAGAGCCACACTTACTTGCTTGCTGTGCCCTCTAGAAGTAGAATAAAACGGCGTTTCTGAGACAGGAGTGAGTTTCACATTCTGATATGCACTCTGATGTTGACTATATAATCACATATAATAATATATATTTCATATGCATATAATAATATTTTTGTAATACGTAATTCTATATGCTTCAGCACACACCATTAACAAATGGGCCTGAATTAGCTGTATTCCTGTTCAAAGTCGCTAGAATTCTAATTCAGTTCTCTCTGAAACCAATGGAAATGTTTTCATCGATTCAGATTTAGTTATTTTAAACTGAAGTATAATCCTGTCCGTGCTTATTTGCAGATGTTTACCCAGACATTTCCTTAACATAGTTTTGTGGGGTCCTGTATTTCCTATGTTTTGATTTTGGGTGTAAGTGTTGTGTTCTTTGGTTTTGATTAATTTCTGCGTGTGTGTCAGAATTGTGGAAGTTTCTTACTCATCTCACCTTCCTAATGATAAACATTGGAAGGAGATCAAAACAGCGCTGTATCTTTTGAAACATATGGTTTGCCTCGATAGCGGCATATCAGCGAATGTCAAGAATATAAAAAATTACAGTACTCTTCTTTCGCACATTCAACAACTTAGTGTGAAATAAATAGCCAAAAGGAATTTAAATAAAATTCTTCAATGCAGCAGTTGAGACAGAAAGCACTGAGCGGAAGGGGAATCCACTCTGGCAGAGTCCTCTTTAATAAAAATTGCTGATTCACACTCAGTGAGCAGACAGCTGCGAAGATTTAAGACATTAAATCTCACCAGCTGTTAACCACCCTTCAGCTGGCACTCTTGCCTGTGGAGTAGATAGAGCTGGCACGATGTAGTGTATGCCCAGCCTTCAGAGACTCAGGGACTGACTTTTTCAAGCAAATCTAGTATTGTTGGTGGTTTGAATGAATATTCAGTACATAGATGAGTGTACCTTCGGCTCTGTTGGGAGAAATCAGCACTAGCGAAAGAGCAGGGAGATAAGCAGGGCTCGGCAGTATCTTAAAGTGCTACCGCAGCATCAGTTAAAACTCATTTCTGGATCAGCTTCTTTTTTTTTAAAAGAAAGCGAGAGCGTCTAAACTGGGGAGCCTGGGGCTGCCGTCCCAAGGCTGGTGGTGTTCTGCCATCTCCGCTCCACTGCTGGGGATGCCACCCAAGTAAGTATACATTGTTTTTCATTTCCACTCTGGTAGAAAATCAATGCTGGATGCCAGAAGGGAACTTCTGCCTTCTTTGGCTATTTAATTTATTTGGGGCTTAAAATTCAACACAAACACTCCATGGAGACTTTTACTTCCTACTTTTTCCATTTGATTCCATAATTCTTAGTTTTCTTTAGAAACAGAAGTGAAGAAATAGGGCAACCCCCCCAAAAAAGAGGGGTCATTTTGAGTATTGGGACTCAAATGAGAGTCGATCATATGCTGAAGAAAAGGTAAGAAGATGCTCTAGTAGTATTTCAAAAGCAAGGGCCAAAATCCACGGCTGTGGCAAACATAGTTTGTTCAGACTCCTTCATGAAGCTGTGCCTGTTGCTAGCTGATAATCTGTTGCCTTTCCCAGCAGACTGACTTCATTTGTAGAAGTGAGCTTAATATTTGTGCTAATTAACAAACTGTACGAGGAAATGTCCATAATATGTCTTTTGCATCCTTCCTAAATTCAGTGAGACTTTTTATATAACCCTATAGTGTAGAAGAATAGAAGATACACTTTCTAAAAGCACCAAACAGGATCTTGAGCCAAAGGTCAGGTTTTTTTCAAATTACTAACTCGTATCAGAACTATCCAAACCCAAAGAGCAAGCAGCAGTGAGTGCAGGGTCAGGACAGTGAAAGCAAGGCAGCGAGCAGGATTCTTTCGCACTCCTGCAAGCAGAAATAGGATAACTAAGAAAGGTGTTAAATTATTCTGCCTTCCAATGGGAGTTTTGGTGGAAGTTTTAATAAAACAAGTTTACCATGAGTCACTCGAGTTCTTCTTTAGGCATGGAGTCTTCAAGAGCAAATGGAAGAAAAGCTTCCTGTTACAAAGGCGAATACACAGCGAAGGCTGCATTGCAGGGAAACAGGGCATAAAGCCTTTCTGACCTGCTCTGCAGGCCTGCTAACATCAGGAGCTCCAAGAATACTTGAAAACGATGGTCTAAGCTATAAATATTCTACCTGCTTCACCAAGTATTCTAAAACTGTACTTCTTGTCACGGGCTGCTCATTTGCGAGTTGCTTCAGAAAACGCCAGCCACTCGCCAAAAAAACATCTCAAATGGGGTAGGAACAAACTGTAAAAAATGAAGACAAAACAGGGACCTAAATTTTAACAACTATAGTCTCTGGGGGTTTTTTGTGTCTGTGACTATGACCCCTGATTTGCACTTGGGGAACTTTGCTGTGATTACAGAAGTCTGCCCATAATGAGGAAGAGTTTGGAGTTTTTTCCTGTGCTCGTCTCTGCGGAGAGAGCTGGCAGCTGGCCAGGCTGCTCCCTTACTGTAAAGAGCCGAGGCAGAAAGCTGAAATTATGCCAGTTTTTGTTTTCTGTTGGGCTTTTTCCCCCCCCTCCGCAAGTGCTGTGCTAAGCTCATTTTAAGCTATCTTTTGCATTGTATTTAGAAATACGCTGGAGTTAGGGAGGTTATTCTAAACACCTGCTTCTGAGCACCAGATTTCAGTTTGGTCATGGTTTATGGAGAAAAGGCCCAAAGATTTGGGGAGCTGGCCCCAAATCCTCAACCACACGAGCATCCAGCATGGGATCTGCTCTCCTCCGTTCCCCGAGGCTGCTGTGTGTCCTTCAGAGGAAACCCTTCCCTCAGCCCTCACAGAAATGGCCTCCTGGGCAGAGAGGGGCCTCCCAGATAGCTCACGAGGCCACAGAGGTAACAGAGAAAGGAGACGAAATTGGGCTGTTTTCTGTTTGTACTGAAGGAGAACAAACCTATGTTCACATAGGATGTGCCTGAACCCTATGAGAAAGCAAAATGGTATTTAAAATGTGCCGTCTTTATGCTCCTTGGCCTGCTATCGAGTGAGATCCTCAACCACAGGGTGATTCAGTACCTTCCCATTATTGCGGGCCAAGTAGAAAACTCTCAGTTTCAGAGCGTTTGCCCCTGGGTTTTTATGCTGCTTCTCTGAAATTAACACTGGTCTGCTTCAAAACTGCTGAAAGTAGTTCAGATGTGAGGTAAATATTGAAGTACTGTAGAGGAAATACACATACATTCTACGTGTGTACTCTGTACCGGCCCTCTGTGGAAGTTGTAGCAAGAGAGTTGGTATCTGGGGGTCAAATTGCAGGAACAGCTTTTCAGAGCTTTATTGATAATTGCTTCTCGAACCACTATTGCCACAGGAATTTTTTAGAAGTGTTCATACTTTTGATATAGTACTCTGCCAAAGGACTGGAGAAGTGGAAGGTATGAAGTAGGGATTTCAAGCAATGTCACTTCATCTTTCAAATCTGTTATTTGCAGAGGTTACAATGCCTGTAACCAGCCTGCTTTGCACTGGTATGATCACTGTCTTTGACAGAGTGCTGTCAGGGGAGAATTGTTTTCTTAAAAAAAATACTGTAAATAACAGCTGGAGCTACAAATGGATCCAGGCTTTGCGGTACTCAGTGCTGCCTACTTGACTCCAGAAACCAGCAGTTCTGTTTCTGGTATGGGGACAGCTGTGCCCCGCAGTAAATAGTATGGTGAGTGGGAGATGTCTCAGGTAAACAACAGGACATGGCAATGATGTCAAATCCAGCCTATCACTAGGAGTTAGTGTCAACACTTTCTGTGCCCATCCATGTTTCACAGGCCTTCCCCTCTCAAAAAGAAAGAGGCCTGATAATAATGCAAGACAGAGAGGAAACGGACAGGAGAATTCAGGCTGGAAGAGGCCTCAGCAGGCCATCTCATCGAAGACAGAGAACACATAACCATTCTGGGCAACTTCGTCCAACCCTTTACTGTCCTCATGGTGAGAGAGTTTTTTTTTCCTTATGTCCAGTCTGAACCTCTTTTATAGAACCACAGAATGGTTTGGCTTGGAAGCAACCTTAAAGATCATCTTGTTCCAACCCCCCTGCCATGGGCAGGGACACCTCCCACCAGACCAGGTTGCTCAGAGCCCCGTCCAACCTGGCCTTGAACACCTCCAGGGATGGGGCAGCCACAGCTTCTCTGGGCAACCTGGGCCAGGGCCTCACCACCCTCCAAGTGAAAAATTTCATTTTACGTGTCCCTGTAAAAAGTCCCTCTCCAGCTTTCTTGTAGGACACTTCAGATGCTGAAAGGCCGCTTTAAGGTCTCATGCTCTAGCTTATGCCCATTGCTTCTTGTCTTCCCACTGGGGAGTGCATTGAAGAGCCTGGTGCCATCTTCTTGATAACTTCCTCACAGGTATGGGAAAGCTGCTCTTAAGTTCCCAAATCCTTTCTCCTTCAGGCTCACCATGTCCAATTCCCTCAGCCTCTTGTGACAGGGGGAAGTGCTTCAGCTCCTGACCATCTTAGCTGGCCCCCTGCTTAACTCCTTGCCATGTTGAATATCTTTCCCCTACTGCAGAGCCCCAGACTGAAGGCATTATTCTAGATGTGGTCTAATGAATGGAGAGTAGAGGTGAAGATTTGATTTGACAGAGCCTAAGAGGCAGGAAGGTCTATTTGAGACAAATCTAGGGGTTTTCCCTCTGTCATCTGTTCATAGAAATGCCACTCTTCCATAAAGGAATTCAAGTTCAATGAGCTGAAGAAGAGGATGATGTTGAACCACTGGTGCAGGGATCAGGCCAGTGACTTGGATTCTGGTCCCTGCCTCAAGGACTGATTAAACAGCTGTTGAATATAATGCAATACTCAGTTTTTGTGAGTTGTGCAATAGGAGTTTGAGTTGTACAGTACTGTCAAATTAGGATATTTCTGGGTCTGCAGTGGAGGCAGAATTTTGACAGAATGTTACTGTCAAAAAGCAAAAGAATAGTTGCCTGGGTGAGACAAAGTTTGAGGATCATGTTCTTGGGATTATGCATTTAAATTAAACCTAAATTCTCTCTCTCTCTCTTTTTTTTTTTTTTTTTTTTTTTTTTTTTTGGGATAGACCAAAGGCTTTTTAGTCTAGAGCCAAAATTAATTCCTAAACCTGTCATACCCTTGGACTTTTCCCAGGGATGGGAAAAAGCAGAACCTTGACAAGAAATTATGATGAAGAGGCTGGATCTACAGGAGCTGTGTAATTGCACATGACCTTGTGGAACCTACAGAAGGTTACGCCGTATAAAGCGAATCTGGGCAGAAACGCTGTTGTCTTGTGTTTTGCCTTATTATGGAAAAAGAAAGATGGGAGGATGGAAATGAGAGAACAACAAGCCTCGCCTGGCACTCGTGTTGGATTTCCAACATTTTCCAGTGTTGACCTTTGAGCACTGATATCTGTTCTCCTTTTCCACGCTGAGTTTTGGTCAGACAGCAGCTCTGCTTGCATTGTCTAACACAATATATTATGAAGGAAAAACAAGCTACCTTGTCATGTGGCCTTGTGGCTACTTGTTCATGTTCAATTCTAGTCAGTGAATTTCCATTCCTACCTAGCTTTAATACAATCTTCCCACTGATGTGTAAAGCTCTCTGCCTGTTCTTTCCTCTGGTAACTACTTCACAGTTCTTAAATTTGCAACTATGCAACAGAGAACCCTTGTAAGCCCTATCAGCAATTAATCAACCTATATACAAGAAGCCATAGTCATTGCAATTCCATAGCAAAATACCTTCAAAATCTTCATTTTAATAAGAGTATAGGGATCCATTTGTGTTCAGAATGTATAAGCATATATTCATTTGGTATCAGTGATTATATAGGAAATGGAGGATAGCTTAACTATTTTAAAATTCAGGATGTTGTTAAATAGAGGAAAAGGAAAGTTCCCTCCTCTCTTCAGAGTTTTTATTTTACAAGGTGGGAGGACAATAGTGTAAATACAGATTTGTTTTTACACAGACTTTCTAGTCAAGTGCTTTGTGTTAAACTGAATCGCATTTAATAACTTCAGGTATATAAAGGAATTTAAAATTTAAATGAGAAATTAATTTAACAGGCTTTTGCCACCAGAGGCCATAAAAAGTGCAGAGGTCAATGGCATGAGAAACAAAGGTCTTCACATCCTGATTAAACCAAATCCTTTCCCAGTCTGTTTCCTGCTCTCCATGGGGCATCATCACTTTTATGTGATCTGCCAAGGTTACTCTCTTTGTTCTTTATTACCCTTTGTGATAAAAATATTACACTATTCTTGCATATGCAGAGCTTCTGACAAATGCTCTGTGATTGTTTGGTATACGAGGAATGGAGAATTAAAATTTCAGCCCTGAAAGTTGTAGATAGTGACACCTAGCATTTTTACCAAAGGAAATTGGGTGATGTGCTACTGTTACTTTCAGTATGGACCGCACATGTTAATGTCATAATGCGTTACAAAAATGTTTAGAAAGAGAGGTGTGTTGAATCATTTTACCACTGTAAATCTCAAAATATGAAGACTGGCTCTGCTTTTCCTGATCCCAGTTTGAGTGGGATGATTTTTTTTGCTCTGCATCCAGTCTGATGACAAACTGTAACCGGTGTATAATAATAATAGCAGGTTTTTCACCATACTCTCCTCATCCCATTGCAATACATTTATAGTATTGTCTACTTCCACTTCTTCCGCTGTTGCTTGTTTTCAAGTCCTAATTTGGTTGTTCACTGTATTCTTTTAGAGAGGAATTAAAAACCAAAATATCTGAAGAAAACTATAGTGGGCTCATACCACAAGTGGTCAGGAATCATGAATGAAAAACCCCAATACAATTGGTAACATCAGGCTAAGAGCACACTGGATAATTCAAACTTTTTTTTTTTAAATAAACATGTTTTTGGGGAAGTTCTACTTGACTGCAAAAGCAGGGAGATTAGCTGATGTGGTAAGGGAAGGATTTATTTGACTACGTTAATTTCTTTATTGCCATTCTTACATGAATGAAGATGAATAACATCAGTGACTGGTGGTAAAAATGTATTCTGAGCCAGCTGTTTCTTGCTTTTCTCCTATAATTCATTAAATAATATAATAAATAAATATAAAAATATGAAGACATCTGCTTTATGTTTTAAGAACAAAAAGGTTCCAACCTCTATTCAGAAAGTGGTGAAAACTAAGGGTACTCTTATAAAGTAATAGTTAGCTTATGTAGAGCACTTTCCGTCAAAGAATTTATGATTTCCCAGAAGAAATTGAGTTGGGGAAATGAAGCATGTCAGAATTCTCAATCGTTGCATGACAAATTCAAAGCATCTATTAGCATGTAGCAGATGAGAGTAGGACTGCAGATGATTATAAATACATTGATAAGTTGTTAAAAAGATCTTTTAACTATTACACTTGACTATTCAAGTGTATTTTGTTAATCCTTTATGAAGCAGGAATGAAATTGATCCTTCTTTACTACTACTTCAAGGTGCTCCAGTTCTTTAAAGTACCCTTGGATTTCTGAAGCACCTCTTGGTAATCCTTTCATCTGCCTCAGAGAAAATCTGAATGCTGGTAAGTGGTTACATGCTAGAGACACAGGTGTTTTGGGAGATAGCTCAAAATAAAGGCTTGTGTGTTTGTAATTTTGAAAGCCTTTCCAAATTACTTTCTGATGCAGTGATGATAGAACGCATTCTCAGTGTTTTTCTGCATTAAAAAAAATCAGTTGTCAGTTTTTCATGATCCTATGTATGAAGTGTATAGAGACAGGTACAAAACACAGCACATTAAGGGTTTTCACAAGGTGACAGTGAGAGAAATAGAAAGAGGATTATTTTTCTTATTGGAGCAAAGCACTCTCAGTGTCTGCAGCTACTTGACCCAAAAAGAAAGGTTTTGAGATTACATTCCTACCCACACTCCTCTGCAAGGTTTGCATACTCTTTAACTGGGGTTTTTTGATGTTGCAATGATGTTCTCTGCCAGGTTTCTTTCTAGAGGGCATCACTCTGTCTCTTCACTTTTACTTCAGCTTATTGCGGCTCTCCATGAGAGAAAGTCTTCTTTTTGTGCTGTTGGGACAGCACGTTGCATGGTGGCATCTGGTCTGCAAGGAGGACTGGTAACAGGAATAAGGAAAAATAACTGGGAGTAAAGCTGTCTGAACTGAATAAAGACAGCTGCCACTGCCCAGTGTCTTTGCCAGTATCGTGGGATAAGACCTAAGGACTCATGGTCAGCAAAGAGGTGATACAGGGCAGCAGGCACTAGTCCACAAAGGCATGAAGCCAGTAGCACATATAAGTAGGAGGACATCTATGAAACACTCCTCATAATTGCGAATGGATCTTTGGAAGGTTATTTCAAGACTTTCAGGCTAGGAAGAAGAAATACTGGGATGACAGGTGTAACGGATGCTTGTTGTGAGTACAAACTGGGGCAGCACTGAACATGTGTAAGAAAGCTCCACCGGCAGGAATCCTTTCCCACCACACCTCGATATCACCCCCTCTCCCTTACACTGTTCTTTGGCACAACACATGACTGCATCTAAGGCAGAACAGGTCAGGAGGGAGAAGTACCCTTGCTCCAGAATGGAGAAGACAGATTTGTACTACAAGCTTTGTTACCTGGAAAAATTTGCAGCTTTCTTTGATAGCAAATAATACAGAGTGCAACAGGAAACCTGCCAACATGCCAACCATGCTGACATGGGCGGTTTATCAGTGACAAGTTATGAAAAGAATTAAACACAACTGCTGAGGCCCACCGAATATGAACTCAAAACTTGATAGACATCTAAAACCCACCTAATTCATAAAGATTGAAAGTGATGTATTAAAAACAGCAACAATAAAACCTGATTCTTTCCAGGCCTTATTCTAACGCAGGGCACAAGAGAGAAGGAACCACAGTGGCCCAGGGGCAAACAACTCGAGGGTACTGCCACTTCTGTATTTTGTGTAAATACTTCACAGAGCTTGTCAATACCTCATTTTATGTCATTAGAGCTATGCTTTCTTTGTATATAATGAAGAGTAATGAATACCAGATAAAACGTTTGTGGGAAGGAAGGTTATGAAACAAGAAGAGCAAAAGACGTTTTTCATTAAGACTTCCATTCCTGAAGAGCATACTTAACTCAGGGGTAGGAATGGCTAACTACTGGGAAACAGCTCTGTTGGTAGCATGCTGTTAGGACAAAACCCTTTATTTCACAAAACACTTGCTCATGAAAATGAAGTACAGCTTCTGCAAGAGTGCTAGGAAACCTGCACCAGGATTAAGGTAGCACACCCAAAATCTTGCCCCATAGCATCAATAATAAAAATGTAAATGTATAAATATGTTGAATACACAACACATCTTCACAGAGACCATGGACTGAATGCTATTTGTTGTTCTCAGGTGCAAATCCTCTTTTAGTTGTAATTGTTCCGTAACAGTTATGACCGGAACAGAAAGTACTGTGAAACATAGGTCATGACCACGAGGGATATCTCATCAAACATGAAGGAGAGGACCCACGCTCAGGGGAAGCTGGGAGGAAAGCAGTAAAGGTGTCACAACAAAAGACTTTCAGAAGAAAGCGTTGGGAGCATCAATCCCTATTTCCATTTGTCCTTGCTGATCCTCCCTACAGGTGGTAGGAGCCTAATTTGCCTTTGCCCATTGCCATCTACCCAACCAGCTTGAAACCTGTAGTTGTTGTTTCAATCTACACGTATTTGCACGTATGTTGTTACTGAATATGATTATACTGCATTTTAATAAAATTTCAGTAAGGGGTTGCCTTTAATTGCTTGTTGCGGAAAAAGGAGCACTGATAGAGGAAGGAAAATAACATGTATATTGGGATGAAAAGCTGCATCAGCATCACTTTTTGGTGCTTTGGTCAGCAAGGTTATTTAAAGTCCTGGGAAGAAACTTCTTAAAGCTGAAGTCCAGCATTGGCAAGGGTCCTGCTGTGAATTTCTTGACTCTGCCTTGCAGCCAGTAGACGAGTTGCCTGATTATT
Organism: Alca torda; assembly: GCA_008658365.1. NCBI lineage: Eukaryota > Metazoa > Chordata > Aves > Charadriiformes > Alcidae > Alca > Alca torda. The sequence continues at coordinate 22,899,359 of CM018086.1, read as the reverse complement.
GGTGTTTAAAACATAGCACTGACATCAGAACGTAGTTGCTGCATTAGAACCATTTATAGCGAGTCACTAGACAGTTCTTTAATTGGAACAAACTTGAAATTAATACTTACTTTGGCTTTATCTAGAAATGTGATGTATTTAATTCTTTCCCAGTGCCTGTCCAGGTGGTCAGTAATTACACTACGAGTGTTATCTCCATTATGAAAGAATGTCTTATCTAACTAATATTATTAATTTATATTAATCTGGTATAATTTGTGCTTTCAGGACTTTTAACAACCATATATATGGTTTTGTCTTTCCTTTGATTCTTCCTGACTCCTTAGACACAATGTCTTTCTTGGTAGGCAAAATGCCATTTTTATCTCTAGGCTTAAATTGTTTCACTGTTTTTTAGCAACAATGGCAAGTTATAATTCTAACCAACAACGCGAGTCTGTCTGGTCCTGAACCTCCCACTGCTCTCTGCTAGCAAGAGCGAGGCTGTTCTAGCTGTAAAATACCACAGTGCATTACACAGTGCTCCCAATAGTCCACTTTAGGGGTAGAAGCAAGCAGTGGTTTTACGATAATCTATTCCACACTTTCTTGAATCTTCATATTTTTGAGGTGCCTTTTTTTTTTTTAATAAAGGAACTGTTATGATAGACAACTTGTTATTAAACTAGCTACAAAAAACTATTTTCCTTTCACTTCGGTTTTCATGGATTTTTCTTGTCTTGCTGATTTGACACACGTTTGGTTTTAATGATGCTGTTTATCATGAATTTGTCACCTTTTGTCCAAGAGTTTTTCCTTTGTAGCTATCTGAGCTTTTTGAAAGCATTTGCTGAAATGTGAGACTGAAATTTTAATTACTTCAATGCCTTTTATAGCCCCTGTAAGTATTAATTATGTTTCTTAATTGTCTTTTTCAGTACTTAGGCATTTCATAGATTGGGAAATAGATATTTCAAAAAGTATGTCTTGTTTATACCACGCAGTTTGTTGAGAGATGGAAAAGTTTCTTTCTTCATAGGAATTTAATTTTTATTGAAGTCATTAAAAACATTAATTTTTGATTGAAAAAGCTATACCTAGACATTTCAGTTGTGAAATGCTATCGTCATGTCTCATGGGAATTAAAGATCATGCCCCTCACTTGCCTCTTCTTCCATAGGGCTGGCTACCCTTTGGGTACCAGAGACACTGTCACACTGTAATCCCAATGCCCTTTCTTTTCAGTTGATTACGATAAACAATACTCTTTTCCATTAAAAATTCCTTATTCCAGCATGTTCCTCTACATAAGTGAACCTATGTAGTCAAAATGCTATGCTATATCTCCATTTCCATGGCAGCCAGCATCCTCTCTGTCTTTATTATTATTTACATATTACTTTTAGAAAAGTGTGTTACAGCTGAGCAAATACTTTCCAAGTTCAACTACTACAATCAGACTAGTAACATTTTCTTCTTGCAGACTCTGGTTTGAGCATATTCAACATTGTTCTACAAACTGGCTGTATTTATTCCGAGTAGAAATTTTTTCTTCTAGTAGATCTCCTGCTTTCCAACTGAAAGAATGCACAAACGTTTTGGTCTCAACAGTGAAATTCTCTTGCTTCCTGGGCTTTCATTTCTGTGAAGAGTTGTGCTAGTAAATAAGACTGTTCATTCAGAGTCAAGTAGTCAGAGATCTCAGTAGAAGATGGTCTCAAGGGACACCAGTGACTCCTCTAAGTCCACTATACTTAGATGATGCTACAGGAGCAAAGATTAAGGAATCAGGGTTATGCTTTCCAGAGACCAAAGGGCTAGATCAGGATTTTACTGAATACAATTATCCAACTCATTCTTCGGTAGAGCAGGGATCTTCTCAAACACTGCCCAGAACGAAAGTAAAAGCAAAAATCATGAAAAATGAAATATCAAAATATGGATCACTAAAAACAATAGGGAAGGGGAAGAATCCAAGATCATCTTAATGTTTCTGATTCTGAGTTAAACAATTTTAGAATTATATATCCAATTGTTGAACAATGAGGTAGGGTTTGGGTGATATGCACGTTTTATTTATTGCATATGCATAGTAAGGCACCTTGACTTGAGCAGTAGATGTAGACATTGGCTGCTTCTTTTGTTGCAAGTGTTGGTCTCGTGAATATTCATGTTTCCTACCCCATTCCTGGCAAACGTAAGCTTATGCATCTGGCAACAAATAACATTTATATAGTGGAAATGTCTGAGTACATAATACTCCCTACCCTCAATATTCTGCTAGTTTTAGATCTATGAAAATGAACACAAGTACTTCTAATTAAAAAGCTTTTATGGATGAACACAACTTTTCATACTGCTGTATGAAAGAAATGTATTTTTCAAGGCAGTATGCCTGCTTGTCACCTCCTCTGTGCTTTTGAATGGACTTAAAGGATCAAAGCATAAATCTTGTGCTATGTACCACAGTTGATCTGAGAACAGTGCATTACACATGTTACGATATTTTCTTATTATTTGTCACAGTAGTAGCATGATTTCAAAGGTCCTGCTGTTATTTGGGTGTTCTACATGATAATGTAGCAAATCTAATTTTTATTGAAAATAAATGATAGCAAGAGAGTAAAAATATCACTAGCAGGAAGCTTTGGATTTGTTTGTTCCAAAACGAAATATGTCAAATGAAATCTGACGGATTGTGAAGAACCAGTTAGAGCTGATGTGGAGCCAGGGTAGGGGGGATGTTTGCCATCAGCTCTACGTGAAATTCAGATAGGAATTGCTTAGGTAAAAAGTTTAAGTGACCTGTGGGGAAACACAAGGCCAGGAACCAGTGAACAGGGCAGCAAGTACAGTACCATAGATCTGGTATGTTTTCAGAAGTTCTAATCATGTCTTTGACCAAATAGTTTTTATGAAAAACCTTTACGTGGAGCTCCCCAGAGACAAATATCCAGGAACTTCATTCTTGTGCATTGGGGAGCATGACACAGTTTGGCATTAAAGCAGCCATGGAGACACCATGAAGATCTCTATTTAGCTATGGCCTCCGTGTCTCCAAGTGCCCCACTCCAGAAAGGAAATAACAGTTTTGTTCATTTGCTCATCATTCAGGAAGCTGTGGGGACTTGAACCCAGGTGCCTCGAGTCTCAGCACATCCTTCCTCTCCAGACACTGTAGTTTAAATGTGGTGCTAAAGACAGGGGAGGAAGCAAAATTCCATCATCTTCTTCAAAGAACAGGAGAAGTGGGTTTCCCTATGTTGTACTGTGCGTTTCTTGTCTTGTTGGAAAGTGAATTAGCTTTTCTGTGTTGGTTTCACTTTGCCTCTTCATATTAAAACTGGAAATCCTGGAAAGGCTGACCTAAATCCATAGAGAAAGAATTGGTAAACATGTGGTTTGCCTTTTAACAGATAGGAGTAATTTCACTATTTCATGGAATGCTGATAACCTGTCAGTTGGAAAATGTAGGCTTTGACAGTCTGGATGTGATTTATCTTCATCTAGAATCTGGCATGAATTTCCAAAACACTTTTAGTCTATGATAACACATTTTTAATTTTGCTTCCTTCCATTGTTACATAGAAAACATCACCCGATGAGTGGTTACAAAACACAGAATTAAAAGTTCTCAAAAATAACTTTAACTGTGCTAAGTGGGAAAAAAAAACCCAAACGTTTTATGAATGTCCACATGTTGGAAATATTCATTTTACATATGTTCATATTCATCAAATAAATTGCAGTAAAACCACAAACTATGCACTGTTCACTTCAGCCACGAAAAGCACATTTATTAGTGGTGGTTAGGATCAGAAGTCACCAAGTGTTCTTTCAGTTTCTTGCTTTGATAGATGAAGAGTTTTAAACAAGAGAATAATAAAAGTTGAAGAATTAATCAGTTCAGTTTTAATTAAGAGAACACTACTATATTTAAAAAAAGACCCAAACACCCAAGTATCTGAATTCTCAACATTTTAATTGCCACAGGGATGATTATGGTGACCCAGAGGCTTTAAACTTCTGAGGTCAGCACGGAAGGGTGTTCTTAAAAACCACTTCCCATTTCCTGTGTGGTGGCAGTTGCTTCCGAACTGCAGAAAAAAGTCCTCAGAAAACAAAGAGTATAAATGAGTATGTATAAATCGCTTTCTAATGAGAAGAAATTAAGTAGTGCCTCATCCATCCAGAGTTCTTGGGTGTAACGGAAAACTTTTCCCACATTTGCGGAGCTGAAAACTTTTTTAATTTATCTTACTTTTTTTCAGCCAAGCATAAAAGCTGGGATGACACAAGAAAACTAAATGTACGAGCAACCTGGAAGCCAGGTTTTGACTGAAATGGGCTGCAGAACCAGTGTACGTCACTACCTTAGCGAAGGGAGTTGGTTTTGGCAGCAGCCCTTTAACCATGTGGAGGCAGGTGATGATATTCTGCCCTTCAATAGGAAAAAACATAGAATCGGTAGGTTAAGTTGCCACATTTCTGTTAAAAGGAAGGTTATGGAAATGTTCCTGTTACAGCCTGTCCACTGGACACCTCTGTAATAAGGAAAGCAAGCTAGCTTTCGGGTTAGTAGATAAAAAGAGCTGAAAAAATAATAGCAGTTCTAACATCAGACTGTGAGAAATTAAAAGAAACATAAAGGCCAATCACTGCGCCCTATCTCAAGCAAAATTCCTTTTGAAGCCATGGGCACTGGTGTTTGGTAAAAATGGATAATTGTATTGCCAGGTCCAATAGCGCTTGTTATATTATCTACTACATTAAATCCCCGACAAATATTTAATGGGATTAAATCTGTCTTCTGCTCTAGATTTATATAGCACTGTGAGGGCATAAATTTTATTAAAGCTCCATGTAATAGATATTTGTATCCTGACTAGAGAATCTCATTTTAAAACATCACATCAATTTTACGTTCTCTATTTTATTCCTATTCGATCATCACTTCCCAAAATATGTTCCCATTAATTTAATACTTTTATTTGCTTCCCTTACCTTCAGCAACTTCTAAGGTACTCATTTCAGCAGCTCTACACTCACATTCAAATCACAAGCTTTATACAGATTTTTACAGAAATTATTCTACACCGAGCAAGGAGCTGCACGTCCTCAGTAATGGTTAAAATCAATGAGACTTGACATATTCAGTGAAAAAGGGGGACTCCGTTTCTTACAGGTTTATATTCATATAACAACTCCTCTCTCTGTGTATGAGTTTATCTAGGGGTAAGTAAACACACAGATTTTACAGTAAAAATCAGAAATAGGAAGGAAAACTTATCTCCACCTATTTTCAGCTTTAGTCAGCAAAATACAGTATTCATTTATGAAAAGACACTTATTTCCCTTCTCTTTATTTTGTTCTATAAAATTAATGCATGCATCTATCACGATTCTTGTCTAATTGCACCCAAGCAAGGCATCTTCTCTCCCTTAGGCCACTTTGCAACCACATGTACTTTGCAGGGTACAACATGATCGCGTGGCCTTTTGCAAACAGATGTTAACTTCTCTGTCCGTGCTTTGAGCCAAAAAAACCCCAAATGAGCTTGTATTCAGGAGTGGCATGTAAATATTCAACAGATGCTTCAGAACTTGGGGGCCAAATGCACAGTTGCACAGTTGTGCACTATTTGAGCAAAGAAGCATGGCAAAAATCAGTGTATAATTAATTGATTTGCTGACTCAAAACCAGAGTGCCATTTTGAATAGCCCACAGTTATGTAGATTTTTGGCTACCAACTGTGGCCATAAATGAAATTAGTTTGGCACGTATTAATACATGTTATTTATAACCAGGTCAGGTGCACTCATCTGTAAACCATTAAGAACCTTTGCGCTGTTTTCACTTCTCAACTAAAACAGAGGGGAAGCTTTTCTTTCTTTCACAGAGCCCTCTCTCACCTCCTTTTGAGTGAGTAAGTCATACTTACCTGGAGATAAATTCTTGCAGGTGTTTTTTTAGCGGGTGGAACATATACCAACCCGTTAGAAACTTCAACGATTGCACTGAAGTATGGCCATACAGGAAAGCACTATATAAATACTATATAATCGCTATAACTACATATATCAGCAGATGAATGTGATGTTGCCATCTTTTTCTGTGGTTCACACCAACTTTTTTTTAAAATCTAAATCAAGTGCACCGGGCTTCACAACATTTGTAATAATACTGTCAAACCATGCGCTAAACTCTTTTATGAACCATGAGAAGATTTTAATCTGCTGGCATTTCCTTAATTAAGATGGTGCTACCGCTGCCTCAAACAGAGGTGTTACATCAGCTGAGTAACTTTGCGATGTATAAATTATGGCATCCGTCTCGTAAACAGAAGTTTGCATTCTGCCTTGATGAATGAACTTGTGTGCATTTAATTTAAATGGATGATCAGAATTTTTTGAAAATGAATATACCTTCCTAGGAAATTTCCATTACGTTAAATTGCATTTTAAAAAGCGTATTACATGAGTAATGTTAGCGCTTATCCATTCATAAAATTAGCATTTCCTGTCACAAAGGAGCCCTTGAAAACATCAGCTGAAAAGGCATAGATTGTTTAAGATTTACTGCTTCGTTGAAATTCTAAGAAAGGTTCTTTAGGTGAAAATATTTTTTTACTTTACTGTATCAAACTGCACAATGCAACAAATTTTTTTGCTGTGATTGTATATGCCAGTGGTGAGTTAGATCCACATACGTACAAAATTTAATGAATTTCAGAATCTTCCATTTTTTCCCTACTAACACACATGAACAGTGTACATTCCTACCCAAAGCCATTCACTGCTTACAGCAGGTGGAGGAACTGTTCTGCAGAAAGTCAAGGTTTCACGCTTTTTAAAAGGTGTAAGAGCTTTTATGTAAATGATTTTAAAATAAGAATTAAGAGCTAATTTAAAATACACTTTCGATTGCCATGGACATAGCAATTCACCCGTACAGCACATATTGAGGGTGAAGGGTGAGGTCAGATTTTAAACTATTTATAGCAGAACTGAGAAATTATAACTTGGCCTATTAGTTGAAAGGCACCTTAGAAAGGTGGTTGCAGCCTGAAGTCAAACGAAAAGATTGATAGTATCTTAATACTGGTATATGTGCATATACATCTAGAAGCAACTACTGCATGAGAAGGTCACCAACTCTTTTGGGGATCAACAGCTCCAGGGTCTGGTTACAAGACCACAGCATCGTATTTAAAACAAGCTCAGTTTCGTTACAGTAAAGATTAACGTTGTTTTGTGGGCGTTTGAAGAGTTTAAGATACTGAAGATAAACAGAGGCAGCAGAAGGGAAAGTAACTTAGATCCTTAGACTTTAATGAGCCTGAAATGTGCTCTGGAGGTACCTAAGCAGATGTGGTTGTTAAGCTCTCTGTATCAACAGTTCTGCTCAGTAGTTAAAATACTCCCAGGGAACTACTTCAGAGTTAATTGATGCGGTGTCCCTCCTAATAATGGAGGAGAGCTGGAAAACAGTAGCAAATGTGAGTTCTTTACTCAGGTGCTGGAAGGAGACGGTTCCTTGGGTCCCTGCTTTGGGGCACCAAGGATGGGTTTAGGCCACCTATGTCTCCTCACCATGTTTGCTCCAGTTCTAAGCCAGGCTTTGTGACGCAGGGAGCCTTGGGCTCCTGGCTTGCCCACCAAGGACCTTCCCGAGTCCTTGGGAAGAAAAACGCAGCAGCAATTTTTTGTCCATAAGAAGCTCCAGAGCACAGTGTATAGACACAAGGACCCTGATTGTGTCCTTGTGTCTGGATGGGAAATGACCAGAGATGGTGCAACCAGTGAGGTCTCTTTCCAGAAGGGCAGGTTCATGCCTCAGCAATCCAGTAAGATTTCAGATCTGAAGCTCCTGATTCATACCTGGGGAAAACTTCCAAAATTTTCAAGTTTCTGGAGAAAACCTCGGTGGACTATGCTGAAATTTCCTTGTGTTGTCCTAATACTTGTATCTTATTCTCTTCCCTGGCACGGGGATTTCATCCCCTCCTGCTCGCTATCCTTCAATTATTGCTGTTGCTTATTGTTCATAGGGATTCTCATCAGTACAGCGCAAATACAGTATTTCCTGTTTGCACTTCAGCTTTTGGACTTTCTTAGCTGTAACGCTGAGAAAATCAGTACAACATTGCAAATAAACTATTGCTTTACCTCGTTGTTACTAAACTAGAAAAAAAAAATATGTTGGAGAAATGGGAGAACTAGATGAATTAATTGTTCCCTCCAGCGTTTTGGGGTTTTTTCCCTTTTTTTCTTTTCTTCTTTTATTCTTCATCTAATTTTTGAATCTAAACTTGGGTTCATTTTGTAAAGTATTTTGCTAAATGCTACTGAGTGTAGTTTTATTTTAATGGAAACCATGTTTGTTACTTTGACTGTCAGGGAAACTTTTTTGCAGCTATGCCATCAAAAGCTCTCCGTCACCTGCCTCTTCGTGACACTGTTTTCCTCTCACAGCACTTTTCTACTCAAGCCCATATCACAGAAATACAGATAGCAATGGGAGTCTTTGTGCATGTTTCCTCATCCTACCGAAGTAATTAGGGCAACAGTGCTTTCCCACCTTTTTGATGCTTCCCTTTCAAATCCTTGACACTTCTTTCTTAACTCATTTTGTTCAGTGGCCAAGTGGAAAAGGCTCCATGGACCACTGGTGGCTCCTGGGTCACAGTTTCAGAACTATGGTTGCACGAGACAATGTTACCATGCCCAAACCTGCTTCCATGCCATTCTCCTCCGCCTCAACCCCTACATGAGTGATTACACATGGTAAAGTCACATGGCTATAGAAATTATGGCATTAGGGTTTGAGTTGGTGATGCTGTAGGCAGGCACCAAGACTGATAAAGTTTCCTCAGCGCAGCAGTTGTTGTGATGGATCACAGAGCCACATCTCGCCTCTCCGCGCCCTCCTGACGCCCTGCCTGACTCAGGTGTCATTTTTAGCAGTGAGATGGTGGCCTCTGAGCAGATTGTTGGCCAGCCTGGCTGCCCTCTAATGGTTTGCCCTGTTTGACCAAGTCACTGGTGCCAAGTGTTGGTGAGTTGAGCTGGGGAGGCTGCTGGGTGTTTTCTGTATTGGGTATTCTACAAGAAGACCTTCCTCAAAAACAACACTGCTGCATGGCTGAGTCATGTTCTTTTTGCTTGACAGTACCTGTTGACACTTACGCATGGGAATGATTCAACTAAATGTGCTCTCCTCCCTCTCACTTATCACTGCATTGAAATTGGACATTCCGCATATGAAAATTACAGGTTACTGTGAGCTGTGCTCAAAAGGGTGATTCACGGAACAGCACAACAGGCAATTGTTGCTGGCATCCAGTGATGACTTCATCCCTTGCTGTTGTTTCAGCAACAGAAAGAAGCTTTATCTAGGCTGGGTTTCTGATCCTTCACATAGATGATTTTTTTTCTTTTTTATCCTTTACTTTATATTTGTCCATGATCAATGCTTTCTTTTGTTGTTTTGAATCCTTAAAAGCACGAGAGTAAGACACAGTTTGGCACCTTCAGTTTTGCACCAAATGCTGGAGGTCACTTTTCTCTTACGCCCTTTGATGTCCTTGGGCCAGACATCAGCGTACAGAGCCACTTCTGCAGACGGCTTTGTATCACGCTGTGGAAAGCCAGGAGGTAACATCACCTAGGAGTGGGGTCAGCAGCACAACTGAAAGACAGTTTATACAAGCTGCTCATCGTCTTAAGTATTCAGCAACCAGAGAGAGGCAAACAGCATTGAGGAGCTGATGGGGTGGGATAACTCTCTCTTGTTGTGGCACAACAGCAGAAGTTACATCTGCTGAGGCAGCACTGGAAACACGGGTTGTTTAAGAGGACCAACCCCTTGGCTTTCACCCATATTCTCTGCAGGGGCAGAAACATGGTAGATGCACACAGCTAGGTGTGACCACCATCAGCCGCTTTGCCTGAAAAAATCTGCTTGATGAAATATGCTTAATGGTGACTCTTGAGACCGAAATATTTCCAGGTAGAATAGGATGTTTTCCATTCAAAATCAGGTTATCTTCTTAGTAGAGCATTAATTAGTGACCTGAAGTTTGAAAAATCCATGCTTTGCAGGGATTATTTCTATGTGTGTTTATGTATCAACCGAGTTTTTCACAGGCATTCAAGCAGCTCCTTCTGACAACTGTAACCCAACACCAAACACTGTTTCTTAGTCAGCAACTCTGCTTCCAGAACTGACATCCAGAGACACGGAGAGAAAGCAAATCCACCTTGTTATTCGGTTCTCTCTTCTCAACAGGATTTCGTAACAGATGTGACACTGCCACACAGCATATGTCTTCTCAAGTCTGAACATTTCCTTGCATACTAAGAAAAGAACGTGGAATCTGTGTTTAAGACCCATACGGGTGATACTGGCCAAAATACACATCACTGTAGAGAACTGTATTTCCAGCTATGCTTATAGTTATGACAGAGGCCAAAATACTGCAAGAAAACATTCCCACAAAATGAAGTCCCTAAATTTACCTTGAGAAGGTGAATCTCAAATAGTTCTCCCAAAGGATTTTTTTGCCTTTTCATAAATGTCACAGTGATAATAGCTCAAGCATGAAATCTATTAAAGTCTTGGCTACAAAACCTAAAGGTTTGGGGTATCTGCAATAAGTCATGTATACCCAAATAGACTGTATACGGAACTGAACAGTAGCAATGCAGTACTCTATTCTCCCTTTAGCAAGGAAAAAATATTTCTCCCTAGAAGAAGGCATTGAGTATTCCATTAGTGAAAATTCCTGAATGGGGGTGGCTTACATACCTGAACAGGAAGTGAAACAAGTTTAATCATTTTTTTTCTTTTTTTTTTTTTTCTCTTTTGAGATTAAATCAGGAATTATTACACTCTAATATCTGTACTAAGATGATGTTCATCTTGGTATGACTGTCAGTCATGGACCAAGTTATACTTTCAATCTAAGTTGTCCAGTCTTTGTGGAAGTTTTGCAAACCTAGAGTGATCCATGTGTCAAAGACTCAGGAGCACATATCTCCTCATGAGAACTGCATGGTTAAATCCCTTTGCATACTGCTGGAAATTTACCCCTTAATGATTTCATAAAACATTTTGTGCAGATTTAATTTACTTCTGCCACCAGATGGCACTTGTAGTGGGTTTACATTGAGAAAATAAGTGTATAAGCTCTCTAAGGCAAAGCGTTAAAATCAATTTAAAGGCAGAACACTGCTTCCAAACAAGGATTTTGCTTAACAAGGGACTGCTTCCTTTGCCAGTTGGATTCTGTAAGAACTGATATGGAGTATTTCATCAAGCAGCATATTTACTTTCTTCTTTTTAGAAGGAATGATATGTATGTGCAGACTTTGTCAAGAATTCTTCATAATTTTGGACTGAAACAGTGTAAGAGGAAGAGCAGAGTGTCTGAATTACAGTTTTCTGACCTTGAGTTCACAATGTGATGCTGTAACTGCTCTGAAGTGGAATCTGGTTGATGAATCATCATAGAGTCATAAAATGGTCTGGGTTGGAAGGGACCTTAAAGACCATCTCGTTCCACCCCCTGCCCTGGGCAGGGACACCTCCCACCAGACCAGGTCGCTCCAAGCCCCGTCCAACCTGGCCTTGAACACCTCCAGGGATGGGGCAGCCACAGCTTCTCTGGGCAACCTGGGCCAGGGGCTCACCACCCTCACAGCAAAGAATTTCTTCATCAGATCTCATCTAAATCTCCCCTCTTTCAGTTCAAAACTGCTCCCCCTTGTGCTATCTCTCCCCTCCCTGATCCAGAGTCCCTCCCCATCTTTCCTGGAGCCCCTTTAGGAACTGGAAGGGGCTCCAAGGTCTCCCCAGAGCCTTCTCATCTGCAGGCTGAACCCCCCAACTCTCTCAGCCTGTCCTCACAGCAGAGCGGCTCCAGCCCTCCCAGCATCTCCGTGGCCTCCTCTAGACCCACTACAACAGTCCATGTCCTTCTTGTGGTGGGGGCCCCAGAACCTGCTGTCGTCAGCACCTTTCTGATGAAAAATAGAAAGGAAAATGAGAAACAAAAAAAAGGGGAAGGAAAAGAGGAAGGGGAAGGGAAAAGGAAGGAGGGGAATAGGGGAAAAAAGGAAGGAAAAGGAAAAAAAAAAGAAAAAAGTCCCTTGGCAGATTACAGCTGTGGTTGCAGCAAGCAGAACAAGGGCTTTGCCTAATTCCCTTTTTGAGGTTGAATATTGTAGAGATAAATCCCTTTTTGTCAGGTATTCTCTGAAATGATAACGAATGACAAAGCAAAGGCCTGCATGATTTCATCAGCCTTGGGTGGGACCTAGCTTCAAGGAGAATGTTTACCTTAGGTAAATGCTCCACGCTCACCCTTCTATCATGTACGGCAGGTGTAGTGGCAGAGGTTCTGGGAGTTTAAAGGGGGAAAAAACTAACAGACAATAACAGAACAGAAGCCAAAAAGGAATGGGTTGAAACCTGCTCGCAGTTGTAGCTACACCTTTTTGAAAGCCCTTTTTGTTCCCAAGGACTGAATTTACTTCATTCTACATCAGAAATTCCTGGAGATCTATTTTAAATGTCAATTCATAGCTAGCATCAAACAAGGAAATGCACAACAATAACTTTTTGACAATCAGTTTTTGAAAAACCTTGGCTGGAAAGTGAATTTTTTGCAATGTGAAAGACAAAGGCAGAGTCTTCCCAGGCCATACATTAAAGTAATGGAAGAACTATGTTCCTCAACAGATCTGAGTAATGCAAACACAACTGAGAGATATTTTCTTTACATTGCTTTTCAGAAAATATCTTTTTCAGGTGGAAGGTAGACCCAAACATTAACAATGCATCTTTTACCTGTAGTAATTCAGCAACTAAACGCAGTAGAAGAGTTTTAAATGCCTGGATCACTGACAGGCAAAACAAAGCTCACCATTAACAGTCCTGTCGTAGTGTTCCTCAAAGACAGGTTTCAAGATCACTCACCCCAAAGTATTTGATTAGTGCCACTTTAGCGCTTCAGTAAAGAGCTACTCACAGGAATTAATTCAAGATACAGAGTGTAGTTCTTGATTAGATGGGGCTATGAAATATAAAGCTTGGTGCAATAAAAAGCTTTATACGGAGATCGGGATTAGCTTCTCCATGTGGGAAATGGATCAGATTTATCCCAGAATTTAAACTGCACGTTCTCTATTAAGAAGGTAGCAGCATTTCCAAAGGCGGAAGTTCACTTAGTCGTCAGTACAGAGAAAATAAAGTCTCCTGAACATGTTGAGGATCAAACCACTTATGAAGAAAAGTGAATTCATTCCTATGCCCATTGCAGAAGAGTGTGGGAAGACGTTTAAGAAGCTAACACAATTTTCAGTCCAAGTTCTTCCTTTGCGATTGAACCCTGAAGTGTACATGAATCCTGAGACCCCCAAAGATGAAGGGGAGACTCTACCACATGTCAGATCCTACAGATTTTGCTGGGGTTTGGAGCTGGTGACATACATAGATTAGGTACCATTTTTCTTCTCTCCTGTTATTTGGGTCTTTATAAACCTTTGCAACTATGTCAGCTGTGTTGGATTTTGTAAACAAACATTTTAATTTGTTCATAGCTCTTGCCTACCTTGAGTGAAGGACAATTTCAAGGAGACTCACTAAGACCCAGGCATTGCATTTCTATGTATTCTTGTCACTGTGTGTGGCATGCCAGTAAATCTCTCCAAGGCTACTGAAGAGCAAAAAGAAGGCACGTGCCTCACAGAACCCAGTTGCTGAGGAGCCCAAGCACAGCAATTTATCTTCAGGTGATTGCTATCCTTTAGGAAATCTCAGGAAGCAAGTTACTTCAGAGAATTCCTGAGTTCAGAAGAACGCACCACAAGCTCGCAGTTAGTCCCTTCCATATTTTTAAAAGTCTAAGATCTCAATTCAGTTTGAGGGACTGGGAATAAATGAAATTTTTCATTTGTACTAAGAACTTATTTTGATATTGTGTTTCTCCTTGTGTTCTAAGAGCCTAGTCAAGGGGAAACCTCTACACATCTGATTAACACTTTGTTGGAGATCTCAATGATGATTCAGATCATTATTCTCCTCTGGATAAATGACCCATTTTAATTTTGACAAAGTAATATGCACAAAGCCGACTTATGAAAAATACATAGCTAGTTCTTTTTGTATTGCATTTCCAGACTTATATCTCCACCTCTTCGTTGTAGAAGCAACACATTCCTTTTTTACTTTTCCTTTTGAGTAGAATTCCAATTCATCTTTAGAGCAAATCAAGTTACTTTTGCCTTCAGATACTCACTGACAGGGTCAGTTCTGGAAGTTCCTTTGTCTTAAAAAACCTGTTCCCTCTGCCAGTCTGTAATCCCCCCGCGTAACTGTTCACTGAACATTTTGCTGCCACAATATTTTGTCATTCCATATGACAGATTTTCAGTCTGTGATAGAGCCTCCTCTTGAGAGGTGGTTCAGTTATCAAAAAAAAAAAAAACAAACCTTCCAAAAGCAAGTATATTTCTTCTTTTTTCTTTTTTAAATTCATCTGGAAAGAACCTAGCTGGGAAAGCTTCCAGAAGTTACTGCATTTTTCTCAGATCTCTAAAAAGAGAAGCAGGATCAATGCTTTTTAGGAGTAGTGATCCAAGTGAAGTCTTCACTCTGATGGTTCATACTGACCAGCATGTAGAGAGCCCTCTTTGTGTGGCCAGCTACTATTGCACCATGTTCATGTGAAGGATTTTAACTGAGAGGTTTTAATAGTAACAGGAAACATGCAACAAAAGCCACATACTCCGTAAGGACAACATATCCTTGAGACTAGAGTGCCCCAAGTATCCGCAATGTTTCGTAGCCCTTGCTTATGCAAGACCAGGTTCTGATGGCAAGAGTACAAAAAAGGAAATAATAAAAAATAATGCCTTTTTGCCACTTTTTGGCAATTATGAAGCAGCAAATATATTTTTTCATGTTAGCTTTGACAGAAATAACTCCCTTATCTTTAAACCTCCATAGAGTTCAATAGAGCTTAACTACATTGCTCTAGGGCTTCTCGATGCAGTTGCAGTGCAAATGCTCATAAAATAGAGAGAGGCTGACGAGTCACAAATACTAGTTTGAAGATCAAGTGATAAAGTACTTTCCAAGACTTCTAGGCTGAAATTGTAAATAATAGACTGTTAGTAATGATACAGTCCAGCATCAACATATTTCATCCCCTCCTATGTACTTCTCCAGAGTATGAAAGAGAAGGGATAAGAAAAGGTTGATCCCGGGTGACCTTAGTATTTTATTGTTCGTTTTTTCATTTCCTGATTTTGAACCTTTACCTAAGACATCTTGAGGTTTAGCACTATTTATTTGGACAAGAAGCAATTGAAACTGATTTGTCCCTATTGTGATGTATCTGCTTTTTTGGAAAAGGATAAAGAGTTTCCAGTCTGCATTTGCAAATCTAGTTTTAAGTATTGCTGCAAACAAAATGAAAGAATTTAAATTTCCCTCAGCTGTGGTCAGTGAAAAAGCTGGGGTATGACTTTTACACCTTGTATACAAATGGAAGCTTATTTCTCCTTCTCTTCACATATATATATAACACGCACTGTCTTGGACAGCAATATATAACTAGTTTCTCCCTGTGAAAAAAAGTAAATAGTACAAAAATCTAAACAACTGCAGACCAATAAGAGTGAAAATATGGTGAGTCAGAGCAAACAAACTCTTCTGATTATATTAGTACAATTATATCTTAATGGCAACAGGATCAAAAACTTACTAATTTTCTCATAGCATAACAATCAGTGACAGGCAGATATAGTTTCTCATTTTCACCTTTTTCCATGTTTCTTCACTGATCTCTAGGTCACCTTTTCTTTCAGGGTGGGGACAAAGAGTAATGTACACTGTAAATTAACATACTGTAATCAAGACAAATAATATACCTCCACCTTTCAGGTAAAATTGCCGCTTCTCTTGCCCCCATTGATATTTAAGGATGAAAATCTATCCTGTGTTTGTTATAGGTCCGGATTTGAGAGACCCTTTTTTCCCCCGCATGTACACAGCAAATTTTCACCACGGAAGCTGGTGTTAAATCTGACGATGCTGGGCACGAGCTGTGCCTGAGGTAGGTCCAGAGCTGCAAGTGGTGCACTGGGAGCCCAGCGCGGTACCCGAGCCAGGCAGCAGTGCCCACCACCCGCCTCCAGCCTCAGCAGAGATGCTGGTAACCCCCTGCGGGGACTGGAGCCAGTTCTCCACAGAACGTTTCACTGTGTAAACACAATGATGTTCTTCATGATCTTTCCCTTGTGCCATTTTGTTAGTGGAAAAGGATCTGTAACCTCAAGCATAGGTAAACTTCGAAGACATAGGCATTACAGCATGTGTTTTACTGCCTCCAGCTCTGCGGCCACCAACAGCAGAAGGACACGGAGCTGTTGGAGTGGGGCCAGAGGAGGCCACGGAGATGCTGGGAGGGCTGGAGTCCCTCTGCTGTGAGGACAGGCTGAGAGAGTTGGGGGGGTTCAGCCTGCAGAAGAGAAGGCTCCGGGGAGACCTTGGAGCCCCTTCCAGTTCCTAAAGGGGCTCCAGGAAAGATGGGGAGGGACTCTGGATCAGGGAGGGGAGAGATAGCACAAGGGGGAGCAGTTTTGAACTGAAAGAGGGGAGATTTAGATGAGATCTGATGAAGAAATTCTTTGCTGTGAGGGTGGTGAGCCCCTGGCCAAGGTCGCCCAGAGAAGCTGTGGCTGCCCCATCCCTGGAGGTGTTCAAGGCCAGGTTGGACAGGGCTCTGAGTGACATGGTCTGGTGGGAGGTGTCCCTGCCCAGGGCAGGGGGGTGGAATGAGATGAGCTTTAAGGTCCCTTCCACCCTAAACCATTCTATTATTCTACGATTTTGCAGATATGAAGATGGAAAGTTGTCTGTTAGGGTAGAGTTTGGAGATGGACTTGAGATTAGTGGTTCTCAGTAGCAACCTATAATTATTTGCTAGTGACCTGTTTTGGTTAATGACTGCCTGAATTAACATTGCCCATTTCTAGCTGCTAACGTACATTAAAGAGCAAAATGTTATATTTCTGTATGTTAATCTTGACAGCAGATAACTTAGATGTCCCAGGGATGCTGTACAATTGGGACAAGCAGGAGAAATGGTCCACATCACTATTAAAACTGATCAGATGTGCATAACAGTATACTCAATTAGAGGGTGGCCTGGACTGTATGAAAGGATCGGTAACTCAAGCCTTCATGACTTGTATGTTGTTGCAATTCATATGAAATGAGTAAATAGGGTTTTTCCCTCCAAGTTTTGTTGATGACAAGGATTTGCTAAACCATCCAAACACAAAAACAAAAAACCATTCTTGATGGCAATAACAGATTAAGCCTCTGCCATAATCTTCATTTTCAGTCACATAAGTGCTTCCTGACTGATTTGTACATCTTTCTTTGAATACTAGCTGTTTTAAACCATTTGTAGGGACACAAGATGTCAGATGGGAACAGATAAGGGCTAGGAGGTATGGAGATGTATACTACCTAAAAGGATAGGCAAGGCAGAATTTTCGAGCATTCAGAAGTTATTAAATACTGTAATTAGGATTACTCATGCAACAAATCCTTCTCTTTGATCGTATACATTATGGTATGCCCTGCTTTCAAATTCTGTGCTATTTTATCCATTGGATTCAGATGTAATGGACAGAATACATATTGGAAATACCATTTGATACTGATTTTTCAGGCTGTTTCCCTTTCCCCATTTTTTAATCTTTTTTACTATTTCAACGTCTTTTTGAAGGCAGAATTACTTTCCTAATGTAAAAAATATTACTATGCCATCTAAGTGAGTATCTGTTCATAGCATCCTAGTAAGCAACATGCTAACTACAGATGTGAAATGAGAACAAGAAATTAATAATAAAAAACATTAGTTTTCATCAATTTAGGTGTCCAAATTAACACATCTGTGGCAAAAGAAATACATATTTTATCATGGTTGCTTCTTCTGATTTTCCCTAATTTCTGTTTCCATGGATGTATAAAAAGCAAAAGAATATTACCTGATTTTAATGTTTTCTCATAATATTATTCTGAAAAGCAGTGTTTGCTGGAATTCGCCAAGATAATTCAGACTGAAGAATATGGTAAGCACAGAAGAACTGACTCCAACCAAATAAAGCATAGAAAAATATTAGAATGGAAATGTATCGAATCAAAATGGAATATAACATCTTAAAAAGGAAAACAGTGGGCGAATTTAACTTTGGCAGCATAGGTAATTATTCCTTTAAGTAATGTTTTTTACAAAAGCACACACAAAAACCTCCAAAACTTTTATATTAGAAAGTTTGCTTATTAAGTTTTTATCCAGAACAGACTTCAAGAACACTCTGGTCTCATTTTTTAATATATAGAAATTCTGCTATTTGATGTTGTATATGATATTTTTTTGCCTTATAAGCTTGAAAAGAAGCATATTGCAATGAAATCATGTAAGATTCACAAGAAATGGTGATGAAACATTGAAAGGGATATTTTAGCATTTGATATTTCTCCTTGCTTTCAGTGAATTCATGAAGTTGTAATTTTGGGAGGGTTTTATTTGTTTACTTTCCTCTTTTAGTATTCAGCTTCCTAATCTGATGTCTAAGGTTTTTTGTCCCTGCCAAAAAGTCTGTGCTATTCATCTTTATCTTATGTGAAGTATTTTCTTCCAGCACTTATCTGCTCTTGACACTAAGTATTTGATATATTTTTGATATATTGCTATATTTTTCTCCTTCAGTCACAGTTCATCCTACATCTTAAAATATTATGTTTTAATGAAAGGCGTCCTTCATTCCAACTCTGATTTGGCTTGAATCTTAGCCTAAGTACCAAGAAATTATTTTCTACAGCATTTATAAAATACCTTGTTTAATTAACAGAGGAACAATTACAGCTGTACTCAAAATTTCATTATATTTATTGCTAAATTAGAGTTATAAGTTCAATTTAGTCCCCTTTTTAAAATTACCACTTTCACAGCAAAATTCTTTCTGGATTGAAATTTTCTTGTTTGGTTTCATTCTGAGAAATTAACTTATTTGGTTTCACTCTGAAAGATTAATTTGAGTAGAAAAAAGAGTCGCAAAACTATTGCAAAGCTGTTTTTAAGCCCCATTCTCAATATGAACTATCATAAATTGAATTTTAAACAATCTTTTTTTGAGCTTGTTTGTTCTTATAACTGGGCATGAAAATCCCTGTGATCACCATGACCGGGAAGCTTAAGTAGCTCGAGGTCGATTTATAGTCCATATACCCTCAGGAAATGTAACACAATTAGAAATCACGTTTGCCTGACCATGTATCAGGAGTAAATCTATATGTTTGAGTTCCTCTGTCTCCCTGGCTTAACTGATAAGCGCTTGCCCATTGCCACAGTGCAGTAGAAGATAACAACATAAGCTTTCATAGCCGCTCAGCAGAAGCATCCATACTTTTTCTCTTGTGGTGGTCCTCCCCTGCAGTATTTTCCGAGGCCCTTCCACTGCTGATCTCCAAGGGCTTATGAAGCAGTTTGCAGCCCTCCTACAGATCACACTGAACTTGCCCTGCAGTCTTCATAAAACATGGATATGAGGCAGCAGTGTGCCCAGGTGGCCAAGAAGGCCACCAGCATCCTGGCCTGTGTCAGGAACAGTGTGGTGAGTAGGACTAGGGCAGTGATCGTCCCCCTGTGCTCAGCACTGGTGAGGCCCCACCTGAAGTGCTGTGTCCTGTTTTGGGCCCCTCACCACAAAAAAGACATTGAGGTGCTGGAATGTGTCCAGAGAAGGGCAATGGAGCTGGTGAGGGGTCTGGAGCACAAGTCCTGTGAGGAGCGGCTGAGGGAGCTGCGGGTGTTCAGCCTGGAGAAAAGGAAGCTGAGGGGAGACCTTCTCGCTCTCTACAACCCCCTGAAAGGAGGGTGTAGCCAGGGGGATCGGTCTCTTCTCCCAAGGAACAGGCGATGGGACAAGAGGAAATGGCCTCAAGTTGCACCAGCGGAGATTTAGAATGATAATTTGGAAAAATTTCTTCCCCGAAAGGGTTGTCAAGCTTTGGAACAGGCTACCCATGGAAGTGGTGGTGTCACCATCCCTGGAGGTATTTAAAAGCCAGGCAGACGTGGTGCTGAGGGACATGGGTTAGTGGTGGTTTTGGCAGTGTTGGGTTCAAGGTTGGACTCGATGATCTTTAATGTCTTTTCCAACCTAAACAATTCTATGATTCTATGATTTTATTCCCCTTCCTCCCACCATGCCAGAATGCAGCATCTGTCTCACAGCCCCAAGTACCAGCACAGAGTGAGCCTTGCATTCAGCGCCATGGAAGAAAAACTGTGACCCACCTCTTTAAACAGCATGTTCTTTCCTTTATAAGCCCATCACTGATTCTTCCTCTTTCCACAATGAAGCAGAATATTCCTTGCTAATTTATCCCACACTTTTAGATTAGAATTGTTTGATACCTTACATTAACAGCACTTTTTATTTTACGGGACAGAAAGGCAGACATAGTCCTTTCCCAAAGGGTTTGCACTAGAGGACACAATTTCTTCTGCCCACTAACATTCCCTGATATTGCTTACCAAAACAAGATATAGAGAGAGAATTCACAGAAACTAAGAAGAATAATACAAAGTAAATATATTTATGAAAGGCTCATTAGAGTGAAAGACTCGGTTAAAGTTAGGTACTCAGATGGATTAGCTCTGGACCAAACTCTGCAGCCAAACTTCCAGATTAAGCTATGTAATCTGGAAGAGCCAGTTTATCATTTCTTTCATAAATCAAAAGGCAATTCATGCAAACAGTAATGACTGGTAT
This sequence comes from Alca torda, assembly GCA_008658365.1. NCBI lineage: Eukaryota > Metazoa > Chordata > Aves > Charadriiformes > Alcidae > Alca > Alca torda. The sequence continues at coordinate 22,878,518 of CM018086.1, read as the reverse complement.
GCTCAGAATCAGAACTCATAAAATTAAAATTGAACTTTCTACTGCCTAGCGTGTGCGCCTTAAAGTATGCTCTGTAATTTTGTCATGCCTAGCGTGTGATATTTCAAATAGTTTAGAAGCTGGTCAGGGTGAAAACACAGCCTAGTTGTTCAAGTGCCATAAAAGCTGTACAGGCACCACCTGGTGATGCGAGCAGCACTCTAGAATCAAGGGCAGAAAAGTCCAGGGTTGACCTGACAGCTGGTCAAGTACTCTTCCCCTGTTAGATGAAGGGCTGAGGTGTGTAGAGCAATGCATTCCATTTATCTAAGAAAAAGTTAAATGGTATTATGATCATATTCTACAAGAGATTATTGCGAAAAAGATTTGTGGTAGGAAAAAGCAGAAGGAATTTTCGTGCTTGTAAGCAGAAATCAGATATAGTGGTAAGAGAAATAAAAGATGTCAGGTTTTAAAAGTGGGTTATATTTAACCAGGAGAGGGGAAAGAACAAGCCAGGAACACTAGATCTTCTAAGCAACTTCAGGTCTTTAAGGTTGTGACTTTTTTTTTTTTTTTTTTTTTTAATACCTGAGAGTCCAGTACCTGTCTCATGGCCAGTATACGACCTACTGGGACAATGGTCCAGCTCAGCAGCGTGATTTCTATTGCCTTTCTCCAGGGAACCTCAGAAGCGCACAGCAAATGGGCCACAAAGAATGTTGATTTTTCCGGTATTACTCAGCTGATTCCTCACCACCAGCCCACGGGAGATGAACAAGCACTTCTGGGTGCATGGTGAGTATGCAGGGAGGTGATAAGGAACATGTATGTCATGTATCGGGACACGTGAAAAAGGGTACACATATGCTGGGCACATGGTGTGAAAGAGGCTGGTACCTACATATAAACTCTAGTAACAGGATAAACTCCAACAGCGGGACAAAATTCCTCGATGCCTAAACACAACACAGCAAAATGAGGGGGAAAATTAAATGGGGGGAGAGTAAGAGAGAAAAATGCCAGCAAAAAAGAAGTGGCTTCCAAGAGAATTTTTGAAGAGGGAGACGGAGGGCAAAGTTAAGATTGAGCACAAATCACTGCATGACTTCTGGGTCCTTGTTTCTTATATTACACTGACCTAATTAATTTCACATGGAAAATGTGTGTCTGAGGCTTTTCCCTGGACTTATCTTACTTTGAAAAGGTTACTGTGAGCTCTTTGCTCACTCGTGGCATTGGTAGCCACACCAAACCACTTTTGAAATAGTAACATTTTACGCTTAGTTTTTATGCAGTATAATGAAGTTAAAACTGACAAAACATCCAAGTTAGACAGGCAAGTACGACAAAAGGCAGGATTTCAGAACTGGACAGGCAAATACGCCTGTCCTCTCTTGGGCATCTAACAACAGAAACGGCTCTTTGAACCCTCATCAGAATTTGGACCAGACATCAGAACTAATAATAATAAATAACTAATAACTCACAAACACTACTCTGCAGGGTATCGATGCACCAGAAAACATCAAGACTTGAGACAGCCTAAAATTAAGGCCATCCTAAGGTTCTTCCAAAGTGTGATGAGATCCTTATGCATTGCTAATAATAAATTGGTAAGAGAATCCTACTTAATGAATGAGCAACATTTCCTTTCATATTTAAACCTTCCTTGGCACTTTCCCAGGCAAGAATTAACCATGTGCTGCTTAGCTTATAAAAACGGACAGTCGGAGGCAAGATGTTAGCAAGTAATAAGAATGCTATTTTGGTAATTTTCATATTTAAAAAGGTTAGGCTTGATGTCACTTAATTTTCTAACTGAGCAAATCTGAACAAGCTGGATCTGCTTTTACAATCTGTCTTATACACAGATAGAGAGTGAATATATTATTGATTCCATGAATATGCTTAGTTTCTAAGTTTACCTCTTCTTGTTCATTTATGGAGCGTGATGAAGCGTACAGGCCCATTGAGGCTGCCAGAAACAACCCCTCTGACACAGAGCACTCCTTCCCGTCCCTAAATGCTGAGTACCAGCAACACACAACATGCACCAGTAACACAGCCCAGGAAGCCAGCTGCCAACCCGAGGGCATTTCTGAGGGTTTTCTCTCTTTTTTTCAGTCTAATTTACGGTTTCCGGGGATGAGTGTGTCCAGTAGGTTTGATTCTCCATGTCACCTCCGGGAAAGCACAAGCAGCCAAGGTTCTGATGGGCAGGTCAAGTTCATTATATTGTTACTGGTACCCGCTCAAAAAAAAAAAAAAATCCCCCAAAATCAACACGACAAAAAAGAAGCTAGCCCCTTCACGTGCTGTAATTCCTCGGTTAGCTTATCTAAACTTATTTCAGCCACAAGATACAACTTTGCCATTTGGGAACCCAGGCACTTTCTTGTAATCTGTAAAAGAAAGAAGGAACATAATCACACTTAAAACTCACGCCTCTTTAGCAGCGTTGCATGGGTCCCATCAACCCGGGGATTTCTACCTAAAAAGACGTCTTTCAGACAGATCCTAGTTGTGCTGCTGCTGCTCCACATTAGCTGTCCTTTCTGTGAAATGCTTAATAAGCTTTTACTGTCTGCAGATACATTAATGAGTTTTCAGTGTCTTATTTTGCATTTTATTTTGCATACAAGAAGCAAGTTCACTTGCTTTATTTATCGATTCAACTCCTGACAAACATTCTGGCTGCCTCGAGTACCCCAGTGAGAGATTGTCGTAAGCATTTGTTTTTCACAAAGAGCAGAGTAAATTGGTCTTCAGCAAATATATTCTGAACAAATAGCATTTTGAAAAAAAAAATTATTTTCGACAATTCTAATGAAAAATACTGATCAAGTTCTTGGAAAAGCAGCTCTTCAAAGAGCAGCTAAAGACTTTTCTGTGAATTCATGATCCCCTCTAGGGCTGGAAATTAGTCTTTCAAGCTTCAGTCACCTCGATAGTCACAACAGCTCTTCGCTGCAGGTATGTTCATAGCAAAAGTAACAGCTTTGCTGGTGACTTATTTCTACCTAAAATCAGCATGAGTATGAACATTGCCTGACCGACCTCTGCGTTTCTAAGCTTTCTCCTCCCCTCATGCCCCCCTTCTCCACAGGGACAAGGAAGCAGTAAGAGGGGGAGAGGTTGGGACATGGACCCTCCGCTTCAGAGCTCCATTCCACAAGTTTCATTCAGCCCCTCACAGCAAGGATGGACAGGGCGAGCCTGGGGACTCCAGCCCCCCCAGTAGCCATGGTTGCTGGTAGCCCCCAGCTTGCTTGCCCTGCTGAGTGGGCCCGGCACCAAAAGCAGTGTGTCCTGGCAAACCGAGTAAAGAGCTGACTCCACAAGAAAGGGTTTGCGCTTTACAGCAGAAACAACTGCTGCAAGAAAATTTCACTAATTGAAAACTTGCAAAGTTTAAAGGCGGAGAGAAGAGGCAGAAAAAATGAGAAAAAAATTAAAGTGACATTGAGGGAGGGAGGAGAAAGGCATGTCTTCGCCTTCCTATCATTTCCTTCCTGCACTGTCTCTGTTTCCCTTTCCTATTCCCAGTTTCCAGGAGCACTCCCAATGTGCGTTCACTCGGGATGACACAGGACCCAAATCCTAGCAACTTTTCTTGGCTGGACACAACCTCGGTGGGCAGCGGGGTGTCACCCACTGGGGCGACAGACGCTGGGGCTGCTGATGGTGGGGGTCTGTGTCGCCAGCCCCGCTTGGGGCACCCCGCTCCGAGGGGCCCGCCCCCCCCTGCTGTTTGAACACTAAATATTTTAGACGATAAATAGCTGCTTCCCCAGACGTGCCAGGAGAAAAGCTCTGCTCTCCCACCGGGTCTCGCAGCCCCCCCGCAACGCGCCTCTCCCCGGACCCTCTCGGGGAGAGGGGGGGTCCGCGGCCTCCCCCGGCCCCGCCGCCGGGCTGGCGGCGCCCAGCGCGCCCGCAGAGGGGATCCGCGGAGGGGCCCCCGCAGGAGGCGGCCGCGGATACTTCAGCGGCGGCGGGGAAGCGGCGGGGCCCGGCACAGGAGCCGCAGCGGCGGGCGGGCGGGCGGTCGCCCATGGCCGGGTGCGGGTACAGCGGGGGCTGAGGCAGCTCGGGCAGGGCGGGACGGGGACAGCGACAGCGCCCGTGTGGCGGCGGTGGGGCCGCAGCCCCCGCCGGCTCTGCCCTCGCCCAGCAGCGGGCAGCCCCAGCGCCAGCAATGGCGGCTCGGACGAGGAGCCGCTGCGCGCTTGGGCAGCAGCCGCCGCCGCTTTAGGAGGGGAAGAGCGGAGCTGGCGGGGAGCGTGTAGGGGGGGCTGGTTTCCGGCGGGTTATTTATTTCTTCCCTCTCGCTTAAGTTCCCAGCGGAGCGGGTTGGCCGGCGCCCGCGCCCCCCACCTGCTTCCCGGAGGGCGAAAGGTGCGGGGAGGCCATGGAGAGCCCCGCCGAGAACCCCAGCAAGGCGGCGGAGTACCTGAAGGAGCTGAACAAGATCATCGAGACGCAGCAGGAGCTGCTGGAGAAGCAGAAGCGGCGGATCGACGAGCTGGAGCAGCAAGTGGCCAAGTTGTACCACGAAAACGCCTGTCTGCAGGACGAGCATCACCGGCACCTAGCCACATGCAGGCTCCAGCAAGGTGGCCCCCCCGCCTACCCGGGGGTGCTCAGCGCCATCCAGGAAAATGCAAAGCACGAAAAGTAAGCGCTGCCCGGGTTCGGTGTGTCGTCCCCCCCTCCCTTCCCCCCCCCCCCCCCCCCCAAGGAGGGTGTTTCTGTAGCGGCGTTTTCCTTCCCTTTCGTCTCCTACCTGGCGTTTCCTCCAGCCGGCCCCGGGGCTGTGGGGCTCCCGGCAGCCTGTGCCCGGTAGCCAGCCCTGGGGTGCAGCGGAGGGGGCGGCCTCAGCCCCGGTAACCCCTAGCCCCTCTGGATGCCGGTGCCCCGCCGGTTCTCCAGCCGGCATCCCGGGGAGGGGGGGGTCTGAGCCGCGGCAGCACGGCCGGGGGCTGCCCGGGGTGGGCTTCTTCCCCTCTCCGCCGCTGGGCCCTGCCGCCCCCCCGGCAGAGCGATGCTGATAGGGAGCGGGGCGAGATCTGGCCATTCCCCCGTAGCCCGTTCCCTGCCGGTTTGGGTACTGTGGCTACCCCGGGCAGCCGCTGCCCCTGTGGGGGGCGATGCCCGCCGGCCGTCGCGCTGTCGGGGACCCCCGGGAGCTTGGGGAGCCCGTCGCATTGTCGCCGCTAACGAAAGTGACCCGGTGAGGGGTCAGTAAACATTGGCAGCTCGCCACCGCCCGGGCTGACTCGTGTGAGCTCGCCGTTCGGGAGCCGCGTTCGCTCCCAGCCTTTGCCTCTATTTCCAGCCTCGATAAGCTGTAATTAATCGTGCGCTGCTTTGCCGAGTAAGGAAAGCTGCTTAATTGCGCGGGATTCTTAAGTAACAGGAATTCAAGAATAGCGATAACTAAAGTCGTGACGCTTACCCGGCGTGTTTCTACTTATGGAAAAAGTATTTAAGACTTAGTTTTACTTGACTGGAGTGGGAAAAGCATGCAGCGTATTACGAGCCCACCTCGCCGCCCCGATGCGACACAGAGGGCTGTTTGTGACCCGCCGCGCTCGAATTCCCCGTGTTTCCGTGTTTTTAGAGACACCGGGCGGCGGGTCCCTCCTGCCTCCGCGCCAGCGCAGCCCTGCGGGCCAGCCGGGCGGCACGGCTCCTCGCCAGCCCGCGGCCGGGGCTGCGGGGGCTGGCCGGGGAGGGGAGACCTCCGTGGGGCTGGGACCCTCGGGATGGGGTCTCGGGCGCTGCCGTGGGCGGCCCGGCGTGGGGTGACACGTGTCGGGGCACAGGGCATCCCTCCATCCCCGCATCCCTCCATCCCGCATCCCTCCTCTGATGGTAGCCCGGGGCGAGGAGCCGCGGGGAGGGCTGGCTCCGAGCGAGCCTGGGGAACCTGCCCCGGCCCCCCCCCACCCTCAGCGGGCCCATCAGAGTAGGGGTAGGGAGCGCTGCTGCTAAGGGAGCCCTGAAATCGTGGTGCTGTGAGGTGGTGCGCTCTTAGCGGGCTGGGGAGGGCGCTGAAGGAGCCGTGGCCCTTGGTCACCCGGTGCCCCCGTGGCCTGCTCCCGTCTCCAAATGCCGTTCACCCCTCCCCGGTGTAGCAGAGTGGGAAGGGAACAGACTCTTCCTCCCCATCTCCCTTCTTGCTGTCAGAGTGTTAATACTTGAGGGGGTTTTGGTGATCGTTTTAGGCTTTTTTTTTTATAAACAGAAATATCTCTATGAAAACTAAGCACATAGCTCCTTTAGCAGACTAGAGAGCATACGCTGTCATTTAACAACCAATTCCATAAAGAGCTATCTCCAGAAAGTATGGAATATTTACACAAATCGTACCCCGTGCATCCCTGTCCAGTATCCGAGGATTTTTTTTTTTTGTGGCTGTGCTTCTAGTACAAGATGTCAACTCAGCTATCTTGTCCCATTTGTCTCTTGCAAACGACATTACTAAAAATTGTACAAATGGCTTGCCTTGTTTGATAATATTTCTCTTCTCCAGCCCAGGACTCATTTGCAGAGCCCTCTTTAGGCAGGCAGCTCTGGGGACTCGGAGGCTTTTAAGTCTCTTAAGTGGATTTGATGCTGGGATCAGAATTAATCTGGGATATTTATGGCAGAGTTGTATCGCTCTGGGATGTAGCCCGCAGGGTTTACTGGGGAAGCTGGGAGACATCCCTCTCTGAGAGCCTGGTCCTGGGCTGGGCATGTCTGGGGGGAGTTAGATTTTCAGGGGCAATTTCCTCTGCGGAAGGAAGCCCCCACCCAGATTATCCCATGCCATCCCCCTCCCTTTGTAGGGAGCAAGCCTCTTCTCTTCTCCTGGAGACCCTGCCTCGCTGGGTGGGTGGGTCTCACCCGTGGGCTCCAGCTGCCTGGGAGCTGGGGTGACAAGCCAGACACAGGATCCATTTACTCTCTGGCTGGATACAAAAGATGGAGGAGGTCTCCAACTTGGAAAATAGAAAATACTCTTGTCTTAAGGTCTTCTCCCAGTCCCACAGTTATCTCAGCTTTCTGAAAGCCTCACCTGCAGGTTCTGTGTGTCTGTAACTTCCCATTCAGAAGCTTAGTCTTGGTTTCCCCAGAATTAAATGTCACCTTGCATGTGTTTGGGTGGGGAATCGGGATCCCTTGTTTGGTGACGTTGAGGATTGGATGTCAGTGATGCTCGCTTTGGGGATCACTGGCGTTGGGAGAGAGGCAGCCTGTGAAGTGGCAGGTCCAGCTTGTTCCCTCCTACGTCCCTCATCTTCCTCCCTCCAGAGGCAGCAGAACTGCTTGAGCGCCAGTGGGGATCACTGCTCTTCCTCATCCTTCAGTCCTTCAAAGCTAAAATGACTGGAATGCTTTTTAAAGGAAACTGGGCTTCTCTTAGTGAAATACTTAAAGAAATCAGTACTTTTAGGAAGTCATCTATAGCGTTTGTACCCTTGAGACTTGAATGTTTTTTTCTAAACCACTTGGGCTCCTGTCTCGCAGAGTTCCACCTGTGTGAAGTGGATGTGGATCAGCGACACTGGGGTGTCGATGCAGCTGTCCATGTAGCCAGATGGTGGGGAACTTGTGGGATACAAAAGGATGCATAGAAATGCTATACAAGATAATATGCTTATGATTAGTTCTTATTCTTATTAAAAGATACTAAAAAAAACCAAACCAAACCCACAACAAAACCCCCACAAGTCTTGAAACTTTTCAGTTCTTATAATGGCAAGACTATACAGCTGAAGACTGCTTAAGTAATTTGGAAAAGCTGGCATATCTGTAGGAATTCTTTAGCTTGGTGAGGTGGGGGACTGTCAATAAGCCCTGTAATAGACTTCTGGAAGAAAAAAAATAAACTCCACCAGTCCAGTAAGGTAAAGATATTCTGGTTTTTGTCTTTCCAGAAAAGGACTGGAGTAGAAAGAAAGTTTCAATTGTGTGGGTGGTCTCAGAGGGAGGGAGGGAGGAGCAAAGGGATGGATTAGAAGGTGCAGATGTGCTCCTTATCCTGCAAGGAGCATATACAAAAAAGGTTTGGGTGCTTGGTTTCACTTCATTTTGTGGTAATTTGCTGAGTGCAAATCAGCCTTAAAAAAAATCCACAAGTGGAATTGAGGATAATTAGTTGATTACAAGGCTTTGTTAGATGTAATGAATCAGCATGTTAAAGATAACAATAGGTATTTAACTCATTAGGTTGCATAAGACTACTTTTCACTTAATCCATTTCATTTAACATGTGAGAAAACAGCAAGAACTTCTAGAATTCAGCTCCTCGGTGCGAGGAGGGTGTTCAGTACATCCGTTCTAGTAATGCATTTTTTATTGTAAATATGTAAAAACAAAGCTACTGGAACTTCTCAAATTTGTACAAGTACAATTTTTCCAGCTCTGAAGGTTCAGCACTGGCACGGTACCAACTTAGGGAGTGATATTTGTACTTAACCTAATCAAGGTAAAAACTGTGCTGTTTTTCCGCTGAGAAAGTGCCTGGGAAGAGTTGGAGCAGGAGGTGGAGAACGATTATCTGCGGACACAGAACAGTCTTAGAGGGCGGTTGTTTGTAACTCAGTCTAAATTCTGCACCTGGCCTGACTGATTTATTTTTAAATGAATCTAGGACTGGCTTTGTTCTCTGGGGGAAAGGCAGTCACAACTGAGAGCTTTAAGAAATCCTCGTGTTTAGAAGATGCTGGCGGTCTCCGCTGAGGCGTCCTTAGCACGGTCTAGTGAGTGGAAGGAGTTGCTGGGTGACAGGCAGTCACACGTGGAAGCTGCTCCAATGGCCTACAGAAAACGAGCCTGTGGCTTTGCGTGTGGCTCTTGGCACGGGATGCCACCCTTGCACACAGGCTCCGCAGGAAGCCAAAGATTGCATTAGTGTAGAGACCAGCCTGGCTTTTATTCTGCGCCCCCTCCCCCTTCAGAGATGTTTGCCGAGACAGAATGTTCACATGATGCAAATCCTATTTCCCTGCCTGTGCTGTGCTTGGGCAGCAGCTTATTTGTGTTTGCTTTGGGGAAGTGGAGGTACCCAGCATCTGTTAAAGCATGTTTGGGCAAGGTTTTGCTTTCTCTGCCTACGAGGCTGTAGATGAAATGCTTTTTCTGAGCTCCTCTTTCTCAATCAGCCATGTAGGGAAGTGAGATTTGTGACTGAAAACAATTCCGTTCCCTTTTATTTTCAATACGTAACCGGAATGGTGTGACCACTGAGCGGTAAGAGTAAGGATCTGACACCGAAGGGAGTGCTTTTGCTTTTGAAGCACTCATTTCGGCATCATTAGTGTGATTTGTACAGCAGCAGATGAGTGAGCATCTCTTAGAGCAGACATTTGTTGTTCTGGCAGACTGTGAGAAATCAATAGTGGGAAGATGTATAAGACGACCTGAACTTGCTAACTAAACTCAACTAAATTATTTTGGATCTCTGTTGAAATATTGGCAAATTCTTGTACTTAGCATCTGCTAAATGATAACATGTAAAGGCAAATTAATTTGAAAATTTATGTGTACTGTATAACTAATAAAACAAGTATTAAAAAAAAAAGGGGGGGGGGGGAAGGTGTGCAAAAAACACAGCGATGACAAAATAGTATGCTGGTATCAAGAAAGTTCCTGGAAATCAGAGGAGGGAGAGAAAACATGGTCTGTACAGAAAATACTGAAAATACATGCTATTTTGGGAGAGGAAAACAAATGCAGCAGGAAGCAACCCATCCTGTAACGTACTGAGTTTAAAAGTGGTTTCAAAACTTGAAACGAAATAAACCTGTCCCATTTAAAGCAGACCAGACCTAAGGAATTATAAGTACTCAGTGGATCTGAAATCCTTCTCTAATGAAGCCTTGTATTCTGCTGGCACCGAACACAGCTTTTGAGCTTCCGAAGCTTGGAGTTCTTGTGTTCCGAACTTTAACAACAAAGTATGTTTTCATGCTAGTTAGTGCTTTGATATTCTTCCTTATGAATTCCCTGTCAAGAAAATTGAAACGCGCATCCAAAGATCTGCTTGTGGGAAATACGTGGCGATGTTCATGGATTCCAGGTCCTCCGTGGGAGCTGCTGTGATTACCATAAGTTGAGTCTCCAGTGTTGTAATTCCCACTGGTCAACAAAGTACATTTTTACACTTACATTAGAGGGATTGTGCTGAACATCTACATAGAAACATGGGGTTAGGGGGAGCAGGAGCAGACCCGTTCTTCACAGTGCTTTTGAAGAACTCTGCTTCCTGTGAGTGAGGGATGCTAAACTTTGTCTGTATCCATTTAGAGCAACAAACTTCTGGAAGAATGTGAAGTATAGACATACACATTTCTGAATCTGATTTGCAGTCTTGTTGGCCTGGTTATTTGTATAGGAAGACAAATCTCCACCAGTCCTTAGGGAAGGTGTCTTCTGGCAAAAAAAAAATAATAATCAGCTACAGCTTTTTTGAAAACCTGAATCAAAACACATCACGCTCAAAGAAGTATCTGTGGGAAGAGCTTCTTCAATGGCAGATCACAGAAGCTATGAGGGGAAAAAGAACAAGGTAGTTCAAGGTGCTTTCTTACGGCATACTGATAGGGAGAGTAAATTATTAAAATTAAAATAATAAATTATTAAATGCTTCCTGCAAGTAGCATCCTGAAAAGCTTAATTTCATTTTTTTTCTTCCCAGTAAAACTGGGTGGCTTTTGTGCATGTGCTGGTCTGTGATGCTAAACTGGAGCTGCTGTGCTGGGTTCAGCGTTGTGTGGCCTTTTGATGCTGAGTTCCCGCAGAGAGTGGTTGCAGAAGTACATGGGTTCCTCCAGGACTTTCTTAAGGATATGAATCTGGTGAGGAACAGCCACAGTTGCTTCCTCTTCCAGTTTTGACGCTATTTAATTTTGTGGGCCCCTGTATGGTACAGGGGCTGCACAGACCTGCAGAGCATCTCAGTATGCTGAATTTTGCCTGGCTTCAGGGCTGAGTTGGGATTACAATCTCTAGCATGGGAAAAGTTGCCTGTAAAGCGGGCGGCCTGTACCTGGAGAAGTTAAGTGTTTGTTACTTAGAGCCTTTTTCTGTCTGTGGGCTCCTGCCTTCTGCATGCAGGTGGCGAGGAGGTCATTTCATGCCATTAACCAACGGGGGGTGGGAAGCTGCTTAGGTAAGTGGATTTTGCAGCCAGAAGTACTTCCTGATATGCAGCCTGCACTTGCATTATTCTAATTTGATCCTATCATTCCTACTCATACCCTCTCTGTTATGTTAATTCCCCCTTTTTTTGTGTTTCGCAGCCTGCAGATACTTTTAGGCGGCACTCCTGTCTTTCATCTTCGCACTGTGAGCCTGCGAATGAGGTTGTCAGCATTGCGTTCTGCCTAGATCCTTGCCTAATTGCCTTATTTTTCTCAGCAGAATCGTTGAATTAGAAATTTGGACAATCTGAGCAGGCTTTGGTACAGTAGATTTGAAGAGATGGTGCGTGATTGTGCGTTCTGCTGGATTTTAGGTCTTTGGTAGCTGTCCCTGATGCCGGCTGGTTTTTTCCCCATCCCCTTTGCTAGAGGGCTCATCTACAGCTTCTTCTTCAGGGTATTTCTTTGAAATACTGGAATTCTCAGCTTACTGTGTTACAATGGAAGAAATGCTGGTTTGTGCTAGCTAGAAATCTAGCACAAACAAACTCTCTAGATGAGAATTTGTTACCCTTTTATGGCCATTACCATGGTATTGTGATAAAGGACAGAAGTAGGAGTAAGAGGTGTTTTTTTACTCCCATCTGGTGACCCGTTGTTTGCCCTTGGCGAAACTAAGTGCTGATAATGATTGCTATTTTACAGCTGGGCAAGTCACTGTTAAAGTTAACAATCATCTCTTAATAGGTGGTTCAGAGATTTAAGTGAAAAATGATTGCATTAAATATCACACTTGAGATAAACAAGGTTTTTTTTAAAACCTGGGTTCCTTTGTGGCTCTATACCAACTTGTTTGCTTTTAATGATGTTATTTGTGTGGTTAGTGCAAGGAAAAACTAATAAAGTTGCTGTGAAGTGGGCAAAATATTTCAACAGGGTGAAGGCAGTAAGACAGAACAGCTTTCACAACAGAAGCTGGAAACCTGAGTCTTATGTTCCTCAAACAGCTAGGTATAGAAACGTCTATTTTTGCTTATCAAACTGTAATTCTGGATGAAGTCCCGCTGTTCTCACTGACTGGTGCTCCCTCTGCTGCCGCCTTCTCAAACTGCTTACCAGTTTCCTATGGGAGGGTGCATGTACATCCCTATCTATACATCCAGCGAAGAAGCTGCTTTGGAACCTGTGGCACCTGTGCCGCTTTTGCATCTCTTCAAAGCGTTAGAAAGGTAATTATGAATGTGGCTGAGACCTCTCACGAGTTAAGCTTTTTTTTTTTTCCTTCTAGTATCTTAAAGCGCAGAGGTAAATTTTCCTTTCAAATAGCACCGGTTTCAAATATAGACAGAAAAGAAATTACTCTGCTGTAAGGCAGCTGTGGAGAATGAATGAGCCTTGCTGCTGTGCTAGTGAAAGAACATCCTGCTACCCAGTAGCTCGTTATAGCAATTGATTGAAACATAATTTGCTTTATTTGCATGTTAATAAGATTTCGAGTCAGACTTCCCTGACAAACATGAGTAGAGACAAAGACATACATGTAACAAATCTCTTACTGCACCTCAGTAATTCGATTTACTAAGTGTAAATAGGCCTTTATTCTGAATAATTGGACAAATAAAGCAGGGGAAGGAAGGTGGGGAAACAATCCTCCTGTCCTTTTTCAAAACTTAGGATTCACCTGGGAGTTGGTTTGTCAGGGTTTCTCCATCCTTGCTGGATTTCTACTAGCTGAAGATCACTGCCGGTGGTGTGGACCACTTGTAGTTAGGAGGTTTCAATTACTCTACTTAGCCCCTGGAACTTGGAGCTCTAGGATGAAGAGACTGCTGTTTTGTGAGGAAGCCAGGCTTGCCAAACAGCCGGCACTTTGCCCAGGCTGCGGGAGCAGGTCGTGCCTGGCTCTGCAAACCGATTTCTGCCCCAAGAGGGTTTTGCACTGACAAGTTGGACTGTCAGATGGTGGTTGGTAATCATGCTAGAGGGGACAGGCTCCAAGTTTTGAAGGGTCTTGACCTGGAAGGCTGGGTAAAAACTTGAGGCTAATGAAGTCCCTCCCCTTCTCTATGGAATGGGAACCACTGTCTTCTGGAAATAGTTTCACAAGTGTGTTTTCAAGGAGGGAAATTGGCCATTTAATGTGTTTTTTGTTTTTCCAAGCCACCTCTACCAGTTTTCTGTCCCTTTGAACAACACTTTTCTCTACTGTGAAGATAACTTATTTGCTCTGCAAAGTAGTTTCTACAACTGTGCCTCTTTTTGCATTTTTTATTTATTGGGAATATCTAAAATTTAGGTATAAACTCGAGTAGCATAAACTCCATATGTGTTGAAGTGACTGTTGATCAAGGTGAGATGATGACCCACTTCTTGAACTTTGTACTAATGTGCATTTGCACTAGCACTTAAACCAATCATTTCAGGATCATATTTGGAGTCTCTAAAATACCACATTTTGATGTTGGCAGCCTCTGTTTGGAATTTGCTGTGCTATTTTTGCTGGGTGGATGGAGTTGTGTAGCACCCCTAACAACCATCAACCACTTCTCCTACAGTAATGCTGCCATAGTCAACAAATCCCTACCGTGCTTCCTGGCCGTCAGCGTTGAACCAAGCTGTGTCTTTGAGGATGTTTGAATTGGTGGCAAACCAAGTTGTTTTTAATATCCTTTCTGTTTATTGCAAATGATGCTAAAACTGCTATTTGTGTCACCCTCTGTTGGCGTCTCCCACCTCTAATTTTCAAGCGGTTTGACTTCTGCGAAATAGATCTTTCATTTTGCTGCGTTCAGACCTCTGCTACCTTACGATCAAATTCCAGCTCCTGGGAGGACTTTAGGTTTCTCCTGCATTTTCCTATTGTGGAGGGGTGAAGAGGTAGATCTGAAGCGTGAGGGAGGGTTTTGCCGGTACTGTTCTGCAGTGTGTCTCTGAAGGGAACGCCTGCCAAGAGAGGAGCCTGGGGGCACCATCCAAAGTGCTCTGTCTACCCTTGGGTGTGTTAGAGTGCCATGGGGACCATCCTAGGGTCCAGCCTGTGGGAAAGCTTTTTCATGAAGTTAATTACAGATGACACTTGGTTTGGCAGTTCCTTGATTGGTTCAGAATTGAATTAGAGAATTGAACAATGCCTACTGCTCTTGCCTCATCTGCTGGTGGGCCCAACATGCTGCCTTTCCTCAAAGGCTTTGGTGGCTCTTGTGTGCACTCTAAAAGGTGGGAAAGCAGGAGGAGGAATCCAGCTTGGGTTTCCAACATAGTACAGAAGATTTTCTTAGTCCTTGAGATTATTGCTTTCATCAACTTTACTGTTGAAATAGTCTTCAAAACTGACAGCAAGCAAATTTCATCAGCCTTCAAGGATACCTGTATAACACCACTGAATTTTCTTGGAGCGTGGCTTCTGCTACAGTGAAAATGGAGCGTCTCCAGGTTAGGGTTACTCAGAGGTGATTATCTGCCATGCCCAGGAGACGCTATTGTAATCAAAGAAGAATATCTTTGAAGTTCTGACTGCATTTAAATTAGGAGAGCTGTGATTGATTATTACTGAAATAATAAACAAAGGCATAGTGGGATGGTAACTCTTCTGTGAAGGTGTAAAGGGAGAGTGTTGGCCTGGATGTCTGCAGTTCTTATGTGGCAGTGGTCTCCAGCACTCATGGGGAGAAGCTAGGGGGGAATCCTTGCCCACTGCCCGGTGTCACCCTCTTGCCTGGGAGCAATACTGGAGTGTGACAGTTGTTAGCAGCGGTCTGCACACTCTTGGCTCAGTAGACCTCAACATCTAGTTGGGGCTGGTTACAGGTAAGAAATGGGATATTTTAATGAGATGGGAAGAACATGACCTCTGCTCACTTGACTGGTCTCCATTGCTTCTGTTTCACATGTTCACTGCAGCAACATTTTGTTTTTCATTGTCTTTCTACAGATATAATGGTTTCTGCTCATGCTTGGGGAATAGAAAATCTTCTGTTTGGTTGTCTTCTGCGCACTATTAATGATCCTGGAAATACAGCAAATGTCAAAGATGTGCGTGAGAGATTCTAGACAATTGATTGTCTTCCAGTTTAGCTTCAGGCATGTCACATCACTCTGCCATTTTGATCTTTTAGTATGGCTTTTCTGAACTTAGAAACTTATATATCACTGGAATGAAGAATTTTTGACACACCAAAAGCAAGTAAAATCACTTCTAATGTATTGTAGTATATAACAGTATTTTTTTTAACATGGCTTCTTAGTAGCATAGACACATGGAGTGTTGAACCTTAAGGTCTTCTAGGAATTTCACATGCCCTCAAGCCTGTTGCAGAGGTAACTGTTGTGTCTGTTGTATGGATGCTCTCTTTGCGATAGTGTTAACAGCGGAACTGTGCAGGTGTCACTTGTGCTCTACGTGTATACCTTGAAGTGAAAGGTCTGAGTCTTTGGTGCTTGTGACCGCTTCAGGTCATATCCAGTTGCTGTCCATCGTCTGTCCAGGGAAGCTGGCAACTGGCATTTGTCTCCCACCCTGCAATGCTGCTCGGATGTTGTAATTGTGCTAAATTCAGAGGGGCTTCTTAGTAATTCTGGTCACAATGGCAGCAGTGGAGGGATTGCAGGGAGCCGAGCTATCATTCTTCTTCGTTCTTGCTGCTTACCTTGCTACATTTGCTTCATTGTCCTTTCACCGATGATTTCAAAGTACAAACTGGTTCAGACTACGCTCTGTTTTGATAGTCCTTTGTTCCCTTAATGGTTTCCTTAGCAAGGCAGACATGCATTCCTCTAGAAATTACATTTAAGCATTGTTATTAGAATCCAAAACAACTTAATATGTTGTCATTTTAAATTTTTGGCCTAAGCATCAGGATCCACTGTCATCATGGACCCCAAGGCACATGTGTGTGGTGTGCTGTATGTGCGCACTGCGTTTTAGACTTGCTTTCTGTATCTTCAGAGCGGACAGTGGTGTCCTTTGTTCATAAGTAGATAGGGCTACTTACGTTAAAGGTCATCACGGTGACAGTAAACCAAGAATGCAGAGCAGTAGAAATATCCCTTTGGGTTTTTACTTGCCATTAGGACTTATGATTAATGACCCCCTGTTGTGGAGAAAAGGTGTATTTTGAATTTTTTTCTTATATTCCATCTTTATATATAGACCCATAGCAGAAGCATTTGATTAATCTTGTTTTCAGGTTGGGGGAAGTGCATACACTTCAACATCTGCGTCAATCTGTTGTTCTTTCTCCTTAGCTTTCTGCTTGACCTAGGCAGGACTGTGGATGGTGACTCTTAAAACATAAGTGTAACTTTGTTAGTAAAATCTGCTGCTAAAACCGAACATTTTTGATGTTTGTCTTGACGTTTAAAAAGGCAAAATTGGCCTATATCATCTTGTGTCTTAATTCATGCACATAACTTTGATAGCTGTATAGCACCATAGAAGTTACCAGGCTCTAGTTACAGAAAAGTAAAATGTTTACATCTGACCCTTCCTGTTGCATGGCATTTTGTGAAGTAAATAGCTGGGAGGATTTCCCTCTTCATAGTGGTCGTCTGGTGTTGATCTCCCTGATTTGGAGACCTGATGAGCAAGGTATTTATATGCAGGGGGTAGGGCTGTGATCTAACGCAAATGAACTAGCTAGATTTGAATAAGGTAAAATCCATAGTCAGCTTTCAGGCTTGATTCTATTTTAAGCTTTTAATTGAGTCCACTGTTTCTCGAGTGCTGGAGGTTGTCATGTGTTGAGAGAATGACTTTGTCTTGCAGAAAAGGAGAAAACTGACTTTTTTCTAGTTTGATGAAGGCTGCAGGACTAGAGCTAGTTCAGTGTTAAGGCTGAGACAGAACACTCCTGTGCCTCTGCGCTTGTCTCTGTGGGGTTAGCGGCTGTGCTAATCCAGGATTTGGGGATGGAGGTACCAATGGGGAAGGCAGGAGAGTGAGTACCACAGAGTGATAATCCCAGTGCAAGAATTTATCTCTCAACTTTTTCCCAAACAGCTTGGGAAGAAAACTTTCAAGGTGCAGTGACCTGACTGCGGAGGTAATTCAGTAGCTACTCCTGGCTTGTGTTTCAAAGACAACTCTAAAAGGGTGGTAAAAACTACCTCACATTAGGAGACTTCTTAAATACAAGCAACAACTAGTGACCTTTGATTTAATTCTAATGACGTGAGACTTGATGGGCCAGTGCCAGGCTCCTGTGAAAATCTCATGTGGCATAGCTTTAGATGGAGTACACCACAGTGTGCTTTCTCAATATTTAATTGGAGGGTTACATGCAGGCAGCTGTAAGCTCTGATACCTGAAGAAGGGGCAGCAAGAAAAGTAATTGCTGCTCCCACTTTCCCCAGTTGCTGATGCTATGCCCTGTAGGTTTCCTGGTCTTTGCTGCTTAAAAAAACAAAAGGCATCTGGATTCTCTGCGAAGTGGCAGAGGTTGCTTTTAATCCTAAAAAGGCGATTTTGGTGCTGAAATCTCATCATAGCAATATGATTAGAGGGGTTGGGGTTTTGGTTATGCACAAGTGTTCAAGCAGCTCAATCTTCTGTCTAGTATTAACTTGGGTAATAGATGAAATCTCACGCTAACATGAACCAGCTCCTAATTAGAAGCAGTACTCTGCAGTGAAGTCCCACAGGACTCTGCATTTTCCCCTTTGACTTATACACACGCCTAGGGCAGAAATACTGTTCTCTGAGAGCTGAGGCTTAGATGGTCTATATGAAGTCAGGTAGCAGGCCAAATGTGTGTGAGCACGTCATTTTCTTAGTTGGATTTGTTGTGTTAAAATCTGATCTAGGCGGTAGGCTGTCTAAGAGACTGAACAACAGTGCTGGAGTTGGACCTCGCACCTTAAAAGAAACCAAGAATCCTTATAAAAGCAGAAAAAAAAAAAGTGTCTCTTTTCCCCACCCTTTCTGCTCTCTTTTTCAATATAGCGATGACTTTAAGACAGTATAAATTTGCCTGTCTCAGAACTTCTCACTGAGAAACTGGTGCTGATATTGGTGCTCAAAAATAGATATCAGGCTTTCCTCTCATAGGGGTTTATGTGCTGGGTAGAGACTTTCCCCACCAGCGTTTTTTCAACCTTCTTATGACTTCTGCGGCAACCTGACCTTTATCCAAAGGTATCTGATAAGAGTAGCTCCTAACCAGGAGACTGAGGGTTGTCTGTCCTCTTGACTGCTCCCTCTGAAAGCAAGAAAGTATAATTGTTTTAAAACACATTGCAGCGTTACCTAACTTTTCTTCCAGAAAGCTCTTTCTAGCACTGAGCTTTACTTGTTCTGTAATGTGATACATCACCAGCACTTGCTGACATAAGCCATGATCTTCACCTCTTAGTTGCTCATGAAAAACATTATTTTTTTGACTTGCCTTACTTCTAAGAGCTTTGTGCAATATCAGAAGGTTGTTTGAGTATTTTACTCTGAAGTAAGGAAAACTGCTAGTAAATCAGGGACCCATCTGGTCTGTCCACCAAGTAGTGCATTGTCCAAGTCTCATGTCTTCACTCCTGTGAGGCTGTCATTGTTTTAAGCAACTTTTTGCTATGTGAACATCTTTAAAAAGTAGGTGCTTCCCAGATTTTTAAGAAATGATCACAAGTTATTTTTTTTTTAAATGTGGCGTGGCATGACCCTCTTAAGCTGTTTCATGAGTCATCATGCTGTGAGTAAAGGAAATTAGGAAATTATTAAACCTCTTTAAACTAGGTGAAGAGTGCCTTTTAGATAATGTGATTGAGAATGTTTTGCTTGTGATAAACTATGCAATGAACCTTGATATTACCAACACATTTAACTAACTTTACAAAGATAAGAGATTTTGACAAACATCACTGTAGCTTCGTTTCATATTATAGCTTGTCCAGCTTTCTAATTTTGTCTGTCTTCATGCGTTATGTTAATATATGCTCTAGCTAAATGGATACATTGTGTAGAAGTGACTGTTTAGAAGCCTGCTATTGTAATAATAAATCTTAAGTAAAACTGGCGCAATATGGTTTGTAACTCTGGGGTGAATCCAGGATCCATGGGAGACCGGCCAGTGATCACCACTGCAGGGCAGGCTCTCTTGTCTCCTCTGAGAACAGTTACGGACTGTAACCAGCTTGGTATGAAATATATTTTGAAGCAAGCCCTAGAAATGTATTTCTGGATAGTTTGGTTTATAGAATCATAGAATGGTTTGGGTTGGAAGAGACCTTAAAGATCATCAAGTCCCACCACCCTGCCCTGGGCAGGGACACCTCCCATTAGACCAGGTTGCTCAAAGCCTCGTCCAGCCTGGCCTTGAATTTATTTATCATTTATTTCAGAATCCAGAACACTTTATGAAATGGTTCACCCCTGTTTTGGTAGATGTGGTTGCCATGTCGAGTGCAAAATGTGAGAGTTAGTGGCTTTCCGTTTAAAACTGCCTTATGAAAGGAAATAAAAAGACCATTTAGAGACAAATAGCCAATTTGTAAGTCATTGTGCTCCTTGGTAGTTGAAATGCCAAAAAAATATCTCAAATCTATGTCACCTGCTCAACTAAACACAGGATTTTCACTTTACTCCTTGTGCTCGGCTGAATAGATGTTTCTATTGGTAGAGAGTTAACTGGGCAAAACTCGCACTCGGGCAGAAATGATTGCTAGTAGTCATCTCTTGACTGTTATAGATCTGCTCCTTTTCCAAATAATGGGATTCTTTCAAGAGGTTGGTCTTAATAATTGATGTCCAATATATTATGTTATCTTCACCGGTTAGAATCCTTTCTTTATTTTAGGAAAGGGGAAGTAACAGAAAAGACTCAAGTGTGCTGCCTGTGGCTTTCTGCCAATTTATCAAGAAGTGATTCTAGTTGAATTTAAATTCTTTATCAGCAGTGAAGATTTCTTTTTTTTTCTTTAACTTAAGCAGGTTGCTTCTGTTTCCAAAGAGTAAGGACAGTGTAGGGTAGCTTGATCTCCACTTATTAGGTAGCTTCCTGGGAGATGGAAAAAACTCCCTAATTAGAAGTTTGACTTGGTTGAAATGGAAAGCTAAGTTGTAACAAGTAGTAATGCCTGGGATGTGGCGATAACAGCCAAAATAAACTGCAGTGCCTTGAGGACTGTGAAGCTTGTGATGCTGTCAAAGCAGATAAGTCCTTTTCTCTTGGCTAATTTTGTATTTAACATAATGTTCAGAGGTGCTGTTCGTCTCCCCAATACACCTGAGAAAATACAGTGAATGAAGAATGGTTGAAGGCATTAGCTGCAGCTTTGTGGTTCGAGACCTCCTGCATGATAATTGTTCTTTGACTTGAAAATCTTTTCAAGTTTATAAATTGCATTGTTATTTTCCAGACACAGATGAGTGAGTTGAGTTTAAGTATCTTTGCAAGGGCGCATTTAATGTTGGAGGTCCTGGCTGCTAGTCCAGACGCAGCGTAGCTGAAAAGAAGCATCCTCTTCTCAAACCGGGGAACCGGGCAGCAGGGCAACCTCTTCTCCATGTGGGCTGAGACCCCAGTTAGCATACAGCTGGTGGGCAGGGAGGCTTCGGGGACTGTGTCTGAAACTGAAAAAAAGAAGATAAAACTAGAAGAATTACTCTGATGTACCTCTGATCCCAGTACAGGAGTATCAAAGTAGATCTCAGACTCACAGAATGATTTGGGTTGGAAGGGACCTTAAAGATCATCTAGTTCCAACCCCCTGCCCTGGGCAGGGACACCTCCCACTGGAGTTTTGCTGACTTGAATAAAATCAACATCTCTTGTTGCCTTCCTCAGGCATGCAAACTAAGGGGTGGTAACTCCAAGGTCACTCCAAATTCATGTGTGTTTTGTTCTTGTGCTACTTGAATGCCAGCAGAGGGAAGCTAGATAGAGGCCAGGGCTTCTCCTGGAGATAGTTGCAGTTTATTGCTTCATCCAGCACTGTCTTTACCACGTGTGGATTCAGTCCATGTGAGGTGTATGGATACCCTTGCCCATCAGGCAAGATGTCTTATATGTGAGGACTTGGCAAGTGCCAGCTTGTTGTCTTGGTGGCTGTCAGAAAGAAGAACATTCCCCTTTCCCTGTGAGCGCAGGCTCAGTTTTGGAGTTTGGTGCTCAAGCTTTCCCAGATCTCCTTGGGAGGCTGTTCTTCCATGTGCCAGCAAGCAGGGAATTCTGTGCGACTGATGCAGTTCAGTAAACGTTTGGCTGCTAATCAAGTCCTATAATTTTGTTTATAATACCCTTGTAGGAATGGGATGGAGCAGGCAAGTGAGCTGGCTTTTGTGATGCTGGTCCCCTGCCACGTGTGTATCTATGTTTTGGTGAGAGGGAGGCATTTCATGCTTGCCTGTGTAGCAATTGAGCATCCTTGGCATATCTGAAGTGTGTTCCTCAGTGTGTTTAAAAAAATAAAGGCAAAAAAAACCAAAGCCACAACAAACCAAAAAACCCCACCCAACAAAAAAATCAACCAAACAAAAAAACTTGTCTAAAAATGTCATGTCCTCAAACAGTGCAAGTAGAAGACTAAATTATTTATCAGGTTAATTTATGATCTCTCCTGTGACTGCTACATTTAGACAGCAAGTGGCTTTATTCTCATTTCTCGTTTTTTCTTTCTGCTGGCCAGTCTCTCCCTCTGAAAGGTGAAGGCTCTTTCTGTACATCCTGGTCCTTTTTTGAGGCAGGTTTCCTCCCTCAGGAGAGCTCACTTTTCCTGTTCTGTTGGGGTTGGAAAGCCAGTGCTTCTAGGAAGTTCGCTTCTGCGCTTACTCTCCTTGGCTCGGCTCAAAGCACTACAGTTATCCCTTCCCAAATTTAACTTCCTGCATTTGCTTAGCTTTCTGAAACTCCCAGGAGTTTATTTTGGGGGTCCATCTGTTACCTCGGCCTCACGTGACAGTTTTACATGGGCTTGTTTCTTCTCGCTTCCTTCACGTGGATGTGAGTTGTTTGGATTTATTTTCAAACCTAACACCAGTATCTCGTTCTTTGATGTTGTACTACCCACAGAGCTGCAGATAGTTTTACTTGGATGTGACCAGTAATCCACTCTTAAGCATCCAAGTCAGTGTTGAAGACTTCCTGTTGGTAAAACAGGATTATAAACATCAAAAGGCAGCCACACAGCACAAACTTATTACCTATTAATTACGTTATTTCTGGGTACAGTTGTTGATTTTGGATTTGCTTCGTTAGTAGCTTTGGAAAAAGGGCTGTTACTGAGGTGGCTGGGGTTATCCTTTGCACTTCTCGCAATGTGATTCTTCATAAGGTAAACTTTGAGCTGAATTAATAGCTCATTGTAGTAAGAAAGGAGACTGAAAAACTTAGCCCTGCTCACTAACTTGCTTTGATAGCAAGAAAAAAAATCATGTTGCCCTCCATAAAAGTAATATGGACAATAACTTACACTTTAGAAAACGTCCTTTCCATTTCCCTGCTAGATTTCTTTAAAAAAATCCCACAAACAAACAAAAAACAACAACAAAACACCCTAAAAATAAAACACCCCAAATAAAACAAAAAAAACCCAACACCAAAACATCTCTTTGTGATTCTATTGGATTTCCCAACTTGTGCTTTATTTTACTTTAGTCAACCAGAGATGGCAAGGCATCCACTGATACCCTTTTGTCCTTCCTCATCCAACAAAGTATTGTGTGGTTGTTGCACAGTTGGAGCGAGCTCTAAATATAGCACAGATTGTACTGTAGGAAAAAATAAGGTATGTCTGTGTTAAATACCTCTGCCTCCTCCCTGGTTTCAGAGCGCATTGCTTTTTGCTATCTTACCACTCTGTGCACTTATGGCTGATACAACCTCTTTGCTTGCTGGGGAAGAAGCTCCTTCAGGGAAACTGGCGGGTGGCTGAGAAGATGCTGAGAAATGAGCCCAAGTCTCTTTACTGCTTCTCAGAATGAGCCTAGAACGTGTCGTTATTCTGATTCGCGATGTTCCTCACTAGGCAGGAAAAGATGTCATTTCTCTCCTGCCTTTTCATGTGCTGTGAAATGTAGCCTGGCTGGATAAGCAGCGATGGTGCAGTTGTTGCTAAGTATAGCAGCTCTCGGGGTGGGGAGAGACGGGCAAAATCGAAGTTTCATGAAAGTAGGTGTTAAAAAAAACCAACCAAACAAAAAAAAAAAACCCAAACCCCAAACCTAGTTATAGTGCTAGTGCTTTTTACTGAAACCATCTGGTGTTGGATCTTTGGCATTAATGAAAAACTTGTTCTTTATGTAAGAAAGGAAAGAAAATCCTTCCAGAACAGTCAACCTAGAAAACATTAGACTTCCCCCTCTTTCTTTTCCACCCTCCCTCCAGAAAAGGAATTCGGAGAACCTTGCCACAAATACTATGTGAAACACAGTTTAAAGGTGTCTGTGACTAAATGTCTCAGCTTGCTTAGAAAGCATTCACTGGTATTTTTAATCCAAAGTCAGAAATTACTACCGTGTTCCTGTTGTCAGTGCTAAAAAGCATGTTCCAAGGAGAGGATCTGAAGGTGAGATTGTCCGCCTGCAGTTATTTAAGGAGGAGGCTCCCAACCTTTACAGATTCGGGGGGCTGCAGGTGTTTCTTGTGCTGTGTCTGTTTCAGTCAAAGCTGAGGGTGTTGGAAAACTTGCTGAATTTCAGGGGGGATGGGGTCAGCTTGTCTAAAAGTGCTTGTATTTTCTGGCTGGTTGGTGTAGCAAGCTCACCCTTAGTGGTAATCTTATCTCAGTATAATGTGTCACTGGAGAGTCTTGAGACGAATACTTAGAATTAACAGTTTAGTACTTATAAACGGAAAGGGTGGGCTTGGTAAGTACCAGAACTTAAGACTTCTTTCCCAAATGAATTAAAAGATCACATACTTTAGTATTGTGAGGGAAGTTCAGGCCAAAGTTCATGATAAAATAAGAAGAGACAGTAAGCCTTGAAGAGCAAGGAGCAGCCTGCATACTGATGTATTTATATCTCCATTATTATGGAAACCTTCAGTGATGCAAAATGAGTACAGGAGAATGGAAAATGGGTACAGGAGAATGGGGTTGCCATAAACGCTGTGTCTCAGATCTCTGAAGTGTGTGCAGTGCTGGTCCCTTACTGCGTCGCCTTGCCCAGGGGGTCAGTTTGTTCTGTGCCGTGCTGGAACCCCGGTCTCCCAGAGGAGCCAGGGAGATAACTGAAAGCTCCTGCAGATGATGTAGCTTCTCAACTAACAGATTCTTTAACACTTGGCTGAATTCACCTGTACATGGTGAATTCCTCCACCTTTTCTTGGTGGAGGTATAAGGTGAAATTCTAGCTGAAAGATAAAGAAATAACTTGCAATTTAGTCAGCTTCAATGGCATTACAAATGCAATTATGTGATTTTGATAATTTCATTCTGAGTTTGGAGCTAGGTAGTAGTTATCTGAAGCTTTTCAGAATCCCTAAGTATTTTTTCCCTGTTCCTTTTTTTTTTTTTATTCCTGCTGGCAAACTGCATGTACTTTAAAAGAAGTAGTGTCAGAGCACTTGTCTGGTGTATTGATCCGTGCTTTGCCGCTTCCAGAGCTCTGTTTGTTTTCTGAGGATAGGCCATGTGTAAGTGTCTGCCTCCCAAGTACATCACATGATGTTTTTATCACGTTTATTGTGATTTTTTTTTTTTCTTCTCCAGCAGGTAATCCTTTTCCCAACACATACAGTTTACCTGTCTCTAAGTTATCCCTACTCATTTCTTACTTATACTGATTGCAACCAAATGAACATAGTTCAGCCATGTATGATTTCAAGGCAAAAAGGAAATTATGTCCATACACATATGAAAGAACTAAATGGTTATTAACTTGCTGGCAAGCCTGAATTTTAAATTTCTTTGTCTAAGTGCAAGTTCCATCTTTCATCCCCATACCCCTCTGAGTGCAGAGCCCTCTTGTATTTGGCTTCATTTTGCATTAAGAGCAAATAAAATAAGCTACTTCTCTAAATGCTTTTGATATACTGAGGGATGAAGCTGTAAAGATACCAGGCAACTCTGTCTTCAGCTGAGGGCTTTAAATATCAATAATTAACTGATGTTCTGCCACTTCTGTTTTCTTCGCTATGCCTTCACTCGCAGCCCTAGGGCATGTGAGCAGGTATTGTTATTTCTAGCTGTTATGAAGAAATCGCCTTTCTATCGAAATTTTGGGCTTGTTTTATAGACTTTCAGTTACTGTAATACAAGTACTGGGCCAAGTAACATCTGTTTGTCAAACCAAGTGAGGGCATTTTGGTCCAGTTTTTAATTTCTTCTGACGATGTTGGATGTGAACTGATGACTTGCTTTTGAAAAGTTGCTGTCATGTTCTTTGTATAATCTTTCCGTAATCTTTTTGAGATTATCATGCATTGATGCGTTCTGTCAGGTTTGGTTGTGCTCTTAAAAGGTGTACCATATCACAAAAAAAACAGGTATCATAGATTATCACTGGGTAGAAATTGGATATAGTGCAATCGCTGTAGTGCCCTTATTAATGTTTTACTCATCCCTTTTATTATCTGTTATATGGGTGAGTTAGTCTGGTATTTTGCAGTTTTTTTGATGTGTATATTAGCATAATTTTGCTGGATTTACACAATTACTAATTAAAATGGTCCATCTGTAGCACCTCTATCAGTACCTGCAGAATAAATGCAGTAGTTTATGTTTGTGTAGCTGCTGACGCAGTCTATTTGGAAGAGATTACAGCTAGTTTACTCCAGTAAACTTGAAATACAGTTTTGATATTGAACTAAGGATTCTTTTGTCATTATTCACAAGTTCACATTATGAACTTGTGATTTTATGTCCTTTTTTATAGATAAGCTTCCTGTTTCCAGACCGTGTGTTTTGGGGCTGGGCATTGTAACGTGTCTTGGTAAATCAGCTTAACTGCAGCCTTCCTTGCACAGCACAGAATGATAACAGATTTCAAATTTAATAATATTAAATGACACAAAGTCCTGGCAAGCTTCTAGCAGTCACCCCTTGCAAATGGTTTTATTAGACTTGTAATTGATGTTTGAGGTAATTAGTGCATACTGTAGGGTAGCGCATGATTTGAATTTTCTGGGTAGATCAACAGGCTGAACGTTAGCAGCATAAAAGTTATTTGAGTGTTCGGAGGGACGATAAGGACATCCTGGGGCTTGGCAGCAATGTGTTCTTAATACAAACCAGCAATGCAGTTTTGCTTGGAGGGGATTTTCATGACTGACTCTTTTTGTCACTTATAGCAAGAACTGCAGATGGGGAACCGGGGAGCTGTTTGTTAACAATACAGCGGGCCTTTATCTTTGATGTAGAAGTACGTGTGGCCGTGCTAGAATCTCACAACAGATGTTTAAGAATAATCCAGTATTAACATTTGCATGTGAAACGTATTCAGAAACCCACTTTGTCTTTGAAAATGTGTTTGAATAATTCAATACACGCTGATACGGATGATTGAGGGCTGTTCTACTCTACTGGAGATGGTTTCATGTGGAGTAAGATGCTCAAAAAGTGGGGATGACCTTACAGCTCTTCGGTATTTCTTTTAAAACTGTGACTAAAACTGCTTTTGGCTTTAAAGGACCTGAGACTTAGGAATTACAGGCTGTAAGTTCAAGTGCGGGTTGTTAGGAATAAATGCTTCTGTTCAGTTACTTTAACAGTTTGATTCTTAATAGTGTTTGGTTTCTCTCTTATCAAATTCAGCTGAAGCTCAGTATCAGGCAGGACTAAGCTCTGCTAATCCTTCAAAAACGTGTTAACTTCATGCAGTCAGTGGGACTACAGATAGCAATGCACTTATGGATTCAGCTGAATTAGGATGTGTATTTTCTGGGAATAACCAAGAAATCCTCGTACTGTCACTATTCGTCTGTATCTGAAGGTTTCTATGAGGAGTCCCCTGCACTGTTATTTTCCTCCCTACATAGAGCACTCGGTGCGTGTGAAAGCTGATGTCACCCGAAGTGCGTGATCTGGGACTGAAGGGAAAAAGAATTAAAAAATTGTAAAGAGCTTCAAATACCTCTGTTCCATTCCAAATGAATCTCTTCCCAGCCTCTGGCTGAAACTCAGTAGCCGTGGAGAGGAGCCAGCCCTCTCCGTGGCCAGGAGGGAAGCCAAAGCTGGCTGTTGGGAGAAGCTGCAGCTGGGTGAAGTGGTTTAAAATCATTGTGTGGGGAGTACTCGGGGAAAAGCTCTCGCAGGTTTTCCTAGCTATACTTGTCATTTCAGTACGTCATTGATCTAAAGAAAAGAAAAAAAAATCAGAAAAAAAAATATCTGTCATATAGGAAGCTGGGGAATTTGGCCACCTTCCAAAGTACAGGTTGGGGATTGAGGCTGAGTATGGTGTAAAAAGAGGGTAAAGAAGTGCTGTTATGTAGGGAGTGTGTGTGTAATATTTTTCTAATCTCACGATATGTAGTATTTGAACTCCCACCTGCTGCAGCCATGTTTTGGGATTCCAGTTTTCATTTAAGGAGATGATGATATTTTTAAGCTGTTTCTTTGATGTATTTTGCTATGGCACATACTAACTTTTAATGTTCTACAGGGAAAATGTTTGGCTTGCAGCAAAGTGCCAGAAGTGATAGACTGGCCCATATTTTTATTTGCAAAGGAGAGTGTTTTGCTAAAGTCTTTTCCAAACCCCTGACACATTAAGGACAGGAGCATGAGGAAAGTGGCTCAGTTTAATCAATTTGTAGAGAAGCTACCAATTTCCTCAATGCAAACTTCAGGTTTAAACAGAGAGTGCTTTTTAAATTTAGGCACGATAGGTATGTTCTGCAGAAGCCTTGTGGTTAGTGCAGTTTAAAAAAAAAATAATAAAAAAAAATCAGTAAATCTTTACCAGCAGCACAAGCAACAACAGCATATACAACTGAAATATAAATGAGTCCTTAATGTTACAGCATTGAATTTTCATTTTTATTTGCTGTGATTCAATTTTATCAACTAATCAGCTGCTCTTCTTTGAGATTCAGATGTTTAGTTTGTGGCCTCCCTTCCTCCTGTTTATTTTCCTCAATACCGCTTCTCCCCCGGGATATAAATCACATGCTAAAACTCAGTAGGCTTTGGAGCAGACCTGGAGTGCCCCGGTGTTCAAGGATCTCCAAGTAGTTTATAAACGGGCATTATCCAGGTTACATAAATCAGCGTTTCTCCGCGCTCCCTGATGAGATGTGGCAACGAGCTGCTTCTGTTATATCACCGGACTGACCCATTTCTAACGGTCTCCATTTAGCTCACCAGCAAGGCTCGGGGCACCAAGTCTGAAGTTATTTAAAATGATGTTATTTACACTTGTGCAAAATGCTGAGCGAATGCTTCTCATCAGGTGAGAATAATTAAGTGGATACAACTTTGATTCAGCTAAAACCAGGGCAACTTAAATTGATATGCTTGTTGTTGGTAGTGGACTTAATGTAATGACTTACTGTAATTACACTTTGGAGGGTGTGCGTGTACACATAGACATATTACTTTGTCATGGAGTTATGTCTAAATTATTTGTGAACAAATCATTTGTTCAAGATGAGGCTGGCCTGTGTCTGTCCATTCCTGGGCGAAGCTGGTCCAGCACTCCATGTGTGCTTCGCTTCTGGATGGAGGAACGCTAATGGGGCCTTGAACGTAGGCCTTCAGGCTTCTCTGTGGCTGATTGACCCAATGCCGTATTTACCTGCTTTTTCCACAAATTTAAGGGGTATTTTTCATTTTGTTTTTATGGGAGTGGGAGAATAGAGAAACTGAAGAGGGGGAAAACTAAAAGCCACAGTGGCAAACTTTCAGAAGTGATCGCTTTCCTGTGGTAAACTTGATTCTCCTTTCTAAGCTTGCAGATGAGCTCTGCCAGCATTTCAGTTGTCCTCATGAAAACGGTGGCTTTGGGGGTGTGTTTATAATCTTAACCTGTCCAGAGTCTAAGAAATATTAGGAGGAGCCTTCTGACTTCTGCCCATGGCAGGGGAGTTGGAACTAGATGGTCTTTAAGGTCCCTTCCAACCCAAACCATTCTGTGATTCTGTGACTTCAAGATTCTCTTGCACTATGGTGGGATACTTGGCCTTGCCTGTGGAGTAGAGCTGGGTTTCTGTTGTGTGCTGCATTCTGTTCTTTTTTTTCCCCCTCGCTAATTTAAAAAACAAAACAACAACAAAAAACCAAACAACCCCCCCCAAAAAAAATAATACCCAAAGCAAAATACGAAGAAAACAAAAAACAAAAATCCAACACCAAAACCATAACCCAGAACACTCTCAATGTAAAGTTCTCTTTATTCCTTAAACCCATACATAAATTGTTTTTATTTGTAAGCAATCCTTGTTAATACCAAATTAGCAGTGCTGCCTCCTTACATAGTTTATTCAACTGTTCCATTATCAACACCAGGATTTCCAACAGATGTGAGCTGCTTGTTAAACCAAGCAAAATTAACTTCACAATATGGATTCTTAAGCTGATGCGGAGCAGGAGAGAAGAAATTATTTTTGTGCTTTAAATTACTTATTTTTCTATATTCCTTGTATAACTATAGCCTAACCTTCTATATAAACTAGGATTTGATTTTTAAAATTAAAACTGGATGCATTTGGAAGCAGTTTAAAATTTCTTACTGTAACCCAATTATATTAATACAGGTATAGTTTAGATGGCTAGCGGGGATAAAATGCCACTTGAAATAACAGTAGGTGCTAAAACTCCTTTAGACCTTCATAGTGGGAAAGCACATCCTCACTGAGCCATCATATAGGAACAAATGGAAAAGCCCTGACTGCGAACTGTGCTTATATCCCTTCTCAGTTTTGATTCTGTGTGTTATTCCATTGGCACTGGTTTTCCTCATCTAGGTAGGACCCCATCACCATAGGAACAGAGTGCTTTCGGAATGTTTTTCTGAAAGGAAGAGACATTTTACAGCAATTTCTTTTCTGCCTTCGCGTGTGGGAGAAATAACTTGACTTGTTTGTGTTTCACTCTATGTGAATAGACGTTGGTGTGGCAGGAGGCGTGGAAAAAAATAACTTGGAAGACAGCTAAAGATGAGAGTTTAGTGTTTATTTCTAAAAGCTGCTGGTTCTGTGGTTTACTTTTATTTGTCTCAGGTGAATTCTGTGTCTTGGCTGAGTTGGTTTGAGCACCGTGTGGCATTCCCTGGGCGCAGCTCTGTGGATGGCAGTGGGGTTGCTGCTGAGGGCGAGCACGTTCCCCGCTGAGCCAGGGGGGTGTAACGCACCCCTCAGGGTGCTGGGAT
Organism: Alca torda; assembly: GCA_008658365.1. Lineage (NCBI taxonomy): Eukaryota > Metazoa > Chordata > Aves > Charadriiformes > Alcidae > Alca > Alca torda. Next base: position 22,848,167 of record CM018086.1, on the reverse strand, counting down.
CCTTGCTGAGCTCCGGCTTTGCTGTAAGAGAGCAGAGATTATTACACTGCACCGCTCCTGAACTTCTCCGAGAGGAAGGAGCATGCCTAGGCAAATCAACCCGGGCATTTTGGGTCAGACCATGTGTTTTGTTCACTATCAATAAAAGCGGGTGGGCCCCCACTCCCCACTTCCTGGGACTGGGTGGTTGAGGCAGCCCCAGTCCATAAGATGCATTTAGTCTTGCACAGCTCTAAAGAACACAATCCTCATTAGTTCTTCATTCTGGCACCGCTTGTAGCCAAGCGGTGGGAGGAGGTGGGCAGCATTGCTGCCTCTGCGGTGTCTACACCTAAAGCTGCCACTTCCTGCCAATTTTGACTAATCGGTTGGCTTTATGAGCAAGGACTCTGATCACGAATGGGTTCTGCACAGCTGAGAGCTTGCAGTTTTGGTGCCCTAGATGGGTAAGGACGGCTGTATCTAATGATGATGTCTGTGTCTTGAATGATGTGCAAAGTTGGTTCCATTCTCCTTCAAAGGTAGCTCTAAAAGTTCCGTGTGTTCTCCTGAAGCAGGAAGGGAAATGCGTGTCGGAATATGGTTATGAAACTCATGGCAAATCATATATGTATGCTTGTTTGGCACAAAAGAGTATGTTAGCATCCTGTTTTAACTTAAGTTTTGACACTTACTCAGGGTTCACTTTCCCTCTCCCTTGTGCCTTTCCTCTTGTGCTCACAGGATGAACAGAACATCATATGCCAGTGAACCAGCTGTCTCAGAATACGCTGTTACTTAAAAATCCAATTCTAGAAATTCTGCCTTTTTATGTGGTACTTGAGGCTAACTGTTGAAGCATGAACTTTGTATCTTCATTCTCCTTAAAACCAGAGGAACATTTCGCTTGCTTCATCCCCTCTTTGAGGAATCTTCATTTACCAGCTGGTCCCAGCTCACTGCTATGCCAGATCATTTTGCAAATTCTCTGTAGATGAGGCATGAGACAATCCATTCCTTTTACCAGATGCTTTTTTGAAAAGCTTGCCTTTAACGGTATATGCTGTCTTTGTGCCTTCAGCTAACCCCTTATACTACTTGTCCAGATAGTTTTGTTTGGTGTGTAAATATCGGTGTCAAACTGAAGGATACATGGCTCTAAACCAGTGCTTTTTATTGAGGGGGGAGTTTTGGTGAGAAAAATTGCAAGACTTGTAATACATAAGATCACAGGATGGCTTGGGTGGGAAGCAACCTTCTAGTCCCACCCCCCTGCCCTGGGCAGGGACACCCCCCACCAGACCAGGTTGCTCCAAACCCCGTCCAGCCTGGCCTTGAACCGCTCCAGGGATGGGGCAGCCACAGCTTCTCTGGGACACCTGGGCCAGGGGCTCACCACCCTCACAGCAAAGAATTTCTTCCTGAAATCTCATCTAAATCTCCCCTCTTTCAATTTAAAAATGTTCCCCGTCATCCCATGGCTCCCCTGCCTGATCCAGAGTCCCTCCCCATCTTTCCTGGAGCCCCTTTAGGCACTGGAAGGGGCTCTAAGTTCTCCCCGGAGCCTTCTCTTCTGTAGGCTGAACCCCCCCAACTCTCTCAGCCTGTCCTCACAGCAGAGGGGCTCCAGCCCTCTCAGCATCTCTGTGGCCTCCTCTGGCCCCACTCCAACAGCTCCATGTCCTTCTGCTGTTGGTGCCCCAGAGCTGGAGGCAGCACTGCAGGGGGATCAGAGCAGAGCAGAGCAGAGGGGCAGGATTCCCCCCCTGGCCCTGCTGCCCACGCTGCTGGGGATGCAGCTCTGGGTGTAGGAGGCTTTCAAGATAGCCATCTTCATTTGAAAACCTCTTTCCTGGGGAGGGTGTTATACTACCACTGAGCAGGCACTGATCCACATTAATACCTGGGTAGGAACACAAGCAATTAAGCACTCTCATTTGTTAAAAATGTTGGCTTAATTTTTCTTAATACCTAGCTAGAATTTTTGCTAGGACAGACTGGCCAGAATGCCTGTGCTGGGGCTGAGAGGATATATCACCGCTAGAGCAGCTCAGAGCTGGATTAACTTCAAACCTCTAAAAATAGCTTGCAAGCCATCAAAAGCAAAAACGTTTTTTTTCTCTAGTGAATCATGTCTTCCGAAGGGAGGGTGTATGAAAATTAATCTCTGCTGCCTTATCGACTCCAGTCTTGCAGAGAACTGGCTAAACAATAGAGCACAATGCTACCGGGCACTTTGAATAGGTGGAATTTCTGCAGCAGAATTACAGCATAATACACAGCAAATGATGTTTTAAATCTGATTATATTAAAATGAAATACTACAAGAAATTCTTCTGCTTCTAAATACCTTTTTCCCCAGGCTTCTAAGGTTGCATTTGAGAGACAGTTAGGTCCTGATATTTCATCATGTGGATGGATATGAATAGCTTGAATTCATCTTTTTTTTTTTTCTGCAATCCTTCTCTTGCACTTCAGCATTTGTAATGATGCCTTTTGTGTAGCTGGTCGTTAGTGGGATCACTAATTACCGATGTGGTGAGGTTCAGTAGCTTCTAGACCTGAGTGGGCTGTTCCAGGTCTGGGCTTCCCAGGATGTTGTAGGAAGGGCTGTTCCCTCTCTCAAATGCAGCTTCTTGACTCTTTTGCCTTTTATTCCAAAGTGATAAAGCAAGAATAACTCCGCTTTTTTTCACACTGTCACAGCTTTTTAGCAGTACTTCTTCTGCTGGTGATTATCTGTGGAAATACGAACTTGAACTCTTTTTAAGCAGCATTATGGTTCATGCTTTTGCCAGAAGAGCATTAACGGTGTGTCAGTAGTTTGCATAGGTAGTCACTTTTTCTTATCCAAGTATTGTTTACAGTTTCGTATTACGTTATACTATAATCTGTGAATGGGATTAACTAGGAAGTTACACTTTATAGAGTTCTGGCTTTTGCTTACAAAAGCTGTAGAGGAATGAACTAGAGAAACAAATTGGGAGTGAATTGCCTTATCACCAATATGGATGTGCAGCTGCAGCCTGAATGCTGCTGCTCTGCTGGCGCAAAGGAGTGATTCTTCCTTCTCAGACTAGAAGTGGAATCGCTATCTAAGACTGCTTTTAGTAAATGATGAACAGCAGAGGTGTTTAAGAGCATGTAAAGCACATTTAGTATTTACAGGAAGTGTAGTTAACCTTATGGGCAGGATTAAACTGGATATTCCCATCTGTATGTGATCTATAATGTCCTGGTCTGTAGAAATGCAGTTTGCAACAGTTCAGGCACTATCCTTCTTGGGAATGGTGTGAAAGTATATATTGGCTATGCATTTAAAAATAAAACAAATGTTCCTGTTAGTGGGTTGGGAAGTCCTTGTTCATTCTGTGCTGGTTAAGAACCTAATTACTCTGGAGCAGATCCTTTTACAGCTGCTAGGAGAGAGCAAACAGGAACACCAGAATGAAGAAGGAACTACTCCTAAGCATGTGTTTTCAGTTAACGGGGTTTGGAGTAGCTAGTGACTTGAGACAAGTCCTATTAAAACACCCTGGTGTCTGCTGGAAGAAATAGTTGCTCTAAGTCCTGCAAACTTGAGCTGCTCTTTCGATTATATATTTGATGGATGGAGTGACTACGGGAAAAAAAAAAGATAGGTTTCTATTGCAGAAACTGTCTGTTCTGAAACATCTTTTAGACTGGGCAGTGTTTTGCCATGCTTATTTTTGACTTTAGATCTGTGAGGAAGCAAAAATTCTAATAATAAAAATCAATTTTTAAGGATTGCTACTGGAAAACTTCTTTAAGCATTGGTCAGAACTACAGTGTGTGGTATCACCTAAATGTTAGATTGAAGTACTTCCCATACTTGCATTATCTCATCTTTAGCACCAAGTTCGGTTCTCAGCCCCAAGTGAGCTGAACCTCTCCTCTGCACTGTCAGAAGTGGTGGGAATGGAAGAGGAATTCTCTTCTGTCGCAGCATAAATGGATACATATGTTAAGCCCGCAATCTTATTTTTGTATTGAATTTAATCCAATAAAACCTTCTGTTATAGTCACGGAGTTTTTCTGGTTGGTTTTCCTAAGGGCTTGTATTTCTGTCTTCCTTAAGCATTGTTCTCTGCTTCTGTGAAGTTTTCATTTTCCGTTTTCTTACTTGAGAGACGTTGCGAACAGAAGCGGTTGCTCTTGCACTTTCTACCTGTCTGAAGCTAGAAGGATTCATGACTTAAACCAAAGCAACATTAAAGGATACTTACATTTTTCAGCCCACTTGGTGGTTGAAATTCATTGCATCTCTTTTTAAAAAAAGAGTACCACACTTCATGCACTGACTGCACTGTGAAAGGACTTGGAGCGTTCTTTTAGAGGGTTTTGAACTTGTAGCAGCTGGTTAAGCACTGTAGGTGGCTGCATGAATAAAAGCATGCAGGGAGAAGGTCTATATAGCATGTGGAGAGATGGACCATTGATCCCGAGTAAAACGCAAGCACTTGTAAAACTAAATATACAACATTTGTGCGCGTGTGGCTTTTAAACCTTCCATTGAGAAGCTTTATGAGGATCTGTTAGTGCTGTGTCTCCCTTTGGAGGATGTTGATCAACTTGCTATGTTTTTTTATTCTTCCTCCTATAAGCTTTCAAAGCTTGAGTGTTGACTATTTAAAAAAAGATAGATTTCTCTCCATTGACTTTTAAAATTTCAACTTAGAACTTAATTTAAAAGTTTGTTTTGATTAATTTTTAAAGCCATAAAGAAATGGCTTATCTGTTGAGGCTGTGTTTTTTGTACTGGTCTTTTGCTGAAGAGCAGCAGACATCACTCACTCTTCCATTGCCAAGCTTTATTTTCCAAATAGCTATTTTTTAGCAAATGCTGCTGCTTGTCAGTGCAAGAGCAGTTGTTTTTCGTAGGAGAAACTTACTCCCTTATAGTTATTCCCATCCCACCTATCCATTGACTCTGTTTCCATAACCCTTTAGCCGACCTTGTCCATCTTTAACAAATGTGTCAACAGACGTGACATTGGTAACTGAAACTCAGTGACACTGTCATGTGAGAAGCAAGATAACATCAATTCATTGTTAGTGTTAAACTAACTGTTAGCTCCTGGCCTGTTTTTTAATTTCTCGGTGTACACGTTGTTGTGTTACAAGTTGCAAGGAGAACTTGTAGTTTTTGAAACTGTTTATTCAATTACACCTTTATTGTGATTGCACTCTATCTTAAATGGAGAAGACAAGAAATTTGTTCCCTTGAGGCCGAGCTCTCATATATTGCAAATATCAGTTTTAGCCAGCTTGAATGGGTAAGGCTAGGGAAAAGAAACTGCGGAACTTTAGTTAATCTGGATCCTACACAGTCTTCAACCTTTGGATTCTCAACGGAGTGGTTGTTCCTGGTTAACCTACTCTTTTCTTGCTAAACCAAGGGAGTTTTCAGAGGAGGCATCCTTCAGGTATCATCAGTCAGTTGAAACAGAGCAACTGCAGACAATTCCAGGTTTGGCACCGCATTTGGAGCTGCACTGTTATCATGAGAAGGATACATGTTACATATCTACAAGTAAGCGGAGGGTGTCTAATTGAAGACTTGCCATCTTCGTTTGAGTGGGTAAGCTTGCATTTCACATTTTTGAAGTGTCTACTGAGCTGCTGGCAAACGTTCTCTGAGTACCCTTCTGTGGACTATCTTTGCTTCTGATGGTGTGTTCTTTATGTCTGTATATATTCAGTTAATGCGTTCAGTGTTGGAATCATCATCCCTGGAAGCGTTTAAAAGACGGGTAGTCATGGTGCCGAGGGACATGGTTTAGTGGTGGTTTTGTCAGTGTTAGGTTGATGGTTGGACTCAATGATCTGAAAGGTCCCTTCCAACCTAGACAATTCTAATCTATGATTCTATAATAAGAAAGTGTCTTTTCTTCACTGATCTTTATTAGTAAAACAACAGTAACTTTGGAGGAAGGGGAATAATAAGGGAACTTAAGTGCAGAGCTATTAATGGGTATGCTGCCAGAGGTAGGAGGAAAATTGGTCTGTGTTTTAACCATAGTCGCTAACTTGTGAGACTTAATTTAACCATTGGCAAAACTGAAATAGCAAGTCTTAAACAATTACTTCCTGAATCATCCGTCTGGGGGCAGCAACCTGATGTCAGTGACTTATGGAGATAAATACTACTTTATATAATTGGTACTAATTTATACTATAGTAGTAAATGATATTATATAATTTATACAATAATTTGTATAATTAGTAACAATTTGTGTAATTAATATAACGCTAGTATGAAATTCAGAGGGTAAAAATCAGATGTTTAATAACACACTGGTAATAAACACTGTAAATATAATTCCACAGAGTTACGCTTTAGGATTAGGTAGATGATGTCTGAAGTCTGGCAATGTAAATACATCACAGACATGCGAGAACTTGGGATTTCCAGCTTTTTTTTGGAAAGTCTTGTTCCTTTAGCCTCGCTTGTTTACCTACCTAAATGTCAACACTTTGAGGCATTTGTATTTGAATGCTCTTGAATGAATTACTTGTTCTTGGTTTAATAGTGATGAATAAAGGTGTGTCAAATTAAAAACAAATCAAACAAAACCCCACACACACTTCGGAGGGATGTTAAATTAATGCATGCATGTTCCATTGCTAAGCAATAACAGGATCTCTGTAGTAATTTAGCAAATATCTATAAAATGTCTCAAACTCCACAAAATTTTTAGGTGTTTGATTGCAGCATCAAACTGTTAATACTGCACATACCATTTGATTTGTTAGTGAGTTTGATGCTTGAATAATAGTCTGACTGAAGAATTTGTGAGAAGGGAATTGAACAATGACACCAAGAATCAGTTTTAAACTGTTCTGTAAAAGTTGAGAGCGCTGAGTTAAATGGTCTTTGGCATAATTGCAGTTCAGATTCACAGATAGGCAGAGTCAAGAATACAAAAAATAATTTAATGTAAATTCAAGTTATATTATTCGCCAAATTGAGAGGGGAAGGGTCAAACAAATGTCAGTTTTTACTCCTTTTAAATGTGGGGTTATTTCTGTAGGAATCCTGGGATTGCTCCCCCACCCCAAGGTAATGAAGTCCTACTGAAAAGTGTTGCAGCAAACAAAGTAGCCTTCTAGCTTGCCAGTAAATGAAAATATTTCATAAAAAAATCTTCTTCCTTCAGAGAATCTCAAAGAGTGTTCCTAACGAATCCCTTGAGCCTTGGTTGCAGTGACGGAGTGGGATGTAGGAAACTGCAGGAGGGCTGCAGGAAACTGGGAGAGCAGGAGGGCAGTGGTAGGTCAGGGAATATGTTTTGTTCTGTCCTGTGCCTTCTCCAGTTTGCAGTGAGTCCTTCTGCCTGATGCTTCCAAAGTTCCATGGCCTCTAATGGGACTCTGCCGTACTGGTAGAGGTGAGTTCCCTTGGCCAGGAGTGCACTGGAATGGCTTTTTGAGTATTTTCTTTGACTTAACATTGAGTTGACCAGTGTCTTGCTATATAGCAGGAGTCCTGTCATATGTATTTTTTGTATATTAGATGAGATATTAAAGTCTGACTTCAGAAGTTTCTACATTTTCAGGCTTTCAGGGAGCGCATAGTGCTTTACAGCTCTCTTTGTAGATTATAATCCAGGTGTGTCCCCAGTTTTGAAACCAAGCTGTTGAGCATTTAGTGGAGTCAGCCACTCACAAAATTCTGCCAAACCACATCCAGAATATGCTTTAGAGACCCAAACTCTAGGTTTTCATAACATGAAAATTGGACTGTTTGGGCTTTTCGTAGCTTGCTTGTGGTCCTTAAGTGAATTTACCTAATGCTCTTTGTTGCTAGAAGTAAAGGATATGGTTTGGGGGTTTTAGTCTACTTTAAGTACTAAAATATTCTATTTGGGTTCTGTGATGGGCTTCACTGATGCCTTACGGCTAGCTGAATCTCTATTTAGCTATGATCTGCTAGGAGTTCTCCCATAGGACAGATACACGAGTGTTCACAGTGATTGTGCTGGTTGTTGTCAGGATTATTTTTTTTTGTTGAAAATTCTAGCTAAAAACATGCACTCGGTGTTACAGAACTTCTGATACTTTTATGTATTAATATAATGTAAATATTGCAATAAAGATGAAAAAAAGGGGAAAGAAAATGGTCTTAGCAGTGTAGGAGAAGAGGACACTGGAAATTCTTTTACTGAGAAACCCTTTTTTCTGCTATTCAGTGCCTGTGGCATTGTTCTGTCACCCCAGGTAAATATTTCTCTCTTTCAGTGCAGTCTCCTGTGTGCTGCATGTGTAGGATCTGAGGAATCTCAGTGCTGGTAGTATTCTGTAGCTTGAATTAAAATTGGTCAACCCATCAATAATTAGTGTCACGTGGAAACACGCAGGTAGTGTTCTCTGGGAGAAAAACAGGCACCCTGGCCCCATGGCTGAAATCTGTCATGTTCAATATGGGGTGGAAAACTCTTCTGAATTTATTCTATAACTTTTCATCAATAGAGGGTCCATGTTTCATATTCTCTGAAACTAATTTCATAACTGGAACAGATTTCTGTTTTTAACAGGAATTAACATTCCTGAAATAAATTTCTCTTGAGTTTTTGCTAGCAGGAGAGGGCACATTTGGAATAGTCAGATGTTAATTCAATATTTTTATTTTTATATCTATCTCATGTGTGACTGTGGTTGCAGGTGCATGTCCATCTTTGATGGAACAATTTGTGAGCACAGGTACTGGGTGGTGAAATAAATCACAAAAAGGCCATTCAGTGCCACTTCTGGTGTAACAGGGGAACAGTTTTAGTTCTTGTTGGTGGTGTTGAGTTACCTTATTGCTTCTACAAATTACTGTCACTCATAGGGCTGTGTCCTTGCCAAAGGACTGGGGGATATGGCGATCATTCTTCTCCACAAGATCAGAGAATACGTCCTCTCTAGAAATACCAGTTAAGCTCTTGTGCCCTGATCTGTTTTCCCACAGGTACACTTTTTTCCTGGGTTTTAAAAAGCAGATGAAAGCATGGATTGTGGATTTTGAAATTAAATATCCTAGTATTTGTTGTATGCTTAAAAAATTAACTTACTGCTTATTTAAAATAATATCTCTTTATCAGGATAATTCACTGTATTGTTGGGGAAATAATAAGGGAATGTTTGGGTTTTTTTTTTCCCACCTTTCTTGAGCACAGAGAAAGGTAGCTTTGTTGTACAGTTTTCCAAGCAAAAAAGGTTCCTGATGAAATAACAGAACAACTCTTTGAAACTCTGCTTTGGTCTGTAGAGGAGTATTTGGCTTTTTTACTTGGTTCAGTTTTAAAATGCACGATAAACACTTGGAGTAATTAAAATACATTTTGAAAAAAATCTGGGAATTCAAAAGAGAATTTTTTGATTTTTTTTTTTGTTTTGCTTTCCCGGCAAAACATATCATATACAGCAACTCAAACCCTAAAATGGTACTGCATCTTTCTGTCACCTCTGAAACACAGATTTGTCCCCTTAATGATGTGCTGAGCAGTCTAGTATTATTGAGGAGCTGAGGGCTCCTGAGACCGTTCAGCTGAAGGAAGCTGTCTCAGGCTCTGCTCTGCATATTTCTAAAACCTTCAATTTAGCTTCCGTCTTTCTGTCATGTCAGTGGCTGCTGCCTTCCCACTGGTAAATCATGGCTGTGGTGACAACGGCGTGGGAAGTTGCTTTCTATTTATAGCTGTTGGTGTTTAATCCCATGTTTTCACAGCACATGGGGTAGGGACTCCAGGTTTTCCGCTTGGTTGTGATCGGTGCTGCTCCTCCCTAACTCTGCCATCTCCTCCTCTGCTTGGTGAGGGTGCCTGCCAGCGCTGGATGGGTGTCCATCTGGAGTGGGCACCCCCTCAGGTTTCTGCTTCTAGTGCTGCCACATAAAGGCGTAGCAGCTTCGTGGCTCTGTCGTGCTTACCAGAAATACTTGGCTTCAAGTATCAAAAAACTGTTTAGGAAGAAAGAAAAAAAGTTTATTCAATTTGACAATTTTCAGAAGAAAACTGCTTTTTTTTTGCTTACACTTTTGGGATTGTTTAGTCTGTTTCTGAGGCATGCTGGATCAGAGCGAATGTGGGGTTTTTTTTTTTGTTTTTGTAGCCCAATACAGTATAATAAACCGTGTGGACTCTGGTGAGGCTTAGGAACAGAATGTCTCTAGCAAATGAGAGAAGCTCTTGTAGGGTGCCGTTGTGGATGGTGGCCTCCGGGCTGGTTCGGCTTGGATGCTCTTGAGTCCAGTCAGGCCTGTGCGGAGGTAACTTGAATGCGAACTGGGGGAGATAAGAATACTTATTTATTTATTCCTCCTGGAAATCCATTATGCAGTCAGCACGCTATTCCAAGTGCCCTGTGGTTATCTGCTGCTTCTTTGTGCGAGTTGCTGTTAATTTGAAGGTGTGCTATGGCCAGTGTGTCTCTTGAAGAAAGGTGTAGTCTTGCCCATTTACCCTACAAGTATACTAGAAAAATGGATAACGAGTATGAGAACTTGGGTGCCTTTGCTGTTGCTGTACAAATCTATGAGGTATAATTTTTAGTGTTTCATAGAAAACATTCTGTAGAAACAACGTTTAGTGATAACCCAATCAGACTGCATAACTGGGATGCAAATCAGAATATACCTTTATAGTCATAAGTACTAATTATGTAGACAAGCAATACGAGGTCTGTTTACTGCCCACATTGTGTTAAATCTGCTTGATTGAAAGCTAATCTCTTTTTAATGGATCAGAATGATTAATATTTGATCATAGGACAAGTGCTGCTTTTGTAATCTGAAGTGTTTGAAAAACAAAATGAGAAGTCTTGATGGAGTCAATGGTTGCCATAAGCCTGTGCCTGATACGTAATGATCATTTGCTGTGATAGTAATTAATGAACAGTTTAAGTTACAGAGGACATTCATATTATAGACACTGATGTATGTACGAGCTGAATTTTTAATTGATCAGATGTGCTGACTGCGGTAATACTGTTGGATAAATCAGACTTTAATTTTATGCGTTCAGTTTGTACTTAGAACTATCTAGGTATTTTTAGAAACACCAGATGATTTATATACTCATTTTAAAATGTCCATTTCGATACTATCGAGTGGTGTCTGTATACACGTATTGCACTTACCAGGTACGCAAATACTGTCTTTCCATCAAATGTTTGAAAGGGGCGGGGAAAAGGCAAAAAGGTGGCCAGAGGCTGTGGATGCGATGCTGAGGAGTCCCTTGGCAAAAGCTAGTGAAGTGCCCTTGCAGCTCGCTCTGATGCTGTGGTCCTGTACAGGGGGGTGATCTGATGCTGTGATCCTCTGCCAGGGGGGCAGAGCGCGCAGCATTGTTTGGATATTGGGCAACCTCCTCTGTTACCATCTAAAGATTCCCCCTTTCCCTGATAAGCTGTGGTGAGAAAACTTGTTTTATAGTTCTCTGCTGCTGGAGAAACATGAAAAAATAATAAAACTGAATCATATCTCTCTCTCAAAAAAAAAAAAATATTCCCCTTTTGGCATTTCAAATGAAAATTGCTTAAACTTTGAGCATAAATCTAAACTGATGTTTTATTTGAAGTGTTCTATGCTGTGATAAATAATTTCTGTACTACTGTATTGCTGGGTTTAGGTATGATACTGAGATAAAACAGAAAATTGGCCTGCTGTAGAAGTTGAGAGAATGTTAATTGTAGTTGTAGCAAAACTCTCCTAAGTACTTTCCTGAAATAGCCACCAACCTTGAATTGTTCTGAATCTAGACCACTGGGAATGTTGAGTGAATTGTGTAGACAGGACACACAGATTACAGGTGAGAAACCATATGCAAAGATACTAATGCCCTGGAAATAAATGGTGCTGTGCGCAGTCTGTTTCAGTAAGAAATTAATCAGCCTGGAGGTGCCATGTTTTATTTCCTAATCACATCAGATGATCAAGGATTAAAAGACAAAATGGACAGTGAAAGACTTTTTTTTCTTTTCCTCTCCCCAGCAGATGGATTTGGCTTACTTATGATGCTACGCAGTGACTTTATTATGAGGCCTTTTTCACAGTTGATATAGGCGGGTGATTAAATTAGGTGTTTGAGCTGTCAGATGAGGAAACATTTTGCTTACAACTTCTACCTGAAGTTTGCTGTTTGCCTTTTTGCTATAATTTTGTATCTAGATATGAGAAATTGCTGTCTGGGTATATATGCATATACACACCGTGTATGATATTACATAATTGACCATCTTTGTGTGGAGTTGTGGCACGCATGTACTGTCACATTGTATCGTTTTTTGAAAGTTTTGGGTGTGAGTGGTCAGATTTGTGATGAAATTCATCTGGACCTCCTTCTACATGGATACAGAAGCATTTAGCTCTTCAAGCAGGAACAAGAGAGCATCCCTGTTAGGCGTTATTGGAAAATTGATAGCTGTTAAGACCCTACTATGAACAGAACAACTTCCGTAAAAACTTGGTAATGGAATTGCTCTGTGAAATGCACTTTTGAAATGTAGAGTAGAAAGAAATAGAGTGTAAAATAGAAATGGAGAGAAGTTAGTGAGAAGCTTCACCTCATTGGTGTAACTCTCTAGTTCCTCTCTAGTTAGTTCTAGAGACACTAGTCTAGAACTCAGTAGAACTCTTAGTATAAACTTAGGTCGTATCCAGTGCATCTGATATTCTTTCAATGAATCAAACAGGCTTGAAGGTTGCAGCAGATGACACCAGCAAGTAAATCTAGGAGTTTCCACTTGAGATGTGAATTTCTGTAGCTTAGATGAAATCTGACTTTCCAGCTAAGTGTTCTAACAACCTCTTGCTGTTTGTGGGTCAGGTGAGAGGTTAACTTGTTCTTACCGATAACTTTCTTTGAAAGGGGCAACTTAGCATTCCTACCAGTTTGTGAGTCATCTTTCAGTTGTCTGATATAGCCTAACCTTGTTCAGCTCCTCCACAGAAGGTGGTATGCGCATCCCCCCCATATTTCCTTTCTAGAGCTGCCTCTGCTCTGTCATCAGCTACATGACCAGAACTGGAGGGGGGAAAAAAACAACAAAACAAACCAACAGTCTCTTTGGTTTATGTTAGTTGATGCCTTTGACTTGAGATTAAAACCAAAATGGCCCTATATGCTGCAGTCTGTGCCAATTCAACTATAATGCACCAAATGGCTCTGCTAAAATGTGCGGAGTGAAAAGCTTTTGTGTGTGTGAGGCCTGGTACTGTGTTAGGTGGATGCTAGGAGCTCATAAAATCTTTGGAACATTAATGGCAATCATTTCTAATGAAAAAGATAAAGAAGGAGTAAAAATATTTTTGTAGCCTATGTGGAACACTACTCTTGCTCCTTAATTTGGAGGGGGAAACAATGCTTCCATTTTTTAACTTTGCATGAAACTAGCAATGCTTCTTGTCTGCATTTAGTGTCTTGACTGAACTCCAGTATCAATAGAAATAACTGTTCTTGTTCATGCTTTGAAAATATAAAAGTCTTATGGTGGCAGACATGGTTGGTTGAAAAGAGTGCTTTGTTTTTTAACTATGCTAGTTTTGCTCCTGTGACCTAATTGGAAGGTTTTCTCCTGTGTTTTGCCAGTTGAACTAAGACTTGACTTTGATTGAAAAGGACCTTTTTTGTGGGTGTGAAAGAAGCTATTGTAACTTAACATTTTATAAGTTACTTTTGGCTAGAGAACCAGATGAGGGCATGGTAGTGCTGTGTTCCTACCACTTCACCTTCTAGGTCTCTAAAATGAAGCAGGCGTGGTGTATTTTTCATTTAAAGGGAACTTCTTGAATTTTATGCTATCTGGGACACGTTGTGCACAGTTCTTTTATGCTGTTTTGGAGAGAAACACTTTGTTCGTACATAAAGTTCCCAGCAGCAAATGTTTTACAGTAGTTCTGGAGAATGGGGCTAAAGGGAACATCTGGCTTGGTTCGACTTGTAAAACATCAAGATTGTGTGGGTTGACTTGTCTTTCTTTTCTGTCCATCTAAGCAAGCATCCTTGATGTATTTTACATTAAGAAAAAAACCACAAAACAAACCAACAAACTTTTCCGATGCACAAAATAAGAATAGGAAAGATTCATGAAGCTTTTTTAGTCTTGATGACCTCATATTGCTTCGGTTGACATCTTGGCTAAAGGGATATGATGGAAGACATGGTTCTTTTCTTGGTGCTGCCATACAGTCTGTCTAGTGGCTCTGGACAATGTCCTGCACCTCCTTTCCCCAAGAAACCCAGCTGCAGAAGGGACAGTAACTCTTACTGCAGGGGGTGGGAAGCACTTTGGTTTATAGATGGTGAATACTTGATCACATAACTGACTAATGGTCTCCATCAACAATATCACTACTGACAGCGTTTAAGTATTGAGATGAAGGAGGATTTTATGCTGCACCCAATATAGTATGGTCAGCACTGAAATGTAGCAGGCAGGTTACTTCTTGCTTAATGCCCTTGGCATATATGGGGGGCTATGAACCCTAGGTTTTCCACTGATTGTGAAATTATTAACAAATATACTGAACACTTAATGTCCATTACTATGAGCTGCCCAGCTTAGGTCTTATTAGTCTTTCTTAGTTGTCCCTATCTATCTACTTTATCTTAAAGGTTGCCCAGAGCAGCTGTGGCTGCCCCATCCCTGGAGGTGTTCAAGGCCAGGTTGGACGGGGCTTGGAGCAACCTCATCTGGTGGGAGGTGTCCCTGCCCAGGGCAGGGGGGTTGGGACTAGGTGACTTTAAAGGTCCCTTCCAACCTAAACCATTCAATGATTCTGCAAAATTGAATTATTTTTGTCACATAAATCACAAAGCATGAACTATTGTGGAAGAATGTTGTATGTAATTTGGTTATCTCATTTTTAAAGTATTGGTTAGTCTCTTAGAATTAACTTGATAGACCAATTGCAGTAATTTACTCAAAGTGATACATAACGTTGTTCTAGGAACAGAAGCCTACAAAGGTGCAATCCTTGTGTAAGGTCCCTGTTCAGGCTCCACAGTTCACTACTCTCTACTAGAGCTTCTTGTTAGTTCCGTTTTGTGGAGAACATAGAAACAGACTGTCCACCAAAGCTGCAATGCTGGAGGAGCTGGGCAGCATGCAACGTGCAGCCCTCGCACCCTTCCCTGAACCTTTATCATGAGGCTAAAAATCTCTTCTCACTTCAGTTTATCTGTTCTCCCACAACAGTTGCTTACTTCAAGAGGGTCCCTTTCTGCTGCTGAGCAGCTGCAATGCAATGTTCAGTTGGTATAGAAGGCAGTTGTGGGCATAGTGCTGCTGCAACCAGTGCTATGCCCACCAAAGAGCTATTTCCAAATACAAATACGTGGACTTCCTTTTCAAGTATCACAAGGTTTTAGCCCATCATGAAGACTAGTTAGTTGTAAAAACACCAACGCAATGGCATGTTGTGTGAAACCTGTCATAAACGTCTAAAAATGAGTCAATTTTCCTGACATATAACTTAGACAATTCAAATCGCAAATTTGGCTATTGTGTTTCAGTCTGTGACTCATCTTGGGAAATGTTAAGACCTGTAATAAATCCTACTGCAGTAAATTGTTCTCGTTATCTTTCTTTGTGTTGGAATTTCCTTACTCTTTGCAAGTAGGTAAATTTCCTTTGCTGATGGGAGAAAAATGCGTAGGATGTGATTCAGTGAGGTATTTAAGCATCTGTCTTCAACTTCAATCCTGCAAGACATTTGGCTGGAAGGAATGACACTGTAGTTAGATCTGAGTCTCAGCTCCACGTAGTGACCCACAGGGTAAATTGCCCTTCAAAGGGGGAGAATTGCACTGGACTTTCCTACGCATGAATATCGAATCAACAATTGAGATAGAATTCTTGTGGGCAGTGAGTTTTGGCTTTGTTTTCCTCCCTGCAAGTTTGCAAAATCATGCCTCAATTCTTTCACTTACATGAAAGTTTATTCTGAAATGGAGAACTGCTTGTGTATTTGACATAAACTGATGAAGTTCCAGCAGTGCTGTCACTTAAATTATTGCTTTAAAATTGTGTATTGTTTTTCATCCCATTGACCTACACAAACATCTCATTAAGCCATGTAAGTGGGGGGAAGGCAGTTTCTGGTGTTCAGAACTATGGGAACCTCTTCTTGTAGGGCAGACCCCTTGTAGCAGCTCAAACTTCAGTTCTTCCCTCTATACTTCTCCTCTTTCGCTACCTGTGGGCTGAGCTGTACTGACCTTTGGCAAGAATCCTTCTCAGGAGCTTGAAATGAAGCATGACAAGTATTTCTTCAAATACTCAACAGAAAATAAGCTGTGATTCTGGGTAGTCTTGGTGGTGGTTAAAATCCTCGTATTCAGCAGCAGCCTTGGCCTTCTCTAATGGCTCCAACATGTAGCATGGTCTGTAGCTCTAGTAATTAGCATCCCTCTTCAAATATCCAGAGGTAATTGCTTCTTACTTTCCTGTTCTTCTGTGCTCTTGGCTGGCTATAACAGTATTTAGTCATCTGAACCATGAATCTTCAACTGAGCTACCAGTTACTGTACAGAAAATCTACAATCCAGTACTTGCTCCTAAGAGCAACCAGGTAAGGAAATGCTGGATCCTGCAGTCACTATTAGTAACTAACAGAAACGTTCCTGGTTATAATGGTTATCTTTCTCCATCAACGCGCTACTTAATCTTAATGATGTTTGAGCATGTTCCGTTGGGTTAAAAACCCAAAGGAAAAGCTGAGCACATGCGGTGTGCTTGTCTCTGTGGCTTTCAAAGCGCTTAGTGCTGTAGGCAGGGCAACAAGGAGAGGACGCGCTGCTGGAGGTACCTTGGCCAAGCAACTGGCCTTGAAATGTGTTTTGCCAGCTTGGTGTTATTGATAAGCAAAGTTGTATCACAGAAGATGCTAGCAACTGTCATAGATCCATCCCATTCCTGCCGGGACAAAACTGTTTCTGGCAGCTTGAATGAGAAGGAACCCGAGGAGGAAAGCTGTCAAGGGCTGGTGTCAGCACTTTTGGGGGAAACATAGTGACAGGAACTCGAAGGAGAAGATAAAACTGCATGATGAGAAACTTCTATCATGCTCTTAATTTCTCTTTCAGCAGGGGAATATTAATAACTTACTTTCTGGCCAGGACTGTGGATGGCGGCTTTAGGGAGCCCGTTCATGTGGAACGTTCTTGTCAGGCTTGCATTTTAGTGGCTTCAGCTGACTTCCTTAAATTTCTTAATGTGGAAAACCAAAACATGCCTTAGTAGTAAACCAGTGTTTCTTTCCATTTGTGTTAGCTGAAGGTCAAAGCATAAGAAGGTGTTCTTAAATCTCTTAATATTTTGGGCAGTAGCTATTAAGTTAAAGGCCTGGAGGTTTCCCTTTCCTGGGAGAAGTAGCCTTTTTCTGTTAAAGATCTCTTGTTTGGCAGCTCTGTTGAAGCTTCCTGTGCTGTGTTTGGTTGTTTGTTTGGTATTTTGGGGGTTTTTGTTTTGTTTGGGGTTTTTTTGTTTTCTTTTGGGGTTGGGGTTTGTTTTTTTTCCTTGAGGAATAGCATGTTTTAGCATTTATCAGCTGGAGCAGCTCACCTTCCAGTTAGAGAAATGTATTCACCCGTATGTAACCTTGAGTGTTGTAATTTAAGCCATTCTTACAGAGACCTGTTTCAGCAGAGCATAATGTGTTTTCAACCTATTCAAATAAAATATAAAATTAGCACCCCTTATTTTGGAAGTGTGTATATATCCTACCTCTTACTCCAGCCCTGAACTAAATTGCCTGAAAGAGTTATAGAATATCCTAAACACACATACTAAATTTTACTGCTCCAGCATGCAGCCTATTCAAATTGCTTTGCCTGTAACAGTTCTATAGTATTTAAATTGGCAGCTGTCTAAGTCAATGTGAAGTGTATTCACGATAATGTCACTCAACTGATGTATTAATTTTGCTCATCTTTAAGGGCTTCATCCTTTCAATGCTTCATTGTTCTCACTAATTGGCACCAAAAAAAGACAGTTACTTTAGTTGGCATGTCTGCAGAAGCATCGAGTATTAATGTTCTTTTTTAATCCCGTGTAATCAAGCTTGGAGTTAATTGATGTAATGCAATGAATTTGTTATGTAAGACAGTTTCTTTTCGGCAGCTAGAAGTCTCGGGTACTTCTGAAATTCTATAGATCCAGTCTTCTTCCTTCACTAGGAAGAGTAAATTGGCCAGTGAGGCCCCTGTGAGAAAGATGCTTATTAAAATAATTGCAAGATTTTTCTAATACACCCTTTGGACATATGGAAGTGCCCTTAAGTCTCCTTTCCTCATCACTTCCTTACTCTGATCTGCTTCTGTTACATCCTCTCCATTAATCAGACCCTGACTGAGCAGGGAGCGTTGTATATATTAACTTGTGCTATATTTCAGGTATTAACTGTTGCAGTAACAGTGTTGTCAACAACAATGCTCAATTTTTCTGATGTTAAGACTAGTCAAAGAGGAGGCTTTACATATGAATTTGATATGAATACCCCTGAAAAAAATTATAAACTCTGCCTTTTGCACCCCAATGGCCACAACAATTACTGCTCTAGTTGTAGCATAGACTCTTCCCAAACGTTGGAGAGTGTAGAGTATCTCATTGCTGGGAATGTTTGCTATAGGTGGTACATGAAACTGTTAGACTGAAGTATACAAAGGCTCTCTTGTCACAGACAACATTTAAAGATTATATATCGCAGCATGGCTGTTAAAAGATATAGGTTTGGATATATATTAAAAATTTACAGTATTTTGGAAATGCTTTTATCCAGTACACTGGGAATTCTTTAGGAAGGGTGCACTAAAGAAAAATTTATCTTGCAGTCCAAATTACCTGAAGATTTGCTACATAAAAACGTGTTCTGGATAGGGTAATCTTCTTGACATACCTAACTTTCCACAAATGAATTATCTTAAAGCAACTACCTTCTGAATATAGAATATACTTTGACTCATACCTGCATTGTACAACTTCAGGTCGTGAAGAACTATCTACACATTGCCTGACTCTTAAAACTTTTTTTAAGTACTGTGTGAAAAAAAAAATCCAATAAATGTATACATACACAGTATTTTTGGCAGGATCAAGATGTCCCAAGAGCTGGTTTTCCTTGTGGAAATGGAGGGACCAATGCAATCTATTGAACATTGGCACAAAATACAGAAAATTTTATTTGCATACCTCAGGTGACAGCTCTCAGAAGACTCTTTGGAGTTTGCAAATACAAAGAAATATTTTAAGGAATTACTGAGAGCAAGAAACATAACAGTTTCCTCTTGATTTATGTTTAATAAGTAGGGGACAATGAGAGGGAAAACAATTAATTGCCTTAGAAAAGAATAAATTCAAGGATAGTGTATGACTGATCACAAAGATCACTGTTAAAACCTCTTCTGGATTCTCTGAAATACTTCTAATAACTTTTATTAAATCATGTTCCTGACAGGGAATGTACTTTCTTGGCCACAAAGCAAAGCTGTGGCATTAGGCTACAAACCCAGCAGACATGCAGTCTCAGCAGCTGGTTTATTCGCTCTCGGCTTTAGGTCGGAGTCCAGCGAAGCTTGTTTTAAATATGGCACTAATTGGAGTGCAAAACCAATCGTAAGAACACTTCTAGCTCTTTCACCTGTGAGTACTGAGCTGCTTCAGCCAACTGTATTATGAAGGTGCTGTACTGTTCAGTGGCACGTGTTTAGCAACCTTTTTGCCTCTTCAATGACAGTATCTTGCCTTTAAGATGTTTGGCTACAGGATTCTCTGAGCACTCACTTTCACGTGCTGATGCACCTGCCTTAGGTCTGTGTTCTTCATATCAGTAGTGCCAGCCCTGGGCTGGTGCAAACATAGTATTTCTTGGTTTAATTTCATAGAATCATAGAATGGTTTGGGTTGGAAGGGACTTTAAAGATCATCTAGTCCCACCCCCTGCCCTGGGCCAGGGACACCTCCCACCAGACCAGGTTGCTCAAGGTCCTGTCCAGCCTGGCCTTTAATTTCAGTAGAGATAACTTCTAACTGACACTAGCTAAGGATTTTGACTGCCTGGGTTGCCCCTTTCATTAGGACAATAACTGTAAACTGAGTTTCTGCTAATTAGACACGTCATGAATGGAGTGATGCACTTTACTCTTAGAAGCAGCGATACATTTGTTGATATAAAACAGGGATTTAACAAAGTCTGGTGGTAGATGTTGACAGTATTTCAACAAGATTCAAGATGACAAGGCGCATTTGGTTATTTGCTGCACAGAGGACCCTCCCGTTGAGTTGAGGTTCAGAAAGGACCCCCTTGCTTTCTGAACTCCTTCTCAGAGAGGAGTATGGGTGCAGCTTGATCCAGTCTTGGTCCCAGACTTGGTCAACAGCTTGTGCCTAAAGGATTAGATACATGCAATCAATCCTTTATGTTCCTTAGCGAAGATTTCAAAGTTTAGCATGCTATTAGTCACTTACCAAGGATCTGTTGCGGCAAGCAGTCTCCGAATCTGCAGAAGTACTTTGAGAGGTGTTCCTGCTCAAGGGGAGATCCTGGCGGGCAGCCCATGCCGGGCAGGAGACCTCAAAGGGCTCTTGGGCTGTTTACTATTTATGGGGGTAAGATGAGTGACCTATAATCATATTTGTGTATTGACCACAGTACCAATATTGCTCAAGTTAACCCTCGGCTATTGTGGTGTTATCTGTCTCCTTGAAACCACGCTGAGCCCCGGGTGCCCCCATCACACCCAGATGCACCCATGATGACCACCACGGCTGGTTATCACTTGGGCAGAGTTATGGGAGGTAAACGTCAGGTTGGTGCCCGGGGTGGGGGGGGGGAGCACACCCTCACAACGCACCAGGGTAGAATCTCTACGTGTGTTGTTTTATCAGGATTTGTGAGTTCCTTAGGTAATGTGTGATTGTTTAAAACCTTAAAAAAAAAAAACAAACCCCAACCCCAAACTTAAATGCTTAAGGCAGTAGCAGCTGCAAAGGAGGCCAGTTCACAGCAAAATGGGATGCTGAGCCCAGGCCTGCCCTTAGCTGGATGGCGTGGGAGCCATGGCTACCCTCGGCCGAGCATCCCGGCCCTACAACAGACACTTTGTGTATGAAGGTGAACCTTACCTATTTGTAAGGTTCCAAAAAAAAGAATTCTCAAAGCAAACTTTGCTTAAGCCTTGGTTAATCTGAACATTTGTGGAAGTTTCTACATATATTTACCAGAGAACGGAATTAAAGATTATTTTGTAAACAAGTTTTAGGGTGTGGCGTCTGAAAATCCAGTATACTGAAAAAGTTCTCTGTAGCTTAAGAGGCTGTTTTGCAGTTAGTGCTAGGGTATAAATGGTTTTTAATGACAGATTAATATTTGTTGAAATGTTATGAATGCAAAGAAACCAAGAAATTAAATCTCACGCTTGCTCCCTTGCATAATTCACTGTTTCGGTACTGATAATTTTATTAACAACTTCCTATTAGCTGCCCTTGATACTGTATGTTATACAGGAGTAAATGTAACCTTAATAAATGTTTATTTAGACAAATGAAAATTGTTCTTCCTGCCTGCTGGTATTATCACTGTGTAGGTATTCAGGTTTATTAAATTGTCCTAACTTCTTAATTTCAGTTGCATTTGGCTAACTTTGCCCAGGTAGCCTGGAGATTCAGCGGGCTCTAGTGATACATAAAATGTCATTAACTCTTGGGAAACGAGATACGAATATTTTCCTTAACTTGACATCAGTGTAATGCAGTGGGTCTTTAATGGGGTTTCTGTATATTCACTTTGGTTTTCAAGATCCTTCATCCTTTAGTTGTGACTCCCTTGAATTTAAAATTAAATGTTTTTAAATAGGTATATTTAAGTATTAAGAGCTGGCAGAATAAATGAGAATTTTGACTATCTTATTATTTTACTGCTTCTGCCATTTACTAGCCTTTATCTGTCTCGATTTGCTGCTCTTGGCACTCGCTTAGGAAATAAACTGTGGAACAGAGAGCACTTCTTGTCGCAAAGTGGCAAGACTATCACACTGAAATATAAAAGCTTTATATAAACTCCCCATGGTCCATATGTTGGTGAATTGAAAAACGAAGACTAATGTCTGTAGTCAAGAAAAAGGACTCCTGTGTGTCTTGGGGGCTGACCACTGGTAGTTTCCAATTCATGGGTTTGAAGTTAACCCAACGATGAAGTTGATGGTTGGTTGATCAGTTGACAGGGAATGTTATCCCCATGACCAGGCAGCCTTAGTCACGCTGGGGGATGGTGCTCGGGGAGTATTCCATGATCTTGTGAGGACACAATGAGCTGTGGTAGGGAAGGATTCTCAAAACGTGCTGTATGAAGGAAGGACCATTGGAGTCCTCTTAGCTCCTACGCCCAGCTGCAGCTGTTAATTCTGATTGTCTATGCTTCTGTGGTGGTGGTAACGTACCGGAAGACCTTTGTTATTTTGAATCTGGCGTTGCTTAATTATAGCAATATATTCTAGGTCAGTACAAAAGTGGAGCGAGTAGGATTTTGTGTACTTGGTACGGTTCTGAGTCAATTTTTTCAGAGGTGCTGAGCCCCAGGTGGCTGCAGCCCCCTTCATAATTTAGGCTATTTGGCATATGTGAAATAAGACTTAGTGACACTTCTGAAAATGCAGGCGTTCAGCGGTGTTTCTGAAAAACTTACCCTCAATTTTCCCTTGGCGTTGCTGCAGAAGAGGTGAGCATGGTATTTCAGTGAAAGCCATCCCAGAGTGACTGAAGTAGCATTTCTACAAGAGTTAGTCCAAATCCTTTTAACTAAGGTTCGAGCTAGAGATGGACTTGGAAAAAACACAGCTTTGACCTTTCCTGAACTTGAAAATTTGAGTTTAAATGTTTATGTTTTTGGTGTGCTTTTGGCCCATGTACAAGAATGACAGTTGAATCCAAGTACTGATTTTTTTCAGCACAGTTATGATAAAGAATATTAGAATATTACTGAACTTGTCTGAAACTATCAAAAATAAGGTTATGATCTGAGATGTCCTCTGCAAAATATGCTTCCTTGAGGAAGCTAATAATAATATATTCAAATATATGCTATGCTGAGTTCTGTTTCAAGTGGTGATTTTAGCTATAGGTTTCCTTTCCTCCTGAAGGAAAAGGCTTTCATTAACTCTATGCTGGTGGAAGTGATACTCCTGTTACACAGAAATTCCTTAAATGTTGTTTTATTTCAGCTGGATGTGTTTTGCACTGTAGAATAATACTTGATCTAAAAGTATTGTTTTACAGAGCTAGATCATTTGAGTAAATAACTCGTTTCTTAAAAGTGTCAGTCCAATTTAAACATGCATTTTGGGCAGAGATGAGCAGTATGTAGTGTCTCACAGAGCACATCTGAAGCATGTGTACCATGGCGGTGTACAACATATCCGGGTGGCGTAACATGCACTTTTCTCTGTTAACTGTTTTCAGAACATAGTTATTCACAGAATCCACAGATTCAGAAGAGTTTAAGGATGTGATACTTGCCAGGTTATCCTTTAGGCAATTGGCTTCGGGCATATGCTGAGCAGGAAATCTTCTGCTGTATTTCTCAAGCCTTTATGTCAGATTTCTAGTGAACAGTTTGTAGACTTTTCCCCCGGTTTACTGCTCTGGTCTGCTGCCATTCGAACAGAGTGGGGGAGTAAAAATACATAGGATGAAATGGTCGTGATGGTTTGTCAACGGTGCAAAGATGAGTCCCATACTGGCATTTAAAGAATGACATTTAACTGGCTGGCTCCCAGACGTGTTTCAAAATGGCACAGTAGATCATGGACCTGCGATCCCTGTGAGAGGAACAAGTAAACCCAGTGAGAAAGGAGGAGAAATGAGTTTACAAGATAGTATTTGCTGCAGTGTTTGAGGATGTAATTTCTGGAAAATAATAATAAGAATAAACACATTTTTGCTGTCCTTTGGCCTACATTGCTCTTATATACATAGTTCAGCTGCTTTAAGTTATGATGTATTGCATGAGAGTAAGCTTTTTTGCATTGGTGAATGAAAAAGTGGTGCTTCAGTCTAACTTGTGTAACTCATATAAAGTCACTGCTGTAGCATGAAAAGTTCAAAAGCAGAATTATTCCAATGTCTGCAAATAAATAGCCTACATACAAAAATGAAAAAGCACAGTAAATAGAGCGGAGCCAAAGAATGTGAAAGCGACTGGTTAGTTCCTGGGTAGGTGAGTAGTTTGCATCTTTGAATGAAGTAATTCATGTAGGGAAAAAGTTATAGCAAGGTTTCTGCATGGCAAGAATTCAAGTATTAAAAACAAGCAACAGCTTTAGAAAACTAACCTGTTGTGGCTTCACTGTGCATATGTGTAGGTTAAAAATGCTCTTACGTTTTACGTGCTCTCTGGTCGTTATTAACACTTCACAGTTGAAAAGACGAATGCTTTGATTTTTACTTACCTCTGCCTGCCCACAGAGAAGCCACAGCGGTGCTGTGACGTAAAAACACGTAACAGAACACCTGCTTCATGGAACCCTTCTCAAAACCAGGTGTTCTTATAGGAAAATTATTTTGTCCAGATTTTGTTCAGATTTTTATCATGCCGTTTACAAAATACATGGCCTGTGGAAATCATGACTGATGCATGAGTAGCCAGATTAAACGTGCACCTGAAGAGCTGAGGAATATTACAGTTTCCTCCTAGTTCCCTTTTGAAAAAGACAACTAGGTGTACAAATTTTTGTTTCCATGTTTTTAAAGGCACTGATCTTATCCTCCCAGCAGTCAGTTCTGCTTTCATGTGGTATAATTCTGAGAGCTTGAAAATACATGTCTGAGCAGATGTGTGCCGGAGTTTGCGGCTGTCTAGAGTACTTCCATGGTGGGGTAATATAAAAGTGCCACCCATAATTGTGGACTTAAACACTCAGCTTATTTTTAATCAGTCTGTAACTATTATTAATTGGTATTTCTGTAATATTACAAATTCATCCACGGATTAACGTATCACAGATGATAAAATATAAATCAGTCTGCCACAGCAAAAAAACTGGGCATTCTTTGCTCTTGTACATCTTTTTGGGGCACAGGATTGACAGAATCTTATCTTAAGCTACTGACAACTTCCTTTGGTAGAAAAGCATCCCGACTGAACTTTAGGGGTATTCTGCAGAGATATAAATGATGATTTTTCCACAGTGACTATATTCACTTTCTAGTTTTTTTGAAAGCACTCTGGTGGGATGCTTTAGAGCTGGGATCTCTCTGTACAGAGGAGGACTGAGATTTGTATGGGTCCTTCTGAACTTATGCATTTGCATTTTTGATAATGGTATTGCAAAGCCAGTCAAAGTAAATGTTTTGAAACTTCTAACGCTAGTCAGAAAATACGTTTTTCTGGAACTCGTTGAGCCATCCAGGACACAGGCATAATGCTTGGAATAAAGTCTTGCTGGTTAAATCAAAACAGGTGTGAGAGGGTATGGTTTCGGAAATTTAATTTCTCCTCCAAAAAATAACCCCTTACTCGCCAAAAGAACAGTCTTGATCACGTTCATTTTATTGCTGTATGAAATCTTGAATGCACTGACCTCAAAAGGCATACGCTGTAACTCTGAAGCACTTCAGATCTTTCCTTTAGTCTTCAAAACAGGAATTCAGGATCAGCTAAGTGTAACTGGAACTGAAAGTTTGCTTTATAGAGGCATGAGTATGGGATCTCACATGACTTGTGGACTTCAGCAGTGGCCACATGTTTGAGATTTATTTTCACTGAACCAAGTGATGTGTTTTGTTGTTATTCCTAGTGTAATGAATATACCATGTCTACAGAAACTGTTTACATCTTTCCATTAGAATACGCTGCGGTAGCAATTAGGCAAAAAATTCAGAAGTGGAAAGTTCGGAGTTAGATATGGAAAGCATTTCCCTTTCTAAGTGATGGATTTGTATGCAAGTGTCTTTACCAGTGCTGTCTTTTACCTAAAGCCATAATTTGAGTTATCCTCTTAAGTATTAACGTCTCTTCTTCAGGCTTTTCCCTTTTGCAGATATATCTGTATAAAAGCACTATTGACTGAGTTATCTCTGGAAACATCTCAAACAACAATCTTGGTTTTGACATCTCTTGGAACTATCTTTGCTGAAAAAGTATGATTGAATCTCCTTGTGTTGTGTATGCAAACTGATGGGATGGAGAGTTGGGACCCAGATCCAGCCAGCTTGTACTGGCTGTGCCGTGACAGCGTTCACCTGGCACTGATTTTCACAGGGAAAATATATTCAAGCTCAGTCAGATGTTTTTTAGACTAAAAATAGAATTTGTGACTTTTTATTTAGACATTAAGAGATCAGAAAGGCAGAAATATGACTTAACACCTTCCACACTCGCTCCTTGTAGTCCTAGTTTTGGACTTGCAGTCACAGTGAAACCTGCAGGCTCCTCTGTCTCCAGGACATTCTCCTGGTGGCTTTCTCTTCCTCTGAGCAGTCTGCAGTTGTTTTTGGTTTTTGTTTTTTTATTTTAATATGGCAGCAAATAAAAGATAAATACAAGAAGGCGTGTAAAGAGGGGATGTAATCCACTAGCTAGATATTCATTTGTTCGTATTACTGCTTGCGTGAATACAAAAATGAATCTTTAAATACTGTGAATTCAAGATCAACACTTAAAGTAATACAATATCTTGTCTCTCTTTTTTTTTTTTAAATGAATTCTATAGTAATATGACTACATGACAAATTGTGATGAACACAATCCTCTTATGGCCCTCTCTTTAGGGTAAAAGCAATTAAATGCTATTATGAATGTTAGAATTTAACAAGACATTGGTATATGTTGACATTCATTTATGCACATTTAATTGAAAGCAGAAATGATCAGCAAACATCAATGTAATGACCTGTACTAACCTTGACATGGTTGACTAACGAAATTATGCCTTGTCACTAGCGGTATGTGTTAATTTTATTGAGTTATTTGCCTATGAATAACCTTATTCATAAGATCTGAAAGCAGTACCATGCAGTCATTTTTTCATATATTCTTAGCCATTGCATGCAACTCTGTGAATTAACTTACTAGAAACAAACAAAAGTGCTTCTGGTCTTTCCTAAGCAGGAAGTTTTAAATGTCAGGATTGAAATCATCAATGATATTGTAGGTGTGTGTCACAAGACTGTCTTTCATAAAAAGTACAGAAAATAAGCACTCAAACTATTATAATTGCATTCTGTGGAAGTGACAAAAAGTATACATCATGGGTTTTCATCTGCCTACAGGGATCTACCACATCCTTTCCTTTCTATTTGCTGTAAATGCTTGTTACAAGTGTCGAAGCGGGTGGAAAAAAGTCATGCTGTAGATTCTTGGAACTGAATTTGAGTTGGAATGACTTGGAATTGCTTTCTAAGTACTGTATCGTGAAACTTTGTAAATGGGGAGAGGGGGGAATTAAAGGGTGGAATGAAAATAAATAAATAAATAAATAAAAGTTATTGAGACCTACTAGACCTACCTGGCCTAGTGGGAGGTGTTCCAGCCCAGGGCAGGGGGGTTGGAACTAGATGATCTTTAAGGTCCCTTCCAACCTGAACCATTCTATGATATTTGAAAATTAGACAGCATCTTTTCATAAGCATCTGTTTAAATGTTCTCATCTCTCCATACAAATCTAAAGTAGCTTCAGTAAACATAACCCAGACTTGGGAACCACTTTCTCAAGGCGCTGTCTCGGTCCACTTTTAAAAACCCAGATCTAGTAAGTGCTTGCTGGTTTCTTCTGCTGCTCCTCCCGGTGACTGAACTGGGTAGCTGCATGTCCTAGCCTGGTATATCTGACATGGTGCAGACCTGCATTTTTTTTTCCCCTGTAATGAGATCTTACCTTAGTATTTGCTCAAGTGAAAGCAGCAATAAGCAAAAGAACAAGGCTCCCTTCAACAGTTTACCTCAGATGTGCAAATGGCCAATTAAAACAAAAAAACCCAACCCACAGTATTAATATAATACACACTTTCAGTTGTGGTTATTGGTACTACTTGTTTTCAGTGGCGTAGCTGCTGCTTCTGTAGCCTTCCATAGGTCATATACAACAAGAGTAGGCAAGTGACTTGTTTGCTTGTTATATTTTTTGTGGCTTTTCAAGTTGCTGTCACCATTTGGGAGACAAGATCAAAATATTATAGTGCTTCAGCATTTGTGTAATTTTCTCAGTCAATAGTAATGTTTGTGTAATTTTACCAGTTTATACTTAAATTCAGTAAAATGTAAAACCAACTTTGTTTTAGAATGTTTGGTTGTGAGCACACTTACATTATCTGACACTGTCTTCTGCGTTACATATGCCCTTTCTCAAAGGCTCTTTTACAGGAGGAGCTTGTAGAGGATCTCACGCTTTCCAAACACCTGTGGTGATCTGCGGAATAACCGCACTCTGTGAACAGCATTATGTAGGGATTTTTCTTTTCTTTAGGTATCTCCTTCTGTAAGGCACAACTAATATGCTAAGAAGCAAAGGTTTGCCACGTAGGAAAAGGCACTTGACTCTTCAACTTTTCATGTATGTACTTTTCTTCACCTATGTTGGCTGGTTGGAATATCTCACTTGCCGTACTGTCCCTTATGTTCACTTAATTTTTCAAAATACATTTAGGATGGATCAAGATAAATTCCCTATGTTGTTATTTCAATTCATCTACGAGCAAAAGCAGTTACGTACCTGCTGGTGCAGGCAACTGGTCTAACTGCTCTGATCGCTACTAGAGTACTCTTCGTATTAATTGTGCCTGACTTGAGAACACCCAAAGCTTTCAGGCTGGCAGTTTTCAACTGACTGTTCAAAGGTGGAGACAAATCTTCCCGCTCTGTCTATGGACGACTGACATTTTTTATGCCATATTACTTGAGACATAAAATTCTTACTGAAGGCTCCTCTTTGTGTCTTGGTCTGCATCGTCTAAAACTGTGTACGATTTGAGAAATGGAATTTATCTGTAATGATGTCTAATATATTGCAGTTTAAAGATTCTCTGTAAACTGAGGATTCTTTTAGAACCTGGAACTGAGACTAATTGTGTCCAGTAATTGCCTTCTAACCTTACTAATTACTAAGAGATAAGGTGAACAGGTTCAGCAATTCCACGGAAATTTCCATGCATAATGTCCCAGAAAGTGAACAACACCTCGTCAGCCATACAACAAAAAGTATGCAGTACCGCCTTAAAAACTTGTGGTATTCATTTGTGTCACCTGAGCCAGTTAATTGTTGGGTTTTTAATGGTAACACTCTTGCTCTTTGTGCTTCTAATACATCTGTGCTATTGAAATGAGTGCAAATGAGTGAATGCAGGAAAATTGCTCTCTGCCCTAGACGTGACTTCAGTCTGCAGAGCTCTCTGAGAGGACAGAGACCAGTGAGAGACAGTCTGTGGATAGAAAAAAAACAAACCGAGCTATTGAAGATGGATAAATATAAGCTATGCCTGACAGTGGAAAAAATAATTTGGGTCAAAATTAGTATCTGTCATCTAATTAAATTTTGTCAAGCCTTAATTATATTTTCTAAATAAAATTCATCATGTTCCAAGTCCGTATGCTTGAAGCTTGTAACATAAGCCCCCCTCAGCTCTTTCAGTGAAATACTAAGTAATGACAGGAACCTCATTTGCTGTCTAAAGCTTTTGAGCCTGCTGAAGTAAACGAGGACACTAACGTAAGCAGGAAGACTTCCATCTTGCTGGAAAAAGACCTAAATTTACCATGGCCTCTCAACATCAGGAAGAAAGAAGTCTGAAATGTGTTGTGTTGCAGTTAAGAGAGATGGAAAATTAATTAGTTGGGACTGGTAGGTAGTATGCATTTTGAGGTACTAAAATAAGTCTTTCTATAGGAATCTACCTTCAGAGTTAAGTTTGGTATCACTGCTAAAGATTTAACTTTCTCACTTAAAATTTTAGGGTTGATTAGACTTCTTCCAGGAGTGTCTTTGAATGCTGTGGTTACCGTAAGTAGGACAATGTCTTAGGGCTGGGGCTGCACTGATTTTGCATTCTGAAAACTTGCGGAGGATTGTAAGTAGAGAAAGTACTATTTCTTGCTATAGTGTGATGGCCCAGCTAAACTCAGAAAACAAACAATTGGTCTGGTCCACATGGTAAAACAACAAAGCTTCTGTAGTATTCAAGCTTTCATAATGAAGTTTACTTCAGAGAAGGACTCCTAAACCTTAATGCTTTACTGATGTTCAGAGCAGCAGAATTCAGGAGATTCTGTTCCTTCAGAATCTGTGCATTTTTGAGGGTTTTCTTGGAGAATTCGAAGAATAAGAAGTTTTGGTGACAACAGCGTGGAATGGGATGATTTGTAGTTACGTTGCATTTATATTGGCTTTGGACAAGCTTAATGCTGAATTTGCAAGTGCATTGTTACGTGAATTATGCAGTTCGCCCTCAGGATATTGAAGCCAAAATTGTAGGCCAGATAAAAGTACTATATGGCTAACGGGGGGGGGGGAATAATCAATGTAACTTAATAGTCAAATGAGCACACAACACATAGGACATTCAGCCCTGTGAGGTTTGGTAGAAATAGATGAAACAAAAATAGCCCAGTGACAAATTGGATGGATTGCTTATTTTTTTCCCAGGCAGGATGACTTGGCTGCTGTCTCACAGCTGCAGCCCAGCTCCTTCTCCAGAGGAATTGCTGTGCCGGAGAATAAACATTGCAGGGAAGATATCTCTATCCCTTTCACCTTCCCAGGGAGCCTGTTACGACAAATGCTGAAGGGATGTTTGCGGGAGGGGAAACTATCTCTGCGCTTCAAGGCACTTTCACAGCAAATGTTGGCTTGTAGGCTGGATGCAGCGTGCAGAGCCAACTGTATCAAATGCACTAAGCTGCTGCTTTTCAGCTAGGGGCCAGGAATACAAATTCCCTACCTTCAGCCCTCTCAGCAGAAGTAAACAGTGTTAAGAAGATGAGAGATGGTCCTAATAAGGTGTAAATCTGTACAGTGTACACCTTTCTGTACAGAAGTAACAAGGACCAGATGTCCTCTAAATCCCATATGATGGGATTTATTATGCTGTTAACTGTAATTGGTTTTGGATATTTGTAATTCTCTTGAAGAAACTTACATACTTCTGTTTCAGGTTAAAAAAGAATATAATCCACCACTAATGGGCATGCCTCCTAACTTTCTTCTCATTATAGCTTAAATAACTGTAGCAATGAAGATGCAGCAGAAAAGGCTTCAGTTGCTCAAGGAAAGACCAAGTGTTTCAGTAGAACTGGTACATTTTGTGTTGATGTTGCCATGGGAATCACTGTGTCCTTGCTGCTATCGTCTCTTACACTAGTTAGATTAAAGTTAATATTGCTGTAGTTGTGTAGGAATTACATCTCAGATATCTATATAATGAGCAGGAGAGACTTACAATACACCAAAATATCCTGTCTCCTGCCATCTCCTCACCTCTTTGCTTCTGCGGACAGATTTGCTGCCGTACAAATGGATCGATGCCTAAAAGCTGGTGATTATCTAAAAAAGGAATTGTACTGAAAATATTTTAGTTGCATGACACTTGATCTGGAATTGTAAAGGTCTCTCTAAACAGCCATTTGTGGAGCAGAAACTTTGTACAGGCTGCAAATGTAGAGATGTGTTTTAAAGCCAGATGTGCATACCCTATTGTAGCTCTGCTGCCCTTGGCCTCTGTTCAGCAGGGGTTGAACAGCACACCTGCCATAATCATAAATGGAGACTAGGCTAGGGCTCTGGAATCATTATCCAGAAGAGCTGCCTTTTACAAGGCGAAATTGATTTGGGAACTCATTGTGCCAGGTAGCAGTGATCCATCAAAATCATTTCATAAACTGAAGTGACTATTCAAATGGGACAGCTGATTTATTGTAAAAGAAAAGGAATCTTAAATTTCAATATGTATGTAAAGAAGCCTCTGGAGTATCATCAATGCTTGATCTTTGAGCTTAGCTATTTCCATGAGTGGAATGTTATTGCTTTTGTAATGTCAGAGTACTATAAAAATGGGCTGTTGATGGATGAGCATCTGAAAGGATGCTCTTCTCCCAGTTCTACACCAATTTAATATAAACCTGTGTTGGTTTACAAAGTTGAAGATACTAAATTTCTTACATGTTTTGAGTGTTGACCCCTTAGAAGGCAAAGCCTGGTTAAGCAATTAATGTATTGAGTGCCAGACAAATAATCATAATTTTATTTGCTTGTGCCAGTACCACTCATTGGGCATTATTTAAAATTTGCTTTGCTAAAAATAAATTCATTTGTTTATAGGCTTCTTTGACAGCAGCCAAATAAAACCACATTATCATATTTTGAACAGAAGGCACCAAGCCAAATAAGCGCTGTCTTTGAACTTGGCTAAAACTTGCTGCTATATGGCTGAGACTGGTTATACACCTGCTCTTTTTCCCCCTCCCATCCTCATTTTGTTTCCTTTGAAAACATTTTCATACCGGCGTGATCTTACCTAAATATAGGATGTTGGTTTGCCAACTAAACAGCAGCTCCTGTTTTGCATTAGTGGTGCGCATCACAGAGCAAAAAGAGACTAGAAGGTGGCAGCAAAGGAACTGTCCAAGGCAATAGTTGGGGCTGGAAGGACAGGGCAGAGGCCTTGGATGGATGTCGTGAATCCAAAGAAAGGGAGGTTGATCATGCTGGACTGCAGGCACAGTCAGGCTTTTTTTGCAGTAAACTTTGAAAAGTGAAGTAAAGGTCCAAAGGTCACCTGGGGTTTCCAGCAGTAGGGGAGCAGTGAGAATATTCACATTATTTCAGTGCAGCAAGTCAAGGGCACAAGGAGGTGGGAAAGGTAGCGAGGAGGATGGATGACGTCTCTTGTGATATCTTCAGTTGGGCCATTCCAAGGTTTGAACGTCCTGGAGCTGCAGAGCTCTGGAATGGATACTTCTTTTAAGAAGTGAAAATGCTGAGATGGAATGTATTGGCAGTAAAAATAACACTGTGAATGTCGCTGTGGGAATAGCCTTACTTGCCATATAAACTAGGCTTCTCTATCCCTCTCTGTTTGGATCCTCCAAGCTGGAGCATTGGAGCTATGGTGGACCAGGTGGACCCGTATCCATGTACATCAACTAGATAACATAATGCTTAATGAAGTCCTGGTGTCCCCCTGTTCTTTAAAGGACTTGTTTCTTTTTTTTTTTTTTTTTGGGGGGGGGAGGGTGGGATGTAAAAGGTTGTGAAATGTTTTTTTAGCAGGAAGAACTAACCTCAAAGGTACAAACGCATGAGTGTGCTCTTACTATGGGCAAATGGATAGACCCATCATCTGCTTTCACTTAAGGTAGGATGCTACCAAAAATCAGGACTGAAACATCGTAACTGTGAACGATGACACCAAATGGGATTTAGTTGTGTAATGCTGTGAGGATTTAAAAACTAGAACCCAAACCAACCAAACCTCTACAGATTCACTGGTTATGTCTATGTTGGTATAAGCTGCTGGAGAGTGCTTTCATCTGAAGAAAAAAATAATATAATGTATCAATGTCAAGAGGCAATTGAAAATGCCAAACAGTGAACTGAGGGAAAAACCAGGTAAAGCTGAGGTACAGGGATCTCTTGGGGAGTGTTTGAGTAACATTTTGGAGGATAAAGAAGGTATTTGAAGTAATGCTTTTAAAAGCTGAATGGATTAGTTGTTAAAACTCTCCCTGAAAGTTATAATCATACTGAAGCTTGCATTTGGGGGACTGATTTTTAAGGAAGAAAAAAAGACACCACAAAGAAACCAAGCCATATTAAATAAATAAATTTAAAAAACAAAACAACAAAAAACAGCAACAACCAAAACCAAACTAAACATCAAACAAACAAAAAATCTGCCAAAAAAATTGTAAGGCATTTTTCAGAAGATAAGAACTAGGCTATGTTGCCAAAATCATTTCAAGAAACTGTAAGCTCAGGATTATCTAAGGAACGGCATCTTATGTTGGGGGTGGTTATGTCAATAACCACTGCAGGTTTTAGGACAGATGGAATCTGACTAATAGCAAGAAAACCATTAGCTGTAAGTACAGCCGTTATAATTGAAACTGAAGCCTCTAGGCATCTAAAAAGAAGCCAAGAATCCTGTCTATGGGATTTTCTCTTATACAAGGGCTTTTTTAAACTTCTGCATGCAAAGACTTAGTAGTTGCAAATTACAGTGCTTCTAAATATCTGAGTAGATGAGATCAAACAAGTTAAGGCTTAAATTCCATTCTTTATGCCTTCTGTCTAATGATTTGTAGTACTAGAATATACACGTGTTTTTGTCTTCATCTTTTCAGGGTTATATCAATGTCAGCAAAGCTCAGGTTGCAATTGGTATACCCTTTTGGCTGCTGAAATCAGGTTGAACTTCAGGGTCAGATGAACGTGGTTAGTTAGCAAAGAATGATTGGGAATGAAACATCTACCAAAAATGGCCTGGAAAGTCAGGCAGCTCCTGTCTTGAGTGGTGAGGTGTCTCTTCCCAGTTAAAGCCATATCAAGTCCGCTGGAAGCAAGTTTTATGTCTCCAAACATTTCAGGTTGTCTTCGCATTTGGCATCATCCTGAATACTGCCCGTGCAGGCTGTGAGGTTAATCCAGAGGTTAAGTGTGTTAAGGCTTTAGTACTGTTGATGTGCCTTAGCATGAAATCTAGTTGCTCTTAAAGCATCACTTTATTTTTCTAAAGTGTAACTTTGCCATTTTAATGACAAATCATTCAGAGCTCTAATAATCTGTGTGTGAAATTTAATGTGCAGATGCCTCTTTTGAAATAAGACTTAAGTGTGATTTTCACTGAAAATTTTATCCATAAAGTGCTCTGGTTTAAATTGCACAGGGAGGTTTCAGACGCTGGATTTTGATTTGTAATTATTGTTGGACAATGACCAAACAAATTTCTGGGATGGAGGGTTGACACCAACTATGTCCCCATAAGTTTTATCGTTTGTTTTTTCTCCTTATAGAAAAACCATAGTGAGATCTTGTCTTATATGAAAGATAAGTGTAGAGATGTAATGTCCTCCTAAGCCTGAGGATTAAAGACATAAATTCCATGTGTAGAAAACGGCTTATTCTTGTTGCAGGCTTCTTGGCAGCTCGCTCTAACTCGAATTAATCCACATGTGTATCTGAAATACATTTTTGACAACAACCCTCTGAAGACAGATAATTTTATTAAGGAAGATACACATGCTTGATGCAAATGAAAGATGAAGCTTGATTTGATGATTTTCTAAATGTTTATGACTGATGATTGCATGTTTAGAGGCTAAATTGATGATAAAGTGTTCTGCTATAGATATCTGCCTTTAGCTGCCGTTAGAGGCAAGGACCTCTATAAGGGAATATTTTAATTGGAGCCATAACTGTTGAAAAGCCATACTTCCATCTTAACTTATTTTAAATGTAAGATAAAAGGATGCACTTCTTAGTTAAACTCCAGTTTTAAAGAGATTTTTCTTTCTTCGTAAGGACTTACCTGTAAATGGAAAGGCAATCAGAAATAATCCTGTCTAGTGGCTTGCCAATTATGATCACTCTTAATTTAAGATAGAATAATGCCTCGGTAGATATATACAATACAGAGTAACACCATGTGCTAGTAGTTCTTAATACTTCTTTGTACTTCTGCAGAAAAGCTTGTCTTCCACTTCACGGTATCGTTAAACTTGCTTAGAGATTTCTGGTGTGCAATTATATATTAAAAATTTACTGTGCAGTTCTTCATTACTTCTGGGGTTAAGTTGCATTCTCACTTACTCAGCTATTACAAAAAACAAATCTCTCACTCAATTAACTGAGCTGGAAAGAAACATCTAAATGAGTTTTGTTTGTGACGTTGCTGGTTCCTGAGCTGGGGTAGGGATAGAGAAGCCTGCAGGTCGGAGGTGGAAGCCTAAGTGGCTGGAAAAGTTTCAGCTGCCAGGGAAAAGAAAAAGAATTGGCTCATTTGTGAAATGATTAATGTAATAAGAATGAGATGGTTTTCAGACAGAATTGAAGCAGATGCACCATTTCAGTTTTTGTAATATTAGTTGTTCTTTTATAAGAAATTAATTGCAAACAATTGAACAGTGAGGGGGCAAAAAATGACAACAGGTAAAAGGATTTTGAGAAATCATAAACGCAAAAAAACTGTAAACATCTCTTCAGATTCAAGTATTTGTTCTGATGCTCTTTAAGAGCCACCCCCTGCTTATCAAGGCAAAATATTTACTTCCCTTCCATATGGCTCTTTGGCAATATTCTTAGATCATAAATTGGCTTCACTGCGGATTCTAATTGCTTAATCTCAAGAGACAGGTATCGGTGCTGGACTTCGTGTACAGCACAGGGAAGCTGCAGAGCCTTTTTAGCAGAGCGCTGCCTTGTTCTGGAGGTGTTGGGCCCCGAAACCCTTTCTGCTGCAGGGAGACAGAATGGAGAGCTTTGGCAATCAGAGCGAGCTTTGCCCCCCCCCTTCCCCCTTGTCTGCTTGGCTGTATGCTTTATCCCACGGGTCATTTTCCATCCGACTCTGTGGCACACGTGAGGGGCCGGAATTCTGAATGAGCCCTTCTGCCTGGAGCGGCACTGGCTGGGAATGGTGGTGCTTCTGTCACACGTGCCAGTCTTCTCGGGGGGGGGTGGGGGGTGGGGGGGGTCGTGAGAGAGCGGGCATCTTAACTCACCCTCCAGCTTAATTGCCTCCCCTTCCAGGGGTGGGCAGGAATGTAAACATTATTTCTCAGTTGCTTTGTGTTTAGCCCACTGCTGTTCCAGCCTGCACACAGCTGTATGGACGCCTTCCTGGAAAAGCAGCCACCTTCCCTTCCCTTCCCTTCCCTTCCCTTCCCTTCCCTTCCCTTCCCTTCCCTTCCCTTCCCTTCCCTTCCCTTCCCTTCCCTTCCCTTCCCTTCCCTTCCCTTCCCTTCCCTTCCCTTCCCTTCCCTTCCCTTCCCTTCCCTTCCCTTCCGTTCCCTTCCCTTCCCTTCCCTTCCCTTCCCTTCCCTTCCCTTCCCTTCCCTTCCCTTCCCTTCCCTTCCCTTCCCTTCCCTTCCCTTCCCTTCCCCAGGGAACACGGACGGTTGTGTGTGGAGGAGAACGACATTTCTCCAGGATAACGATGTTTCTCCAGGTAGCGAGAAGTGGCCTGAGGCAGCTGCATCTGTATGCCGAGTTTTCTATGTATTTAGCTGGTTTTGGTACATATTGAGATAGGGAACGCTACCCAGGGGGTGGTGTGATGGAGTATCTGCCCAGGGTGGGTTGGTCTTTGCGCATGGAGGAAGCATGTTCCTCTGCCTCTCGCTGGGCAGACAGATGGTCTCTGTGACCTTGATGTAAAGCACAGGGCACAGGCTGTGGAGGGGCTTGCTTTTTGTGAAAACATGCGGGGCTTCGCATCCTGTCTGCTGCTTCCACTATCTTCAGGCCTTAAGGGAAAAAGAGAACCTAGGTTACTAAATACATCCTAGACGAACAAGGTGAGTGCGGAGAGGCTATGGTCAGGCCTGAAGCTCAGTGGCATGCGCAACAGAGCAATGGCTGGGTGGTGAAATCAAGCTGATCTTTTTACCAGAGACTACTGTGAATTTGGAGTAGACGTTTTTTGGACAGTAGTGGCGGTAGACAGTCCAGGAATAGCTATAACAATTGATCTCTTTATGGAGACCATAATGCTAGTAGGTGCACTTCCATGGTATTTATCAGAGAGTACAGCAAGTTATCGATGGCGGATAAATACTTGCTGCTTCTCAGGGATTGAGAGACATGTCTGCTTGGGTTTAACACTTCAGCTTTAAAAGACAAAAATGGCATCTACTATCTAAGGAGGTGGTTGTTCTCAACGTTCCTGTCCAGGCTCACACTTAGAATTGATTTTTATTAATATGGTGACTAGAAATGTCTGTGTGTGGGTAATACCTTTGTAAAGGACTGAAGAGGTTTTGGTAATCGCTACCACATGAGCTGGAACGGAAGGATGCTGCTTAGGATGGAGTGAGGGCATGCAGGCAGGTACCTGAAGACTGCATATAGTAAATCTGTATCAAAAACCCCTGAGTATCAGCAATATTATACTCTCACATACTTAAGATAGCTAAAAATAAAGTTACTTGCTTTAATAGGAGTTGGAGAAAATATAGGACAAAAAGAATGTGACTCGTTATGTTCTTTGTGAAAGTGTGCTGTTTCAGTCAACATTGTTAATTGGCGGTTGTATGTCTAATATCCAGTCAATTTGGTAAATTTCCCAAATAGGTCCTTTTTAAGCAGTGAGGTGTATGTTGTGCTTTAATACAGGACTCCTCCTCATTGTACCTCCTTCCTCCCTCGCACAGTGGAACTCACTGCGCTGTTTTCTGTCATTGTACCTGGGGAGAATTGCCGTAACCCGGTAATTCTCTGCTTGCAAGTGCGAGCCCTGGCCGGTGAAGGGGAACAGTTCCAGCTGATAATTAGCGACCTTGTTGCTATGGTGTGCAATGGGAATTGGGCACCTGCTGTCTTCTCTTTTATTATTTTTTTCTTTCAAAATGGTGTCTGAAAATGCTGTTATATAACTCACATTGGATCTTGCAGCTCATGATTCATATGTTTACCCTTGTATTAACTTATCTTCATGCTGCCATTTCATGTGGGAGATGGTGCGCTTTCATGCGTGAGCTGCAATGAGATCTGTTAGTACCAGCCCAAATCTAGTTTGTATATAGTTCTGATGGGAGTTTTAAGCTTTATACTGTTTGGGACTTCAACTGAAACTCCTTTTTCAGTTTTGGTAATGGAAAAGTCACATCTAAACTCTTCCTGCTTTTCTGCAGTCAAAAAGTACTTATGGTTGGGTTTTTTTGAGGGTACAAATACACAGCGTGCACGAGCAGTGGAATGGTGCCCAGAGAGCTGAAGAGTATAAAGCATTAAGAATAATGAAACAGAAAGCTTTCTATATATATTCGTTATAACATTAAGCCAGTACTTAAAAACATGGAATACTCTCAAAGAATACTTTTTTCCCTGTGTCTTAAAGTGGTCAGGGGTCTTGAGGCCTCAACATGAGGTTGGTGCCATTACAACTCGTGTGGATTTTCTTGGAAGGCTTATGTGTCTTCTGATGGGTTTGGTTTAATTGTGTTGATGAAAAGGTGTCTCCTCAATTTGACATTAGAAACACTGTAATAATACAAGGAACGACGAAAAGAGCTCCTTACTTGCTAGAGGCACGACAAAGCTGTACATCTAGTAAGGATATCCTAAGTGAAATATAAAGTGACACTACTGAAAGTACCGATATAAATGCATTTATAAACTTCTGAGCTACAGTTCCATCAAATAAAGTGGGAACGTCAGCTTTTACTTATACCTCTATGGTTTTTTTTTTCCTTTTCTGTAACAGAATGAACTATCCTGCTGTAAGTACTGGGCTGGTATAACAATAAGCCAGTACAACTGATGTTTAGTAATTAGAAGTAGAGTTCTGCATTATTCACCTACTGCTGCTAGCACAGAGCAATTCAAGATTCATACCTGACATGGAGTAAGAGCAGAATTCATCCTTACTAGAAACTCTTTGTTTATTATAACACAAATGATGCGGTGCAAAATACGGAATTCTGGTACTAGAAATTGGAGAGGGCATTTTGGAAAACTGCTTCTCCCGAGTACTGAGTTTTGGTTAAGAGCAAGAATAGAGAAGTGAAACAACTAATCAGATTTTAATTTATAGTGTTGCTGTAGAATGTGAGAAGTGCACTCACTTTTATTTTTGGTTATATACAGCAAAACTTGTATGTTAAAAAAATGCTTCAGGGTTACACATATGTCTGGATCACTCACACTCATCTCTCGGGTAAGAGCACCCTCTGGCTCAGGGGCCAAGGTTTTTCCTAAGCCTTTCACTGAACGGAGCTGTGAGGTGTGCCTTTTCTGGGGCGTTCCATGATGGCATTTTTCACTAACTGCAGGGGAAAGACACACATGCACACGTGCAGTTCTTAATTTTCCAGTGGAAGAACTGGAGGTGGATCAAAGCAGCTGCTGGTCCTAGTATGTCCTACCAGGGAGTGTGTGACCAAAAAGCGGAGGGAGCCAGACTTCAAACCTACCCATTGTGTGAATGACTTGCATTTCACTGTGGAGCAATCTTGTTCCATTGCCCATTTTATTTTCACTTAAAAGGATTTATCAGACATGCTTGATAATGGGGGAGCAGTATTAGTCTGAAGGATTTCAGGCAGCAATTGTAAAGACTATCTAAAATGCTTGAGGGGAAGTGTTCCAGCTCTCAGGCCTCCTCTAATTGGAAAAAGGGAAATACCTGGTGAATGTTGACCCTGTGCTATCTTGCAGACTGGCTTGGCAGTCTGGGCTGCAGGAGTCTTTTAATTACAGACCCCATCCAAGCTGATTGAGGAGTAGTTTCCTTGCCGGCCAGGCGTGATCCAGGCTGGTCGGTACAAGACAGCAGGAGCTGGGCGCTGCCAGCCTCTCATGAACGGGACGTGGATCCAAAATCCTACCTCCTTCCACACAGCCTACGGGGCCGAGATGGATGAATGCTGATTCCTGTCATTACAGGTCTGAGTCTGCTTTGAATCGGTGACTTCAGCTGCTCCTTTGGCATGACCGGTTTGGGTTTGTGGGCTCGGGGAAGTTGGAGCGTGCAGGAATTGCTGGGTTATCTTTATGTATTTCCCGATCTGAACTCCCCAATGGACATGGGGAGCCAGCCATGCCTCGCTTCGAGCTTGGTGCTGCCGGCAGGACTTTGGGTTCTTTGATCATGGCCTGATCTACAAAACGCCTGGCCTGCTGGTAACAGGCAGGAATACCTTGACCTCCAGGGGAAAAAGGGTTCTACGACAAGAGTTATCAGGACTCATTGAGAAGGCTTTAAACTAGATTTGAAGGGGGGTGGGGATGGTACTGGGCTTGCTGGTGAGGTGCCAGGGCGTAGTTGCTCAGCGCTCGTGGGCCCGTGTGCCAGTATTTCTGAAAGCCAGAAGGCACACCACATCTCAAGGGTCAAAACTACACACACAACTCCCTCTCTGAAATGCTTATACACCAATGCACGCAGCATGGGGAATAAGCAGGAAGAGCTGGAGGTCTGTGTGCGGTTGCGGGGCCATGATCTCATTGCAATTACTGAGACGTGGTGGGACAACTTGCATGATTGGAATGCTGTCATGGATGGCTATGTCCTTTTCAGGAAAGACAGACCAGCAAGGCATGGTGGTGGAATTGCACTCTATGTGAGAGAGCATTTGGAATGCATTGAGCTCTCACTAGGGGCGGATGAAGAGCGGGTCGAGAGCTTATGGGTGAGGACTAAGGGACAGGCAAATATGAGGGACACTGTTGTGGGTGTTTATTACAGGCCACCTGATCAGGATGGGGAAACTGATGAGGCTTTCTACAGACAACTGAAGGTAGCCTCGCAATCGCAGGCCCTGGTTCTCATGGGGGACTTCAATCACCCTGATATCTGCTGGGAAGACCACACAGCCAGGCACGGACAGTCCAGGAGGCTCCTCCAGTGCATTGATGACAACTTTTTGACACAGGTGGTACAGGAGCCAACAAGGAGAGGAGCACTTCTAGACCTGGTACTGACAAACACAGAGGGATTGGTGGAGGACATGAAGGTTGGGGGCACCCTAGGTTGTAGTGATCATGAAATGATTGAGTTCAGGATCATGGGTACTATCCACAAAACAACAAGAAGTAAAATTACAACCTTGGATTTCAGGAGGGCTAACTTTGACCTCTTCAAGAAACTGCTTGGAGAGATCCCGTGGGCTAGGGCTCTGGAAGGCAAAGGGGCTCAAGAAAGCTGGTTGATATTCAAAGACCACTTCCTCCAAGCTCAGGATCGGTGCATCCCTAAGAGAAAGAAATCGGCCAAGGGACGCAGGAGACCTGCATGGTTGAGCAGGGAGCTTCAGAAAAAGATCAAGTGGAAGAAGGAAGTTTATAATAAGTGGAAGAAGGGACTGACCCCTTGGGACGATTACAAGAATGCCATCAGAGCATGCAGGGATGAAACAAGGAAAGCCAAGGCCACCTTGGAATTAGACCTGGCTAGGGATGTCAAGCACAACAAAAAGAGCTTCTACAAGTATATTGGAAGCAAAAGGAAGACCAGAGAAGCTGTGGGCCCACTATTGAATGAGGCAGGAGTCATGGTGATGGAGGATGCGGAGAAGGCAGAGTTACTGAATGCCTTCTTTGCTTCGGTCTTTTCTGCTCGGCCCAGCCCTCAGGAGTCCCAGGCATTGAATAAAGTAACAGGGAAAGAAGAAGACTTCCCTTGGGTTGAGGAGGAGCGAGTGAGGGATCAATTAGATCATTTAGATATTCACAAGTCCATGGGCCCTGATGGGATGCACCCGAGAGTGCTGAGGGAGCTGGCAGAAGTCATGGCTGGGCCGCTCTCCATCATCTTTGAAAAGTCCTGGAGAACAGGCGAGGTGCCTGGGGACTGGAGGAAAGCCAATGTCACTCCAGTCTTCAAAAAAGGCAAGAAGGAGGAGCCGGGGAACTACAGGCCTGACCTCCATCCCTGGAAAGATGATGGAACAGCTCGTTCTGGGTGTCATCTCAAGGCACATGGAGGAAAAGAAAGCTATCAGAAGTACTCAACATGGATTCACCAAGAGGAAATCATGTCTGACTAATCTGATAGCCTTCTATGATGGCATGACTGGATGGATAGATGAGGGGAGGGCGGTAGATGTGGTCTACCTTGACTTAAGTAAGGCATTTGACACTGTCTCCCACAGCATCCTCATAGGGAAGCTTAGGAAGTGTGGGTTAGATGAATGGACAGTAAGGTGGATAGAAAACTGGTTGAAAGATAGAGCTCAGAGGGTTGTGATTAGGGGCACAGAGTCTGGTTGGAGACCAGTGACGAGTGGTGTTCCCCAGGGGTCAGTACGGGGTCCAGTCCTCTTCAATATATTCATCAATGACCTGGATGAGGGGATAGAGTGCACCCTCAGCAAGTTTGCTGATGACACAAAGCTGGGGGGGATGGCTGACACACTGGAATGCTGTGCCGCCATGCAGAGAGACCTGGACAGGTTGGAGATCTGGGTAGAGAGAAACCTTATGAAATTCAACAAGGGCAAGTGTAGGGTGCTGCACCTGGGGAGGAACAACCCCATGCACCAGTACAGGTTGGGTGCTGACCTGCTGGAGAGCAGCTCTGTGGAAAGAGACCTGGGAGTCCTGGTGGACAACAGGATGACCATGAGCCAGCAATGTGCCCTTGTGGCCAAGAAGGCCAATGGCATCCTGGGGTGCATCAAGAAGAGTGTGGCCAGCAGGTCAAGGGAGGTCATCCTCCCCCTCTACTCTGCCTTGGTGAGGCCACACCTGGAGTACTGTGTCCAGTTCTGGGCTCCCGGGTTCAAGAGGGACAGGGAACTGCTGGAGAGGGTGCAGCAGAGAGCTACAAAGATGATTAGGGGACTGGAACACCTCTCTTATGAGGAAAGGCTGAGGGATTTGGGTCTCTTCAGTCTGGAAAAAAGACGGCTGAGGGGTGACCTTATCAACACTTATAAATACTTAAAGGGTGGGTGTCAGGAGGATGGGGCCAGGCTTTTTTCAGTGGTGCCCGGGGACAGGACAAGAGGCAATGGGCACAAACTTGAGCATAGGAAGTTCCACCTAAACATGAGGAGGAACTTCTTTACCCTGAGGGTGGCATAGCACTGGAACAGGCTGCCCAGAGAGGTGGTGGAGTCTCCAACTCTGGAGACATTCAAAACCTGCCTGGACGTGTTCCTGTGTAACCTGCTCTAGGTGACCCTGCTGTGGCAGGGGGGTTGGACTAGATGATCTCCAGAGGTCCCTTCCAACCCTATGGTTCTATGATTCTATGGTCCTCTTTCTAAGAGGTGCAACTCCCCTTTCCCTACCTGTGAGGTCTCCATATGCTTCAAGGAGTTACTTTAATAGCCAGTGACTTCTGAAACGAGGGATGCTGCATTCTGGTTTGTGACTTCTGTCA
This sequence comes from Alca torda, assembly GCA_008658365.1. Classification (NCBI taxonomy): domain Eukaryota; kingdom Metazoa; phylum Chordata; class Aves; order Charadriiformes; family Alcidae; genus Alca; species Alca torda. The sequence goes on along the minus strand of CM018086.1, from coordinate 22,804,160 downwards.
GTTTAAATTAAAAAAAAAAAAAGTAAAAAATCACAAGTGACGTGGGTCTCTCTCTGTTACTCTTTTCAAGGAAAAACTTCAGTATGCTTTCTCTCGTTTTCAGTATGCAGATGACTTGAGTTAATAAGCATAGCTCTGAAGAGTGAAGTAGTGAAAAAACCTTGATTGGCATTGCATTAGGGATGCTCGGTTTACACTGGTTTTTCTTTTGACGTCTTTGAGCTTACCTTTATTCTGACCTCACACATCTCTTTCCAAAGATTGCTTGTTACTAGCAGTATCTTACCTGTCCCTAACCCTCATCTGCATCGTGTGTGGCTTGTCAGGTGGAACCTTCTGAAAGAAACTTTTTGTTCTGGACAAAGATTTTAGAGATCCTGTCCAGGAGAGTGCTGAATCGAATAGAAGAGCTATATTCAAGGTGGCTGTTAGACTTTCTCATTTTATTTTGAAAAGAACAAAAAGACTAATGGGATATTAATGTTCTCAAATAATCCATGAAAATAGTTGGTTTTCCTACTGTGTAAGGTAGTTGGTTGGTTTTTTATCTCAGTATTAAATCAAAATGCAATGCAGTAATCATACTTCTGTAATTGATTCACTCCTGTTGCTACCGTGATGGGCAGGCCCGAGAGCATGTTGTTGCTCTGAGTGCTCATTCCTTCATTCCGTTATGCCTAATAACAGAATCCTGCTGAAAGGACTATAATTAGTGGTGAAATGAGTAACTTTTCTCATACCTTGTTAAAATGCTACTGACTGGACAGGTCTTACTATACATAACATTTTATCACTCCTTTTAAGAGTCTTCAGCCCAGTAGAATTTTTCTGACCCTGTCTAATATACAAAGTTCAGCAAACGAACCCATTTTTTTTTGAAAGGAAGGTCTCCGTCCCGTATGTCTGTGTTTCTGGACGTGCTGTTTTGTACGTTGCTGGCAATGCACTGATGCTGATCCAGCCCTTCTGAGCAGGAGGGCAAGGGCAGGGTAGCAGGCGCGCTTGCCTCCCAGCCCAGCCAGGCTTTAGCTGGCTCCTACAACTCTACGAGCCACGAGCAAGGCCACTCTTTTCAGGCTCCTGGAATAAGAGCACAAGAAGGACATGGACCTGTTGGAGCGGGTCCAGAGGAGGGCCACGAAGATGATCTGAGGGCTGGAGCCCCTCTGCTATGAGGACAGGCTGAGAGAGCTGGGGGTGTTCAGCCTGGAGAAGAGAAGGCTCCGGGGAGACCTTAGAGCCCCTTCCAGTACCTGAAGGGGGCCTACAGGAAGGATGGGGAGGGGCTGTTTGCAAGGGCAGGTAGCGATAGGACGAGGAGCAATGGTTTAAACTAGAGCAGGGCAGGTTTAGATTAGACATTAGGAAGAAGTTCTTTACACTGAGGGTGGTGAGACACTGGCCCAGGTTGCCCAGAGAGGTGGTGGAGGCCCCATCCCTGGACACATTCCTGGCCAGGCTTGATGAGGCTCTGAGCAACCTGATGTAGTTGAAGATGTCCCTGCTCACTGCAGGGGGGTTGGACTAAATGACCTTTGAAGGTCCCTTCCAACCCAACACATTCTATGATAAGAACGTTTCTTTACTTAGCAGGATATTGCATATCTGTTGTGATCCCTAAGGGCACATAATGTCGTTCAGACACAATACACTAAACTAAAAATCCTGGAAAGCTCTAATAGCCTTTAGATGGGGCTGGAAGTTTCCTGGCAACATCCACCTTGTTTTCAATTGCTGCTCAGAACCCACAGAAATTTTATACTGAAGTATGCTAATGCCTACTCATGATAGAAGTAGTAGCATTTATATAGCCGGTAATGAATTCTCCCTGAAGCTTTTTTCCTTGAAGGTAACCTGTTCGTCTGCGTGACAAATGCTGAAAGACTTCATCTGCTACAAAAGGACGACCTGTAACAGGCGTAGCTTTCTTGAGGCAAATTCTGTGCTCAAAGCAAGGCTTAATCAAATGCATTGAGTCTAGTATTGCTCTGTAAAGATCTGGTTCAATCTTTTCCACTTGTAAAAAACAAAATTAGAATGCTCTTTAATATGTAGCTACTGTATATTCACACCTGTAGTGTGTCTCCTAAAATAAAAAAAAAAAAAAATAGTTCTTGTGGCTTGCAAGAAGATGTATTTCAGATGGAGTATGATTATTTAGCATGGAAGTTTGACATGCTGTATTAGACCTTGGCTATTACCCAGTTCTTTGGATTCTGATGGGAGTGACAATTCTAAATAGGTGAGGAGATAGGGCTTGGCTTACTGCCGCATGGGTGGGTGTGGGGCTGTGAAACTCTATTAAAAGTCTTGTCCACTTGTGGGGTTTTACAGTAGGATTTCAGTTCTGCTTTTTTCTACGCTGCCATGTAAAGCAAAATTTTGCATCCTGAACATGAATCTTAGAGAAATAGAGTTTTAAAACTTGTTTCTGCTGTCTATGTAATCTGTTTTTATAGAACATTGCCATAACTTTACTTATTGCCCAAATAAAGTATCTACTAAGCTTGAAATTGTTGCAGAGGTAGTTGTGTACCTCACTCTATATAATATGCCTTAATGGTTATGAACGATATTTTATTCTAACAACTGCTACTTCCACGAGTCAGGCTGAAAGCTGGTCCTAAAGCTGCTTTTAGAAGCAGCTTTACGTGGTGCTGTTTCACGTTTAAGCATAGCTTTGAGTGTAAGCAACAAATCAGATGACAGAAGACTTTCAGCTTGTTTATTATTATTTTAAGAGGGGGGGAATAATGGAGAGAATTGAATGTTTCCTGCTGGGGTGAGCCAGAGACTTGCTAAAATCTTTGGAGGGAGGAAAAGCCATTGAATGAGCTCTGCCCCTGAAGCTGTGCTGCTTCTGGGATTTAAGACCCTGCTATTACCTAAATGAGCAAGGGGCTTGCCGACTGGGAATGGGACCCTCTCACATTCCCAATTTGAGTGGCTTTTCTGTCTCGTGCTTTTCTCAAAGATTTCTTCAATATTGTGATATTCCTGTAAATGGCTTTCAATTTTTCTGAGCTGACAGCCTCCCACCAGGAGTGTTTTGTTGAAAGATTGCCAACCAACTCAGCAGCTGTAAGCCAAGATACTTTCTTTGTCCCTTTCCTGCTTGGTGTGTTTATAGGAGAGTAGTGGTGACTGTCTCTTGGTTATGCAAAGCAAAAGATCTGTCATTTTGGTACTGTGAATGGAGATGTTTTCTGAAATCTCTAGTTTTCACAGATGTGGACTGACAGATGGAGGGTGATGGCAGTACTTCATTTAAACTTAAACAAAAATAATTTAGGATTTCAGTAGTCACTTTGGTTTTCTGCTGCCTGTAAGTCTTAAGTACTGGGGTGTTTGTTTTTCTTTGTGGCTGGTTTTTGGTTCAAGGTTAGTTGTAATGGTACCTGTTCCTCCTGACCGCTGTGTGCAATGGAATTACAGTAAATATTGCTGTTAGCAAAGTCATTCCTGCTTCTGTTGACTATAACAATCCAAAGAGGGTGTGTTTTGCCACATTTCCTACCAAGAATGAAGATCCTGGGGTCAGGAAGAAGACAAACTTGTACTTCAGTGGAGCGTGCAGGTTACTACTTAGCTCTACTCCAAATGAGATCTTGGAAACCAGCCAGAGTTGAAAGGAGAAATGTTGGAGAAATTTGTGTGACATTTATCACATCACTGATAAAACTTCAGATATAGAAATGGAATATACTCTGTTTAAAATAAAGTGCTGTAGCATAGGAGATAAGATACGTATTGTAGCCTGTTCTGCCTTTAAGGTCGACCTTAAAAGAAACGATGCAATACATTGCCAGAAATGTTTTCACCTTTCTCCTTGTTTCAGCAGTGATGGTATCGTTGCATTTGTCTGGGTCAAAAAGAAAAAAAATAATCCAGAGCTCAGCATGTGCTTCCAGCGTAAGCAGAAACATTAAATATTGATCCAAAAATCCTGGTTTTAAAGAATGCTTAAAGAAAATCTAATGCTTTATTTCAAACTAGAAGTAGTAGGGTTTTTTTATCAGCGGTGTGTTCATTCAGCCCTGCAAACCAATTACTCATTCCCCGAGTAAAATTGACCATTGCTGAATAACTCTTCGGAATTTACTCAAGTAAATCTTAGGCTTGAAAATGCAAACGTAGCAGTTGCAAAATTTAGCAGCTTTTTGGAAATCCTAAAAATAAAGAAGGGATGTGACGGTCCCTTTTTTCCCCCCGTTGTTAGCTGTGCTGGGTTGGAAGGTGACCAGCTTGGGAGAGCAGATGGTTCCAGCCTTGGTGTGGCCGGACTTAACTCGGCAAAGAGCACCTTGCAGAGACCCAGCTTTGTCCTGGCAGCTCTCCTTGCCTAAAACGCCTCGTTTCAAATACTTCTTGAGTTTTAGTGAGAGGAATAGTGAGTTGGGGGAAAGGTGGTCTAGAATGGCTGGTTGCTGCTTCTAGTGGCCCCAGAACGCTTTGAGCACTCAAAGACATTTTCCTGGTTCAGCTGGTTTTGTTATTCTCGTCAAGAGGAAAGGCAGAAAACTAAAGCGCTAAAAATCCGGTTGTCTCAGCTATATTTGAAAACTTGAAAGTACAAGTAATTACATATAACATCTTCTTCAGTTGTAAATCTTATGTTCTGCAAGATGTAATTTGCTGAAAACTAAGTGGGGGAAGGTGTCAGTTAAACACTTTATTCATTAATTTTTTCATTACTCCTGGGGATGCATAGGTGATTTCATTTTCCTTCCCTTGTGTTCACGTAACTTGTTCATGTAGAAAAAGCTGCTTTGAAGTTACCTTTTGTCTATCAGAATACGTGTGTATATCTAAAAACCTAACAACTTAAAGTGACCAGGCAGGCTTTAAAAAATGAGAAGGGAAGCACAAGAGACTTGGGGAATTAACGCTGTGTCAGCTTGGAATTCATGAAGCTGCAACCTGGCGCTAGAACTTACCCCTGTGCCGGTCCTGTCCTCGCCTCTGTTCTGCTCCGTTTTACGTGTGCTAAAAGTACAGATGAAGATGGATGTTGGGCTGCGCTGGGGTAGGGTGCCAGGATGGAAATGCAGACCACTTCTGAAGTCTTGTGCCTTTTTATATGTTGAAATGTTTTAAATAAAAGGAAGTAACACAGCTGGAAGTAAAGCCGTTTGAGAGCCGAGCCTGTCTTCGTTAACAAGGGCTGACAAAGTGCTCTCTCTTAAATATTGATTTAAGAGCTCTTCTGGGTGTGGATTTGTGGGATTGTTTTTCCATTCTATGTTGTTCTGTAAAATCATTTTAATATGCAGTAAAATTCATCTTGTGATAACAGGCAGTGATTTCTCAGAGCTCTTACAGAGGTCAAGAGTATTTTTTGGATGGACAGATACTGCATTGGGTACACAAAATGCTACAGTAAGTTTTTATAGTGGTGAGAGAGACTGGTAAATGATCGTTCTTCCTTAAATGAAGGGCAGTCATGATTCTTCATCACCTCCAAGTAAAAAGACAATTGTAACAATTTGAGAAGAGTGTTTTTGGTTTGGGTTTTTTCTTTGTTTGAAATGCAGTGAAGCTCTATGGCGAACCCTGTGAGTTCTTGTTCTTGTGCCTGCTGGGCGTTCCAGATTGAGAGGCTGTGCAATGCCACCGCCTTCCCAGGCAGAAGCTTGCTCTGGGCAACAGAATTTTCCACTGTGCTCATTTCTGTTCTGATTTAAAGTATGCTGTGATGTTGACTGTTGGGAACACCGACATTTCTACCTGTAGGTATACCTGGCCACCTTTCTGTAACCTCCACTCAGCCCGCTGAGTTGCAGCACTCTTCCCACTGCCTGAATATCTCCTGGGACAAGAGACTAAATTAATTTTTCTTTCTTTCCTCTCAGCTTGTGCTTTTAACATTATGCATTATCCAGTTTTCTGTGAGCTTGAAGAAAATAAAGACAATGTTAGAACATGTAATGAACAAGGGAGAAAAAAAAAAAGTCATTTTTTTATACCGATTTCTAGAATAGATTCTGAAAATTAGGTATTAGTACTGCTTGCTTGCTGGCATTAGACTCATGAAACTCTTACTAGCTGTAAGTTTTTCTACTGCCTCTAGCATAATAAGCAAGTTGTCATTGGAGATGGAAGTCACTCTAATAAGAAATTGGTCTTTTCTTTTTTTTCCCCTCCACTCAAGTAGGAAAGATTCCTTAGTTCCTAAAGAAATACCCTTGCCTTTGATTTTGAGGAGGGAACTTTGGTGCTGGCTTATTGTCGCTTACGTGCTGGAGTTCTTGAGTTCATATTGAGCACCTTTTTGGGTCCCTGGTAAGATTATGACATGGAAAGGGAGTTTTGAGGCTTTATTTTGCTCTGGAATCTCCTGCTTTGCTTTGTATGTTCGATTCCTGGTTTTGCAGAGCCCACTGGTGTATTTGAGGTCTCTGCAGCGCTGAGGCTGGATTGGTTGGGAGTGAGAAAGGAAAAGAGCTGGGCAAATGGTTGTGTGTGTTCTTCTGGATTTTGCCTGTTGATGAAAAGCTGGGAGCATTAGGTTTCTGTTTTTCTTTGGAGGAGGAAACTGTGCTAGTATGAATGACGTTAAATTACATTTCCTTACTTTAAAAATGTTGGGGGGAGGGAGAGAGGCTTTGTGCCAGTTTTGATTGATAAAATTATCTCACCTTGAAAAAAATATTCCCTTTAAGAACTTCTGTAACTTGGTCTATCTTATTTCTCATTTTTGCACAACTATGAAATTCAGGCAAGTGCGGGTTTTTAAATATTTTAAATTTACTTTTATTTGCAAACTGTAGCCCTTTGTGAGTAGTGCCTAATAAGCCTGGGGATTAGATTCCTAAACATACTTGCCTATGACCTTTTCAACTAAAGAGGGAATAAAGGCTAAAAAAAAATAATGGTACAAGCTCATCTGCTTCTAGAATTATGTCAGAGGCCAGTGCTTTTCACTTGCAAATATGGAACATAAATCTTTGTTATTGTGTGTTTACAGAACGTCTTTATCGAGGGTTCAGAGAGTGTCAGCATATATTTTAATATTGCAATTATTGCCTTCAACTGTTAACTGTTTTTTAACTTCTGATAGATTTATTCTAAACCAAAGTCGACTGGTTTGTTTTTTAAATGTCTCATTAGTAGGGAAAGTACAATAAGCCTTAGAAAAACTAACTGAAATACAAAGGGAGACAATGCATGAGAAGTTTTACCGTTTTTAGCCTGTCTGGCTTATAAATGCTGGAAGTAATTATGTCCTAAATATTTGTGTATTACCTTACAGGTCTGAAGGTGAAAGTTCAAGAAGTGTCAGGTATGTGTATGTTCTATTCTTTCTGTCTTGATGTCTTTGCTCTAAGAAAATACTTTATTTAAAAAGCATAACTTTGTTGAAAAGCATTAAATAGCTACAGATTTTTAAAAATGCAGTTTTTATTGGTGCTACCCAGCATGCCATTTGTAGCTTAAATAAAGGATTTTCTGCCTTGGATAAGTTCAGTAATAGATAATATGACATTTCTTGAATGCTTTTATCTCCAATATGGTTTAAGACTCATATTTTAGTTTTGATAATTGGAAAAAATTACTTATAGTTAGTTTTCCAGTGTTCTCAATCAGAATGCATACTACATGGTCGTTTGTATTGAATTGTGAACAGCTGCCTGCCAGGTTTGGGGGGCAACATCTGAATTGGGGAGAAGCCCCTGTACTTTTTTGGGCTTTCTTATTAGTCTCCTCTACTTGGCAGTGAGACCCTTCATTGACTCATTAATACAGCACTCATTGTGCACTTGGAAGGTTCAGATAATTTAGAGAATTTAATGTACTTATCAGATTTCAACTTTTAACTTATGCATTTAGTGTTTTACACTTGTTACCTCGAGGGTATTTTTTTTCAACGGACCTCTCTGAAAATGTGGGGGTGTGAGACAAACTTGTAGAACTTGTGACAAGGCTCTGAACAGGGCCAAAACTTTAAAAACACACCTTGAATCTGACAGTGTTCCACATTCATTAGACCAGTACAATTAAGCAGATGCCTTGGTTCTCAAAGAATGTGACCATCAGTCAGTGATAACAAGGTCCAAAGCCTGTGGTAACAAGGCTGTGGGTTCACCATAATACCTTGCAGCTTGTTTTGGGGGTTGTCAGGACTTTGTATCTAAAGATATTATTTTATTTCTTTAAAAGAAAACTAAAAGCCAGGATCTTCAGTTGCAGAATTAAAAATCCAGGCACACCCACAGGTGTGCAGACTATCCACAAAGCCAGGTGAACTGCAGAATAATTGATCTGGAAAACCAGAAGTCTGTAGGAAGTGATCAAAGATCCTCTGAAGTGTTTTGGTGGTTTTTTTTTTTTCTTTTCCTTACAACAGAAATCAAAATCAGTGTGGTATTGACCCGAGTTCGAGGCTGTGCAGGGGAAGGTGGGAGCATATTTTTAATAGACAGAAACTGAACTGGACAAAATCACAAGCTGCTGTAGTTAAGATTGTAGTAAGATGCCTGTGCTTTATTACTTGTTGTGTTGTTTCTTTTTTTGTTTTTGGGGTTTTTTTTGTTTGTTTTTGTTTTTTTTTAACTCCCAGTAGGGTTGGCAATATGCTGGCAAGCTGTGGAAGGACTAATGCTGATCAGCTATTGCAAACTAAAAATAAGTCCAGTGACACGTGAATTTGCAGAACTATAATTGAGGTCACATCTCAACCCGTAATAGTTGTTCTTGTCTTGACCTGCTGAGTCTCTGTAGGATTTGGTTCCTCAGATGGGGGCTGTGTGTGGCATCAGTGCTGCTGATGCACTCTGCTAAGGGTTGAGTTCGCCTAACAGAGACCATATTTTGAGATATTTCAGTAGCGTACAGGCACAGCTGAAAGCCAGGTACTTCAGATGTGGTAAAAACTAAATGTTAATGGGGCTCTAGCCCTTACTCCCAGCACGCATCTTAGTGAAGCAGGATTATTTCATTGCGGGGGGAATGTGTGTGTGTTATTTGGCTGATGGGCAAGGGACCAGGCTGCAAGGCTGATGGAATAATGCTGGTATGTCTTGGCAGATAAATTCCACACCTTGAAGCATCTGCTCGGGCTCGGTGTGTCTACAGAAGCTGTCAGTGCTGCCCAGGGCGTGTTTCTCTGTGTACGGGCTTCAGGGTTGTGGTGGTGAAAATCAACAGCGTGTGTCCTTTACAGAGACCTGCAGGCAGTCAGCGGGAGTCTTGGAGCGCTGATATCATCTGCTGTTTTGAGGCTGTTCACTGAATTAATTCTGTTATTCAGCATGAGCTTGAGTTACTCCAAGACAGCTCCAGACTTTTATGATAGTCTAAAATTAGGCTAATAGATGAAGGCAGTGGCAGGCAACTCCAGCAGAAGGCAGAGCCGTGCTCCTCCTGAAATGCTCTTTCTGTCCAACTCCTCCATCCTCCCTCTTAAACTGTGTTTCTTCAGAGCAGAGGCGAAATATCACTGGGGATGTGCTTTAATGTTTCTTTCTGCCTGTGTAAAATCCCAGTCAGCTTTTGTCTTGTCTTGGACAAAAGCTCCCTTAGTTCTTTATCTATGTCTAGGTAGCTTCTCTACATTGTGCTTCATTTGCTTTATGCGGTTTCCCTTTATTTCTGGCAAATGAAGATGAAGTGTAATCATCTCGAATGGAATTATAAGGTCAGTCTGGGGAATAGTGCTTTAACTCTGAAGAAACCGCCATTCCTGCTCACAGGAATAGCAGAATAATGCCAGCGCATCGGTTTGCTGACCGTGCTATGCCAGTGTCTTCCACCAAAGTGCTCAGTTGAATTCATGAAATGAAGTGCAGGGAGGAGCTGCAAGCAGGTGAGGAGCCAGGAACAAAACGTTCTGTCTCGGCGTTAGCCGGACAGGTACCGTATTGAGTGGAAGTAGTTAAGGGATGATGTTAATAAGCAGTTAATAAGCAAAAGTGTTGGTTAGGATTGTAGTGTTTGACTGTCAGTAGCATTGGCACGTCAGATAAGAGGATTACTCAAAAACTTAAAAATTTCTCAGATGCAACCATTTATTTTTTAAACTGCTTTCTGCCAGAAGGTTGTTTTGAGGTCAGATGGATGATGGTTTGCTGTTTATTTCCCTGTCACTAGAAACTTGTATCCTATGAGACTTCAGTGGCTTGTTAACATGGAAGCAAATTCTTTTTTTCGTGTTCAATGCTACCTAGCTATGAGATTGAACCAGGGCAGCAATTAACTTTTGGCTTTGTGTTTCTAGCAGATGCAGGGAGAGAAACAGGATCAGTCTCTTGAATTTGGTGCGGGTCAGAACAGATACCCTGGAGTGATGTGGGCTTGGCTTGTAGAGTAGGTCTGCCCTGAACCAGACTCGTCCTCCCAAACCCACACTGTTCTCATCGTCAGTAAGCTTTTAAATTCTTCTCGGAGGGCCTTTTTAGCAGCTGTCTCTGAGCAGTAAAGAGAAGAATTAGGATTCAAAAGGGAAGGCAAATACATATAATTTTTTCTTCCCCCCGCCCCCCCCCTTTTTTTTTTTTGCTTATTTTATCCCTGTCTTTTCCCCCTCCCGGCCCCAAAGCTGTGATAAGCAGCTGGGTTTAGTGAGCCAGAGGAGTCTGACGCCAAAAGCACCCGTGGGACTGGGACCCTGTGGGTTGGGTTTAGCCTCCTGCAGTTGAGCGGGTGGGATCAGTCTCTCAACCCAGAGACTTGTTTTGGAATAGCTGGCTTTTTTCATGCTGGAACAGAATATCTGATACAAGTGATGCCCTAGAATTTTCTACTGTTGCTCAGTTGCAGAAGTTATTGCCTTGGTGGATTAGTTTTCAGTAGCTTTATAGCTTGTCACGATGCAAATTTATCCAAAAGATGTTTTGAAGTGCTCTGAAATGAAGTAAACGCTGAATTTGACTATGCAGAGACAAGATTGATGCAGAAAAGCAATATGATTCTAGATAACACACTGAAACAATTAAAAATCATCTTAATTTCTTTTTCCTTGGCTTTCTCATTGTGACAAATGATAATAAATTATCTCACTGTTTTTGCAGTGAGATTCTTTCTGCTTAATAATATTGTTGTACTATAATAAACTTGTATTGGTTTCCTTTCGGTGGATGCCATGTGATTTTCAAGTCTAGGTATTTGTTAAATCTATTAAAATTGATAAATTGCTTTGAACATTTTGCATTCTCAGATGTAATGAACACATGCACAGTGTGAGCTACGAAATTGTCTCTGTGACGGTCTTTTTTATTTAGCTGTCTTTGTTCACATCTTTTCAGTAGAAAATGCAATTTGTTTTACAAGCAATTTTAATATTTAGTACTATGACCTGACAGTTACTGATAAGAATGTATATATATAGTATAATCTTTCAAGGCCAGGTTGGACGGGGCTCTGAGCAGCCTGGTCTGGTGGGAGGTGTCCCTGCCCAGGGCAGGGGGTGGCACTGGTCTTCAAGGTCCCTTCCAACCCAAACCATTCTGTGTTATCAAAGTTTGCAAGAATAGGATGTCTCAAGGTTTAGTACCTAGAAGGTGTTCCTCTTACCTCTACTATGGACCTTGTGTGTTTAATGAACACAAGGCAACAGAATAGAAAATTCCAGCATGTTCCAGTGCGGACGGACTCAGAAGCTCAGTAAGCATCTTTGACCAGCAAACCTCTAAAACCTGCCCAGAAACAATACCTCTCTTTTGGCTTTCCTTCTCTTCCCATTTTCATGCTTCTAAGAGATTAATAGTATGAATGGCTTAAAGAAGTAAGACTTAATTAACCATTTCCCTAAGTATTCCTTTGCTGCTTTTCTGCCAGTAGGATCACAGAAGCGCAGAACGGTTTAGGCTGAAGTACTAGAGAAAACATCACGTCAGCTAACTTATTTAGCTGAACCAGAAGAAAAGTCTCAGTCTAATTCTTCTCAGCGTGTAAATAGACAGAGGACATGGAAAGTTGCGTGTCTGTGGAGGATCATGCAAAAAGGCTAATTTCTTGTAAAGATGTACATTAGATTAAGTGGAAAAGCAATTGTCTAATTTACTTTAGAGCAGGGAAGCATTGTCGAATGTCAGGCTCATTCTGTGCTGCGTGGAGAGCGGGAGGAATGGCTGCTAAACAGACCTTGACAAACTCAGTGGTTGAGCCAGAGAGAAAGTCAAGCAGGAAGCAAAGTTTTGGGGTTGTTTTTTGGTTTTGTTTTACCCCAGTAAAACCTACTTTACCTGCGTGACTCAGCCTCCTGGTTTGGGGGAATTAAAGACAGATAGACTTGTAAAACTAATTTTCAAGTTCAAATGTATTGCTTTGCAATCTAAATGACTCAGTGACTACATGTAAAGAGGGCCTTTTTTGGCGGCTTTTAATCGTGCCATAAAGACTTTTCTACAGTTTTATAACCATTCCTTAAAATGTGCGAAATCGCAACTTGTTATTAATTTTTTAAAAAAATAAAATTTCCTCCAATAGATTTCTACATAAACATCAGCCTGAACCTCTAGAGTAGAGTGGAATATGATGAGTTTCTTCAAGTTAATTTAAATTAGTTTTCTTTCTGCGAACAGAAGTAAAATATATGGAAGCAGCTTCTAGTAGCTGAGATGGCTGTGCAGTTGCCAATGGCTTTAAAATTACGAAGCTGAATTTCAGAATGAAAGGACAGCAATACATTCAAGTTGTCCAAACTGTTTCTGTGTCATCTTTAATAGTTAACTCTACACTTGTGAGATTAAAAAAAGTTAATATATTTTTTTCCTAAAAATAGTACAAACTATCTACTTTTATAGAATGAGTGAAAACTAAAAAAAAATAATAGTAAAAAAATTGTGAAATAAGATTGGGAGTACATATTTGTTTAAAAATCTATCATCCTGGGTGACTTAGAATCACATGAAAAGTGTGCTGTAACGTATATGATCCTCCAGGAGGAGGAGGTGCTATCGATATAAAAGTCTTCGTATAGAGTGCTTAAATTGGAACTCCATTTGTGGGTTCGGTCCTTGGTCACCTCCCTGAACAACTCGGGCAATTCATCCTTTTCACCACACACCATGTGCTCTCCGTGCGTACACACTTCATAAATATTTTGGCATTGACTGACTTCATTGGGAAAACCACTTTCTTTCATCCCTTCGTGCTTCTCTTTTGGACTGTGGGTTATTAGATTAAGTTTATCCACGTCATCCCAGGCTGCTGGGGAAGGACATCTGCCATAGCTTATCCTCCTGAGGAGGAGATGGTTGGGAATAGAGCGTAACACAGCATTGCTGGCTCGTTTCGGTGGTGGGGCCCGAGTCCCAGGAATCCTGCAGAGGCTGAAGAGCCTTGTGCTGAAATGATAATGGATAGAGGAGGACAGGGGTAAGGTGAGGGACCACAGGGTCAGCAGCACAGCAATGAGCAAGTCTTCTGATTTTGGTCCCAATGTCTTGCCCATGAGACTTTATCTGCATTCCTGCTTTTAATTATGCACTTTAACCACACTTTGGGAACTGTATGATATTTAAAACAATGGAATGTTAAATTCTAGCATTAGATAAAATTATACAAGTAGTGAAGGCTAGAGCTGCAAGCACTCATTCATAAGCATTCTTAAAGGGTGAGTAATATTTTCTGAGTAGATCCTCTCTTTAGTAACACATCTCTTGTTAACGTCTTAAAATTAGATTAAGCTGCTATTAATAAACAACAGTAATTCTTTTTTCCAGATATTCTTGGAGCTGATGAAAACATATTAGCCCTATATTATCTGTTTCTGAAATCTTCCAGCATTCCTGTTTATTTGCAACTAGAATGTCTGCTCTGCCCTTTTGACTACTAGAGGAATACACGCTTATCTATGAGAATTAATACCAGACTGGATTTGTTTCCCCCCCCCGATTTTGTATTGGGGTTGTACCTTAGAAATTGTTTTATGAAATCATACAAGAAGGAGTAGCAAGGTTTACTGAAATCAATAACTGGTAGAACCCAAAGTGCTCAGCAGGTGTCCTGGTTCCGGCGGGAATAGGGTTAATTCTCCCCAAGAGACAGTATTCCATGCCATGTGAGCCACGCCCTCACTGAGCTGCCGGGGGAGGGGTCAGGAAGTCACCGCTTATAAGCGGGCTGGGGCGGCCCGGGCCGGGCGGTCCGGGAGCGGTCGGGGAGCGGCGGTTCTGTAATCGGGTCTGTATATTCCTTTATTTGTGTTATTGTTGCTATTTTTTTTTGTTCCCTCTGCTGTTCTGTTAAACTGCCCTTGTCTCAACCCAAGAGTATTGCCTTTTTCTTCTGTTTTGACCTGTATTGGGAAGATCTAAGTGAGTGACACGTGGTTCTTTGTTGCCGTCTGAGGCTAAACCACGACAGCAGGTTTCTCATAACTTGTTTCTGCTAAGCTCTAGTCCTGCTTAGAACTTGTCTGTAAAAGGCTCTTCCGGCTTTTTAATTGTTTAACTTCTTGACTACTTACAAATCTGGCAGTTAATTGAAATATGCATAGCAACATTAGTGTTGTCTTGTACTGTTACCTGGCTGTAACTGGTAACTTAATTTGTTATGGGAGAGGAACTGGGAGGAAAAACAAATTCAAAAAAAATTGCTAAAAACAGTGTAGTCCCTTGTCAAAGACTGGCAGGTGTTTGGATGGTGGTAAAAATAGATAAACTCTCTGAATTATGCGGACTAAACCACATTCACCATTTCACCACTGGTAAGTTCTATTGAAATGAATTGATGATAAAATTAAATGTGTATTATGGAGTGCTGTGTGACATCAGTAGGATGTGAATGCCTTTACAATACAGAGTGACTGTAAATTGTATTATTGGTGAAAGGCTTCATGAGTAAACAGGAATTTTTGCTCTCTTCCCCGTTGCTTCAGTAAGGCTTGTGTCTCTAAGACGTGGTAAAAAGGCAACAACTGGTGTGTCAAGTGGAATAATTATGGTAGGTGTTGCAGAACCACTCTAACTCCAGTGGCGCGGGCTGGTGGCCGATGGGTCTCTCCCCATCAGCCTTCTGGGGAAAGTCCCAAGTTCCTTTGTCAAGGGAAATGGGCAAGTGGAGGCGTGGATGGGGTTTGCGAGACACAAGTTGGAAGAGAAGGTGATACTTCTTCGCACAGCCAGGATAGCTCATTTGGCACTGCTGGTTTTAGTGCGCTAATACATCTGAAACCACCCTACAGCCTCTGCGCTGCTGCTTTTGGCGCGCTGTGAGCTGATTTCATCAGGGATTTTGAATTTTTTCATCAGAGATATTACTGAGTGCAGCGATGGCCATATATATGCTCTAGTTGGCAGGGAGTCATTAGTTGAGCTCTGTAACATAGTTTTCACAAACTTTCCACTTTGTTCTTTTTGCTCCGAAGTGGAATGAACTCAGAGTAGCAAAGCTTTTTCCTCAAGTGTAATTGCGTTCAGCATAACAAAATAACTTGGCAATGTCAGCAGTGGCATTTCAGGCACTTGATTTTGGGGAAAGGGATTATGGAAATTGACTGTAAACTGCAACTAGACCTTCACGGCTTCCTGGTGATAACTGAGTGCCTTAATTTGTTTTTAAGTAACCAATTTGAGGTGTTTTAAAACTTTCTGATTTTCAAAACAGGCTGAGTGTATACCTCGACAGTTGGTCTAAGTGTTTCAATTTACGTGTCTGACTTGCCAAGCAGAATTACTAATACATTTCAAAAAAGCCTTGCTAGTCCAGTATTGATAGCTAATCAGAGCGATGTTTTAGCATTGAGTGGCTGCAACAGGAAATGTTTTAGATAGTAAAATTTCAGAAAGTTAACAGTGTTAATGTGAGAAGCATACAGCTTATTTCATAGTTAAGGTGAGTGGGAAGCATACACCAGATTTCATTACCTTCTATTGTTTTTTCACATCTCCTGTTGGAAGAAGAAAAACAAGAGAGTAATAATGTGCTTTTTTGAGGCAGTTTAGTCAAGAAGCAACTTAACTGAGTTCTAGTTTTCAGGCAACGCAGCCAAAATTGTATTATTACCTCAAAGTACAATGCGTAAGTGCATGATAGCGCTACGTAGGAGGAGGAAGATGGTTGAGGGGACCTCTTTAACCTGAGAGTCTTCAAAAGAAGTCCATGATTCTGTACTTCACATAGTAAGCTTTTCATTTTTTCTGGATTGCTTTTCAACGTATTGAAGCATCTTTTGGCCTATCGTAATGTTTCATGAGTTGAAAGCTTCAGGTACAGCAAATGACTCTGAGCATCACAGCCGTGATGCCATCTATGTTCTGTAGACAAAATGTTCTGCATGGGCTGAGTTAAGTGTGTTTTTTTCCCCTCTCTAATACTGTTTCCTTAGACTCAACTGGCAAGGAAATACAATAGCATCGTACTGATAGGTGAATTAAAGGGAAAAGGGATGAAATTTTTTTGCAGTAGTTGTGTAAACACAGGTAGGCCTGTGTTTACACAATTTAGTGTGCAATTTAATGAAATTTTTGCTTCAGGTAATGTATTGTACCAATATTTTAACTTCTGAATTACCAAGATTCCAATTTTTCTACTAAAAAGTAAAATGAAGTCTCACTAAAAATCAGATGCCGCCCAGGTGGATAAACTAGCATATACAAGCATTTTGTCTAAAATCATTTCCACTGGAAATAGGCAGCTGTAATGTATGCAGGCTTCGAAGCGCTGATTGTGCTCAGTAGAATTCTCTTGACAGGCTGGCGGTTGTTGAATTTGCAATCTGGAAAAGACAAAGCTTTGTAAGTGGTTTCACATTAATTCAGTGAAGCTAATTTTTATATGCAATTCTTGGAAGAGTTGTTCTTGTTCGGAAGTAGTCCTGTTGGTTACCATGTAAGATAAGGCTGGCTTAATGAGCAACATGTGTGCACAACTTAATTTAGTAAGTTGAGTGCTTGTAGTGCCACAGGATTTCTCTTTTGTGTAGATAAAGTAGTTTAAATTTCCTTCATGATTTTGCCGTTCCATGGTAAATTCTGAGTTGCTTTTGTTCTTTTTCGATTAGAATTCACATGAAAAGGTGGCTAAATCTAGGGGATAGGATATAACTATAAAGAAGAACAAAACATAGAATATCTTATACTTTCTGGGTGTTTAATAGTGTTCTTCAGGGGCTTTGGTTAAAATTGGTTCTGCAGCATCTGCTGCTGAGCAGCTCATAATTACACAGCTGAATTCTTGTTTCTGTGCCCTCGCTCTAGTCAAGACGAGCAGTAGTAGTGTGTGTTTTAAGTAGAACTTAGCACATTTATTAGCTGTTTGGTGGGACAATCAGAATCACCTCTAAATGAACTAGTGTTTTAGGAAGACTAAGATAACCTGCTATGCAGCTTATATTAAATGAAGTTGCTTTCTGGCTTTTTTTTGTATCTGCTGTTCAGAAGAACCCAGAATGTGCGTACCCTTGCGACACTGTTTTCCCTGCTTGGTGTTGTAGGCTAAGTCGGCTGCGCGCACACCTGGCTGAGGGGTTTTCATTTTTAGAAAACACAATTCTGGCACAGTGACGCCAACAGAACCACTTCTACTACAGCTGTTGCAGGAGTTCCAGAGGAGGACAGAGTGTGATCTGAAGTTGGTTTATTTTATGGATGTAAACTAGTTATTCTTTTTTTTTTTTTTCTAATACAGACATGCCTATATTCAGATATCCCTCTGAGGACAGGAATAAAATCTGACTTTATGAACAGAATTAACTGGCATACTTTTATCTCCGGAACGCTGAAAATAGTCTACGCTAACTATTGGAAGTCCATATGTACGTGCAAACTGATCATGAGTGGGAGGCAATGCGTTCTGTTATTGATTTGCCTTTCTGTACTGTTGAAAAAAATACCTGCTTCCTTGCACGTAATCTGTTTCTTTCAAAAGAATTCCTATATTAGACACTTACAGATAGGATTTTAAGCCAAAGGTACCTTTGGTTCAGATGCAATGCAGCAATTTTTATGTAGTAGTCTGCACATTAACCACTTAAACTCAAATAAAAGAGAGAACTTTTCATAGTTTTTTCTTTCTGCTTTACACAAGTAGTCATGGTTAGGCTAATTCTACCCAACAGGAAAATATGCAGCAAACAGTAGCTATGTAAAAAATCTACTGATAGCTTTAAGGACCCTTTTCTCCTTTTTGCTTCTGTAATCTGCATTCTGCGTAGTTTTATGTCTCAGTGTAATTCCAGAATAATCCTTGGATTAGGATTTAACCATGACCTAGCTCAGATGAGGAATCAGCTAATTGTTTCGGTGATGCTTTGGAAGTATTCCAGTAAGTGCAATTCTAAGTCAATGGAAGATGAAGTAAACGAATTATCTATTATAGAAAACGAAAACAGACTAGTATGTTAATAAAACCACAAAGACAAATTAACATTTTAGGTTATCACAGTAAAGAAGAAAAACAAATATCCTAAAATAAGCATTATAAATAATTGGGATCAAGATTAGAGCTTGATCTATGATGTAAGTGCTTCCTACTATTATAAGTAGGTTGGAGTGGTTGACAACGTGTGTTTATGGCTGAGGTGGTGATTGTTGGTTGTTTTTTCCTGCAGTTCTTGCTCTACTTTCTGAAGAAAGATAAAACTCATTTTTTGTTATGATTTTTACAGGGCTCTCAATAGCCTTCTCCTTATTCAGAGAGTTCTCAGAGGCTCCTGACTTGTGGTGGCAGTGCACTCCCATTTAGAGGCATGGAAGATACACCACTAACAGTTCCCTGGCAAAAACCTGCTGTGGGTGTTTTTGCACTAACACCGCTCGTGAAACTTAAACAGGGGACACACTGCTATGGAGGATTTGCTTGTGTTAAGTAGTTGGAGGAGTGGAAGGAGAACAGGAGGAGCAGATGCCAGTGGAAATTGGGAAGCGCTGCTTGTGTGGTGATCATCTTACAGCCATGTTCAGGTACTCCAGCCCCCCGGGCAGGGACTGCCGCTTACTTTTGAATGTGGGAAACTTGCTTATTAAAGTTTTCTTATAAACTGCT
Source organism: Alca torda (assembly GCA_008658365.1). NCBI lineage: Eukaryota > Metazoa > Chordata > Aves > Charadriiformes > Alcidae > Alca > Alca torda. Next base: position 22,785,233 of record CM018086.1, on the reverse strand, counting down.
CAGAGCTACTGCACAGAAGACTTGGGCTCTGTAAGTATGTGGTATTTTTGGATTAGTTACAATCCAGACTACTTGAATGACTGGTCACTAACATCACCAGCAACTTAATTTATATTTTAGTGAAATCATGGAATGGCTTGGATTGGAAGAGACCTTAGAGATCATCTCATTCCACGCCCTGCCCTGGGCAGGGACACCTCCCACCAGACCAGGTTGCTCCAAGCCCCGTCCAACCTGGCCTTAAACACCTCCAGGGATGGGGCAGCCACAGCTTCTCTGGGCAACCTGGGCCAGGGGCTCACCACCCTCCGAGTGAAAAATTTCTTCCTCAGATCTCATCTAAATCTCCCCTCTTTCAGTTTAAAACTGTTCCCCCTCGTCCCATGGCTCCTCTCCCTTATCCAGAGTCCCTCCCCATTTTTTCTGGAGCCCCTTTAGGCACTGGAAGGGGCTCTAAGTTCTCTGCAGAGCCTTCTCTTCTGCAGGCTGAACCCCCCCCAACTCTCTCAGCCTGTCCTCACAGCAGAGGGGCTCCAGCCCTCCCAGCATCTCTGTGGCCTCCTCTGGCCCCGCTCCAACAGCTCCGTGTCCTTCTGCTGTTGGTGCCCCAGAGCTGGAGGCAGCACTGCAGGGGGGTCTCCCCAGAGTGGAGGAGAGGGGCAGAATCCCCCCCTGGCCCTGCTGCCCACGCTGCTGGGGATGCAGCCCAGGGTGCGGGGGGTTTCTGGGCTGCCAGCGCACATTGCCAGCTCAGGTTGAGCTTCTTACCCACCAACCCCCCCAGGTCCTCCTCAGGGCTACTCTCCAGCCATTCTCAACCCAGCCTGTAATCTAACCAGCTTTACCATTATGAAATCTATTTTCCCTCTTGTAGGAGAAGTGTCAATAATTCTAATCTGTGTATTGTGGATATTGAGAGCTACCATGTCAGCCTCTTGGCCGCCTTTGGGAAGTACTTTTCAAGTTGGTATGTAGGATACACAAGATGAACTTGAAGAGATTTTTGTCCATTGTTTGGCATGGACAATAATGAGAAAGGATTAGGTGTCTACTTCATTTTGTGCCAGTACGGTCCTAACAAAATCTGTCTGTGAATTTGACAGAGCCATCTTTTGGGGAGCTAGATGGTGTTATGGGAAGCAAGTTACAGGGAGTGGGTATTTCTAGCATGTCCTGTAGAGGAAAAACCTACGGATTTTGAATAAATTTGAATATTCAGTTAATAAATATGTGAAAACTTTTTTTTCCAAAATCTATTTAGAATTTTTCAATATTATTTGCCTTTAAAAGTGGAAGAAGCTTTAAGCAAGATCAGGAATGACTTTTTTTTTTTTTACTTACTAAACGTGTGGGGATTTTCTCCACAAACACAACAGTAGGGCACAAGACTGAGAGACCAAAAGAGGTCAGCAACGTGTCGGTCCCTTTTGTAATCAGTAGGGTAAAGAGACCGTGGACATCCTTTTCTAAGTTTGTGGGATTTGGGTTGGGGGTGTTTTGTTGTTGGTTTTGTTTTTTTTTTTTATTACTTTGATTTTTCCTTTTTTATATTTTGATAAATCTTCACATTTCTTCACCCTGTGTTACTGCATGAACATTCCCCATGGGGGACCAGGGGAGAGGTTTCTGCAGTGGAATATGGGAATTTTAAGATGATGTTAGAGGTTTCTGAGATGTTACTAGATCTGTGCTTTCCAGTATTAGGAAGGAGAACCCATGTAGCTATCAGGCCTGTCAACAAATTGTGCCTCTGGCCATAGGTTCCCCAGTCCAAGTTGCAGTACCTTGAAGAAGAGATGTCTTATACAAACGTGGCCATACGGTGGAGCATAAGACTGGAAGAGAGAAGGTGACCATAGGTTCCCAAGTCCAAGTTGCAGTACCCTGAAGAAGAGATGTCTTATACAAACGTGGTCATACGATGGAGCATAAGACTGGAAGAGAGAAGGAAAAAAATCGTTTACATATATAATTGATGATATCAACCTATTATGCCTGGCATAACAGGGATAAGGCATCTTAGAAACCAGATGACTTAATTACTACATCTTTAATGTTTCAGCTCAATTTTAAGTCTGTCTGTATCTCTCCTGGAGTATGTTCTTGTACTGTTTGAAATCAAGGCCGCAAAGAATGAAAATTTCTGTGTAGTAAATGGTATTCTAATTAGCCAAGTATTAGTGATGTGATATTTTTAAGGTTCTTAATTTCAATGAGCTGTGAACAAACTTTGGGGGTGGAAATCCATAGGCATCATACAGTGAAGGGCAGATAAGAAAAATGTTTCTATGGTCTAAGTAATAAAGTAATAGACGTAAACCTTTACCTTATTGAATAGCAAAGTAAAAACAGTAATTTTAAAAATCTAGAATGTAGTGAACTTTTTATTCATTGGTGGAGAATTCCTTTCCGATCGCAAGTACAGACTGCTTGTGAAATGATATCCTAGCTGTAATTTCCTCCAAATAATGAGTTTCCTATGGGAAAGAGAGCACCAGAAAAGGACAAAGGGCCTTAGCAGTGGTGTGTCCGCTCTGTCATTTTTAATCTATTGCACGTGTGGTGGGTGCTGGAAGGCAGGATTGTGAACTGATGAGCAAACACTTTTTTTAGAAAAGCATGCGATGCTGAGTTTGGATGATGGTAGAGTGTAAGTGTAGATATCCTCGGGTTCTACAGTATGGAAGTAGGGGACAAGGAGTTCTTTGAGTTTTGTGGATGTATTACTTGTTTCTTTAGTGTCCCGCACTAATGTTTATCTTCAGGTTGCTGTGGCCACCAATACCATACAGAGGCAGGAGCATAAGAACAAGATATATCCCTAGATTTGATAACTGTAGCAATCAAATGTTGTATCAAATGATTTTGAGTCATACTTATGTTGTTGTAAGTCCTTTTGGAAACGAAGCTGTAGATTTTGCCTTCATTTCAAAGATTAACAAAATGCAGCAAGAAAGCCTTTCATGCATACTTTTTATGATGAAAGCGTAGTGAAGGCTGTAAAAGTTTCTGTGACTTCTCCAGTAAAAATTACTAACTGAAAGCTTTAACCCTTTAGTCCTTTTTGCTTTGCCCTGTCATTAGCTGTGTTCTGCTGAGGTTAACAGGAGAAAGCAATACACCTTAACCTGTCTCCGTAATGGGTGCCCTCACTTGCTGAAATCCCATATTGATCCCACAGTCTTATCTGCTCAACGTATCGGTAAATACCTGTCAGCTAGTCTTGCCTAATTTCTGCCATCAATTTTGCCTCATTAACTTATTGTTGATTAAATCAAGCACATTACTTGGGATAGCCCTGTAATTTATTTATAATAGTTAACTTTGTCAGGGGAATAAGATTCCTCCTCTGAATTTTAATGCAAGAAACCAGTATCTGTATACAAAAATAGAGATTGGACCCAAAATGAATAGAGCTGCACTGCATACTAGTTACACTTACCGTACGACAAGTAGAAAAAGTCTTTTGATGATAAATATTAACTGACTTGATCCTGGATTTAGTCAAGTTTTATTGTAACCTATGTTGTGTATAGTGCAAAAGTGATGAGTTGTATACTCAAGAACTATGTTCTGAAGTGTTATAAAAGTACAGTTAGAAAATGTTCTCAGGATATCTTCAGTCTTTCAGTCTTTTCATGTCCTTTTGCTTATTATACAGTCAAAATTAATTTGATCTTCAAAACTTTAGAGGTGGTAGAGACTGGAGCCTATCACTCATGTTAAAATGAACCTTGAATTCAAATCAGTTGAATCCTTCCTTTGTAGATACTGTAAACCAATCAGCTGCATTGATTAAGATGAATTACCATTATTCAGTTCTGGGAAAAAAATGTCCCTCTGAGCTCAAGCAAATATCAAAAATCCAGCAATAAGTCATTTAAAACCCCAGCCTTCTAATAACCCCCTCAGCTCTGATGCATAAATGGAGGGCTGTTCCCACTCTGCAATGAAGACGAGCTTTGCAGCTCGCATGGTGTCATTTAATATGTGCTCAGAATACACCGAGGTGAGCTTGGCTTGCCTGAGATGTCACAGCTCTTTATTTTTTTTTTCCCATAATCTTTTCTGTCTGCCTTTTGGTTTTGAAATGAACTGCTTTGAAAAGCACTGCTGTATGTAACCTCCTGCCCAATGCGTGTCTCTGCAGAAATGACAATAGACTTCCCAGAAACACAGCCCCAGAGGACTAAATGTTACCAAGATAACATCAGCAGGATAGTTGAGCATTACTTTGATTATGTACTTTATCTATTGTAAATGAGTATTTGACTTTCAAGAACTGGGTCTACTGTGGCTGTAAACTATTATGTTATTTCTAATTCTGTGGCACTAAAATGTGCTGCACTTCCTGCAGTAATGGTGAATTAATTGGCATCACTGCTCTGCATACAGCAGATGTGATCTGGTTCCTTAGAGAACTCTTTCCACAACATCCTTCACAATTTAGGTGTCCAAATCGTTTAACAACCTTACATGCAGACCTTGGGGAAACACATAAGAACATCTGGAAAAAGGTGTCGTCACTGAGTAACGTGCATGCTGTAGGGGAAAGAAATAACGGTGTGTATGGGCTGCTGAAGAGAAGCTGGTCAAATGCTGCTTGCTTAGTTTAAAAACGAGACCATAAATGGGCCTACCTTTAAACTCTAAACCAATCTATACCTGCTCTTTGAGATTCATCTCTTTGAAACTCAAAGCAAAAGTTGCTTTTCCAAATGTGGATTCTTCAGAAATAGTTTTCTCTCCTACTAGTCTTTCTGGAGCCTCTTCAGAAGAAGATCCCTGTCCTCTAAGGCTCAGCATCATGGGCAGCTCATGTAAGGAAGCACCAAGAGCAGAGCTACCAAATGAACCAGCAGTTGGTGGCTCCTTTGCCTTTTGTTGTAGCTACCTAATTGTTTGAGGAAAAAAGAAATCTGAGGAAGCTGAACAGACAAACTAAGGATGGTCATGGTTAATTGATGGATTTTGTAAAGGTGACTGAGGAGTCCGTGAACCAGTTGGCAGCTTTTTTCATTATTCTTTTCTGCTCTTTGGAAAACCAAGGAATGGTCTGCCTGAGTATTTTGGCTGAATCCAAAGAGGACTCAAATTTCAAGGCTAAGAGACTGAACATTTCAGTAATTTCTGGCTTTGCTGCTTGGGTAAATTGCTTTATAATTTCTGTTTTATGGAGCTGGAGGAATTTTTCTTGGCTGTGCTTATGAACTGATGAAAATGGAGGAGGTCTGAAGGGGTCATGCTGATGCCATAATTTCAGAGTACAGAACTTCTGCTGGACTACACTGTAGTCGTAGAGTATCCCTCTTCCTGATTTGATTTTTTATTTCTACCAAAACCTCTGGTGTCTTCCATGATGCCCAGGTTCTGACTAGAAGATGTTAGAGCAAGGCTGAATCTCTGCAGCAGCTCTGCCCCTGGAAGTGCCTGTTGTTTGTGTGCCATGTAGTGATGACAAAATGGTCTGCAGGGAGAGGGTTGCTCTTTGCTCAGTCCATTATTTGAACACCTGATTCTGTCTGGGATGTAGCACCAGCCATAATGTGATCAGAATCATTTCTGTCTCTTCTTGCCCTTGCTGTATAAGACCCTTATTTTATGGCAATCCATTCTCTTTCCATAAAGACTGAGCATGTGTGAGAGAGTTCTTCCAAGTCTTTGCTTCAGCAGATGAGTCATTTCTCAAGGCTTCAGGGTAGCGAATGTACCTGCTTTCTTGTGACAGAATCCTTGCAGTGCCTAAACATTATTAATGTTAACACAGCTGAATTTAAATCTTTTTCTCTAACGGCAGTCTTGTTGAAAAGAAACGATGAACGAATTTTTGGAAGTCTGGGTTTTCATAAGAAGAAAGCAGTGCTATTTTGCTGGCATAAACTAGAAAGTCTCCGTGTTCTCAGGATCCACCCTCTGTCTCTGTAGTCCTGCTTCATTATTTTAAGGGGTTTGTATAATCGTGGCTTACGATAATAACTGCAGAGTTTTCTAAAAAAGTCCTAAGTAAATCATAGTAACATTGTTTTCCTCTATAGAGTATATGGTTTCTGCTCCTTGAAGGCAAAACCCTTCGTTGGTCTTGTGGAACTACATTCCAATAATGTAGATGTTCTGAGACAATATGTATAATATATAATCATCTATGATATATATTATATGTTATATATAACATATATATAATGTATAATATCATATGTAATATATATCATATATAATATAGCGTTCTGAGTGTTAAATATTCAAAATTTAAACTGAATTGGGAAAAAAAAAGAATTTGTGGATGTGTGTATATATGAATGCAGATTCGAAATAGCCTGTGAGGAGCAGTCCTATTCTAAAACAATATTAAATATATGTAATAACATAAGTATTTAGAGGACTCCACGAAGTCTTTGAGAGTGCTTAAGGCATTTAAATAGATATTACTCCATGTATCTTAATTGCACTGAAAAGAATAGTCTTCTAATTTCCTGTTTCAGCTCCTTGGTAGATGCTAACATATGTATGTGTTTGCTGCTGGAACTGTGTAGGCAAAAAGAGTGAGGGCTTAACATATTTTGCTTTCTGTTTATTTGAATTAATTTTGTAGCAAAATCGGTGTGAACACATGTGAAGCAAGGAAAGCTGGTGAAGCCAGAGGTAAACTTTGAGCATAACTCCTCATTTCAACCCACTGTATCTAGATTTTAGGGAGATCTGGTAGGTTATTGACCAGTCTTACTTACAGACTCAACATAAGAGGTGCAGGACTATCCTCCGAACTGTAGTCCTGTTGTGTGTCAGTTGTTGAATGCATATATTTACTATGCATGTGTTTACATTTAAGTGGTAATGAGTCCTGAGTGCTGTTCTCAGAGCATGCTTAGTAGGTAGTTCTTTATCTTATGCCTTGTGAAGAGCAACCTCATTTCTAAATTACATTAGACCGTTGAAATGGTAGCATTAAAAAAAAACAACAAACCCCTAAACCAAAAACCCCCACCCTGTTGTGTAATGTTGGCTGGTAGGAACTTCCACATTTATAAAAATAAATAGGGAAATGCTTCCACACCTACTCTACAGGTAGGAGCAGTAGCTGGGCTTTCATTCCTCTGCGAACGTTGCACGTCTTTCACCACTCATGCCTCACCTAAGTCATTACCAGGCTGAAGCTTCTGTGGAGGCCTTTTAATGTGGCTCAGCAATGAGTGTTTTAATTATCACTTCGAGGAAAAAGATCCTGCTGCTGTTTCTTAGCCATAACAGAGCAATACCGAAGTTTTAGGATTAGAAGAGAATCCAAAAAGTTGTTGGGTTTTTTTTTTTGGTGTGTTGTTTTCTTTTTTTTTTTTTCATTTAGCTAGTGGCAAAATTGCTGTCTACTCCCTGAAAGGAGGTAGGAAGTTATTAGGCAATGCGTAGTTAGCAATAGAAGGAGAATGGAAAGGTAAAGTAAGACTTAAGACTTGTAAGACTTTCATGCAAGCAAATGAATTACTGGTTCTTTATTCAGAAAGGATGATGTGATTCTTAGAGCTTGTGTGTTCTCAGTTCTGGTTACAAGTGAAAAGTACTAGCTAAAAAATTATGCAAGTAGAAAGAGCAATCGCTCTTAACCAAACCTGCCAAAGAGGAGTTTTAATTTCTATTCTCACTTCCACAAGTTAAAACCTAGGCTTTTGTTTTGTTGTACTTTCTCCGCACAGTAGGAAAAAATAACCTACGATGAATTTCCTCAGGGAATTTCCTCTTAAATTTAAGAACTAAGCAAAGGGACCATCTGCGCTGATCTCCATGGGCTATTTCTAAGTAGACTCGTTCTTCCTTCTATAAATTCTCCAAGTGCTCTTAGATCTCTGGCTTGAGCATCTTCCTGTTCTCGTGTATCATTAAAACAGCAAATGAACTCTCCAGCCTGTGTGGTGGAGGATGTGGACAAACATTTGTCAAAGCTGCATCAATTTCATGCAGCTGTAAGCAATTCACATTAGAAAACATAAGCTTGTCATTTATGTTTATTTTTGGTGAGAACTTAAGATACTAGTTTTCAAAATTAAAAAATTGAGTGGTAGCTATTACCTTTCGGTTGCTTTGCAGCAGATGGGGCTGATGCACAAATCCTTTCCACATGAAAATTTAATGTGTGCTTAACTGATTCTTAAATGAACTCAGGGTAAAAATCCATATTAAAATTGGTATTTTGAAAGATGGCATAGTGTGGATTTGCTTTTTGGAAGGCCAAGGAACAAAAGCCGAAGTGTTTGAATGGTTAAGCTCTTTTCTAGGGGAAAGATATAAGTGGGTTTCCAGCTTTAGACTATTTCTTTACAGTGTTTTCGTACTGCTTTATTCATTACTTTTGATTACAAACAGTGGCTTTGCTCTTGGACTTTGTTCACTTTGCTTGTTGTCTCGCATGCAAACCCTTCTAAACGTGCTTACTGTGAGTCAGAGCAAAAATTAAAGTGTTGGTAACTGTAAGCCAAACATTCAAAAATACTCTATTACAGCGAAACAACTTATATACAGATATAGCTGAATGCTCAGGATGCTTTTAACAGGTATGTTTTCAGTGAGAGAAAATGTTTATTATAAAAGTTGTAGAAATGGAAAGAAAAAAAAAAAACAAGTTAATATCATGTGTCTGTATTGTTGCAACAAGCTTAGGGAGGAACTTGAGAGAGCTGTAATGGAGTTGGAATTACCTGCTTGGTATAACAGGGGTTGTAGCAATGACTTGTGTAGCCCAGCTTTTTGATTAAAAATGGCTTGCACCACTTTGAGGTAAGACAACAACAAGAAAAAAAGGGGGAGAAGTGTTATATTGCATATCAGGGAAATGTGCACTTCTAAATTTCAGAATATAGACTCAGGTGCGTGCTGGAAATCTCCAGACAAAAACATAAAAACCAATTAGATGATCCTTAAGGTCCCTTCCAACCCTAACAATTCTATGAATATTACCTAGTGAGTGCTTAATAGGTCTCCAAACTGGAGATACCAGGGATCAGGTTTCCTTTGCTCTTGCAGCTGCCTGGAGCTAAGAGCATGGCACCAGAGGAGGAGTCTTTCTTTCCCTGGAGATCTCTGCGTGCCTATATATTAGGGCACAGGCGGGTTTTGGATTTGACGTTTGGGTTTTTGTTTGTCTTTTGTTGGTGGGGTTTGGGTGGGGTTTTTTCTTTTTTTTTTTTTAAAAAAAAAAAGCTCAAACAATGTAGTTGGGATAATCTCTTGCTATCAAAACCAAAGTATCTTGAAGATGCTTAACTTGCTTTTAGCAATCAGGGATGAACTGACGGTGCGTGAAGGTTGGAGGTGATTTTTAGGACAGTGATTTTTAAACAATAGGTGTTTGTAGCCTCCCCCCAACTCAGTTGATTCAAAGCAACAGAATTGCATATAATTTGAAAATATTTTTCCATATCCTCTGGGGTTCGGAGGTAAGACAGTGTGGTGTTGCAAATCTAGGACAACAAAGAGGTGGCAGAGCAGTGTTAAGGACAGTGATACAAGCTGTTCCACACCTTTACTAGAACAGGGGCAAGAATTCCAGTATTCTTTCCAACTTCTTTCTGTGTCCCTGAAATCGTAGGTGAATCCACGCAGGAAGCTATTAATAAATTATTGAATATTTTCACTGCCATGGAGTACTAGGCATGTTCTAGGGTCCTGTGCTGTGAAATGTCTACAATTCAGCTGAGATTCGATTGGTTGCACTTGGTTAAATTAAGGCCATTGTAAGCAGAAAAGCTGATTGGAAAAAAAAGAAAATGCTGTGAACTATGAAGAAAAAGCGAACACCAATTTTTAATGTGTTTGTGTGTGTGCACACACATTAAATGAATACAAACTTAAAACTATGTTTCCAGATCAGATATTTTACTCTATTAATATTTGGAAAGAAGAACACAGGATATTAGCATTCTATTACCTTGATCTATAATAATGAAAGGTACCTATTCGTAAAATGAGGAATAAGCAGAGCATGAAATAGCATGAGGTGTCCATGGTGAGAAGTTAAAAGAGTGTTTAGAAAAAAGCAAACTTACAGAAACATCAAGTAACTTCCACATCAACTTGATCACACTCAATACCACAGAATAAATTCTGGTAAATACGGTTTAGGTTGGAAGGGACCTTAAAGATCATCTAGTCCCACCCCCTGCCCTGGGCAGGGACACCTCCCACCAGACCAGGTTGCTCCAAGCCCCGTCCAACCTGGCCTTGAACACCTCCAGGGATGGGGCAGCCACAGCTTCTCTGGGCAACCTGGGCCAGGGGCTCACCACCCTCACAGCAAAGAATTTCTTCCTGATATCTCACCTAAATCTCCCCTCTTTCAGTTTAAAACTGTTCCCCCTCGTCCCATGGCTCCCCTCCCTGATCCAGAGTCCCTCCCCATTTTTTCTGGAGCCCCTTTAGGCACTGGAAGGGGCTCTAAGATCTCCCCAGAGCCTTCTCTTCTGCAGGCTGAACCCCCCCAACTCTCTCAGCCTGTCCTCACAGCAGAGGGGCTCCAGCCCTCCCAGCATCTCTGTGGCCTCCTCTGGCCCCACTCCAACAGCTCTGTGTCCTTCTGATGTTTTAACTAAGCTTAAACTAGGACATTTTTGCTAGGATTCCTGAAAACTTTCCCTGTGCTCACAGAGTTGCTAATCCGAATGCACCACAGGTGTGAACTGGGAATAAGTGAACCTCCCTGCTTACTTAAGGAAGGAAAGGAGGGCACTCTTCCTGCAGCCTGCAGTTGGGTGTCTCCATTGTGGTGCCGTAGGCTTCTGCGCAGAGACTCCCCCCCACCTCTCCTGCCTGCCGCCCGCTCCCCACAGCTCTCCCTCGCCCGCTCCTTGCTGCTGCTTGTCCTCTCCATCTGCAGAGGTGGCTTTGGGCACCTCTCAGGGGCTGCGACTGGGCAGAGCACAACACCCTCACCCACTTCTGGGAATGTCAGTGGCCTTAATGCTGCTGGGGGAGAGGAGAGAGAAAGTGCAACTAAAGCTGTTTTGGGGGGACGCCTGTGACCTAATGAAGCATCAGTCTCTCCTTTGATTTTTCTCCCATGGAACTTGACTAGGAGCCAATCAATTGCAAACAGCAATTAAAAAGAAGTGACCGCGACTTCAAATAGCTTCCTAAGTGCCATTTTCTGTACAAAATAATGACAAATACCTTGAGATAAGAGAAGGCTTAGTGCATTTTAATATCTTTATAATGAATAAGTCATCTCCTTTGTAAGGTTAATGAAAGCAGATAAGATGTGAACGATGAAAATGGCGTTGCTATTTAGGAATTCCTTTCTAAAGTGTGTCCCCCTGCAGTCTTGGCCAAATGGTCTCAGAGGAACGGTGGTGTGAATTTCTGATGTTTAATGCATCTAGCAATCTCCCTACCTACTAAAACCAGTCTGTCTCCAAATATTGACTAAACTGCATCTTAAGTCACACTTGCCTATCAAGACTGTTGGTCTGCAGTGTCATAAATACTGAAAAATAGCAAGTAATTAGGAATCTTTTCTATGAGTAAGACTTGTCATTGAAATAAGGGCACGTATTCCAAAGACAGAGCAAAATTCTGCTTTTGTAGACACTTTTGTCTGTTATGCTGACACTAAGTGGGTATTTCGATATGTCAAGTGACAAGATAAACACAGCACAGTTTGCTGTTGCTGCTTTTTATAGTTTCATAATGGATGTTCTTCACTCTTAAAAAGGCACGATGCAGCAAAAACTCATTCATTGCGACGTCTTCATTTAGTTTAAACAGGCATTTAAACAACTTCAAATATTGCATAACCCATTTAGAGGTTTAAAAAAAAAAAACCAGCCAGAGTTTATTTCTTTGAAGTACCTTATTTCTTTCTAGTCTTCCTTTTCCTGATTGCCTATTAGATGTAAACGTAAGTAAAATTGAAGCATCTTCCGAGTGTCAGTGCCACTGCGGTGCCCAGCTGAGGTGGCCTTTGCTGCGTTCACATTGCAGCGGAAAGGGACATGGTATTGGCCTGCAGAACCGAGGGAATGGCAGTGATTTTCTTGGGGACCCTACAAAAACAAGCCCTAGGATCTTCGTACGAATACCTATAAGTCTACAGTTTTAGCTGGGTTAAATACGTATATACTTAACATGTGTGTATTGCTGTCTTACAGAATTGTAAGACCAAATAAGAGTTTAATTTCATAACATGAAACATAAACATAAAGTTGCATTTTATAGCACTTTTCTTCCAAGCCCACTGGCTGGATCTGGGCTAGAAGCTTATTGTCCCCTCTCAGTTTGGGCTGCTGTTCCTGTGATTTGCTGCAAGGTATCGTCTGGGTGTACGGGCTGAAAATCCTGCGTGGCTGGTGCTCTCTCCATTTGAAATGGTCTCTCATTTTTCTGATGGCTTGTTATTAAAAAGCACCTGAGCTGTGTCAGAAGTCCAGCTTGTTCTTAGGAGACAGCTTTGTTAATTAGCTTTTGTTAAGTTTTGCTCTTTAAGACTCTTAACTTTAAAAATACTTTTGGCTGTTTGCTGTAGATTCTCCTTGAATGTACATGACCGTAGCTACCTTGGATTGTTTGTTATGCGACACAGCAATGCTTTTGAGGTCCAGCAGAATGATTTATCAGGAGGATTGTAAGCATGTTTTCTATTTTATTTTGAGCAATAAGCTGGAATACGATGTAAGCCCACTGTTTTCTGTGACTTGGATGAAGTTAATGTGTTAGTACTGCTTTGAGGATTGTGGAAACGTGTCTGAGGTCTGTAAGTTGAGTGCTACTGGCAGATAAAAGAGCTTTTCTGTCCACTGCCTGATTTACTTCTGTTCTTCACGCTGCAGATGCCACTTTTCCATCTCTTTCCCATGCCTTCAGTGTTGCTTTTGTTAAGGGAGAAATTTATCTTGGGCGTCTTCAGTGCCTGATCACTAATTGGCATTTCAAAGTGCTGTCGTAATACATGTAATGGCAACTCAGATCGACTTTCCTAATTATATTAAAATACCTGCAAAAATGAATGCAGTCTCTTTCAGCGTGCCAATTCACATTTTCAAAATGCTGCTTGAAAAGAGGCTCATCCTAGGGTACAAAGTGCCTTTATTAAATTATTGAGAGGTAATCATGGTTTTAAGAGTTTATTCTGATTTTGAACTAAGGTCCTAGATTGTTTATCTCCTTTTGCTGGGGATGGGCCTTCAAGGCATCGTAAACTACAGCAAGGGAGAATTTTCCGCAAGTTTTTGTGATTAATACATTGTTTGAATGAATGAAGGGTTTGGGTTTTTTTCCCCTCTTTAAGGTTGTGGGATTTCTGCAACTCCAGATGAATGAAATATGATTGCTCTAAGCTTTTTATTATTTGTTGGCATATTTATGACACTGGCTGATGGCTTGTGTTGCAGCTTGCCATGCAATTGGTTTATGCAAATTAAAAAAAAAACAGGAACAAGTTCCCAATAAATAGAACTGAAAATATTTTTAGAAACTTGCTGCTCACAGCCCCTGATCAAATAACACACATCATGTTCTGTCAACACCTTCTGATGAATAATGGAACAATGCTGGCTTATCCAAAGAGGGGGCTTATCCAACACTTGAATCTGCGCCTGTTTCAGCATACTTTATTTTATGTAATAGTTGCTAATTAATAATAACAAATTATGAAGCTGGCAGTTATGGGATATTGGAGATTCAGAACAAATATTAACCACTTAATGTTCAGAAATTGTAAAATATACAGTGCTTGCTGAATGAACTATTTCCTGAAGCACAAGGCTGCATTTGAGATGTTTGTAAATCATTTTGAACAGCGAGAGCTCGCCTGTTCTCATATTTTACTGAGAAATCCTTGTTGTGGAAAGGCTTTTGCAGACTTCTGTGGGGCCAGTTTTGGAAAACCCGCATAAATAGGTATAATGGCAGGAACTGGAGCCCGGGGGCTGTTTGATGCTGGAGGCAGCTCTAGGAGTTGAGGTATATCAGACTAAATTTCCATTTATGTTGCTTATGCTGCTTATTCAGTCGCAGTTCTCTAGTGTGTAAGTGTGTAGCAATGGTTTTAGGTAACAAGGGCTTGGTTGTGAATGTCTCCTCAAAATTCAAAAATCTCTGTCGGCAAGAGCGATGCTGCTGGTTGGTGTTCTGTACATAACTGGCTTTGGAGGGGAAAACATATTTATACCGTCCTTGGTAAAATACCTAGTTAAAGGTAGCCTGTGTGCAAGCTACTGCTTGTAAAAATAGTGTTCTACTGCGTTGAAAAATGCACTCTAAAAATGTCAGAACAGAGCATTTCCCACTTTGAAATGCTGAAGAGATGGTGGAAGGCACCAATGCCCAAGTTGAAACACGTTAAATGGAATTTTTAGTGTCATTTTGTACCAGTGCTATGCCAGGCATTACCCATTACTTTGTTCCATTTTCTGAGAAGCGGAGCGCATTGCTCTGCAGCCATGAGAGGTGGGCTAACCCTGATGCCCCTGCAGCAGGATGTCAGGGAGCTAATGCCCAGGGGACAGCACTTAGAAATGATCTTGCTTTTGTGACCTGTATGAATTGGAGGGTCAAAGATGGGAATATTGGTGATTTTTTTATTTTTTTTTCCCGAGAAACACTTACTGTATTTTTCTTCCCAAGAAATCATGTTCATGATACTGAAGCTGAGTAACTGACATGAAATGCACAAAAGTTACTGGGCTTTATGCAGAAAATCCGATAGAAGGCTAATAGCAATGCGGAACGGCTAGTAAATAGTAGAATGAAAATTTAACATCTTAATGTTATTTCATTATTAATAAATTAATACTGTTAATAATGTTTTAAATTACATCTGGAGATCCTATTTTTGAAGTGAAGGAATAGCTGCAATTCCATAGGAAAAGCTTCTATCTGAAATGGATTTACTGTAGTTCTAATAAATTAGATTAAGAAAATGAAAGTATGCTAGAAATCATGCAAGAAAACTAATATGTAACAGTCAAATGCCTTCAATGACGGGTCAGTATTCTGTGTAGCTTTTGTTTAAATCATATTTTTAAGCAATAGCAACTGATCTCCATCGTAAACACTTCTGACATGGTTTGCATGAATCTTTCCACAGCGTATAATTGTACAAAATGTGGCCAGCACCAAAGTCTTCAATATCTTTAAGAAATAACCTTGAAAGTAATTTTATTCATACCATCGATGCAATCCCCAGTTGTCCTCCATGGAGCTATAGTCACAGGCTGCTGTCAGTTGAAATTTCCTTTCTTTTCTTTGTTTTTTACCTCTTTAGGTGAGTTCACGTGGTCCTTAGGTGGAAGCTGCCTGACTTCTAGGGAAAGGATTGTGTTTACAGTAAATGCATTTGGAGGCCAAAATACCGACTGTGACAAAGGTCGGCATGGGGGACCCTGGGTAGCTGCACTCTTGAGAGGGTGTTTGGGGGTCAAGGAAAAGGCAAATGCAATGGTGATGAGGCAGGAGCAGTAGTGGAAAGAGTAAGAAACAAAGAAGGAAAGGGAAGATAACTTTTGGTGATAGTCACATTTGGTTTTGTTCAGGCTCAGCTGTGAAAGTGACTGACTGCATGCAAAATTAAGATGGCCCTTGTTCCTTAAAGCTCCGAAACAACAAGTACTGAGAAATTTTGTTCAGGTTCTTTATCTCAATTTTACATTGGTCTGATTATATCTCGGAAGGATTGGCCAGAAATACTGCTTTTGCTTTTGTGTTGGTTTCCAGTGAGGGAGTCATTCCTTAATAAATCCTGACAGTTTAAAAAAAAACCCACAACCAAACACAAAAAAATACCAGAACAAAAACTCAACCAAACACCAAAAAACAAGCTAACAAAACCAAACCAGCCACCCAGAGGGCACTCAGACAACCCTTTATGCGTGGTAGCCCTAAGAGTCCTGTTAAGCCTGCTGTGGTGCTTGATATCTCACAGCTTGCTTTAGGAGGTTTTGGTTTCTCTGAGACAAGCCATGAAGTGTTTGGTTCTGCATCGCTCTGAGCTGTGACTCTGATGTTGGAGTTGATGTTGGAGGGGGTCAATGCTTACACATGCTGATTTGCTGGGTACGGCTTAAATTACCCAAGCAACAAATTACAAACACATTGACTTGACATCATCATCCGACAAAAGGTGCATGAAGTGTCTTAAAACAAGGAAGGGATCCTACTGATACAAAATGCCTGCGACCTCGAAATGAAACCACTGACCCTGAACTGCAGTCTCTTAGCTGCACCTAAAATGCAGATCGTTAGCAGGTGGTAAGTGCAGCGCAGTGACTTGGGATTTCTCCTGGGTCTTAGCTGGGTGGCTGGGAAGCCCGTTCATCTGTCCCCAGTTGCCTCACTGGCCACTTCTGAATTGATTTTCCTCCTAAGAAGAGGCACTGTGGAGGTGGAAGAATCAGAAGCTACTGCACGGGCAATGCTCGAGGCGAGAGGTTGGTGGTAGGGGGTAAAAGGAGTGTTGGCAGGGTGCTGTCAAAGAAACCAGTGGAACTCGCTGCTACCTTCAAACGAGAGAGGAACAAGGCAGGCAATGAAAATCTTGTTTCATCCTGGCTGAGGGCAGGTGTTACAGGTAGTTCTTCCTGGTATTAAATAATGCAGAAAAAGGGTTGTGATATATAAAAATGCATATAAATTAAGAGGCCAGTATGTCTGATCCCAATGAAGAGCCTCTTTACTGAAGCATAGCCTTTTTAAGAGTAGGGATTTCTGGCACAGGCGCTGCTCTACGGTACCGCCTGCTTCTTACAGAACTGTTCAGAAAGCGTGTTATGAAAGTGTTAGGAATTTACAGCAAGATACAAAGTACTTCACATTGACTTCTAATGTAGACATGCTGTGCACACATTGGGCTGCAGATTATTGCCTGAAGTCCGTGCAGGTGGTAGGAGACTCTTTGTAGGGGTTTCTTTTTCAATATGGAGGAGCTCGTAAGGTTTGAAAGAGCTGACTTCAACTCTTTAAAATATTAGGTGTCTTAGCTTATCATCCTCAGGATTGTTATCTCCTACAATAAGGAAGCCATAATCTGCACACTTGAATCTTTCTGAGAGTGCAGAGATAGGAGGCTGATGTATGGTTCAATTTCTTTCATGCAGTGTGAAAGAGCCTCATAACACCGATGTACTTGAAATGCATTTATCTTTAAAAACACCGTATCATCGTAAAAGTGAGCTACATGTGATACCGATGCCTGTAGTTGGATTTGTGAGGCTAACATCCTTTACGGAAATGCTGAGAGATGGTGGGAATAACTTGTTGCTCATTTGGGATACAAGCATACAGTTAATTCATAGCAGAGCATAAGACTTCATATGCTTTCAGTCAAGGCCTGTAAATGCCGTGAGGCAAAAAGGGGTTAGTCCTTCACTTTAATACACAAATCAATCTGTGAAATACTGCATATCTCTCTTGATGGCATTTTTAAAGCACTGCTGAGAACTTGCACAAATGAGGTGTGGGATAGAAAGATATAGAAAGTGGAATTAGGCCAAGCATCTCCTCCTGCTTCACAAGGCGTGTGCTGAAGGAGGGCAGAGCTGAAGTGTTCATGGGGGATTTGATTTCCTTAGACTTCTGAGAAATCCAAATCCAAGATCGTACTGAAATACATGAGGGGCAGATTTGCTTGCACAAGTGTGGATTCACGCTGAGATTGCTCCACAGACAGATCTGAGGTGGCCCTTTTTATAGAAGTCCCAACACGACAGTTGTTCTTAAAAGCACGTCTCTGCAGAGCCTCTGCAAGGGGAGCAGGGCTGGGGTACTCCATCAAGAATACGGAAAAGTGCCCTAAGTTTTGGGGGTTTTTTTATCCTTTTTGGGCCTCTAAAAATACATTATCAAAGCTGTCAGCTCCGCAGGAAGGCTGGTCTGTCAAATCGGCTGGATCCTGGCGAATGTCAGGGTTCGAGTGGCAGAGCTGAGTGCCCGGGCAGTGCATCGGGGAGCAGAAAAATACCCGCTTTAAAGTTTTCCTGCACCACCCTAAAACAAAAGGGAGCTCAAACTTCAAGCTAACTGCTGGCTAACATGTTTAAAAAGCGTTATTTGATTTTGCAACATATGCTTGTAGTGGCAGGAGAGAGCACTGAGGTAAAAAACATGAAGGAATTTGTGATTAAGGTTCATGAACAGGAAGCAGACAAACCGTTAGCCCTACCTGAACTAGAAAGCTTCATGCCCAAAGTTGCTGGGTTTGGAGAATTCCTTATTTATCCCGTACCCCACACACTGTTATTAGTAGCCACAAAACTGGAAACCTTCCACTTCGTGCTGATTTAGACAAGATTATATCTTTTAATGGGAAACAGCGTCCTTGGCCACTAGTATCCAGAGTGTGGTCTGTGCAAGAGTCAGGCTGTGGAGTGCTGTCACCCTGACTGACAAAATACTCCAGGCGAGATAGCCTGCTTTTTTAAGCTTTATAAAGACAGTTTGTGCCTTGCTCCCAATTTTCTAACGTTTTTAGTTGTTTAGACTCTTAACGATTCAGGATCTTGGCATCTAATGAAATGGTGTATTGGCCTTGACTGCACAGCAGGTGCTCAAATATGTGCCAAGAAGGGGCCCTGCTGCCTTCCTCCTCCTCCTCCTCCTCGAAATTAATACTGTAACTGTGGCAAAAAAAGCTTCTGACTTTGGTTTTCCTTTTGTGCTTTTTTTTTGTGTTTGTTGCTTTTGTGTGGCTTTCTGGTTTTTTAATAGAAAAAACAACCAAAGGTTGTATGGCCTTGACTGCGCGCCAGGCGCTTCAAGTATGTGCCAAGAAAGGGCTCTGCTTCATTCCTCCTTCTCCTAGAAATTAATACTGTAACTGTGGCAAAAAAGCTTCGGACTTCAATTTTCCTTTCTTGTTGTTTTTTTTTTGTTGTTGTTGTTTCTTTGTTGTGTGGTTTGTTGTTTTCTTTTTTAATAGAAAAAAATAACCAAAACCCTGGTGGCCAAGTGTGTATTTGGTGTGCCCTGGGTGGCACCAACACCTTTACCTGTTTGCCAGATTCCCTGGAGGAGCTGTCAGGGCAGCGCATGCAGCATCCCTGCATTGGGCATCTTTACCCAGCCCTGCCAAAACTCCTGCTCCCCCGCCAGAAGTTGTGCCATGTCACACAAAGCACCTCAGTGACTTGAAACATGAAGCTATAGTCCTTTGAAGTGATTTTCCTGCTTACTCTAGAGAATGCTTGGATTTATTCTTGTTTTCCTACTTCTGCTTTAATTCATATTTTATTTAATTTGAGCAAAGAGCAAAAATGGAGGAAAAATCAAGAAGCTCGGCTTACTTTGCAAAGTTCATCTTGTACAAAGCACTGGTGTAAGAGGTAGGAGTTGTGCAGTTGGGTCCCTGCGGCACAGTTCGGTTGGCATTAAGGTTTGGAGGAGATTTTTCATTGACTTGGTGGAAACTAGATGAGGCTCTTAAATTATGCATAAGCAGTCTGCTGCCTGCCTGGCTATGAGTGATTTTTCACCTAGTGAAGATAGAAGGAATGTTTTTAAAACTATTATTGCAGTTTGTAGCTAGGCACAAATCGCTCTTGCTTTTGTTGGACTCCGCACGCTTTCCTCCCTGCATTAAAGTTTGATATGCACAAAGTGCAACGCTGATCTGAGATTTACACGAGGCTGAGGGTTGGGCAGTCAGGATGCTTTCTGACAGGATCGCAATAAAGACCGCTGTAGAAGTGGAAATTATACCTCAGCTATACTGTTCTCTGTTCTTGTTTCTTAGCGATTGGGAGCTGTAAAGGCAGCTGCGCTCCTGCTGTCGTACCGGAATGTAAGGAAGGGAAATGGCTGATCTCTTGGGAGGCAGCTGGTGTTGCGTTACCAAAATCTAGCAGCCTCATACAGTTTGCATCTGAGGCAGGCGTGTCTTGGGGGATGGGAGCAAGTCTTTCCCTGCACCCTGCAGCGCTGGGAGCAGGGACCTGCTGCAGTGGGTCCGAGGGAAGGATCTCGGGGTCTCTCTTCCCACCCTGCTGTCTCTTGCGGCAAACCTGCACCGGTGGATGGTCCCCCTTCTGCTCAAGGGTTGTCTCGCCTCTTATTGAGGATGCCAACTCTCTCTGAATAGATCTTACAGTGCATTTTTAAATTTCCCCTGGCATTTTGTCCATTGTGGATGCTCGCTGGCTGTTGTGGTAACACCAAAGGAAACATTACCCAAATGAAAGGGGAGGTTTGAGAGGTTGTAGAGAGGTGGGGGTCGGTCTCTTCTCCCAAGTTACAAGTGATAGGACAAGAGGAAATGGCCTCAAGTTACACTGGGGGGTGCGTGTTAGATTGGATATTGGAAGAAATTTCTTCACGGAAAGGTTCATCGAACATCGGAAGAGGCTGCCCAGGGCAGTGGTGGAGTCGCCATCCCTGGAGGTATTTAAAAGCCGGGCAGACATGGTGCTGGGGGACATGGGTTAGTGGTGGCTTTGGCAGTGTTGGGTTGATGGTTGGGCTCGATGATCTGAAAGGTCCCTTCCAACCTGGATGGTTCTGTGATTCTAAAGCCAAGGGGTGGGGACCATTGATCTGCAGATCAGATGGTGGTAGCATTGTCTTGCTGGGTATGTCTCGGAGAAAAAGCAGCAGAGGGGAGGTAAAAGTTTTCTGGACGCTGTACTGAGATCTGTGAGAAAAAGCAACCGTTTACACAGTGCGTCTCAAACGCGGCCTGCCCCAAACCCCGTTAACTGGCAGGAAATAGAGACAGGAGCTGAATAGCAGCGTTGTGTACGTGGCTAGAGATCCAACAGTAGAAGCAGTCATAAAATATGTATTTTTTTCAAATAGGCAGGTTGATTTAAAAATTTGTCAGCTATATGAAGCTACAGAATCTCTGTAAAGAAACAGAATTTGATTGCAGCAACTGTTGGTTTGTACCCCCGCTGCTTGTAGCACTGTGCTCTGCTCGGCTCAAAATGATGATTATAAAGTACAGCTCTTGAAATTACACCATTTTGTTCTGTTAGTCATCATTTTTTGTACTGAATACCATTCAAATACTTGCTCTCTTCAGCTGATGCTTTCGTCTGAAAAATTCAATTGTCTAGGAAACAACCGAAGTACATATTTAAGGAAAACAGTCTGTATTTATGCATGAACATTTGAGCTGCTGCAGCACTATTTCTTATGTTTAGACATGTTAGCAGGAAAATAGGTCTGTTATTTAAAGTAGGAAGAAAAAAACTCCACTGAAAATTAACACAATGATGTTGAATGGTGGTAGGGCAAATTTTTTCTTAAATGAACTGCTGTATACTGAGATCTTTCCGTGTACAATTTGTGGGGCAGACACTTGAAGTGCTGTTTCAGGTCTCCTGTGAGGGCGCCAGGCCTCTCTTGTTACCACAGGGCTAACTGGTGGTGAGGCCTGTTACGTGATCTGCTGTGTATGGAACAGGCTGTGGACCTTACCACATTCATAGGGCATTATAACGAGGCTTTACTTTTATTATTATATAGATTTTAATAGCGTAACATCGAAACTGTTTTAAGTTCAAAGTAAGTCTTTGGAGAGTGCATTCTCGAGCAAGCCAGGTGCCATCTTGAGGTGCGGCTGTAGGATGCCTCGGAGCCCCGGGAAGAGAAGAGAGGGGCTTTACAACAGCTGGTGTTCCCGTGTCGCATCCAGCCGTGGGCAAGGTGCCGGATGGCAGCTCAGGAGCCTGCTGTGGCCCTTAATGTTGTCACAAGATAAAGAATGGCCCCGGAAGCTGCTGTTGGACACCTAAGAAGGTAAAAGATGTTATTGAAATATGTTGTTTGTAAAAGCAACAATGCACTAGATTAAAAGCAAACGGAGGTTTTATTCAGGTGGTATTTATACGTGGACGGGGCGAAGCCACATGTAGGGTTCAGTAAGATGTGAATTTCATTAGTTTTCTTGTGCTCAAGTAGATCTTATTTCTGGGTACCTGAATGTTGATGCATAAAAAGAATGTTCCTATACCTACATAGAATGGGTAACACTTGGGACTGAACGTAGAAATTATGAGAAACCGTCTTTATCTCCTACATTAAGTATAACTTTTCCTAGTCTTCAAAAATGCCATGTTGTTCTTCACAGGAGATGTGGTGTGAAATTCACTATCGGTCTTTTGCAATTGTGCCTTCTCAACTGCCTAGATAGCTCTTCAGTTAAATACAGAAATTGTCTTTAATTCTCTTAAATTGTTCTGTGCTGCTGTCAGGTGTTAAGTAGCTCCTAGATTTCTTATTATTGTGAATAAATGGCCTTGATATTGAGGAGCTAAGCATCATAAATCCCACTGTCATAAATCTTCCAGTTTAACAGAGTAGGAGCTGCAGCGCTCAATGCCATTAAGAGTTGAGCTCTGTGATTCTGAAGTATTTTGAGTAGCTCTGGCACTGGGAGTGCGTTGGTTTAAGATGACGGGGGTTTGGAGCTATGTAGCTCTTCGGTATGCGAGCTTTCTTTACTTGTCTGTCCACTGTTGCCCAAGCTTAATACACTGGAATATCAGTTTTGAAGCTGAAAAACAAGGCAGACAAAAAAAAAACCAAAAAAAAAAACAAAAAAAAAACCCAAAACAAAACCAACCAAAAAAACCCCTAGCAATCTAAACACTGTTGTCTTAGATCATGCTGTACCAAAAACTTAATATTTGGTAGGATCATTTTGGGATGCAGGAAAACATCTCCTGCAAGATAGGAGAAACATTTCTGACTCGGTTGTTGGCTGCATGCAAATATATTGGAGATGCTTCATTTCTATACAGATTTTTCTGCAGGGTAACTCTAGGCAGGTCCAGCTCTCATCTAGCAATACGTAGGCTTAGCTACCAACTGCGCTCAACGGGGATCAGCATGCGGTAAACTCAAGTGTTGCTGGGAGGACTCCCCCGCTCCCCCATCCCTCCTCAAAGGCCAAACAAAGAAAAAAAAACCCTAATCCTTTAAGGTTTCTTGCTGTTGTGACCTATGGATTAATATATATATATAAATATATATATATGTAGACACACACACATATATCTATATCTATATAAAATTTAAAATCAGTTAAATTTTCCCAAGCATATTTTTTGTTATGTATTCACGCACACTTGAAATACAAGAAAAGGGAAAGTTCAAGTTTTGCTCGTGGGAGATGTTCTAGATGTTTGTTGGGGAAAGCTGCACGTTTCTCGTGTCTCTGGCATATCTTCCTGTTTTTTGTTCCCAGCCACCTGATCACTGTGAACCTGTTCTGGTAGATAGTCCATCACAAATACTAAAAAACATTCCTCTCTCTCGATTCAGCATTCTGTGGTGCTGTGAAGTTCTAGCCTTCCAGTGGGGAAGTGGTCCTGTAACAAGCCAGGATATTTGTTCTTTGTGAAAAGGGGATTGTTTCGTTCAGTCACTGTACTCCAGGGTGACTATATTAAATTAGCTGACGTTAATTTGTAATCTTGATGCTCTATTAGGTAGGGATGGATTCTGTGAACTTGTGTGCACATTGCCATGTATAAGTAAGTATGTGTTGAGCTTGAATGATATTGCTGAATGGGATAGTTCCACTGCTTCCAGTGAAATGATATCTGAGCCGCTGGGAACAGAATCTGGCTAAGTATGCGATAGCAACCGTGTGGGTTTATTGCAGCAGTTTTATACTCATTTGCCTAAATCTGATTTTGAGATTGCTGCCAACCAAGTGTGATTTGTTCAGGCGTTTGGACAATGTTGGAAGCCAGAGGGTTCACCTGGATATGTTTTGGCCCCACCTAAGTAGTATTGACAGCTGACATTAGTCATGATCCAGATACAGCCTGAGCCCCAGCACTTCTCCTGGCTTGCTTGTGCGTGAAGCACAGCTAGAGCTGTGATTCTGAGTAAATTGTGCTTTCCTAGTCTGCTCTGAAAGGGGGATGCACGTGATGTTGTGAAATCAGTGGCGAGCCTTGGTTCCTTGTATCAACGCGAAATGATTTTGTAACCGATGATAAGGGCGTGTGTTCAAGGACAAGCAAGCCCTGCTTATGTCCAAACTGTTTGTGAAAGGCCACTGTGAAAAACCTTAATGAAGTTTCTGGAACAGAAACCTTGCGACTGTGGGATATAAATGAGCCACTCACAGGAAACAGAACGAATAACAGCAATCTTATTTCTAGTGCACTCTCCCCCTCTGCCAGCCCGCCTCTCCCACACCGAGGGCATGTGCAGCAGAGCGAGCCCCGTGCTGTGCCAGCGTGAGGAAAGATGCAGCATTGCTGTGGGATGGAAAGGGAATTCCAGCCGTAGCATTCTGTTGAACTGGGTATGAGCGGGCATAGGGCAGAAATGCCACAGCCCTGGCAGACCAGTGCTTTTAGGGGTTTTGCAGCCCTGTTCTTTCCCACGCGAGGAGCAGACGAGGCTGGCGGTGGCCCCTGGCATAAGGGTCGCTGTCACTGGGTGATCCCAGCTCAGGAACTGCCGCCTTCTCTGTTCAGACAGACTTTGTACTTTCCCCCCTCTCTTCTTCTGTAAGAGGAAGATGCATCTCCCTTGCGTTTTGACTGGATTAAAAACAAAAGACATTGCCCCCTTTCACAGGCTGCCCTTTTTTTTTTTTGTAAGTGTCTCATTAGCACTTTCTGCTTGCGAATAAACGGTCGGCTACTGGAAACACATTGAAGTTTTAATTGCCTTTGCTTTATTGGCAGAGAACTATCTGAACATCTTTAGAGCCCGTATTCTTCCACTTCCTGTTAAAAAGGCCTTTTTCTGAGAGACCTCTTCAGTGCTGATGCTTTCTAATTAAACCTGCAAGCCTTTAAATGAGTTGTCTTCCTTGCAGCTTGGCTGTCTGTTCTCAGACCTCTCTCAAAATGGGAATGACTTGTCTTCTGGTGGAGGAAGGACTTTCTTTTTAAAACCCATGAGGAATGTTCCATCTTCCTGAGATTGGTCCAGTTTGTCTGAGCTGGGTGTTCAACGAGCCGCAGAGCAGCGACGCCAGTGTCCGGCCGGGTGGACAGAATTGTCTGACCTCCTCTTTGGTCAAGCCTTTGGTATTTTTTCCCCAAGCCCCGCTCTCAAACCGGTTGAATTGGGAATTTAGGGAATCCCGTTGGCAATGCTTGCCAAATTCTCTAGTTTACAACATTCAAAATTCTATGCTTACAGCTGGTTCAGTGTTTAACAAAACAGTTCCATATTTTAAAAATTAATTAAAAAAAAAAATCCATGTGTATAGCTGTATTTCATTCCAGTATTGTTACATTTTATTTAAGTATTAAGAAGTTTTTTTCTCAAAGCACAGCCTTCTGTGATAATATCTTCAAATGTTCTCTAAATTAAAGTCTTCACTAAGCAGTTTCAGAAGTAGATTTTTCATGTTTAAGACCAAATATTATTTTTGGGGTGTTAAAAATCAGTATTTTCTGTAAAGCTGTCTTCAAAGGATTTTACAAAAGTGTTAGGAACCACTTGAGTAGATCAGAAATATTCATTGAAATCCTTGGAGGAAGTTTTTCTTCCTTCTTTCCACCACAGGCAGAGACAAAGATGTGAAGAGCAGGAAGAGAAGGAATGAAGAGAACCTGTCCTGTGATACAGTTTGATTTCAGCTAATACGTGGCTAAACACTTCTTGCTTTGAAAGATCGAGGATGGAGTTTCTCTGTTGTTACACTGTTGATGGATACAATTTTTTCTGACCGAGTACTGTGTTACATAAAAGACTCTTTCCATTTTTCTATAAGGTATTTCTTTTTTCTACCTGTTCTTTAGTCAAAAGCCAGGTGTGCATCACGTACCATTTCTATTATTCAGCCAAGACATGGTTAGAAGCTTAGTGTGAACCATCAATATGTACGGAGTATTCCTCAGGAGTTATTTTGGGGGTAGGGAGGGGAAATACTAAATTTGGGTAGACGTTTGTAAGTTTATCACAGGGTTGTAAAGTCAGTTAATCTTAAAGAACCAAACTCTGAGGATTTGGTAAATTATCTTGCTGAATTTTTTTTTTTTTTTTTTTACCCCGAAGTGAACTTTTGAAACTGGATTATGACTTGGTTTGCAATTTTATCACGCTTTTTCTTTCTGGCTCTAAAATCTTGGAAAAGCTTACATTATAACTTTTTTTTTTTTTAATTCCCCATGGTGTGAAAAATTTCAACAGTTAAAAACTTGGCCAGCTCCTGGCATTGATTTCCATACAGAATGTGGCAGCATGATGTGTTAACCCCCTTGAACCTTTGTGTGGGTTCCAGCCCACAGGAACCCCGGGCTTGCTCTGTGTGCTTCAGCAAGGGGTTGGTGTTAGTGCCTCGCTGAGCGCTCCCTGCAAACAAAATTTGAAACGATGTAGTGAATTTACGCAACTCTGCTCACCGAAGAGTAAATTGAGGGAGTTAAAGGGGTTTTGTGTGTTAGCAGCTATTCGTCCTGGGAAGCAGCAGCAGAAGCAAGCGTGCTTCTTATCAGGTTGAAAAAGGATTGGGGAGAAGGGACACAACAGTCACTTTAACCTGTATTTGCTGCTTTTAAGGCGGAAATTCACAGTGTCTTATGAATAAAAGATAAGTTAGTCTGATTTAGTGCCTGGAATTCACTTACTTGAATAGCTTCCAGTACTCCCCGGCTGAATTAGTACTGGAGTAGGGATTCCTGCTGTGTGAAGCCTTAGTTTAAAAACGAAGGGTGCATACAAACTGCAAAACTTGGATTCAGTCTTCAAAAGTACCAAAGCATTTTTCACTGTTTTCTTACTCTTGAGTGTGTAAATCCCAAGAGGTTGGAAATGCAGCTGGCAGGTCCAACGGCCAGCGAGCGGAGCAGCCGTGTTTCTCCTGCTGAGGCACGGCCCCCGCATCAGCACTGTGTTTCTATCACGGAAACCAAATGCCTTTGAGTCCTCTTCACTTTCAGTACTGTAAACAAGTGCATGGTTCCAAAGGCTGGAGATGAGATCAGGGATCAAGCTTTATAATCAGCTTGTCCTTGCCAAATGGAGAAGGGAGACGCTCGCTCCCTTTCTGCTGTGAATGTAGCTGATTGATAGGAGTCTGATACGGCTTTCTACTTTACAACTCTTTCTACTGCCACTCCTTAAAGTGAGCCAATTGCAACAGCAAGACTGCTGTGTATTGATTTCTTTTTTTTTTTTTTCCCTGTTTGGTTTAAGGGGACGGGGGAAGACAGTTGAAGAAAATTGAATGGTGGTACCAACTCCTTTTGCAATTGAATGGTGGTACCAACTCCAACCTTCCTTCTGGAAACATTTCTGCAAAGTGTCAATTAAGTCACCTGGGCTTAAAGCTTCCAGGCCACAGGAATTCCTAAAATGATGGGCGGGTGTTTCAGAGGAATGTTATTTCATGACATTTGTAGGAGAAGGCCCCTGCAATATCTGTTTTGCCTGGTTATGCGTTGCACCCAACCTAGGTAATTCTATGATTCTGTGTTCCCTGAGAAGCGCTGTCATCTTTTGGAGTGTTGTTTTAAATGACTGAAGATAAAATGACATGCTGGATTTCTAAGTGGAGAAGATGGGGAAAGCAGTGCCTCGCAAACCCACCTGGTACCACTGGGAGCCACGGTGGAACGTGGAGCAGAGGAGGCAGAGGATGTCTCTGAGCTGTGGAGAAGCCACACAGGTAAAACCTGCCATGCAATGTCACTGAGTTGCTGCTTAGGCTTCTCTGCAGACAGGCTTCTAACCGTCTTTCTCCATGGCTTCTGTACAAGTCACTTCATTTTTTCAAAAATAGAATCTGTCAATGAGTAAGTGTTGTTCAGACGGTCTACGTTAACTCTTGTCAAGCTGCAGCTTTTACACAGGCTGCTCTGGAATTAAGTCTGCATTGATACGAGTTAAAAATCTCTAGCCAGAAAATACTGTTGTTCTGTTCTCAAACACCAAAATTAAAGAATGGCTTTGCAGCAAATTCCATTTACTCTTAAACTTTCTATGGAGGTGTGAAATAGCCGTTTCCTTGTGAGAGCGTGGGCCAAGTTTCAATTACTTTGTTGAATTCTTCTGCTGCTGAAGAAAGGAGGACTCATTAATGCAGAAGAGAAGAGGAAGGAGGTGTTTCAGGTACTCATCTTGCACTTCAGTAGAAGTTAAATAGTTTTTATAATGTTAGTTATTTGTCACTTTTCTGTGTTGGCACATACTTCAGATTCTCACTGAAATGATCATTTTCCTTCATGAGAGCAAAAAATGCAGATGCAAACTCTGGCATGTAGCATGATCCGACCCCCCTGTCGCAGATGTTTTATGAAGAGAATGCCGGGTACAGTGTTACAGCTTTTCTGAATTGGGGAACATTTTAAAGTTATTTATTCAGATTGCACTAAAGTCTAGGTGAGGCACTTTTTTGAATTTGTTTAATATTTACCACTTTTTTTTATCAGTGTTTCCTCTCCTAGTCTAAAAAAAACCCCACCTTCCTACCTTTTGGAGAGTGCCTGTGTTGGACCCCGAGGCATGCACCCAAGGGGGGAGGCTCAATCCCAAACCCTTTCAACTGTTTCCCAATCTGTAAAACGGGGTAAAATGCTTCCCTGCTAGATACATATCACCAAAAATTAATTCCCTAATGTTTTAAAGTGCTTTGAAAAGTAATATTAACTACTAGGTGTTATTTGTCTAACTGAAACACAGACAAATATGTGCTTTATGGAGGGGGGAATGGTGAAGACCATCCTGTGTTCTTCCGACGGACTGTCAAACAAAACCCTACAGAGCATTTATCCTTCCATACAGCATTATAAGATGCTCTGAAAAATCCAGAATGCTTCCCAAATTCTTTGCTTTACCATATCTTTTATAAAAATATTAGAATAGAAATAAAATCTATTTTATAAACTTGCCTTTTACTTTGCCAAGACCTAAATGCGAGGGTACAAAGAGGGAAAGCTGAGTAAAATTCATCACCGTATATGGGGTCAAGAAGTTAGCACTTTTCCAACTGTTAATGAGCACTTTTTGGTCCTTGAGAAATTACTGCTCATCCTCACACTGGCGCTGGCTGGTTTCCCTCATCCATGGGGGGAGCATTCCAATGGCACTGCTATTTGTTTCCTTCCTTCCTACCTCCCAGAAAGCACAGCCGCAGGAGGCAGGCACTGACTAGAAGTCTCTTATTTCTCAGGTTCCTGAATAAGCTGCTGGTGGTTTTATGTGCCTGGGATGTGCTCCGTAATGCGAAGGACGCTGTAATGGTGGCAGAGGTTTCTCTTCATTAATTTCCAGCTTTAGTAATGAAAGAGACA
This sequence comes from Alca torda, assembly GCA_008658365.1. Classification (NCBI taxonomy): domain Eukaryota; kingdom Metazoa; phylum Chordata; class Aves; order Charadriiformes; family Alcidae; genus Alca; species Alca torda. Next base: position 22,756,056 of record CM018086.1, on the reverse strand, counting down.
CAATCAAGAAAAGTCATTAGACTCTAAGCACATATTCACGGGATGCTTAATGGATTAAGTGCGCACGGAAAGAAGAGCTCAGCAAACTGAATAGAAAAAGGAAATGAGAAAGGAGGCTTGCGGGGTTTGGGACCGGCAGTGTCACCCCAATGGTGTTCCCCAGTTCTGCGATCAGCTCCGTCTGCTGCCGGGCCGGGAGCCAGGCAGGTGCGCAGTGGCAGCAGCCGCAGCCCCAACTGGTCATCGCTGAGTCTGGGGATAGTCCTGGTGTCCAACCACAGCGGATATTTTAATGACGCTTGCTCAAATTCTTCACCATTGATAATTCTTCACTGGACATCATATATGTGTGTATATATATATGCGAGGGTATACATATATATATATACACACACATATATATATATATATACACACACATATATATATACACACGTGTGTGTGTATATATATATATGTTTAAGCTTTGAAGGCCTAAAAATGGGTCAGCTCACAGTTGTAGTAAGAGGTATCTGAAGCGTCTAGTATTGCTTACAATACGGTCACAGTATTTACTTTTCAGCAACACTGGCAAAAATACTAGTATTTTCTTCAAAATTAGGTGCATGAAGGTTTCTCATAAACATGTAATTTTTGTGCATATTCGAATACTTTTGAGAGCTGGGATCCTCGGCCCAGGGAGGGTGAGGGGTGGTATGCTGCTGGGGCAATCTGCTGCGCTGGGAAAGCTCCAGGGTCCAACATGGGTCAGATAGATAGTCTCAGGACTAGGACAGATTCAGTGCAGCAGAATAAGACGTTCTTTGTCCATGTGCTGCATAAACCAAGCCTCACAGAAGGTTCAAGTAAGACTCAGATCCACTGGATTGAAGTTGCCTGAAAATTTCTCATCCAGAGAACAGGGAATATCTGTAAAAAAGGTTTCTTTAAGGTAGTCCAGGCGTGTCTGCTGTGATCATTCTGCTGGCAAGTTCTTTGATAACAGCGCTGTGGGACCTCTCTATATGCATTGTACGTGGCATGATAAACACTACCTGGATCGACAGAGTGAGTTTCCCCCATCTTAATAGGGAAGAGAAAAATCTCTCGGGGACTGATCTTTGTATGGCAAATAGCGACGCAGAGATTGGTATCTGTTCAGGATGCCTCAGTTACAATCTAGGAAAAATGTGCTTGGCATTTTCTTTTGTAAACTCCCTTGTGCCATGAATCTTCCTGACTAGTTTTCTTTTTTTTAAACCATATTTAATCTCAATATCACAGCAATTTTTTATTTTTTTTTTTTCAAGAGTTGTGCCAAATTGACAGAAACTGTCTTCCTCCAGGTAAGGACTAGGAATGTAGGTTATGCTACATATTGCAGTTTATTCTATATGTTGTAGTTTTGTCTAAAAAGCAGCATAAATTGAAATGCTTGATTTACCTCAATTTCAACTTTTGAAATGGTGGCCCAGTGTCTTATTCTTCCCCCTTTTGACTTGCAAAAGTAAGATTGGAAAGGAGAATTTGAGCATTGCTAGATAAATTTTGTCAGAAAGAGACTACTTCAAATAAAGCTGTTGTCCCTATTCGGAAGGGTCAGATCTCTTTTGACAGAGACAAAAATATGCCCCTGATTTATTTTATTACATCATCCATGGCTTTGTTAACCCTGATCACCTCCATCTTTCTCATGGCAAGAAGTGCTGTTAGTTCTCAGAAAAGACTTATGAGAGATTGAATTCTCTTCCTTTTACAAGAAGATGGAAGCAAGTTCAAAGACAATGCCTTGCCTGATGTTCTGAGAGGAAGGTTTTTATCCGTAAACAGGTAAATCAGAGAGAGGATGTTTTAGTAGTGGCGGTTTGGAGATGAAGCTTCAGCTTCCACTTTGAGGCCTGTCTGGGTAACCTCCCTTAGGTAGAAAGCTTATAATATCTCACCTTACAGTGATTTAAATGCATATTAATTAAAGCATTTGTTAGTTTACAGGTGTTTCAATTTTGATTATACTTTTGAAACAAAAAAAGCGGACTTTTCGTTAAAATACTAATGGCGATGTTTTCCTTAGGCTGATACAAGAAATACAGCATGTGTGAATTTGCCCGTGTATCTGCCTGTATAAAGAAAAAAGATAATCACATTTTTCTAGGCAGAGTTCCGCACATTTACATGTTTGAGTCTTACAAACCATACATTAAGGCACAAAGAGGTGAGGCAAGGAAAATTAGGGTGTTTTTCAGCTGGTTGAGAAACCAGGAGTATGTAAACAGCAACTGAATGTTGGAAGCAGAAGAAAGCAACACAAATCTGAGCTTTAAAATGGAAGTGAGAGAGTAAAAATATGTGTTGAATCTCGTTTTTCTTTTTTAAACCTTTTTGTGGGCTATAAAAGGCAGAATAGCCTTCTAGGCGTATTTCTGTAGCAGTTACAGTGTTTGAGTATCAATGATGGAAGTTAAATATCTTTCTTAAACTATTTCTGTTTATATATTCAGTAAGTAGCTTTGGTCCTAGAGGATATATTCTTATAAATATTCTTATTTCTTACATATGCTTAAATTATGATAGTGAGGTAGGTATTAAAGTTTTATGTATTATTTCTTTTTTAAAAATGTGAATTTTAAAGGGGCAGGGTAGCGTGCTTTCTAGTGAAAAATAGACTCTGTGGGAATGTTTCATTGCATTTAGGGAAATGTTTCAGCAGGTTTTCTGTGGCAGTATTTTAAAAAAAAAAAAAGGGTAAAGTAAATCAGCCTCTGAAAACTATGTGGATATTTTGACCTCAACTTTGGAAATGTTCTCAATACATCATAGTCGGCTTGTATTAAACAAATACCTTGCCCTTTAGAGCGACTTTTCTTTAGAAGCTAAATGAAATAGTTTCCTATCAGAAAATCATGATGATTATATGCACTCGTAAACAATTCCGGATTGCTTCAGCCAGATATGCGGCCAGGTGGACGGACGGCCTGTCGCAGGGTGACGGCTCAGCCTCAGGCGCTTCCGCAGCACCTTGAAAACCTCAGCAGGACTCAAGTGATTGCCCGGGTTAACAGCAACACAAAGTGATGCTTTTTCAGAGTTGAAATTCATTGCTGCTTTTCAGTTAGCAAAACCTCACTCTTCTGACTCTTCAAATTGGGACACAAACAATGGTCAAAACACTAGGATTTCCAGTGGAATCCAGTATTTCCCAGTAATCCAATATTAACTCTGTTATTAATGACATATCTCTGCGATTACTTGGATCTAAAATCATCTGAAAAAGTTGTGAAGATATTCCTTGAAATTGTACCTAAACTGAATCTTTTGTGGGTGAGGCCAGTAAATGTTTTTTGAAGTAGTGGTTGTACCAGCAAAGCCAAAACCAAACCAACCCCCACCCCTCAACAGAAGATTTACTAGCAATTTAGATCAGTAACAGAGCTATTCATTTAAAAGGTAAATGGGAACAAAGCGGTTAAAAATAAATCATTAATATTCCACAGGGTGGAAGTAGAAAAATACATTGTTGTCTTTCAGTCTAACAGTGTGTATGTGTTGATTGTAATACTAAAGTTAATTTAAAGCATAAGCTGCCTCAGAACCTGCTTTGCTCCCCCATCTTTCTTTTTCCCTTTCGCTGTTTGGATAGGTAACTCAGCTATAAAGAATTTTCATTGCCTTTCTTTTTTTTCTGCAGCTCTTTTTTAACTATTCTCATCTACAGGAGAATAAACTTCTAGTTTTAATGATGAGTGAAAACTTACTTAGAAGCAATTTATATTTTACCAAAAATATCTGAAACCAAAAAAAGTCTGTAAGATACTTTTTTTTCCCTTTTAGTTTCTGTCATCTTACGTGACCATTTCTTTGTCTGAATCAATACTTAAGGCAGTGGATGAAGATGTGCTGACAGTCTGGTTTTCATAGCTGGTTCCTTGGCGTGTTTGGAAGACTGAGCTGGGAGGGTGTTCCTCCCGTGGTTGGGCAGCTGTCAGGTTTTACTGTTCTCATTTCCACTTGAGAAGAAACTCCCCAGTCTGTATTTCGCTGGCTCTAGATGAATCCCTGTTCTGTAACCAGAATGGGATGGCCAGTTGTACGCGGAGAGCCCAATGTGTGGGGGTTGAAATGTGAGTGATGGAAGGAGGGGTGGGGAATATCCCCAGCTCTGCATTTCGGTTCTATTGGAAAGCAGAATTTAATTGGTGGCAGTGGCTGAACAGCCAAAGGTCCTGAAAACAGGCTATTACAAGGAGTGTTGGTAGCAGCCCCTGGGCTATGTTACTTGGCATTTTCCGTTGGAAAGACTTTTGCAGTTCCCATTGAAGACATGTTCTGCTTCTACTGTTTGCCATGATCCCATGAATCGAAGTCTGCCAGCACGGGACTAGATAAGTACCTGTTCTTTGTTAGATTAATTTGTTCGGCTTGCACTGGTGAAGGGTAGTATATCTTTCAGCTCTCCAGGAAGATGCTGGCAACCACTCCAAGTTATAACCAAATGCATGAATGTGTGAACACTGACTACCCATTCCAGTAGTTCATGTTGTCTTCTCAGGACAGCATGTGGTAATAAACTGGACTAGAATATTTCCATGCCAAATACCTTCTTGCAAATCCTTTACCAGTTAGCAGCAGCATTTTTCACTCCTCTTCGTTGTCACGTGCTGGCATACTGATATTTTGGGGACAAGAAGATACAAAATGGAAAACAATTTGCATGTGCATCATTATGGATAGTCAGGTGTGAGCTGGCAAGTTTAAAAGTTGCTCTGGAATCTGCATCTCAAAAAAAAAAAAGAGTTTTTTGTAGTGTCGGATGGTTTGGTTTTTCATTTGCCATTATAGATAGATGAGGCTGAATATATTTAATAAGTAAGCTTTTCTCTAAATATGATACCTCTGAGTATTTGTCATCAGTTTGGAATGTGGTACTAAGCTACAGAATATATATCGGGAAGAGAATCCTCAGTGGGATTAATCAAAATTCTGTTTACAGAGTAGCGACTGTTAGATTGGAAGCGTTTGTACATGGGACAAGTATCGTGCACTAAGACAACTATACTTTTACTGTGCTCTGTATTATTTATTGGGCTCCTTTGCTTCTAAGATACCAAATGGCATCCTTCTCCTGTACTGGAGGAATCCAGCTGAAGCAGAGGGATGAATTCCAGCTGGCATCCTCCCAGGAGGAGGCTGAGCCAGGAGATCTCTTGGCGCAGCGAGTGGCGACTCTCCCTCTTCCTCCAGTCGGTTAGACCCCAGTTATTTATTGTCTTGTATTTCCAGTTAGTGGAAGTCTTCTCTGCTTGACTGTAATTTGAAGGTGCCTGAGAATATGAAACCTCACGGAGTGCTGAAACCATGTCGTGTTGGTCTGACAACAGCTGTAACACTTAACTTCCTCTGTAACAAACCTGAGTAAAAGCACTGCCTACCCTGAAAGCAGCAGATAATAGCTATTGTCACAGAGGGATTCAGAGAAGGCATGGTTTTAAATACATAGATCTGTTACTTGAATTAAATAAAATTCATCTTTTTGGCAGGTCTGTGAAAGACATTTAGTTTAAAATATCTGAGGAATGGTTGGGCAACAGCCTTGAGACTAATAAAAACATCTTTCCATAATTACTTATTTCTAAAAGGCTCTCTAAAGATGCAAAGAAACGGTGTGTTTTTCTTTTAGAATTAAAATTTTGTCTTGGTATAAAAGCTACATAAGGGGAAAGGAAAGGATTTTCACAGAAGGTGGTTTTGATGCAGAATTGCCATTTCTAGTAGCTGATGCCTTGGAAGAACTTCAGCGTGTTTTAACAGCAAACAGATCATGTTCTTTCTGCAAAGCAAGCCGTTTCCATACCAAATGGCATCACTGTGCTATATTGTCTGCAGCTCCAGCAATGATATTGCTGTTAGAATTACCATCCCATAGGCTTTACTTGACCCTAAAGCAGATATGTATATATATATATTTTTTTTTTCATATTCCAAACATATTGAGGTTACTGACAAATGGGGTAGGAACAGAAATGTTTTTAAAATGCCAAATTCTGTAATGCTGGAACATATCCCAGTTTTGGATTACGAAGCAACATGGATTTATTGGTGGTCAAAAAGAGGTGCAACTAAAATTAGAATTAATTAACATGGATGCTGTTCAATACTGAGCTTTGCCGTCAGAGCACTGGAGGAGTTACTAGGGGAGAGATGCTGATGGGAACTGGGCACATACCTCATCAGATGCTGAAACGTGGCCAGTGTCCAGTCGTGCATTGATTGCCAAGTGAAGAAAGTGACCTGTCACGTTCATTTCCAAAACCAATTTCATAGAAGTGAGGAAGGAAATAAACAAGAAAATAGCATGTAAAAAAAAAAAAAAAAAAAAAAAAAAATGAAAACCAAAACCCACTCTTCTAGTTGTATGATAAAGCTTCCCTGAAGAAAAGGGAAGAAGCCTGAATTTTGACTTTCAAATCCAGACCGCTTGAGTCCATCTTCTTTCCTAGTAAGAGTTCTCTAATGAAATCAGTGCGTTTTCCTACCATTAGACTAATTTTCAGTTTCTGGTTAGCCTGTGCTTTATCCCAGTCAGAGAATAATGGGCTCCTGTTGTTTGAATTCCAGCACTGAGGTTTGGACCCGTCCTGTCTGAGACAAGTCTGGTTTGGGAACCTGCTCGCTCTCGGTTACTTTCCAGTAGTGAGATGAACTTGGGGAGCAGGAGACATGAAAGTGTTGCATCTCGTATTTCTAATATAAAAGTTCCAGTCAAACAGAAGCATCAGACTGATCTGTGTGTGTCTGTCGTCATCTGTGCTAGAAGATCCTTCTTATGGAGGACATGGCCCTGCACTGACATTGCCACGGTGTACGCAGCCTAAGTGGTAGCACCATCAGTGCGTCTCAGGAAAAATGTATACCCCTATTTAATTTTGCCACGCGTTTGCTAAAATATGTGTATTAGTACACAAGAAGTTATTTTTGTCACAGACTTGATGATCCAGTGCTTCCAGAGCTTGCTCCTGGTAGGAGGAGAGATTGGAGTCTGCACAAATCGCAGGAATTGCAATACCCTGACATTCCCACTCGCACTGCCAAGAATCACAATGTGGTTCTGAGACTAAAATATGAAATGCTGTAGAGCAAATTTCAGTTTAGATCTTTGTGCTCTTTATTGTTAGCCGTGCAGGTTGATGGTCCCTGCTGTAGTTCCTTGTTATTGCTTCAGTCTGGAGAGGCACGAGGAAGACTTTGTAGCGAGAAAGTAGGCTGTTTCACTTACTGCATCCTGAGAAAACTAAACCAAATGTAAAAGCTGCTCAGATAGAGCAATATTAATGTGCCTATGATTTTCCAGTCCTGAACAGAAATCTAGCAAATCCAGATCTGACCGTGCTCTGAATCTGAACAACTTCTCTGAGTTTTACTTTAAGGCTTGGCCCTTTCTGCTGTTTTGGTGGATTACTGTCACTTGCGTGCATGCTTCAAGAGGGTCCCATTGGACTGGATTCTGCTTTTTTGTATTGAATCATCTCTGCTTCCCCTTCCTCATATCTCAGTTTGAGAACTGGGTGCTTCACCTTAAAAGATCATCCTTTTATTTGTCTCTTGTCCCAGCTGTCCCTCAGGCTGCCCACCTTCTGCCAGCACTGCTGCATAACACGCAGTGATGCCTTCCAGAAGACACATGGGATCTTTGCCCTGCAAAACCAAGGCATCTAAGCTGTTTTGGTTTGGTTTGGTTTTTCTCCTTTAGTTTTTCGGTATCTAGCAAAGAATTGTCTCTGTGTGGTCTGATTGTCACCTAGTGGCAGCGTTGGTAAAAGTGGGTGTAAAAGGTCAGGTGTTGGGAGCAGGAAAAGGTATGTGCTATTAAGAAACACAACCCCAAGAGCTGTCCTGGGGATGTGGAGACACCCTGTGATCATTTGTAGCTGTGGAAGGTGAAAAATATCATTCCATATATCAGCAAACCAAAAATGCCCAGTAGTCTGCAGTAACCCCATGAAAGGGGTCTCCAGCCCTTCATGGGGTTACTGAGGCTCGTGTATTCTGCTGCTTCCTGGAAAGGCCTGGTTTAAAGTAATCTGCTACACAGACACATCACTGAATGTTTCCTTTTGACGCAAAATTATTTCCCCCTCATTCATAGAAGCTTATTTTTGAGAGAATATTTTTAATGATCTTTTTTCTCTTCCTCTTGTTGAGGCTGTTGTAGTCAGTGGTTTTATTCTAAAGCTTAGATTCCTTCTGAGTAGCTCGGTAACATAGTGTGATTCATCATATTAGAATATATAATATAGAATATTATATTAATAGAATAATAGAATATAGAAGCCTCTACTACTCTGCATAATATGACAAATACAAGTTTTAGAAATGAAAAGGATCTGGTAAAATATGAATTTTGCTTTAGTCTTATCCATTTGATAATTTAAACATGCAGTATGGGGTTTTTTTCCGTTCCTGTTCATGTTACGGTGAATGTACAGCTGCCAAAGTCAATGGGCTGTTTATAGCTATAGAGGAGAGACACAAAATACTGACCGCAATCTGCATTACTGGTAGATAGTCTAAAGCTGCCTACCAGGTATACTGGGTTTAGTTTGTACCCTAAATGTGGAGGGCAGCATGTTTGTCTCAGTAGTGACATAAGACTAAGCCAGCAGCGTAGAAGTGACCTGACTTTCCTCTCTGACCTGCTTTGCCTGCCCTAGATTTGGCAAAATGGATGAACCAGAGGTTCCAGATCAGCGAGAATAACCCCTTTCTGGCATCAGTGACTGTGTCAGTTGGATCTTTGTGACTATAACTCAGTGTGATAAAAACAGTGATGGCAGATGATACCCATCCCATGTGTCAGCTACCCCAAGCAAATCTCTGCCTTCTCTAAGCCCTCTCTTGTAACGCTTCATCAGAGCAAATACTGAGTTATGCTTGGTTTTGGAGCAAACACAGGTCTTGACCACTTCATCCTCCTACAGATCCAAGGGCACTAGCTGAAAAGTAAATGGCCTGGTTTGATAGTGTGTTTGATGGGGATGGTGAAGGAGGAAAACGGGAATTAGAGGAAAAACTTACTTTATAAGAACTGGTGCAGTTTTGCCTCTCAGGTGCTTGAACCAATATGCTTGAGCATAAGAACAAACTTCATTTTCCTGGAATGCTCTAAAATACATTTTGTATATGTAAAAATAGTATTTTGGGGAAAAAAAATCACGCTTTTTAACTTTATATCTGGGAAAACTCAATCCAGTTTGACCTGTACCATGTCTTTAAAATTCCAGGTTTCTGGAATATTTCCAGGTTTCTGAAAGTGTCTGTTAGTCTCTGAAGCCTTCCAGTGACTCAGACTCCTGCTTTCTCCTTTCCTCCTCGTTATCGCTTAGACTAAGATGATGTGCTTCTAATTTCTTGTCTGGTATTGTAAGAAGCACCTCTGACTCTTTTCCCCTCCTCAGAAATACACGGCTCTGTTTTTCCTCTCTCTAACACATGTACAGCCGCACATACAGTATTTTTATCTTGCTGGGTTGTTCTTGCCAGGGCTCTCCCCTGTGCGGGGCCTTGCTTTCTCTTTCATCTCCAGGCTACGTTTTTCTCTATTCTGAAGATAGTGTAAGTGTAAAGTATTGCTCATCCCTTTACTCTTTTCCTGCCCTTTTCTCTCCTGACAGACATATTCCTATTTCACTGACTCTGCATAAAGTTTAGGCAAGGGTGACTTCAGTTACCCTTGTGTTGCACCTGGAGATCACTGTGACCTTATGGTGTGTGCGTCTGAGTGCAAATCAGTGAGTAAGTCGTGTCAGACCACCCTTATCCATGGTTTTTTCTGCTTTCCTCAAGAATGCAGCTTTTTGAGACATGGGGTTAATACTTTAAATAAGGAATAAAACTCATGTTAATATATAGTTAACGCAAATGGTGCATCTATTTGATAAATAAGGTTGTAATTGAAAGTACCTAAAACTTGTCAATGAGTGTAAGATTGCCATGTCATTTTCTGAAAAGCGCTCGACATTAAAAATTGCTACAAACTGAAAATGGGTAACTGCTAGGGGAGAGGGGATGCTTGGATGTTTTTGTCATTAACTGTTCTAAGACTCTTTAGCAGTGGGAGGTATGTTTTTGGAAAACACCACCTTGGTCATGTTCACCTGGCTTCATTTACCGGTATCAACAAGGTACAGCTAACCACAAATGATTGAACTTCTCGCGGCTTTCCATTTATCGTCTCCTATTCCAAGTCTTCCTGCTACATGCTCTTCAGTTGATTTTCTGTATTACTCCAAGATAAGCAGTAACATAGTTGTTTTGCCAGTGTGTGAAAATAGAAGGAATTATTGTACTGTTTCCAGGAATTTCTAAGGCTGTTGGAAGATCAATTTATGTAAGGAAAAAAAAAATTGACTGGAGGAAGCCATAGATGCCCTTAATAGAGAGCTGATAACATTGATGAAAAGCAGATAGCTGGGTGGTGTTGGGGGTAGGAAAGAGTTATGGTCTCTTCTCACAGAGGTGATGGGGGCAGTGAGATTGATGTGCAGAAAAGGTACTTGGTACACTTCAAGGGCAGTTTATGAAATTACTCAATTACAGCAGAGTTGATTGAATAAGCTGCTTTTTAAAGTGCAAATAACACTTTTGTTTTACATGGAGTATAAAATCAACAGTGCTAATATTTACAGTGAATCTTCTAGTCTGAAGAAACTGGTTTAAAGTACTGGTGGCTGACTTCTATAAAATTAAAAAGAACCAGCTCTCCAGCACCCTTTGAGAAAGATAAAAAATAAATATAGTTATCTGTGCAAAGGAAGGAACCTAGTTTAGTGCCAATGCTCTATAGTTGGAAACTGCTCCAATCCGCCTTCTGTTTTGGGGTGGTTGTAACGGTGGCCAGTTTAGTACTGTCACTTAAACTAATGGAAAGGCTTATTCTTGACACTGATCGGTAACTGAGCATAGGAATGAGTTATTATTATAAATTATCAGAGTGGGACCAATTAGAGGGAATACATGATAATAATAGAGAAGCCTTGATCAATATCCAACAAGTGTGAGTGGGGTTTTCTTGTTTTGATTACAAGATATATTTGGAAATTAAGAACCTTATTAGAAGTTGAGATACCTTTGCTTGGTTTTCAGTTGGTTTTGTATTTATAATAGGAATTTTAATCTATATGCTACAATTGCCTTTATCTGTTATTACTTCATTTCAGAGGCACTTAGCCGAAAATTCTTTCTGAACAGAAGTGTACAGTGCTTAAGGTGCTGACTCAGTAATGTCAGCTTTAATAGGTCTATATTGTCATGGTGTGGAAAACTCCAGAGAAGTTTAAGCTAGTCATTCCACCACAGTGGAACTCATCTTACTGGCTTCCAGCCACCCTGGCAAAGCGTTATGCACTAGGCCTTGTTATCAGCTCTGAGTTTCCTTTTCTTCTGAGAGCCTGACCGCTCGCTCTTGAAGACCTAAGAAAACTGCCTTCTGGTCCTGCGACTGTTGTGGCTGCTTTTGGATTTTTATAATTTGCTTTTTCTTTTAAAATAGCATGATGTCTTTTGTACAGCACCTGGGATTTTTGCCTAGCAATTTTCAGTTTTGACATGTAAATTTCCAGGGTATTTGCAACCAGAGTGTAAAATGAGAGCCATTTTGGTTAGCTGTAGGCAAGAGCAAAGTTGATATAGTTTTATGAGGTTTGAAAAATCTGCAAGTTTTGGAGCAGTTGCAAAGCAAGTAAAATGTGTGCAACTTGTTGCTGTTGTCATAGTGCTGGAGATAAAGCTAACAAACCAAACCAGCCCCTTTGAGCACCTTAGTCATTGGTGCAAAGGCATTTATCAAATATTAAATTTGCATATCACTTAAAATTGACCAGTGAAAAGGAATGTCCTTTTCTGGGTCTGTTTCTAGGCAGTGGTCTCACATACTGACAGCAGAAGGGCCCAACCATTCCCTTCAAGCTCGGCATCCCCTAAATTTGCTTAGCTAATTAATTAATTTCCTGCAGACCTGCCTATTCCAGCCACTGCTGTGTCTTTCCCATGGATGCTTCCCTCTGCTATATATCAGGGTAGGATCAAGGGCTAAAGAAACATGCTAATTACTTAGGGGGATCAGCACCTGCTAATGAGATGAGGTACTACAGTCAAACCCTGTCTGTAACAAATCTGCCTTCAGATAATGTGCTCAAAGCAGATTTTTGTCTCAGTGAACTAGATACACGTTTCACTTGAAACAGTCACGTAATTAATAGCATTAACAGGGAGGGGTGAAATTATAACAGGCGAAACCCCTCAGGCACGTGCTTTTGTTCCACCGGCGTGTGGCAGTGACCTGCACCCCTGTCTTGTACAGGTCTGTCAAGGGTGCTCATTTTATCTGGAGACGGAAGCAAATTAAAAGGTTGTGGTGCAAAGGTGATCGTGCACATATTTTTGTTCGTACCTTGTCTTGCTGACTTCAGGGGGAGTATGGGTCAAAAAGTTCTGGTTCCAGACCTTGATCATGCCCATCTTGATCAAAGAATTAATCTGGAAAAATGTTTTTTCTCAAGTTGATTTTGAAAAATGGCTTGTAACTTTGAAGCATAAGCGTTTCAGTAGTATGACAAAAGACAGACGCGGGGTCATGTCCTCCACCCTTCCGAAAGATTGCTAGATTCCCAGTATACTTGCATGATGGAAACCAGGGTAAAAGAAAAGCAGGAGGCCCACATGCTGTCGAAGTATTATGAGAGTTGTTATCCAACTAGCTCATTAACATCCAGTTCTGGAGAGAAGGCAGTAAAAATCCTATTTATAAGCAATATTCCTGTAGAAAAGTGTAGTTTGTAAGACTACATGAGATAATTACAGTCATTGAAAATCCCACCAATGCAGGAACACTTAGCTTAAGAAAAGAAGCATTAAGTAGCTTAACACTTTGAAGCTGTGAGAATAGTGACCTAGGCCTGTGTAGAGTGAGCCTGAAAAACAGACTATTGGAATTTGGTACAGATGGGTAGTGAGGCTTGTAGCGTAAAATGGTGCTGCGTTAGCGATCTGCAGATAATGTGGATTTCTGTCCCACAAAGAACTATAAAGATAATGAAGGAACACATCAGTAAACTCATGGCTGTTTGGTGAGTATACAGTTACAGTTTCAGTGTAAATTGAAATTAAATACAGGGAGTGGGTGGGAAGGGTGTTGAAATCACATTATAACAAAATTATAGTCCTAATGGCTAATAATGCCTTCAGGTTTCATGCTTTGGAGTGCAGAGATGCGATCATGACAGGACACAGTGGAAATCTCTGTATGACACAGATATGAGAGTTGTCGATGTTTATGTGATTGCTTAGTAATTTTAGTATAAAAACACTTACAGCAAAAGTTTCCTTTCCAAACACCTACCTCTTCAGGATTGATACTGTTTTTTTAAAAAATTCATTTACACGTGGAAGTGTTAAAGAAACGCACAGAACATACACTTTGCTTTTAGAGCTTCCTTCCAGCTTTATGATGGCTGTAGGGCTTTAAATTTTGCAGAGTACTTTGTTCCCAGCTACCAGATGATTTATTTTTGTGGCAAAGATCAACATTTTCATCAAAGGAATGGGCAACATAAGCTCACTTAGGAAGGAAGTAGTGTTTTTCTAGTGGGGTGGTCTCCCACGGGAATCGCTGTGTCTTTGCATTGTGTCGATAAGTCAGAAGAGAAGCCAGGCCAGGCAAAACAGTGGCTTCTCCTTTACCACCTCAAGACAAGAAAATGTGGGTGTTCAGGGAACTAGCTGTACCGAGAGAAAAGAAACACAAACTTCTGGGGCAGGAACAGGAGTAGGGAGCAAAATGAGCAGAGAATGCGATTTGGCAAACAGGAGGTGTAGGGCTGGAAACAATGAGGGCAAGTCAGGAAGGATTAAAGAACAACTCCAGTATTAATGAAGATTGAGGAGGAATTGCTGCCAAGAATACAATTTCTGCTTTGCTCAGGAGGAGAGAAGCACCCGGTGAATAAGCCTGGAAGGTGATGTTTGATAGGTGTATCAAAGACGGTGCCTGGAAGGAAAGATAATCATCCAAATAGAGAACGGCAGCTTCCATCATCAAGCATGGGGGGGGGAAGAACAAGGTGTGGGCCATTTATTTGGTGGAACTGGCTTATAATTATTATCTTTTTGTACCCCACTATAGAATAGTACCAAGGCTTGATGCATCAATGCTTGAAGCTTACAGTAGAGGATGTAGAAAACTAGTGGCAAAATTAGGAGTGACTGTCTCCGTGCATGTGTTTTCAAGTTGCATTAATGCATCAAAACTGAATCTTTCAGTAAACCAATATGATGGAAGAGTCTCCCCCCACCCTCCAAACTTGATGCTGAATTGTAAGTGGGTAGGATGACCAACGCCTGCAGGTTTCTGCTGTACAGCACTGGGAATGGCTGTTACTGCCCCCAGCCATGAGGTGACAGTGACTGGGAAGCTCAACAATGCTGTTGAGACCAGCGGTCTGACAGAAGAAATCTCTTTTTAAAACCAAACCAAAAAAATAACCCCAAACCCCTACAGAAAACAACTTACATAAACTGGGAAATGGAAGCAAAGTAAAGGCATTGCTATGGGAGGGTGTTTGGATTCTCCCTAGAGGTACAAGTGTTTCTGAATAACATATTTTGCAATTACAGTGCTCCTTCAAATTTAATCTTTTTTATCTGTAGATTTCCTGATTTTTAGAGACACTAGTTAGACATCACAACTTATATTTTCACACAGAAATGAAACTCGAGTCATGAAGATGTTTCAGTGCTGTCATACCAGGCTGTTTGAAAATGTCTTTTGTGTGTCTCACTGGGCTTCTAAAGCTCAGTTCTGTAGTGTATCAAAGGATGCTTCCTTTCTACCACCTAAGCGTTGGCATCTTTCTGTTCTGATTAGACAAGTCCTGCATATTGTACTATTTTGGTAAGACTTTTCAGCATTTATTGGACTTCTTAAAGGTAGCAAAGTTCTGTGTCCATCAGGAAGAGGACCAATAGGTAACTGTTCTCAACATAAAGTGAGTTAAACCTGCTAAACCTACCTATTAGCCTAGACAGTCCAGCCACTGAGGTTCAGGAATGAATTATATTTATCCATGACTGAAAATTTTGTACGGTCGATGTAAATCTCTGTTACTGTTGGAAACTCACAGTACGATCATTCATTCAACATAGAAAAAAATCTTGGGGCTTTGTTAGGTTTTTTGTAGGCTTCCACAGGGAGCATACTTTTGTTTGGGGACCTGTGTGTGTTTATCTGTGTACATAAATAGATGTTTATGTAACAGAATTATGGTGTATTTTTTCACATAGAACTGCACACTCTGATGTGAACAGCAGGGAACGCTAAAAGCTAATTTACTGGAGCCCTTTACCTGCTCTAGTGACAGTTATGGTGTCCTGGTGACTATTGCACCTTTGCAGAAAATGGGAGCTGAACGTGTTGATAGATGATTTGGGTATGAGACAGACTCTCATGGTATGCCTCAAAATCTTCTCCTTGGTTTGTGTTCATAAACCAGTCCAGATGTGTTTAGTGGAGCTACCTGGCTTAGCAATTGCATGTAGTTAAGCAGCCTAATGCTGCTCAAAAAAATTATTGCTTCCTTTTGTTCTGGAAGTCCTGTATCACAGCAGCACTGTTCTGCCATCTCTTCTCCTCTCTTTCCTGAAATGTATACCTTCATCAAAATAGGAGTTCTGCATTTATTGCAACAGACTATTTAAGTTTCTTGTACATACTGGAGCTTAAAGGATAGCAGATCAAACCAGATTTATATAAAACTTTCCTTGAACTTTAAAAATACATGTATTAGTACGGATTCATGACGGATGGTTTATCATATTCACTCATAGAATATGTGAGAGTATTTCTGCAAGTACATCTCTGGATCTCATGTGCAAACTCTTCATGGAGATGAGCTTTTTGTTTTTAAAGTTTGTGAAATCCAGACGTAAAAACTTCTGGAACTTTCACATATTAGAAAAAAAATGCAGCTCTGTGGCTGTGCTTTGAGGCTCTGCCCTTCTTTCTCAGCATCAGGGCACCTTTTTTGAAATTGGCACATCCAGGATTTCATGCTTTGGTCTTCTGGTAACAATTTTCTAGTTATTTTTTCCATATTCAAGGATGTAATAGGCAGTCAGAATGTCAGGAGAATAATAAAACACTTGTATTTATCTTTAAAAAAATAATTCTGGTAGGTTCATGGGTATATTTGTATGACTAAGATTAAGTCTGTTCATAAGAGTTGAGTTCCTGCCTTGCTAGAAATGAAGAAGTGTTCCTGGGTGATAGAAAAACAAGAGGAGGTAGGAAAGGGAATTCAATTCAAAAGCAATTCAGTTTGCCCCCCCCCCCCCCACCTCTTTCCCTAGGTCTGTTGGTAGGTTTGGTTATGTCCAAATGTAAACTGTCAGTCTCATCAAGTATTTTTCCCTGAGTAAAGATGGCTACCTGGGGAAAAGTCACTACATTTCTGTTTCCACATCTGTTTTTTAGAGATTGTTGGTTTACTTTCAGGATGGATAAAAAAGGCAACGTTGTGTGGCTGATGGTGTATGCTGCCTTACATAGTATGATACCAAGGCTGCCTATTTTTCAGTGCTCTGTGCCCTAGGGTTTTACACTGTGTGTGGATATGGATATGCTAAGCTGGAGGGGTGACCAGGATAGGGGCACACAGCTTTTAAGTGATCCTCTAAACCGCAGCTGTGATCTCAATCTTAGTTGGGTTTAAAACCTTGCAGACTTCTGTGGCACTGTCATTTGTGTCTTTACTTTAACCATTGGACAGGGGAAAAATGAAAAGCGCTGTCTTTTGAAAATCAGAAGTACTGCTCTAGCACTATCAGACTTGGTCTGATTTTACACAGATATGAAATACTCAAACGTCCAAAGATTTTTTTATTTCATAATATCCTTAAGGAGAAAAAAAGCCCAACGTTTTCTCTTCCCTCTGTATGTATGTTTTCTCCATTTTCTGCTGTATTCTTATCTCTCCCCTCCTGCCCCCATTTTGCTGTTCGTGGGTTTATTCCAGTTTTCTTCATTCATCTACTTTTAAGTCATGAAGCCAAATGGATTTTCCTTGATTCCTGAAGCTTTCTTTTATGCTGCTTAAATGCTGTGCTATGGCAAACGCAACAGTTGACTGTACATTTTCCACATCTGTAATTTTTATGCCAATTGCCTATATAAAAAAACCTGTCATCTAGACTTCATAAAGGTAAAAGTTAAATTGAAAAGATGTCTGGATCTTAAGGTTTGATTGCTATAACAAATGTAGAAGCCAATGCAAACACTTGTGAAGCTAGCAAAAATTAGCACGCATAAGAAGAATGTAATGTAAATAATTATACCATAAAAAGAAACGTCCCTGATGCTCTTTTATTTTGTGTCTAGTTAGGGTGAGCTTGTCATAACCTCTTAGAAGACTTTAGATTTCTAATGCTGTGTTGTTGCTTGCCAAATATTTGTACAACCGTTATATCTAATACGGTAGCATTTATGCTATAGATGCAGAGTTTGCTCTTTTATCAACTAGAGTAAAAAATTCAAAGTACAAGAGGTGAGTAATTAAAAGTCTCAGGCATATACTCTTCTTCCTCCTGGAAATTTATGCTAGAGGCAGTGTTAGTATTTCAAGGCAATCACCATTCCCAGTAGCACGTTTTGAGAGCTGAATTGTGCTCTTTTCTTTCTTAGTACAGAGAGGTGGCCATACTCTAAAGGAATTGGCAGGAAAGAAGCAGAATAAAAGAGCTTTTGCCTACATTTAGGTATTCCCGTCCCGTGTCCCCCCCCCCCCAGTGGGCTATATCCAGCATGGTTTGGAAAACAACTTAAAACTGGAGAAAAACCTTGCAGTATCAGCCATACTTTTCACACTGCTTTATAGTGCATGATGTAAAAACATGAAGGTCAGCACTCCCATACCTGTAAAATCTTTTCTGAGCAATTTGTAATCGCATGTATAAAGCATATCTATTTATAGGCAGAAACACGTCTTACTTATTGGGGGCTTCATGCACCTCTTGAAAGGGTCTGCAGAAACAGTGATTGTATCTTGCTTACACTCTAGTATTCCTTTTTTTTACTTTGTCTATCAGCCTGTAAGATGATAATTCTGAGTTACTAGCGATGAGTAAAAACACTGCACACAGTGGACTACTAATAGGGTTGCAAGTGGCTTTGAGGCACTGTAATGCAGCATTGGTGCTTTTCTTAAAGGATGCTATAAAGTATTTTTCATTTTGAGGTTAATATGTTTTTTGTCTTCTGGTGTGTAGTCATGATGGGTGCTGAGCTAGGTCAGAAGTCCAAACTTCCAACAGCTGTATCCAACAGAGTGGTGAAGATATGTGTTAAATTAAATTCCTTCTTCTTTACCTTTCCTTATTGCTCTTGTAAACAGCATTGCGGGAAGCTCTACATATTCGAGGCATGCCTAAAACACATCAGAGATGTTTGCATTCACACATGTGCACCATAGGTCAGTTCTTGTTCAGTTTGCTCTCAGTCTTTTTTCTTCATGCACAGAAAGCCTGCTAAGGAATATTCATATTGTCTAACTTTGCATTTAAGTAAACATTTTAGCTTCATTACTTTCATTCAGTTTGTTTAAATGCTTGGAGTTACTGATAGATTCTAAATTACTTACATTCAGTTATATGGAAGCTTTACTGAAATTTTATGGAACTGGAGTTTGAGACAATGGTGCCAACTGAAGTGATTTGTTGATGTTAAAGAAATGGTGTCTTATGCAAAACATTAAATGTAACAAGGAAGTGATGTCTTTTAGATGACCCAGCAGTTTTGGCTGATTGCCCTGAGTTGCTGTGCATATAGTAAAAGGAAGATAATTTATATTTTTAGATGACAGTCTAGGTCTTGAGCATGAGCAGGACAAAGGTGATGCAGGATTTTGTGCACTGAGCAGAGATGCCTTCCGGGATACTTGGCAATCCATCAATGTTCAGAGCCTCAAACCCAGACATAGACATCTTGTAGTGGCTCACAGGCTTTGAGCAATATGTGGTTTGGTTGCCCTTTGTGCTGGATTTCATGCCTTTGGTTAATCTCTTCAGGTGTGCAAACATTAGCTGAAGCGAGCCATGCTGCTGTCTGTTTTCCTGACTGTAGGGGCTGTGGCACGTTATCCAGTGGTGGTTCTGGTCAGTGGTCCTGCCAATGTTTCTGGTCAGTGGTCCTGGCCAGGCTCTGCCCTTCTCCCATGGGAGCCCTGCGGAGGAAGGCTGCCACTGGCAGGCAGCCTCCTCTCACCCCCACGTCCCTCACCTGGGAAGCCCTATTGCTTCATCCAGATGTGTCTGCCTGATCTTGTAGTGGTGGTGGAATGAGGAGTTGTTGCAAAGGTTTGCTTGACACGTAATTAGTTCCTGTCTGTGACCACAAAGAAGCTTATTTGACTTGTTGAATTATAGGTCTTTTCATCCTAGTATATGTTAGTGTTGGTACCATGAAATACCTCACAATGTATAGGCAATAATCCTGTTGAAGCTCAAAAGCCAATAAGGTACATAAATCTGCATGTCAACTGGGAAAAAAACCCAACCCCAAATACAGAGATATGATCTCAATGGTCTCAGTTTAGGTGGTGGGAAAGTGGCACCTTCAGTGCTGTTGCCACAATTGACTGCAAGAGAACAACCTGGCTGTTCTGGAGAGCGTACTGCCAGTCGGGCAGTCCCAGGGACGCGGCGGGGAGGGCTGTCAGACACAGCTCTGCTCTTCCTGCCTGAGCTTCTACCTGGCCCCTGGGTGGGATCGGGACACGGTACCCAGAGCTGTCACTGTGTGACCTTCCATGGCCTCTTAAAACACCTACACAGGCATGTGTGCACATTTATATTTATAAACGCCCAATCCAATTGTGATGTTTCTGTTCTATTTTCGTTTTTAAAAAGTTGTAGGGAGTTAGGAAAATACTAGCTTTGGGAAGCTTTATATTATGTTTGTAATGAGATGAGGAGTAATGGTTTTAAACGGAAAGAGTGGAGATTTAGATTAGATATGCCCCATCCCTGGAGGTGTTCATGGCCAGGTTGGACAGGGCTTTGAGCAACCTGGTCTAGTGGGAGGTGTCCCTGCCCAGGGCAGGGCGTGGCACTGGATAGTCTTCAAGGTTATTTCCAAGCCAAACCATTCTAGGATTCTGTGTGAAGTTAGATAAAAGGAAAGCCATCCCCAACGTGCTGCTGCTGTAGTTCTGATCCAGCATTGGATCTGTGTGTTAACTAACACTTCACACGCTGTGCAACGGGCAGCCTTTGACGTACTGGGTAAGAGGAAGCGAGCGCCAGGTGCCGTCTGTCAGTCTGTCTGTGTGTAGTACCTTCATCTCTGCGTTATGTACTTTTGAATCTTTAACAGAATAGTTGTACCTGCTTTGCTGAAGCCAGCATTTGAGATGGATCAGTTTTCCCCTAGACTCAATCTCTGCAGTCAGCAGAGCAATTACAAGCGGATATTTATGGAAGAGGAGCTATGGCTCCCTAAGAGTATGAGGAGGCAGCACACAGGTTAATAGGGACTTTTAACTGTAGGAAAAACAGCACTTGGTTTTCCTTTACATGAGCAGAAACGCTGATCAGTGCAGGAACAGCAAAATGGTAAGAATCCAATAAAATAACAGTATACTTCTAAAACCTGAATTGTGATACATATATTAATGTGGCGGAATGCAGCATGTCTTTAGGCAATTTTGAGATTAGTAATGGATTAACGGTACTTTTCCAAAGAAAGGAAACAAGGTATGGCTCGCTCAGATTGTTTCGTATCCATTAAGTCAACCTGAGGATTACCTGTTAAATTCATTTTCCTGTTCTGTGTAGAAGTTGTTGTGTAAACTCTTTCATAAGGCTGGCTAGACTGCTCACTAGGCATCTTGCCTAGACTATCTTAGAACTTAAAACATTTCCATTCAGTCCTCATCTAGCTTTGCCAATTTGTACCTGTTTCTTCTAAGGCTGATGATGCTTTTCAACTACATTAGCTTTTTCTCTGTCCTGGGAAACAAATTTTTGAGAATAACAGTGAAATATTCTATACTATTGCAAATAAATGAGTGATGATGAAGATGGATACTTCATATATGTGTAACTTATATTTTTGAAATGTGAAATTTTGCTGCATTTTAGGACATCGTAGCTTTATTCAATAAGTTATTACCTCAAGGAATTGAACTTCATCACTCTTTACAACACTTCTTTCAGCCTTTGAAATGCACCAAAGGCACCACTGTGGTGGTTTATTGTGCCGTGAAAAGTGATCAATTTTTATAATGCAGTTATAGCAATTGTGGTGTCTCAAGGCAGCTTTCAGCACTATTGCAGTCACACATTTGAGAATTCTGGTTTCTGATGCTTAAAAAGAACTAAAACCAAACAAAACAAAACTAAAAAAAAACCAACCCACGCAAAAAAAAAAAAAACCACCAAAACAAACCACAAAACAAAGAAACCCACCCCAAACCAACCATCCTGGCTGACAAAATCAAGTACTCTTAACGTCTAGACTGTTCTGCCTATAAGGAAAAGACAGCGTAAATGTTGATTTGCAGACCTTAATCATGAATCAGATCAATTCTACAGCTTTGTCATCCATTAGTTGTTTCAGGTCAAAACTGGGTTTGCTGCACTGATTTCTTTTACTTAAAGTTTAGACATTTTCCTTTGGATCTTGCACTGCTGGTTCTGATTTAAAGGAGGAATTTTTTCGTTGTTCTTTGGTTTTCTTCATTTCAATCTGAAGCTTAGATTTACTGATGGAACTCTGTAGTTGTATGAATTTTTAAAATACTTGCATCCTGAAACCTCAAAAAAAGACTACATTTCTAAAGATTTTAATAAAATACTTGAGTACTTTTCCTTAATTTCCTCACTGTTTTTTCTCACGGCATTTTCAAGTGGACGTTTCCAAATTGACTTAAGTTTTCCAACCATAGGTAATAAAAAAGCATTGGCTGGATATTGCTGTTTCTAAAACAAGTGTTTTCACTTACCCATCTCTGCCATGCCATGAATGTTCCTGGGGGTATGAGAAGCTCCAAACTGGTCCTGAGAAATGGTTACAGGGAGGGTGAATGGGCTTAATTCAACTGGTGCTTTTGTGTTGGTGTTCTGGGCCCGTTCCGCCTGGCCATGAGGAGCTCGTGGGACTTCTTGCTCTGCTTTCAAAAGATTTACGCTTAAAGAAGCGGCCACTGATCGTTCCCTATTAGTCTCTAATGAAAAGGAAGAACAATTCCCTTGTGTTCCTCTGTGTATTAATGAGAGCCTCAAACTGTCAGAAGGGCAGAACAAAGTGCTGGGATAGTGCCACTCCGGAGCTGGGATAGCAGCACTTCCAGAATGTTTTGCATCAAGCTAACTAATATTTGGATTTGGAAACTCGTGGTAGATGGTCTTCTGGTCATCAGATCAGAAGAAACAATGGAGTACTTCCTTGCTGGGTGCATTTTGTCAGTTTATCTCGTCTAGTGGGAAGTTAAAATGTCGTTATTCTGGATAGGTCTAATACTGGCTGGAAATTAGCAAAATTAAACTGAATCATGCTCTCTTAGCTTCCTTTCAGAATATTTGCTTGTGATTTTCCTAATAGCAAGCGCATACAGTTTCTGTGTAGCTGAGCAAAGGGAATGGCGTATGAAATCTTTTCCAAAGCAAGACATTGCCCTCTTGTGGCTACTGCCTGAATAATCAATCCCTTGGCAAAAGCCCCCACCTTGAAGCACACATGCCATCCCCTGGCATGCTGAGTGTCAGCTTTAGTAAATCTAATTCCATTACCTGAGATGACTTAGTCACTTTTAAGCTTTGATAAAATACAAAACCTGGGTGGAACACGCATTGTAAGAGAATAACATTTTGGTGACAAAATCATTTCATTCAAAGTGTTGTCTTATCAAAACGTCTACAAACAAGGGACTCATCTGCTGACTCATCAAAAGGGTTATTTATAATGTAGTGCTGCTTCAAGTTACATTGTTTTTAGCATAAAACAATCTGTTCATCTGCCTCCTTTCAGCAGATGCTTCATGTAAGAGAACAGTCAACTTATAAAAAGTTTAATAAGATACTTTGGATCATGAAACATAACCTTCAGTTAATCAGGCTGGGTTTTAAATCGTCGTATGTGGATGTTATGCTGAATATTTATCTTTCTTTTTTAGAATGACCTTTAACTAGCAGACTAAATTATTTGATATAGACCGTGTTAAGATCTATTTCTGTAGGAAAAAAAAAAATTTGCTTTACTTTGTAGTAGTGCTTAAAAGATGATGGAAATATTTCTCTGAAACATCTATTATTGAAACCTGCCAGGTTGTTTAACTTCTGAAGTACATGGGCTTGATGGAATAGCCTTCAATAATCAACTGAAAGCAACAGCTGCTTCAACAGCATCTTTTTATACTGAAAAGGAAAAAAAAAAAAGGACACTTCAGCAGTTCCCTGACTCTCCTGAGAAGCTGCATCTATTTTATTCAATATCTCCGGTACCAGTTATAGAAGTTTCTTCTGATATAATGTGATTTCACTGGTTTACTTCATTTTGATTTGAAAATATCTGTCATTTTCGTACTTCCTGTTAAGTACTGAAAAGTACTTGTAGAAACCTCCAAAGGCACTCTGGTACACAAATTTGTTCTGTTAGAGCACAATGCTTCCACATCTGATGCTCTTCAAAGCAGCAGCAGAAAGGAGGGTGGGAGTCAAGTGGAAGACATGAACAAAAAAAAACCCCTTCATAACCATATCTCTAATTTCATGACCACCAAAAATAACCACATTTATTCTTTTCTACTGGAAGTGGGCAAAGCTGGAGATATTGCAGGTGAGTCTTTGTACTGGGCATCTCTAAGAATATTTAAAACAACAAAAAAATCACCAAAACCAAAAAGCCAAACCCAAAACTGAACTCCAACACCTGCTTGTGCTTCAGTTTTATGCGCTGAGTGGGTCAGTATCTGTGTAGGAGAACATTCTGCTGCTGTGACTATTGACGCTTGGTACATGTTTTTTTTCCCACGGATTAGCAGGAAAAGGTATGCATAAACTTTGCATCCAGACAGCATTAAGTAATACAGTAGGAAAGCTTTTGTGTGTATTTTATTTTTTGCAAATCCTTTCCCTTGCAGCATGCCATCTGCAAGGACTGCACTTCTTAAGGGCAGTATTTTTGGAACTGGCCAGTCAGTTGCAGTATTCAGCATACTGAATGTCTCTGTCTAGACAGTTCATTCACCTCTGACTCTATGTTGTTTTCCAGTATTCTTTTATTTATAGTAACTCTTTCTACAAATGGAATCATAAGTTTTCATCGATATCTTGTAACTTGGGTCGTATTATGAATGTGACCCTTCATTTTAGGCGTTGAGTAAGTTATTGCCACTGAAGACTTTGAAACATTGCCTTCAGTCTTGTCTCCAGGCTGATATGTTAAAATTATCTAATAAATTAGATCAACACTTAGGATGGAGACATACAAGCATGTTAAACGAATAATTTTTATTTAGAAGCAATCTTTTGTACTGCATTTGCTGTTTTGTAACTTACAGGTTGTATTTTAATCTAGAAAGTGATCCTAAAGAAGTATTGCAGGTTCCACTTTTTTTGTTGTTTAGCAAAATGCTTTGTAACACCATGCAGGGAAATACTGTGTTATGGTCAGTTTTATAAATCAGTCTGGGCTGTGATATTTCGGGGTGGAATGCAGTGAAGAAAGTATGAGCTCATGTCTAAGGTTCACTTCTCATTCTTTTATCTCTGTTCATAAATTCTGATTTTGTTCATACCTATGTATCTTTTCTACCTCCAAGAAATTAGGATAAAGGCTGATCCTAAAATGGGCACAGCATTAATAGATTATATCCCCATAATAAAGCTTCTGTGCAATAGCTGAGTGTCTGTGTGGTTTAAAAGTAATGAAAAATAATGAAAACTCTTAAGTTCTATCTAAAGTCACATATCTAAAGTCTTCTAAGTACACATCAAAGAGATATGGCCTTGAGGAAGGAAAACTATGTACTTATTATTAAGAAGTGCTGAATAAGTTTTATATCACAAGTGTGGATTTGGATGCGACTAGTGAAATCCCCATAGTGTCTCTGCTGTACATCTGAGCTAGAATTTTGTGCATCGACTTCCTAACAAATGTTTCAGCTCAAAAAGTGGCTTTCATTAGTCAGTGACTCAAGCTTCTATAAATAGGCCTTAAATAAGGCAGACTAGTGCCATATTGTATCAGTGTCTGAATAACAAGAGCAAGTGAGAACTGAGTCATTCTAGTGACTCATCTCATGTTAGAGAGACCTGGTTTTACGCTCTACAGTATAAAATCTACTTATAATTGTGTTTTGGAAGACAACTTGTATGAGGTGCATTGCACTGATCAGAGAAGCAAAAGATACTCGTCTTGTATATAGCAGAGATCACGTCTAAGCTAATTCTTTTCTTCAGTGGTGAGTAGCCAGTATTTCCTAGCGATCTGGCCCTCCCTGAGGCAGCTAGCTTATTCCCTTCACCTGCTAAGGAAAAAATTAACTTTGAAATTGATCTTCATAAGAGGTGAAACTTTGGCTTCTTTTGGCTGCTGCAGTGCCTCTAACATCACAATGTGTTGCCTGACATGCAATATGACAAGAGCCAGTTCACATGAAGGCGCCACCAGCAGTTGTGGTTTTCCACCTGGGCACTTCACGTTGTTATAGCAACAAGGTAATTTACGTGTTGATTGTGTACAAAGCTAAGCTGTTTTCACTTTGAATCATTTTGCAATTTTGTGCAGACCCACTCACTCAACATGTATTGAATGCACCTTAATATATATTGTATTGCAACATGTCAGTTGTTGGAGCACCTGTTCCCCTGGATAAGAAAAGCAGCCTTTTTTTTTTTTCCCCCACTTCATTGGCATGGAATAGAAATAGCACTTCAGGGAGTTCTAAGATTTACTTTTTTACATAGACTAACCTTCAGTTTAAATTAAAGACTAAACTCTGAACCACCTACATTAATAACTTGTCATCCTTCTTTCTTTGTTTTTAAAAGCGTCTCTTATATCCATGCCTCTAGCTATTTATACCTTCTAGAGAAGCTACACAGATTAGTAACAAAGTGTTCACGACACATTGAGAAAGTAGAGATCAACTCAGAGCTGCTGGCAAGTCTGTGTACCTTGTATTCTTCTTACTACGGATGACTCACTCTTGGCATTTAAGTTTCTCCATTTGCCAAAAGCATTCTTGTGTGAACTAAAGTTGGTGGAACTCTTGCTAGCAATGTCAAGTTTGATAGCTGCCATCTTTATTTGTCCCTTTGCCTTTCTTCCCCAAACTAATCCGTTTGCACCCTCTCCCAAAGCAGAATGGCTGCGCTTCACCAGAACATTCAACTCGCCTCTTGGACCTCACAGAGGAAAACTTGGTGTAGCTTAGGGAGGAGAAATGGATGGATTGGGGGTGGTGGAAATTTAGCCCCAACCCTAGAGAGACTTTTTCCATGAAAGATGGCACTGAAGTAGTATGGCTACAGCACTAAGAAAATAGTTATTAGTATTTGAGGAGCGAGGCATTGGACTGTACAGCAAACATTCAGGAAAGCTTTTCTTGCCTACAACAAAAGAGTATTGGCTTGGTTTTAAGTATGTAGGTATAGATATTCAGCTGTTTGCTTAAAAAAAAAATACCCTTGTTACCCATATCTACTAAACTTCAAACTGGGCTGGGGAGTTTTTAAGATTTAAAGGCATTTATCATGCCTAAACTGACCCCATTAGACTTGTGTGGTGAAACTTTCTTCCTATGTTTACTTCTTATTTTAAATTTGTGTTACAGTTCAGGCAGACATCTCAGAGGAAGAGCATGCAGTGCTGATTTAAAAGGAAAAAAAAAACCCACAAAACCACCTCTCATTCTTTTCCATCCTCTCTCACGGCATGACCTTCATTCTGCTCACCCTCTGCTGTAACACACTAAAACAAGGCTTTTCGTAGGATTTCTCAAGCTTGCTGAGCCACTTCAGGAGCCTGCTGGTTTTGTTCTTTCCATGGATTTCTTCCAGCAGTCTTAGCAAGTGTTGTTTTTGTCCTATATAAGCAAACCACGTATATCTTTGTTATCTTCTTCAAGACTTCAAGATTGAGACTGTCTTGCAGACATTAAAGTTCTTTTAGTTGACCATTCGCATGCTGAACTGTCAGTTCTCACTTTGTGCCTGTACAAAGATGGAACAGTATGCTTCTCTGATAAAGCATGCAATATATTATGCCACAGCTCCACATTATTATCTGAAATATAATCCTAAATATGAGGAATTCCTTCCCCCCTGCCTCCCCACTAATTTTTAGGGGGCATCAGATGTAGCATGAAGAAAAAATATTGCTTAGATATAGCTCTTCAGTAAGGCTGAGTGGTCAGATGTCTAGCAACCAGTGGCATAGTTTATCATAATAATATTAACATTGCCAGAAAACTGGTGTTCTGATATATTTGCAGTTAGTTCTAGATTTGAATTGTTGGCTGCATTTTAAGTTAGCCTAAAATTATTATTTTTCTGGAGCAAATGTTACAGAAAATGCTCAGTTTACCATCTAAGTAAAATGTAAGCCAATTAAGTTTGTTTCCAGCAAGAAAAAAATTGATTTATTTATAGTGGAAACATCTTTGAATATTTTTTTGAAAAGAACAAAAATACCCTATACTACTGAGGCTTACAAAACCTGAATTAATAGGCATGCTTTTTTGAAATTCATCTAGCCAATTTAACAGCCTCCACAATTATGAAAACAGAACAGATTTACCTACTGTAACTTTGATCGCTGCCTCCAGTACCATCTGTCTTCCTTTTGACTAGCGAAGGTGGCACATTGCCCTAGTCCTCATCACTATTCTGTGTGGCCAGAGAAGCAGTGAGAACCTCCGAAGACAATTACTTCAGGAAGCTGCAACCTAATAATCTGCTTGGTAAAGTTCCTTCCATTACTTTTATTAATAGGCCTTCGGTGATCCCGCTCCTATAAGGAAGTAGAAAGTTGAGCCTGCCATGAAAAACAATATTTTTTTCTTTTTTTTGCCAGAAGGGCAACTGTGTGAGGCAAGACAGCTGCTCTTGCTATTTGCTAAAAATTTTCTTTACTTCATTTCTTACAAAAAAGCAATCTTGATGCATACACATTGTGCTGCAGTGGAGTGGTAAAAGACAAGGAGAAAGGAATCGGAAATGGTCCAAGGAAAAGTTTCTGTACAGAGACTGATTAACTACACTGCCCTTCAGCCTGCAGAGGGGGGGACTGGTGGGATGAGGGAAAGCAACGCAAAAGGTCAATAGGATTAAGAGTTTTATAGAGAGGGTGAGTAAGAGTCATCATTCAGCCTCTCCTGTAATCACAGCTACTGAGCAGAAAATGAAGGCTGATTAAGAAAATAGAAGTATTTTTTTCCTGTAAAGCATAATAAAACTTTGCAATGCTCTGGCACAGAACGTAGTTAATACTGAGTTCATATAGCTTCAAAAGACATGGTTATGGAAGAAAAATTTACACGGGCTTATTAACCTCTAAGATGCCCCTGTGGTTAGGGAGTCACTGAACTGTAATTTCTTGGAAACTGGGGAAGTACCAGAATATGATTGAATCACAGAATTGTTCAAGTTTAAGTGACCTTGAAGGTCATCTACTCCAACCTCCTGCTCAAAGCAGGATCGATGCTGAGATCAGACCGGTTTGCTCGGTTTGCTCAGGCTTTGTCCAGTCAGATCTTGAAAAGCTCCAGAGTTGAAGATTTCATGACTGCTCAGTTACCCTCACAGGGAAAAAAAATTGCCTTGTTTAGTCAGGACCTCCCCTGTTGCAGTCTGGCAGCTGTCTCGTGCCCCAGCTGTGCACCTTGGTGAAGAGCTTGGCTCTTTCATCCTCAGTAACCTCCTCTGAGGTGCTGGAAAGCTGGTGTTGGCGACTCCAGGCTAAACAAACCCAATTTCCTTTCTTTTTGTACCCTTCTCTACGGATCTCTTGGTGGTCGGTTGTAGGTGTGGTCTACCGGACAAAACAGGCCTTGCCAAGCACAGTGGTGGTAAAGCACACTTGGGATCTACTCAAGACCTTTATTCTTATAGCCCACGTCAGAAGCAAAGTTCAAGAATGCTGTATTTTAATTACTCAGTTTCTTTCATTTTTGAAGTTTGGGTGTTCTTTTAAAACGATGTTAGATAGTAGTTAAACGCTGTTATGATATTTTTGTGCTTGGATTTTCAAAATGTCAAACTGAAACATGTCTCAGTGGCATGGTTACTATTAAGGATGTTTACTGGCAACCCACAATGGTTGTACAAATATATCACAAATTTATTTCATAATGTGCTATTCTATTTTCAGACATTTGCATGGGAAAGAGACTAATCGTTTTAGACAAATTTATGTTCAAAAGCTTATGGTTAGAATTCATTATAATATTTTTGTGGTTTATACTCCCATAGAATTGTGTATTATACATGAAAAATTGATTGGAAAGTGTTCTTATTTTGAATTTCAGGAAGAGCTGAATAAACATCTTCATAGTAATATACTCTAATTGTGTTATTAATTATGCCCTATAAACTGTGAAAAAACTTAAGGAAAATAGTGATGGTGTGTGTAATAAACTCAAATTATGGTAAGTAATTTATATTTCTTTTCAGAAATCACTTAGTGTAGCATCAGTAAAGAAAACCTTCTTAAAATTGCCTTTATTTTCTTGTGGGATAATTAGCGATTGCATGTGTCTGGCTATATTTCTGGTTGAGTGCCTAGCTCTCTGAAAACATTGGCAAAAACTTAGATGTCTTATAAATGGGTAGAGTTCAGCTGGTGTGTCTGTATGGTAAGGCTGATGTTGGCTCAAGGGTTAAAGACAGGTACTGCTTCAGAGTATCAAAGTCTCATTCCTTTTTACTTTAAAGAACGTACAATCTGTAAGCATGTGTAGTTGTAGCTACCAATATCTTTAAAAACAGAAGACAAGTTGGGGCGGGCAGTTTTTGAGTTTTGGTTTGGTTTTTTTTATTCTTACTGAAATGAATACACTTAGCATTAAAGATAAACTTGTTCCCTGCTTATGCTGTATTTGTGTCCATGCTAAGAAACCTGTATTACAGTGATGCTTCCCTCTGTCAGACTGCTTTGTGAACTACACTTGAGTGTGAATTCATCTACTCAGGGAGCACACCTTAATTCCCAGGCTAAAATACCAGCATAAACACTTTCAGTTAACATGTCTACCAGGGCTGGCTGAAACAGTCCTCAGCAAATGAAACTCATTGTAGAGAATGCCATCACATCGTCTTTAGCATCCAACTAAAACTTCACTTTTGAAATATCAACTTATTGCTGTAAAGACACCTTTTTTGAAATATACTGAAATACAGAGGGGAAAATATAGCTTCATTGATCTAACTTAGTGTGGCTAATTTTACCTATAATGAAAAAGAAAATAAAAATAGGGAGAAAAAATTATTTGAATATTTTCTATCTGGTCTAGCTAATTAGTAACTACAAGGAGTGCAGCATCTCGTTCCTTGTTCTTATATTACTTGTACTAATCAAAACAAGTTGGTAGCTGCTGTAGGTGGAGGAGAATTGAAATGGGATAAACATACAGGATTTTTCTGTATTAATCATTCTGAACTGTAGTATCAGAATTTCTGAAGTTGTTTCAAACCATTTCTGCATATAAAATGGTAAGAAAATGTTCCATGACTTGACCCTGTTCCTTCAAACTTTCAAAGATGTTGCCCTAAGTTGACCTGCTCAAAATATCAAATTTCAACTTGAAATGCAAATGTCCGCTGAAGCTGTCCTGTGAAAATGACCTGTTTCTGTGGATTTAACAACAGACACTTGCTAGGAGCTGTCATATTTGCCTGTGTTGGTCTGAAAGGTCATTTAAATTACTTAAATATCTGCTTTTAATATTTATAAATGAAGAGAGCTGTGCAGATGGAAGCATGAATCAAAAAGAGATGCAATAGATTATGTCGTAAAAACAACAAAAAATGCAGAGGTTTTTAAGATTCTTCTAGCGGAGCTCAACTTCAATGACATGTATTCCCAAGGTCATTAGTATCCAATAGAGCTGCTCTCAAACAGGCGTGCTTAGATGGTGGCTGGCTTCCAAAAGGCTCTCAGAGGAGAAGCTGGCCAGCTACTCCTGCGCCGGCTGCCTGCGAGAGCAGCTGCTTCACCAGCTTGATGCCGCTGCTGCATTGAGGAATGCTGGCCAAGACTGCAACAGCTGCTGCCAGAAAAAAGAACTGGCAAATGGTACTCAAGGGGGATTTTGGTGTGTGTCTACAAGTATGTATTCTGCACTCCTTGCAAGCAAATGAGTTTTCTGTGTACAGACTTGAATACAGTTATCTTCTATACTCTGAACTCTACACGTACAAGTATTTTATTCATTAAGGCTTTTACAGAAGAACCTTGAGAGGACAGATACTCAATTTTTCATTTGGTTTTAATTCACCAAAGAAAACACTGTATGTGATCCCTGCCTGTAGACATATTAGAAGCATCAGAGAAGCAGCAAACACATGAAGAAAACAAACAAACAAAAATAAATTTTGGACAATTCCAGTTTAGAATTTTTTTTTTCTCTGGGAGTGTTTGGGCACTACTACACACTCTGCGAACTGTAGGCTCTTTTTAGAACTAAGCTTATCATAAACCAAAGAGTTGTGGTGGGAAAACGAATCATGTTTCAAGGTAGTGCTGGGAGTTGTGTTTTACTTAGTTACTTTGTCCAAATCATAATTTGCATTATAAAAATAAACAAAAGTTGAGAAAGACTGGGAAAGGTAGCAAAAGGAATCCTATACCAGAGCGTTGTTACAGCGAGGAACAAAATAGAATATTGAAAGAGTTACCACTGTCTACAGTTCTGTGTAATTTGACCTGACTTGCAGCCAAAAAGGTATTAGTGAATTTAAAAAAAAAAAAAAAAAAAAAAGGTATATTAGTGTGTACTAGTGAAATGCTTGTGGAAAGAAACTTTTGATTTGAGCTCCTCTATTAAATACTTGTAGCTTTTGTTGTCTCTCCGCCCCCTTCAGAAGTACTGAATTAGTTCTCTGCTGTGCAAAGTTTAGGCATATATTAAACAGAAAAGTAAATGCTGAGTGGGGAGGAAAAGGAAGAAGCATTGTTTGTTGGATGTTTCTGGGATGTGGGATTGCCTTTTGGGTGAAAGGTGTTTTGATTGATGTTTCAAACCAGAATACTGTGGGTTTATTATTCAAGCTTCTGAATAATAATAGCATACTCTGAAGCATGTTATTTGGATTCTTGTGTTAATCTTGACTCATCTCAAATCATCTAGGCTTCAGGAAAACATAAGGAATAATAACACACTTTGAATATTGGTGCTTTTGAATATTTAGGGCAATACGTGTGGGTTTTTTAAACTGTCATTGTCTTGAAACTGTCACAAAGTTCCAATCCTAAATTAGCCCTAATTCTGCAGAGGTAGCTATGAAGCTGTACACAGTTGAAATACCTGACCCCCTTGCTTTTTCTGGAGAAAATAGATGAGGAGAATATTATGGATGCTTTTTCATGAGTAGTTGCTCTAGAAGTTTTATTGCCTGTTGCACTGGTTCTCTATGCATGCTGTGTATTGTTTGACAGGGCTTTTTCTCCCAAGAAATCCCCTTTGGATAATGCATTGCTCTCCTTCCATGAGTTATAACTTCAAGTGTAGGCTTGCCATGAATTGTTCTCTTCCTCCATTTCTTCAGCATTGTTCACTTCACTGAAATGTTCCTATTTGAAATCATTGAGTTGATGGACCCTACATCACCAAACAGCATCAAACTGGTGTTTGCTTTCACATTCTCAAAACTACTGAATGTTTTTTAAAAAATCCCTTTGTTGACCTTCCTCTAAGTTTTACATTTTAAAAACTAATAAATAAAACACATGACTTCAGAGATGTCAAGGATACAATCACAGAGTGTTTTGGGTTGGAAGGGACCTTAAAGATCATCTAGTTCCAACCCCCCTGCCCTGGGCAGAGACTCCTCCCACTAGACCAGGTTGTGTCACTTCCAGATATACCAGACAACGTGTCACTTCTGGCATAAGAACCCTGGTATCAGAGTGTGACAGAGACTGCTTTATAGCATCAAAAGATTGATGTTGGCCCTTGACCCCAGGCTGGGCAGGGCCCCTTTGCAGTTCCCGTGTTCTCAACCATGGGCCGTTATCTCCTTGTGCAGTCTGGTAGGAGCAGCACCACAAGCTGCTGTAGCCCACCGACATGTAAATGCAGATGATTGGCAAGCAGGCTGGCAATCTTGCTTGCCGCTGAATAGGCTGACGCGTTCTGTGACTCATGGATATATAGGCAGTTCACTAAAGCCAACTCATCCTGTTCTTGACACCGTGGGTGCTTCATGCAGCCTTATCCTGCTTGGTCACATTGGGATGATCTGTGTAGCAGTAGCATAGTAGTATTAAAGTTGACTAAAAAGGCGAGGGTAAAAACAAAAAAAAAAACCAACCAAAACCAAACAAACCTATCTCATGGTACAGCCTTGTACGTTCTTGCTTTGCAAATTCCACCACTGTCATTTCCCAAATGCAGCTGGATTGCAGTAGTTTTGCAGCCGGTGCTCCCTGGCATTTCCAGGGGGTGGGATTACTGCAGCCATAAAGACCTGTGACTTGGGAACTCAGCTGTGATTTCTTCCTTATCTCCTCAGGTTCTCCTACAAGCTTGTAGTGAATGTAAATTATACACTTGCTGTTGTAACTGTGATAACTTACTGCTTCAGTCAGCAATGCATCCATGAAATATCCAACTAAATTTTTGCTTGTATTTACCCTGGGGAGAGAGGTGGCATTGGTGTCTTTATTAACATATCGATGTATTTATTGACATCAGCTGTCTTCAGTCTTGTCTGTTTAATTAATATAATTGATCCACTGAACATCTAGCTAATAATTCTGGGGCAAATATCCTAACTGGTCTCAGCCCCTTCTTGTGAAATCTGCCATGGGTCTAGTTGCCAAAATAATTAAAGTGACCATTAATTTGCATTTTTTCCTCTATCTAAAAAACTTATTAAGCTGGATTTTTATTAAGAAATTAAGGACAAAGTATTTAAAATGCCTTCACAGTAACTGAATGCTAAGAAATAATAATGAAATACCATCTTATTTTTATGTAGAAAAGATGAAACAAATAATGGTAATGTCAGTGTGTTATATAAGATCCGCTGAATAGCAGCCGCAATCAACACAGTTTAAAGCTAGGAATAAAATGCATGATTACTATGAACAAAGGATGTGGAAAAGACTTCTGAACACTTTGTATTTATTTGTAGTCCAATTGAATGCTTTTCTGAAAAGATGTCCTGGATTAGTTAATTGTTGGGTAAATGTCTTTGTAATTCTGGGTTTAGTCAGAAATGCGTATTAAAGAATAAAAACATCTGCAGTATCTAGTGAATCGTGATATCCTGAGCTATGGACAGACATTTTTCTTTTATCTCTTCTCAAATGATGTATTACATTGCCCATTAGTTTGCTAATGTTTGTAAAACATCTTATGGTGACAGATACGGCTTTACTTAGAGACCGGAAAATGTGCAGGCATTGATTACATGCTGCTTGTTAGTATTCGTTCTTCTGCTGATACTGATTTGCTATTAGATATGTATCACCTCGCATACTAAAAGGTGCATGCAGCAGAATTTTTCCTGGCTTTTGCATTTTCAGCTCCATTGTCCAAAGGATGGGGGAATGAATCTGAACAAATATTTTGTACTTATATTATGTAACTAATAAGGGAAGAAATATATGTCAAATTAAAACTAGCAATTAAAAATGTATCTGAGTGTTGAACGAACATAATTGCTTTCCAAATACCGATTATAGTGATTCATTAACAATGTATTATTTTATAAAGAGGCTAGCAGCTGTGACCTGATATCAGGAAGCCCAGAAGAGTGACTCAGGTCAAAATACTGTACTTAGTCCTTGTCCGCAACTGTTTCTAGGCTGTGTTCCAGGTATTCCTGCTGCTGCTGAGATTTTGTCTGTCTGAAATAGTTCAGTCTTGGATTTTTCCTATGTGTTTTGATCTGTTGTTCAGTCATGCTCAAGCCTGTAACTTTGTAGACTTTCTTCTATATTTGTTCTCCATTCAGGGCATATTTGAGGTCTTTAAGTTCAGGACAGGGTATTGTCCACTGAAGCGTCTGGGGTAAATATTTCCACAGCTGTAGAGGACTATTCCAAGCATATTGCAGGCTCTGAAGTTTTCTCCTTAATAATGAAGAGAGAAAAGCAAATCGGAAATTTAATCTCAAGTAAAATCTTGAAGTTTGCAATTCTACAAAAATTGCTTGTGAATGCTTTGTTTCACTTTTAAAGCAATAATTTTAGCTGGGATGCACAGCTGTGAAAAGACTGGGAATGTCTAGTATGTCTAAGTTGCTTCTCATCCTAAGAGTTCTCACTGGGGGTAATAATTCTAATTAGAGGCAATCAAGTAGAATTTAAGTCTGATATTTGGAAGAGAATCTGTTCTTGCTGAAAAATCAGACAAGCCCTCATTTGATGTCATACTTCTTGCCATGTGTTTCAAGAATATATATAAAACATAAAAAGATGGATAGGGGAAGCAGAAGAGAACTAGTGACATGGGGCTGAAGTTGTGGGATTATACAATCAAGTTTTCAAAACATTTCACCAAGCCATTCTAATTCTTCACAGTTCAAAATGTATTTTCAGCGGTGAAAATAATAGCCATCTATTATGTTTTCTAAGTGCTGTCCTGGTCTTGTGATCCAAAGGCTGTGGAGTAGTTTCAAGCTGTTCAAATAATTTTGCATATAAAATTGAGTAAACCTAACGTTAATCTCACATTCTATGTTCTGGAAGCAGTCAAGTCTGTAGGATGGTACGAAATGCTGCTTAATGGAATTTTAGTGGTTTAATTTTGCAGAATAATTTTTCTTCACTGATTTGTCACATAAATACTTATTATGGGGTAGTCTCTAGCTATTAAAACTTATTACTCTAAAGTTTTGATTTTCCTGCCAGAGATCATGGAGTTTCTGGTAATTAATTGTCTAATGATGTTTAAAGAAGTGTTAAACCTAAAATACCAAAACCAACCAAATAAAAAAACCACACCACAAAACCAGCAGTGCTACTTAGTGGCTTAAATGTGTATCACTTAGAGGGCTGTGCTGAAATGCTAAGTACTGGTTGTGAATTTGTATTTCATGGTATATGTGGATATTTGAAAACAGTTCTCTTCAGCTGTTGAAAGAGGATAACTGATAATTATTTAAAATAGCAATGTTACCTGAATAAGCTGACTTTGGGATATCTCATATGAAGACTAAGGAAATTTGTACCTTGTGTTCAGAGTACGTACATCTCTTACTTGGATATAAAAGCAATGGCTCGTAACAGATTTGAGCAGAGCATGTCTACATATGAATTTCTGCATCACAAATTTTTGCCAATGCATTGGATTGCATGAAAACTTGGAAGCCAGTTTTCAAATTGGTTGGATCTGTTCTCAACAGCACCATAGTAACATTTCTGTAGATGTCACTTCTAAAATGAAATTTTCTAATGAAAAATATGTTGACAAAGTTAGTTTAGTGGGGCAGGTAGTCAGTGAGATTTTTTTTAAGCTTCTGCAATTTTTAATCCATCTTTTGCTTTGTAGTTCAAGCATTGTTGTGTGTGTTGCAAGTGGAGAGAAGCAGCACAGATGCTAACTGCAGGTCTTCTGACATGTTTATGGCTAATTAGGATTTTGCAGATCCTGTGCTGCTTCTTGCTCTTTAGCAAATACCATTCTATGTCACGAACAACCTTGAGCTGAAAATACATGTACTAGGCTGTAGCTCGTGGCATGAATAAAGTTAAGCTTTCTTACCTTGTTAAGGATTGTGCCTTGCGCTAGATATTTTGGGGAAAACAGTTGCTGCAACAAGCCATACACACATCGTGATTGATAAAGCAACCCTACCTACAGGGTCTGCTGAGCCTAGTGTAAAGTGCTTGCATTGTGAAAACAATGGAGTCATATAATTGAAATGAGAATGTAGCAAATGCATGTTTGTGCACAGAAAAAGTCAGGTATTGAGCATATTCACATGTACATTCTTTTCTTTACAAGGAAACAAGCAAAATCCTTGGAAGGGTAAGCAGGGGGGAAAAAAAGTACAGTGAATGACAGATATGATGTTGTTTGTAATCTTTTGTGGGGATACTAAGTGCCTAGAGAACTCAATGTTTTACTACTTAAAATAGGCCAATTTATTAACTGAGAGTTCGGGTTACTTTAAAGAGAAGGGGATCTTTTTCCTAGAGTCACATGCAGTGCAAAGGGGTTTGAATAGTTTGGACATCAAGGTACAGGGTAAAACTGGCACAAAACAGACATTCCAAAAGGGGTCAGAGAATAAGGGTATTGAGAGCTACTTATTTGACTTAGAAATGTCACAGTAAGGCAGTCTTACAAAAGAGTTTTGTTGAAGTGATCAATTTAATACAAAGCATTTTAAGTGGAAGTATGTGTTAGGACCGACTGAAGGCTTGCAAAATTATTTTAATTTTAGTGGGATAGATTATTATTATTTCTTGGTAGGCTTCCTTTAAAAATAAGTGGTTTTGCATAGTGGGAGGAGGTATAAGTAGGTAGTTAGAGCCTTGTTTTAGCAAAGTTCTTAAGTGTAACTTAAAAGGAAGCAGTTTCTTTAGTTAGGGCTTAGCAGAAAACAAAGGATGCTTTTAATAGTAATATCAGCGTACAAATAGAAAAAGAATTTGTTGTGAGTGATAATACACAGATTTTTCCACAACTCTATTCTGCTGTCAGTAACAATTAATACTTGCAGTTTTTTCATGATGAGAGTCAGTAAATTAATTCAGCGGCTACTGAACTGATGTTTAGCTGAGGCTTCATTTTGGTGAAGAGCAAGGACTTTCCAGAAAAGCCGATGACAGCAGAGAACCTGTTGGGATTTAGGGCATGATAATTTCTGAGAGAGGGAGAGAGGGCTTGGGGCAAAAGGGAGTCATTTCAGTGAAATGGTAGAAACACATCTGCCTTCCTTAAGGAATGGAAAAGCTTGGAAAAATTAAGTAAACTAGTTATTGAAATGAACAGCTGGATGTGTAGGGCTCTTTAATGTGGAAATAATTTTGGCTGTTTGGCGTAAAGTATCTTTTACTTGCCTCTGAAGCAGGGCTGCAGACACTAGTGAGGAAAAGTAGTATATTAAATAACTGCTTCTTACTAGATTAAGGGTAAATGGATAGTATATAGGATAGGTAAATGCATCAGCATCTGCATATTAAGCTCAGAACATACAGGAATAAAATTAGTATTGCAAAGGAAATTAAACACAACCAAATGTGTATCAACTAATGAGTAACAACTCAGCTGAAAATTAGAAGCAGCTTCCTATTAAAGCTTTCGGGCATCTTTCTAAACTAAATAGTAGGGAAAGTAATTCAAAGGCTTCAGAATAGAGCTATATACTCATGAAAAATATTTCAAAATATGACTGTACTCTGACCTAAGAAATTTTTGGCAGTCCTTTTACAAATGTTTATATTTGCTTTGAGCTTGCATATTTTGTCACTGCAACAATAGCTAGCTCACGTTTCATGGAGGGGCAGCATGCACTTGCAGGGAAACAAAAAGCAGCATTTTATCCTTTCCCTAATATCCCAAGAACCACAGCATCTCTAGCGTAGCTAGGGGTTTTTCCAGTTACTTTGAGCACACATTCTGTACGATAAAAGTACAAGCACACAGTGAAATTCGCAATACATAGTTACGTTCCTGTGGCGGGGTGGCCCTGCCCAGCTTGCTGGCGGTACCTCAGTCTCCCTGAAGGGCTGAGGCGGGGCTGGTGCTGAGGTGGCTGCAACTGGCTGGAACCGGTTGGAACCAGCCGTGTCCCGCATGGGGAAGCACCAGGCTTACCTCACAGAGAGCCCTGTGGCAGTGTCCATGGGATGCTGGAAAGGGCTGTGGTGGCTGGCCCGGGGCAGTGTCCAGACACCCACCTGCCTTTGGCTCGCTTCCCTCAGCCATCCATGGTACAGACCCCCACAGCCAGGGCTTGGGTTTGGCTCCTGGGGTGATTACCGTGGGGGGGCTGGGTGCCTGGCTCATCCATGGCCTGCTCTGACGAGGTGTGGGTCCCTGTCTCACCACGCTCCTCTGGTGCCAAGCAGAGGCTCAATGGGCTTGGGCTGTGCTTCAGATTTTCAGACATAGTTCAGTTTCAGGTGGTAGAGTGAATGTGTGGGAGTTTTCAGCCAGTAATGGATATTTTTTAGGGCCACAAAGATGATCAGAAGGCTGGAGCACCTCTCCTATGAAAGTAAGCTGAGAGAGCTGGGAATGTTCAGCCTGGAGAAGAGAAGGCTCTGGGGAGACCTTAGAGCCCCTTCCAGTCCCTAAAGGGACTCCAGGAAAGCTGGGGAGGGACTCTGGATAAGGGAGGGGAGCAACGGGACGAGGGGGAACATTTTTAAACTGAAAAAGGGGAGATTTAGGTGAGATATCAGGAAGAAATTCTTTGCTGTGAGGGTGGTGAGCCCCTGGCCCAGGTTGCCCAGAGAAGCTGTGGCTGCCCCATCCCTGGAGGTGTTCAAGGCCAGGTTGGATGGGGCTTGGAGCAACCTGGTCTGGTGGGAGGTGTCCCTGCCCAGGGCAGGGGGTGGGATTGGGTGGTCTCTAATGTCCTTTCCAACCTAAGCCATTCTGTGACTCTATGATTTTTCCTATAAAAATAACCTTTATGACCTCTCAGATTACCAGTTGCTTATATAAACAACACAGTTGTCAGCTTTGCCTGCCACCCCCATACACAGGGGTAACTTTGTCACCAAGCCACTTGGTACTTAAATTTTTAAAGACAGTCATAGACAATATCACTTTTTCTTCTTGAGTTCATAGTAACAAATCTAAAGGAAATATATAGTATGTGTCAGAACCAGGTAGGTTAAACTTTCTTTTCCATACCAATAAAGCAGGAATAGGATAGAAGGAGAGGAGCAGTTCACAGCTCGCAGTCAGTGATCAACTGCTAGGTCATGCTGTTACACATTCCCCCCTGTATAGTGGACTGTAGCACTCCTTCTGGTAGTTAATGGCGTGAGAGTGAAGTGGTCGATTACATACCAGTGCTGACACTTGGCGCATCATACAGAGCGGAGTGATGTGGCACACAGATAAATTGTGACTGCAGAGTCTTCCTGCTGCTGGGGAGTTCCGTCGCAGCCCCCTGTCTTAGCGTTTCCAAGGATGTTGGCACTTTAATGGAATAACGGCACTGAACTTTGTCCAGATCAGACTGTGTGCAGTCCGTAAATATTCTTCTGAGGCCATAGAATTATTTCTTGACAGTGATGTTTAGAGAACATCCCGGAGTCCAAAATTACTAATTAGTCTTAAAATGATAAACTCACTTTTTGGGCAGTGACAATGAGGCAAGTAGAAATGTGTCTCAAACTGTTTAATCCATTGAGAGAAAAGTTTTGGAAAAAAATTGGGGGATCTTTGAAACAAAGGGTCAAAGTCTGATATTAAATACCATTGTAAAGCAAACAAAGCCGATCATGATAATAGCATGCAACACAGCTGTTCCTAATCATGCTAGTGAGATCAAAATGAGATTTTAAAGGCTTTGTTTCTGGTAGCTATTCTTTTCATGTTTGGAGTACATTTGTTTGGTTATGTATTTGAGTAGATAGTTTGAGACCTCAGGGGGGCAGGGTGAAGGATGTGTGGTTTATCCCATGTGACTTCACTTGTAACTTCAACCACAAGCCCGGTTTGCTCTGGTTTTCTAGAATGAATAAATAGCTAAGCATCTTAATCATGCAGGGACCAACATGTTAATAATAAACGTGAGAATACAATAAATGGTAACAAATGGCTTCACCTAGTAGTATATCCCGAAACATTCCAGATACGTTCAGGCCTTCATTTAAAACAAACAAGCCAGCAAGTAGCAGAGAGTGATTTTGGTTTGTAAATGTCATCTGATGTGTGAATTGCAACTCACGTGGTACATAAATTGGGGTGATCCTGCAGAAGCTATCCTATATGATACTGTTTGATATTGCTCAGGTGATCTGTTTATTCCTTGCAGTAATGGAAGGAACAGAAATCTTGGCAGAGAAAAATGGGATTTGCAAAGAGATAGTTCCCTGCCTGTGCAAGTTATTGATGTTGGCAGGTTATTAATTTTAGTAGGACATAATAGAACTGAAAGCTTATTGTGACAAGCTGCCCCTGCTGAAGTCTATGGGAGTTCTTCCCAATCATTTCAGTGCGATCAGAGTCTTTGTATTTAATACTCTTAGATTGTAAGCTCATTAGGATAATGATTTGGGCATCTTATGTCTAGGTCTTTTCACATAGTGGCATCAAGTAACACACTTCACAGGTACCTTGCTGAGTAGACTTTGTAGTGCTAGGGAAAACTGCAGCCCTGGTGTTCCCAGTTCTGTCCTACTTACTATATTTTTCTTATAAAGGAAAGCCTTTTTTCTAAGTTAAAAACTAAGGCTAAATAGCCTGTGCATTTACTAACTTTTCACTTTGTAGTATTAATCAGTTGTAAAATATTTTAATTCATTCTACTAAGATACAAACGTGGGCAGACTTTATCCTGTGCTTACTCATCAGGCCAATTTCATATTGTTTTAGGGGAGAACTAAAGAAGACAGTGAACTAAAAGTATGTTGGCTCAAGCAGCAGCTTGAGCACATGCTTAACATAAACTATGCAAGTTAGTCTCTTGTCTTGGAGCCCTTGGAGCAAGGGCTCAGATGACTTTAGAGGCAGATACATTTTTTTTTCAGTTATCATTTTATCTGGACACATGGAAATGAAAACTAGAACCAAACT
The DNA here is from genome assembly GCA_008658365.1 of Alca torda. NCBI lineage: Eukaryota > Metazoa > Chordata > Aves > Charadriiformes > Alcidae > Alca > Alca torda. Next base: position 22,714,102 of record CM018086.1, on the reverse strand, counting down.
GAAAACTTGTACCAAACACATGAAAAAATGCTATGCGCTATAAAAGCTTCATGACTGTCTAAAATTAAATTTTCAATAGTATTCATTACAGAATGGGGAGGAATAGCTGTTAAATTACTAATGCATCTTTCGTATATGAAAAAATTACTGCAGACTGAGTTACTACGTTTGGATACGCTTAATACTAGTACTCTTGTAGGAAACCTGAGTGAACAAGCAGTGTGCATCAGCTCTGAACCTGTGTGGATACAGAATTCAACGTGCTGCAGCAGCTGAGAGCCTTCCTGTAGCGTTAGCATTGCTGGAATATAGATAATGCATCTTTCTTGTGCAATTTGCTTTTGCTTATTGATTTGACTTCTCAGTCTTCTTTTTCATGTCCCTCAAAACGGGGCTTTTTGGAAAAATAATTTAAGCAATTAACTGCTTCACAGGACTAGTAGATTCAGTTACCTGACCAAGTGTTTCCTCCTTGATCTGGATTGATTATCATCCAGAGAGCACCTTTCTGAATCCTTGTATAACTAATGCTTCACTTCATTCAGCCTGTGTACTGCACTGCCAGACATCTGCAGAAACTGTGTTTAAAACCAGAAGCATCGAACCACGCTGACAAGACTGTATATTCTCTTCCTCATACACCAGTGGTGATTGAGCTGCTTGACTTTACAATAGGTTGGAAAGCTGTTTTATGGGACTCTTTATGGAACAGTTTTATTTTCTTAGCAGACATTTATCTATGTGTTGTACTGATGGCTATTAGAGGGTTTTGGCTGTGGTGTGCAATTTCACAATATGCAAGCACCTTTTAAAATTGCACTCTTTCTTCAGTGCTTTGTATTTGGTACCTGCTAGAAATGAGGCAATATTTGAATAATTATAAAGCTTCTCTGGAGCAAGGGAAGATATCTTCAGGCTGTCTTCAGTTCAATAGAAAAACCACTTGTCTTAAATCTGTATTTCTCTGAATTATCTTAATTTGTGGAAAAGATATTTAATTTGCAAAGTTATCAGATACCAGGTAATCATGATAATGTCTTGCAGTGTTGTATATGTGTGTTTCAAGGGGTGGATGCTTCAAATCAGGCCTTCATTGTGGAATGGGGTCATTTTGCTAAGGTGCCTGATGCATGCCATGAGCCCATGTGAGTTGGACTTACAGGATCAAGCTCACAGTGAAGGTTTTGTGAACTACATAAGCAAAACTATTTAGGAATTGTTACATTAGGCCAGATTCTGTGTAGTTCACTCTTTCTGTTGTGTGGGGCAGTGCCACATAAAGTGTGTGCTTAGATGTAGCTTTCTTAAAGTGAATTCTGGTTAAGTACCTGTTGATGCAGTATCCAAGCATTATGGGCCAATTACGTTAGGGAATGGAGAATTTTGGGGCTTTTCTCTCCCCATTAGTTATGGTTTCTTATTGCACTGAATAGCAATAACACGTGTGACTCCAGGGCTGTGGCTACCCTAACAATTCTACAGATTATCATCAATTTTACTTTTGTGGGGATGGAAGGTTAGGCTGAATAGGTAAACCTATGTGCATGTCTGCTAGATAAAATTCTTACGTTGTTTCCAGTGTGACAGATAAGCGGGGGTGAACAGGAGGTTGTAAAGTTAACTGTTCAGCTTTAGGCAGATGACTGACCAAAAAGGAGCACCTTAGGGTTTTTTGACACAAAAGACAGTCATTTGCAAGTCACTTTGGACCAAAGATCATCAGAATAACTCCTGCCTTACCATTGTTTTTTTGTTGTTTTGCAAAGTTATGTTATTTAGCAGCATTTTTGAAAGTTGATGCTTCCCTTTAGCCTGGGGAACTTCATAGGTAATGCTGTGATAAGTAGCATTTGGCCGACCACCTGCTCTCCTTATTCTGGAAGTATTACAACTGGCCATGAAACAGCTATGAACTGATCACTTGACCGTGGCAAATGAGCTGCCCTCATCACTGTGTTCTGATATATATTTAACTTAATAATGTGAGCAGATGGTCATTACATTGATTCATGAAGCAAAGGAGGAAGCTTGGCTGTCTTGATAACGTAAGGCCTGAGTGCTGAGCATTGGAGTGGGACAAGAAGCAGGGTAGGGGAGGAAAATAGGAAATTCTTGTGGTGTGTTGGTTTTTTGTTTGTTTGGCTTTGCATTTTTGTTGTGTTTTGTTTTTTTACAAAGGAACACTGTGGATAGGAATAAAATAAAAGCAAGTTTAGGTGACTCATCAAGCCTGTTCATATGGTCATTTCCCTGGAGATTCTTAGTGCACAAATGTGATGCTGCTGAAATATTTGCACCACTGATGGTTGTGAAAAGAAGGGGGGAGTGGGGGGAGATGGGAGAGACCAGTACTCTGTAGAGTTGTAAAACTTCTCTGCTGTTGCTATTAATGATTACAAGTCTTTTGAGGAAACTTTGAAGGGAAAAGGTAATATTAAAGTCATAATTCTTCAGTAATTTTTTCGCAAAGAACAACTTTGTTTAATTGTCTCCCCATTTAATAGGGTATAACTGAAGATTTAAGCGAGAAGTTAATTCTATAAAATATTCAGTAGCTGTCCTCATTAGCTAAACTGGGAAGTTGACAAATTCCCATCCTGGATCAGCTCAGAGGAACAGCTTGATTTGGTTATTCATTTTTTAATTTTCACATGAGAAATACTGTATACAGAAGAACATTCTCTTGAGCAAGAGCTTAATCTCATACTTTGGTTCTTGTTTCTCCTAGCTGCTGATTAGCTTTGCTGTCTTATCAGTTTATGTCATAGTATGTGAGTATAAATTGACTTTGCAGTGAAGAGGGAATACGTTTCATCTTCACAGATGCTGCTGTTACCATGGAGATAAAAGGACCAATGGCCTTTTCTTGGTTTGGACTGTACTACAGTGTTCATACAGAGATGGTGCATTCGAAAATGCAACATTTGGTGCTTTTATATTTCAGTCTAAATATCAAATGAGAAAGCATATTGTTTTTTCTTGGTGATGAAGCTTAATAATAAATACAGGCTTGGGACTTTTTCTGGAAGCAAAAAGCAAGCCCACCAGGAATGTGAAAACACTGTGGCTGGTTTATGCTTGCTAAACCTCCTCTCTGGGAAAAACCTTTTGGCTTTGCAAAATATAACCCTGTAGAGCCTTTGGGTTTATCTGATGCAGCGTTTGATGCTGGTTACATCACCAGCTTACTTATCTGTGGTGTTCCACCGTGGCTGATCTCGAATGAGCGTGCAAAAGCTGTGAATGCGATTTTCTTCCCCACCCCCCCCTTAAGAAAGAGCTTTTCTACCTCAGATCGCGTGAAAGAAAATATAAATACCAAATCCACAACACATTCAAGGATGGCTTGCAGAAGGTGTTATTTGTGAGTACCTTTTCCTTCTTCATCTGTCATCACGTCTCTGATATCTGTGTTGAGGATTCCAGAAGTGGGAGTAGTGATCAGTTTATTGTTTGGTAGGTTTCTTTCCACGAACCATTTTTAGGGTGTTACCTTTTTGGCAGATGGATGATTTGTATATTAGAAATGCAGAGATGATGTTTGTGTTTGTGGGTGTTTAAAAATTTAACCTAATGAAGAGAATAAGCCTGTGTTTAGCAGTGCAAAAAAATCAAACAAACAAAAAACCAGTTTGCATACAAGAAGTAACGCAGGATGCTAGGAATTCTGTCTGTGATGAGTCAAGAGGCTCTCTTCCATTTTGTTTGAATGCTTTGTCATATTAAAGTGTTATCTGTCTTTTAAATACATAAACATTAATGCGAGGATATGGACAGCAGTCTTAAGCAATATAATAAGGCAAAATGTCGCTGTGGTTTTGTTGTCATTGTATATATGCTTGATCAAAACCTAAAGATGCATTAATTGAGCAGTTTCTCCAGCATTATAGTCAGCACAGCAGGAGTTTAATATTTCAGTCATTTAATGCAGCGCATCAGCTCCTCGCGTGAGTTGTCACATTTGGCAGAGGAGCTAAGTGCTTATCCACTTGTAGCCAGAGGAAGGACAATGCTAAAGTTTGCGTGTTGTTTGTGGTGTTAGCATCAGGGTATATATGGAAACCACCCTGGGTGGTTTTATTCAGCTGAATTCTAGTGGTTCCACATGACCGTTACTATGAGCTTTCTCTTAAACCATAGTGCAATGTTGTTCCACTTCAGGGAAAAATCAGAGCAAATTAGGCACATGTGTGCAGTTAAGTTGTCCTCTGCCACCCACCCTCACTGCCATCAATGGGTTGCTTCTAATCCAGTGTTTTGAAATGGCTATACCTGCTATTTGCATTTCTGAACTCTGGTTAGAGATCCTCTGCCTTTAGGGTTAAATTTAGGTTTGCCAGAGTATCATCCATTAAGGAGGTGCAATTGTTATCTGTAGCCTTTTTTAGTTATTTTTATAGTGCCTGTGAGGGTCCTAATTTGAGTAAATCTGCTTTATGTTCAGTAGCACTGTCCACACGCAGACATAGTAAGTTCAACCATTCAAGATAAAACTACTCGAAATGAATATTGAAAGAGTATTGAAATCTGTTTTCTTCAGCCTTTTGTTTTACAGAGATGGTATGAATGGTTAAGGTGAAATGTTTTAAAATCACAATAAACTTGGAACTGTACATAGGAAGTTGAAATAAGAAAAGTGAACTTGGAAAACAGGTTGTAGCCTTCCAGGTATATGTGGATCAGCTTTAAACATAATGGCGTATGTTTATGCAAGGGAGAAGTGATGTTTGTGTTAGACTCCATTTTAATTTGAGTTCTGGGATTTGGGGATTTTGAAACTCTCAGCAGGGGACACAATTTCTTATAGTGCTTCTAGTGTGGTGTTAAAGAATCTTTAATCTCTGTAGGTTACTTTCTTTAACAGTGATGTTGCAGTCTTATTTATAGAACCATCTTGTACAGTATTTTCCTGTATTACTGCTTACATCTGTGCTATCTTTTACCTACCTCAGCACATTGCTGTAGAAAACATGATATGAACTATGACTTCTATAATTCTGTATTTTAACTCCTATTTAAGAAACCTGATGCTGATAGTTGAAAAGAAGGAAAAATGTAAGGCTGGGGCCTTTTTTAGAACTCACTCTCTAGAACGTATATGTACAAAATCTTCATGTTCTTTAAAACTGATCAGTTCTGAATAATGAAAATGTGTGTTAAACAGTTAAATACACCAGCTCCTTAATGCATGAGTAAGTTTTAAGATGAACGCTTAAATACTATAAATCTGTCAATGTTCTAATAATATATATGCTAAGGACTTTTGCCTTTTAAAAAACAAAATACGTTTTTTTTACACCTTAAAAATAAAATGTAAAAAGCTAGGTTGTTTCTGTTCTGAAAAAAGCTAAACAACAATGTCAAACTACTAGGATTAGCAAAAACGTTTTTTCAGATGCTGCACTGAATAGAACATATGTCATTGTACCATTGTTTTAAGTAATAGGATTTGCCTTGCTGTAAATCTCTTATGCTATATGTGTAATTTCGTTCTTTGTACATTACTATTTTTCCTTTTTCATGAGCTTCAAATCCAGTACGTATAGATGTTGCTATTTAGATTTGGTTTTACTATGATTATTGCTTTGTGAAATTATAAATGTGGCTGTACTCTGTGATATGAGTTGTAGTTTCTTGAGCAATTCTGGGACCTAATTTAATGACGTGGGAAATACAGAAAAGACGCAGTTTTTCTGCGTCTATCAATTTTCTGATTTAATCTAAAAGATTTTTTTCTTCTATCGTGCACAGCTTCATGTCTCTCTGCTCTTCTTTATTTCTGGTTTTGGACTGTATGGGTTTTATTCCCCTACAGATTTTGAATGTGACTAGTAAGCACAGATGATACAAGTGCATTTTATGTGCACTGTAAATTAATAGATGGTTTTGTAGTAAGACTTAATCAAAAGGGCAATAAATGTTCCTAATTATAAGTGCCTACATATTACCAATCTTAATTAAATCCACCCTACTTACAGCTAACCCAGTATTGGAGGCTGCCTACAAACTGTGCACTGGCTAGGATGCAAAAGAATCACCTCTTGCCCTTTTATATAGGCTAGTACTTCATTTTCATGAAACAAAAAAAAGTTTTTAATAATTATTTTAAAAATAATTATCTATAATGTTAATAAATATTGTGTTCTAGGATGGGACAAAAATAACTTATGTTTCATGTTTGGTATGCTGTGACAGTACTGTTTTTATTCTCCCAAGAGATGATAATTATTTTAAGGCCCTTTTGATGGAGGAGAGGCCAGTGAAAGCATACATAATCATTCTTTTGAAAAATCCAGCTGTGGACACTTGAGTTGGAAAAACATAAAGGGTAGTATTATTCAAAACAGGAACCTATCAGTTTGCATTTATACTGCAACATGTACAAATGCTGATATTTCATTATTTTAATGACAATCAAATTTTATGTATTCTTGAGCAAAATTCAGGGGTCTGTACTCTAGACTACATGTGCCGATCTCTTAAAAGTGTAGGCTTTATTGAACATTCTTGATATCTAGTGAATCTATCTCTAATTTTTATTAAGAAAACATCCTATCCTGTATTGCTTTTCACTAGGTTTTATGACTACTGCATGGGAAGGGGGGACAGAGAGGGAAGGAGGGAGAAGCCAACATAGCAGGTCTAGAACATATGGTTGTGCTACTATATGGTATCTGGGCGGTATTCTTGGCTCTTAGACTACAGTGCAAGGTAATTATATTGACGTTTACTTGCCATGAGTTGTCTTGTCACCTTCCTGTGATTTGGTGTCCAAGAAGCTGGTACAGAAAGCCATCTTGTTGAAAGGAAATGATGGGAATAAAGGTATTAGTTGTAGTCTTCTGTAGTGTGTGATGGTCTTGGTCAAATACATGTGAACTGTTTTTTACATATGCAACCATAAAAGCAATAACAGCATTTAATTTTGTACAGTTGCCATTCAAAAAAGGATGTAGGGGAAAGACTGTAATTAACAAGAACACTGTGAAAAAACATAGTATTTGCTATTTGCCACCACATACTTGACATACTTGGATACAGACTGATGGACATAGTGGGATGAATCAAATAAAAAAAAAAAAAAAAAAAAAGAAAATTCTTTTCAGTGCTACCTCAAAAGCCAAAATCACACTGTCCCGTGTATTTTGGGTGAAGATCTGAGTAGTGAAAGAAATATCTTTGATGTCAGAACAGTAGGAATTTGTCCTTGCAGATGTGCATGGTTCATCTGCTAAATCACCTCTTAGTGGACATGTCCACAGACAACTACAATCAAACTTGGACTATGAGGAGATTATATGAATTACTGTATAAAGCTATCTACTGTTTTCTCTGCTGGGGCGAGTTTCCAAAAAGCAAGTTGTCTTGTGAGCACAGTCAGCGTGTTGATTCTGAAAGCCTTTCTAGCATGTTAATATACATGTTAACAAGCAAACTTTTAGCTGAATATGAGTCTGCATCATTGTGACTTTTATTTTTTTTCACCTATTTGGAGATCAGATTGATTATATTTCAAATTTTGTTTCTCATTACAGAAATGGTTAGATATATTAAATGAGAACAGGATGTACTTTACTAGTTTTTAACTATAGCCTTTTCTAATCTCAGCTGTAGCCGTAACTCTGGGTTGATGTGAGAAATAAAATTTTCAACTTGTAAAATAATGTAATTCATCAGGATGAAATACTGAGAAATGGAAGTATTCCTTTTATTAGCTTGTAGGCATGAATCCAATCAAACAAATAATTCTCAGCTACCTCAGATGACATTGAAGGGAATGTTTTTATATAGAGGATGAACTTGTCTACCACTTCAGCTATTTTCAAGCTAATTTTTAAAAGTGTATGTGTTAACTAGCACCAGCTATACAGAGTGCCTGAGGCAGTGTAGGAGGCTGTGTTAGTATAACTTTTTCCTAGTGCTTGCACATACTCATTTGAACACAGCAGCTCATGGAAAAATGTGCCAGAAGAAAAGGAAGAATACTGGCAGATGGAGGTGAACAGATTGTTATTTCATACAAAGAGGAAGAATAGCGTATGAAGTAATACGGCTGTGGAAAAATGCAGCAGTTAAGATGAACAATCGTACCTAGTAGACTCCTGTCATCAGCCACATCATTAACTTTATAAAAAGACAACATTTTTTCCAGCTGTGGTCCTGTACCAATACACTAAGTATCCATGAGACAACAGTCTCTCAGTCTCTTCTGTTTAAAAGCTAATAATCTTGCTAGGAAGAAATTCTAAGACAGTGATGATTTAATAATTCTGTCAATTTACTCACGTGTTTACACATGCTTGAAATTAAACAGTAGCAAAATAAAACAATGTTGGATATCATATCCTGTACTAAACACTGTGTGCTATTCAGAGTTGGAGGACAAACTTTCTTCAGGCTCTCAGCATCTCGCTGGCTGGATGTGGTGCTTGCTGCAGCCAGTAGCACAGTGGCACGGCCCTGTTGCCAGGAGCAGAAGGATGGTTACCAACCTACAAAGAGGACATTTTGAAAACAGTAAGAGGATAGCCTTTTAAAGCAAAAGTAATTCCAAGTTCATAGCCTGGTATTCTGTTATCCCAGGTTGTTTTAAAACCAATATTGAGGAAATCGTCTACTGAGTTCAGGAGGCTTGTTGGTGATTTTAAGAGAAAATGGAAAAAAAAATTACAATTGCAGCTTTATGTGATGATCAGTAATCCATTTCTTTTTATTCGTATGTCTAAGCAAGACTCTAGTATTGAAAGAATAAAAAGAATGGTCATTTCTGTTCACTGATGGATATAACAGTTGTTAAAATGAGTGGTTTCTAATGGCAAACATAATGGAATTTATACAGAAGGCAGAGGGACAGTTAAACTTACTTTGGGTCTGCATTCTTACTTCGTAGATGGATTGTCCTCATCATGTTGGTATCCTGAGGGAGATGTGATTTCAAGGTTTTCTGTTAGGTTTGGTGGTGTTTTTACTGTTTGTCTAGTCTGTTCTCAAAAGAACTTTCTTTAAAAATTGACAAGTGGTTACCTGTTTGTGAGTGCTTGAGGAGAGCTGGAAGAAACTTGGCCTGGAAGTGGGAAACTGCAAAGCTTCCATGCCCACTGGGATGTTGCAGAAATGTTTCAGAAACTGAAATTACCGGAAGAAGCATTCATCAGTTTAGTCATTTATCTTGTATCAGTGCTGAAGTAGCTGTGCTCTACTTATAATCTTAAATCAGATGTAGAAACTAAACTTATTAGGGCTGAGTATCTATGATACTCTGAACATGGGAAGTGATTACTTCTCCAAATTATTTAAATATATTTCTTCTGATGTCTTTAGGTGTTAAAACTTAGTGAATCAATACTGTTTCGAATGCAAACTTGTGTTGAACACTGATTGAAAGAATCTAGCTATATAGTTTTTTAAAAAAAAAAAAGGCATTTGAATCTTTTTCTGGTATGTTCCAGAGGAGAAAATGAATGGAAATACTGTTTTAGCAGGTGATTAAAGACACAAAATGCCAAGTATGGATCTTAGATTGCGCCAGCAGAAGGTGTATTTGCTTTGGGTAAAATTAGTGTACTGTGACAGAGGCTGTAAAGCCTGAGCCCCATCTTTTGTCAGGCTGATCAGGTATTAAGTCAGTGGGATCTAGAGGAACCAAAACACTGAGTCAAGATATCCCTCAATTTTAAAATTTGGACCAGAGTCCAAAGCTCATGTTTGCTTCTGTAACTAGTTGGACAAAGAGCCTACCTTTGAACACCCTAAAGAATGGCTCAAATCTAACCTTACATATTGAATGTACATCTTTGACACCTGAGGTGTTCTTGGAACACAGCAATGATGTGTAGTAACTTAATTACCAATCTGCAGTTGAACATTGTCATGTTTTATCTACTCCATACCTACACCTGTGGCACACGGGGTGCCAGTGTAGTTTCTACTTGACAAACCTTTGGCACTTCTTATTTGCTATCAAGGTGACTGGACTTTTCCATTTCTACTGCGCCTTCGAAAAGAAACTCAAAGCAGTTGAGCTCCTAACCAGTCTTGTGCGATAGGTGAGTATTAACCTTAACTGAAGATGAGCAAACTGAGATTATAGAGAGAACTTTCTTCTTTATTGTTTAGATTTTTTGGAACTTAGGAAAGTCAGAGTAGAACAGGTTTCTGGAGGCTTGTGTGGAAGATTCTTTTGGAATAGCCAGAAGCAAGCTCTGTTCAGAATGCCTTGTTGAACAGAACTGAATCCAGATAGATTCTTTCATGTTTATCAGTTTATTCTCTGAAGAGAGAGAGAGAGAGATTTGCGTGGAAAAAAAGGGTGGTGGGAAGGGAATCTGGGACACCATCATACTAATTTCCTCCTTTTGCTTCTACTGAAAAAAATTAGGTATTCCCAAAGCAGGAAGCAGTGGTTTCGTCAGTGTGATCAGTTTCCCTACCCAATGTGAGACTATCGTGCAATGCACGCTTACAGTGTACTACCCTGGTTCTGTGAATTGTGTGGAGCAACTTGTGTGAATATCGTATGTTTTCCTTTTCAGAAAATACAGCTTTTGCGTGTTCTAACTGCTTCTATCATGGTCCATCAATGTTTTCAGTAACATTGTCCATCTTTCTTTAGAATTGTTCTGGTCATCTTTCCAAGTGGTTTGAAGGTGCCACCAATTAGTAACTGTGCACTACGAGGCATTAGCAGGGTATGTCCCATGATGGCAATCATCTGCCTCGTGACTGAATTGCATTGCACTTCTGTTTCCAAAAGCTCAAGTACTTTGTAGGAGTTTACCATCAGTTGCTATCTTTAAACAGAAAATCCAACTCATCTTGGCCGTGCAGTTGCTGACACACTGTTGGCAACAGAAATCAGAACAGGCTGACCTTGGGTTTGTTTTGTTTTGTTTTGTTTTCAAAAGGATTAGTAACTGACTCCTTTCTGAACAAAGACTGGCTTTTTTTGCTTAACCGCTCTGGTCTTATAAGAAAATGACCTCACAGGATTCACTTTAAGCCTCAGGGATGCAGAAGAATCAAAATCAATCTTCTGAAACATCTGTCAAGATGCCAAGCAAAAGATGGCGGGAGGGGGGAAGGTGCATATATGTAGACATACACACATTCTCTATTAATAATCAGTTACAAGTTAAATGAGGATTTTCAGTTTAATGGATACTTCTTCCATATGTGCACGTTCTAAGAGCTAGGAAATATTGATTATTTTTTTTATGATTTCCTAGAAGAATGCTGTGTCTTAAGAAATTTGATTAGGTGGTTTTATCATGGAGGACTTACTGTGCTAAACCTTGTTTAATGTTTCCTGGCACAACCATCAAAAATGCTGAGAAGTGTACTGTGTGTTGCTTAAAGATTTTCTAAGCTTTACTTCAGATGCAATACCTTGTCTTGTTTTGCAACTTGTGTGTGTTCTTAATGAAAAAATACAAACGTAATGATCTGGGGCACAAAATTATCTTTTTGGGTTGTAAAGCTTTTTTTATTTTTCCATGCTTTGGACAAATGGCAGCAATTAAATTAGTATTGCACATTTCAGAATATTGGTTAAAACTTGGGTGAAACTTAGATTCTTTCAAATTGATGAGTGGAGTATTGCAATATGTTTATAATTACTGGGCCTGAAGAAAGCTTACGCTCATATTCATCGCATTATTCCTCCTCATGTTTAAGCACTGTGTAATTCCATTAACAAAGAAACAGCTTGACTGGTGCAGAGTAACATGCAAGTCTGAAGCTTCATTTCCATAGGAATTTTAACCCTTGATGTTTAGCTTTTGCCTCTGTTCTGCATGGCAAGGCAAAAACAAAGTCTTAAATTGGCATTTTATCTTAATCTTGCAACAAAACTTTGATTCTTCATTGCAACAGTTCATCACTGTCATTCTTGATGTGTATATTTAAACCATGGGACTATTTCCCTCTTTATTTCCTGGGATTCAGAATTGACAGCTGTATGTCAAATTTCATTCAAAGTTATCATGAATTTCAAATATACCTATTAGCACCTGCTTTTCCCTAAAAAGCCCCTTTCTAAACACTTGGTGTTTTGACTTTGTGTTTTTCCTTGTGTCGTAGGTCTTTAAATACTCTGCACCAGTTTTGCTGTCCAGCTCCATTGTACCATACCCAGCTAGCTGTCCCTGCCACACACTCAGAGTACAGGTAAGAGTAGCTATGGTCCACCCACTTGTTATTTTTGAAGAGAGATCTAATGCTACGATTTGACATAAGGAATAGTAGTTTAAGTTTTAAAAGAAAAAAAAAAGGGTATTAGATAAGCCTCAAACATTTTTAATATCTCATAAGATAGTTCTATTCACTTCTCTCAGGCACTCTTGAGTTACACAGTAAAATGAGTTTCATGTGCCTTAAGACGCACATCCCCCTAGACTCTGAAAGGTACAAAACTGCTAGTTGTAGGTTTACTTCTCACATAACAAATACATTGAAATGTTCATATAATGTATGTAGGATATTGATGTTGTTCTGAGAAACACTTTTTTTAACCCCTGAAGATTTCATGACAGTACTTAGGTAAGCCATGCATTGTGGTGCTCTTATGGTTAAGGGCATGCACCTGCAAAAGGCTCGGCACTGCCTTTTGATTTGAATGGAAGTAAGGGGCTTTTAAACAGATGCAAGCCCTTGATGCCAAGCAGAGTCTGCCCTGAATATATCAAAAATGTATGTTTTCCAGCTAATAATACTTTATTTAACATAGATGTATTTACTATGTGTTTTCCAAGTTCTCTTTGATCAAAAGTGGAGAGCAGTAATTATGCATCTTAGTACAATTAATTGTCAGTGCCAGTGTTTATTTTAATAGTCATCTTATAGAAGCATCAATGGACAGCTAATTTAAGTAATCAGAAATGTGAAAACTGTTAAGAAATTGTGCATGTCATGTAAAAATTTTCTTACATGTTTACTTTTAATATTAGCAATTAACTTAGTGATAATTGCCAGCTCATGAATAATATTAATATCAAAATATTGGACGTCTGGTGCTGAAAAATCACATTACTTTGCACTGGTAATAAGGAAAGATAAAAACAAACAATGAATCCTAAATCTGTAAATGCATAAACATATTTCTGATTTGAATCTTTCATCTCTTAGTTATCTCTAACCATGCATGTTTGGATTCATCCCGTTGTTTTACATTGCAGCATCTGTTTGGATTTTTTTCTCCCATCAGAGCTTTGTTTTATTTGGTGGCAGTGAATCCATAGTCAAGTTGTAAGACCACTTAGTATTCCTTCAGTGAGGAGCGGGGCCTGAACACTATTAGATTCCCTACTTGCTTTTTAATGAGACTTTAATTTTTCCTTGTCCTTGGTTTAAAATGCTTTACTTTTAAGGACTTATTAGAGACCTTCCTATAGGGATGTTGACAGAAAAATTAGTTGTTTCTCGAATGTTTCAATATCTTACTCTACATAAGATATTTTTATTGGTAGTATTACTTCTGGAATTAAAACTTAGAGCAGCATAACTTTGTGCTTAAAAAATCCTAAACTTCTCTAGCTTTTTATGTCTTTCTGTCCTTGTGCAGTAAAAAAAATAAATTCCCTAAGTGTGGCTAGGATCTGGAAAGCATGTACAATTTTCAGAGTGCTAATGCATAAAACAACATAGAGATGTGGATAATGCACAGACATATACCGTAAGACCTTCAGCTTTTGTTTAAGGATTGGGGTGTTGGAAGGAACTCATCATTCACTTTGTTTGCTCTCAAGGAAGTTTAGGTCTCAGACTCTCCAGCTGTGTGTACATATATAGCCATGACTCGACTAGAATCAGTGGAGATATAGGAGCTTCCAACAATTCATAATATGGTAGTGTTGCCCATATTGCCTTAACGGTAACAGAACAATCAATGGATCGGTCACTGGCTGCCAGGAAATTGAACGTGCTATACATCTCACCCCCTTTCCTGGCAAACCAGCTTTGGTCTACCAGCAGCTCACGATCTTTGCTAACCTCCTTTTTTATTATGAGGGATTAGATAAAAGTTCAGGGGTTAGATGTGGCCTTGTTCTCTTATCTCTTTCCCCCAGCCCAGTTCACAAGTTACCTGGGTGTAAGACGAGCTTTTGCAAAAGATGTTAATGAGCCAGCAGAGTGTGTCTGTGGCAAAGGCGGCCAACCATATACTGGGCTGCATGAGCAAGAGTGGCCGTCAGGCTGAGGGAGGCGTTTCCTCCCTTCTGTCACTGCTTGTAAAACCTCCTCTGGAGTGTCTGGCTTTTTGAAAGACATCAGGATACTGGAGCAAGCCCAGCAAAGGTCCGCCAAGGTTTCAGGGGGCCAGAGCACATGACAAGTGAGGAGAAACTGAGAGAACATGGGCTGTTCAGCCTGGGGAAGAGAAGTCTCAGGGCTGGTGCTGTCTTCAGCTGCTTGATAGGAGAGTATGGAAAAGGTACAGCCAGCCTCTTCTAGAAGAGGGTAGGACAAGAGGCAACAAAAGCAGATTGCAGTAAGGAAAATTCCAATTAGAAACAAGGTGGAGGAGAGAGGAGAATTTCACCATGAGCATGGTCAAACACTGGGACAGAGGCCAAGAGAGGAGGTAGTATCTCTGTCTTCAGCAATACTCAGTTCAACTGGACACAATTTGACATAGTTTGCCCTGCTTTGAGTGAGGGACTGGACTATCGATACCTCCAAAAGTCCCTTCCAACACAAATTACCCTGTGATCTTGAAGCACTCTGTTCTTGGGAAGGAAAAAAGAGCTGCAAGTTTGTTCTGTAGAATTTATTTTCCGATTATACAGTGATGTTAATGCTGTCCCAGGTCCTACATACAAATGTGGTGGCATGGCCAGGCTGTTACAGTCTTCCTTGTGTCTGGAATTTGTTCAGTTTACCCATGAGTTAAATTTTTGAAGCTGTTGTATCCAAACCGATTGCTACAACTTGACATCACTGTATCTGTTATCTCTTAGTCAAGTACAAATTATGCACCTGTTTTTGTAAATGACCTGTATATGGGAATCCTGTTGCTGTGAATGCAAATCAGCTACTAGAACACTAACAAGACTGGGCTTTAAATTTCCATATACATTTAATAGTATTAAATTTAGCTTTTAATCTTCCCATTTATTGATTTATAAATAGAAGTTGTTAGAAACAAAACTAACAGAAGTGGATGCTTCATTCTAACTTCAGTTTTGAGGCTTTATTTAGAAAATACGCAGAGGGATTAATTTTGTAGCCCAGAATTAAAAATTAAATTTGCTCTGAAAGAAGCAATTAATGAATACACTACAGTGAAATCTGGAGCATCTCTGATTTGCTGTTAGCTAATTGCTGGATGTTTTATTCACTCCAGCAGTTTTATTTCTAGTCAAGACGATCTTTGGCATCTGTTTTGAATTGTTAATAGGGAAATAATGCATTTTTAATAACTGCAGCTATTGCAGTAATCCCTTGCTTGCTCATTCTACGATGTTCAAAATAGACAGAAATAATACAAGTTATCTTGCATTCTCCTTTTATAAGAAAAGTCATAGGAAGCCTAAGCATATAATGTAATTCTAGCTAGTTATTTGTCTGTTTGTGTTCCAGTTCGCCCATATGCCTCCTGTGTTTGCTCTTTTTATTTTTGTTTGGAAATTAAAAAAAAAAAAAAAAAGAAAAAAGAAAAGATAACAGTAATGTGTAATGTCTGTAGCTTGGCTTCTTTGACTCCCTTTCCCTTCCTGCCTCCCAAAATACAGCCTTAAAAACAATGTACTCTAGTTTGAAGCTGCAAATTCCATGAGGTGCCCTGTATTTGTTAGTGCTCGTTTGCATATAGGTTTTATGTCTGGTGTGAAGGGCAAAGAAAAGGAGATGGTGGTTACGCCCTGGAGAGCCTTCCAGAAGGGCCTGGATCCATGCAGTCTTGGACTTCAGTTGCTGAGCCTCTTGCTTGATGTGGCCTTCATTATCTCAGTGGCCTTGCAGCTAGAATATGTGCAAAGAAAGGCCCAGAGATATAATGGCATTCAGAGAGAGTAAATCTAATCATCTCTGTTTCTTGTTTCAGGAATAGTCTGTTCCCAGCATTTTCTAAACACATCTTCAGTGTAAACAAACTTCAGTTAGTACTTCAGCCTATCTGTATAGGCGCTAAATGCCTTATAACATACACTTTGGTGCACCTGATAGTTGTCGACTTGGGGTGTATCACTTAAACCCTCAGCTTACTCAGCTGTTTACACCACTACACAACATGCAGGGTTCATTTACAGACCGAGGATACTTCACCAGCCCACCCCTGGAGAAAGCTTCCCACTCTGCTGAAATTAGAGTTTTGGGGTTTTTTTGTTTGGTTTCATTTTGTTTTTAATGCCCCGTAGCCCTAACGCTGCTGTAGCTGTCAGCTAATTCAGGCTTTTGTGTGATGAGTGGTACAGCAGAAATGGCTGTAGGAATGGCTCCACACAGGAAGATACAATGTAGAAGAGTGCCCGTGCTTGGGAATATAAAGTCTTATTCATAACTGTATTCATTGTATGGATATGTAATGGACTGACATATGCAACTACAACTGTGGACAGATTTGCCTACCACTGATATCTAAGCGTCTTTGCATCTGATGTGTTTATTCACAATTATGATTTCCTTGTTCTGATTTGCATGAAATGTTGGCTGTCAGTTATTCATTTCTCCATCCACTTTACTTTCCATCCTTCTAATATTAAATGCGATGCCCTTATCATTCCAAAGACCATTTTCAAAATCTTGAAGCTAGAGTTTTTTCTTTTCTTTTTTTTTTTCCCCAGTGATACCTGTGAAAACAAAAAGATAATGCAAAGGATGTTATAGTACCAAAGAAATCCCATCATTTTCTTGCAGTCTCTACCTGCTTAATGTTTAATCAGCACCTCTGGGAGGTAAAAACATTATTCTGAAAATACTGTACTTATGTGAAATTTTAATGTGGAATCTTTGTTTCACCAGGTAATGTTGGCTTACATACAACAAACCATTGTATGGAAGATGGTAGAGGGATTGATTGTGCTATTTCTTTTTGTCTGAGCCACTGGTAGGCATTGTAGCTACTTTGTTACCATAATTGGTTAACACAGAAGCTTAACACACAATGATGCCTAGCTGACAGATGCTTCTATATTGTGTTAGAGTGGTTTCATTTTTCATAAGTTTTTTCAAGACCATGTAGGGAATTCTTGCACTCTGGGTACAGTCAGGGAAAAACTGGGAACTTTCTGCTTAGATTCCTGAAAGTGAAAAATACATATTTACAGAGAAATTTGGGGAACTCTGTTTACTTTTTCAACTGATGAGCACTATACTGTTTCCAAATATAGTGCTTAGACATAGCAAATATTTCACGTGTCCTTCATACAAGCATCTATAAAGACGTCCCACACTACACAGCAGACTTCTCAGTCCTGTGGTAGTTTTCCAGTCAGTGATTAATCACAGGTGAAGCTGTAGCTGCAGGAGCTGTTCTTCAGAATCCTTTGTACTATTGATATGACTATTTATTGACATTTTCTACCAAAAAAAGTGTTGAATAGGAATCTCAATTCTAACTATTGCCTAGCAATTGCCTAACTCTACATAATTTAGCATGTTTAAGCACTGTAGCCTCTCTTTATAAGATGCAGAGACTTAAAAGCTTGACGATATTTTTTCAAATTGAGCAAAGGAGTGAGAGCAACCTAGTTCAGACCAGTCAGGATATTGCAACAAAGATGCAATATGCAGATGAACAAAGCAAAACAGATCCAAATTCTGACCAAATCATATACTCTGTGCTAAGTCAGTATGAGGTTCAGATGATTATATAAGGCATCTGTGTTCAAACCCTATGGCAAAGGAAAGCTGGCATAATTATAGTAATTCTTGGAATTTTCCACTTGATGCATACGTGACCTAGTGATGCAAAAATGGTGAATTGTGTTCATACACAGAAAGCTATTTGAAAACAATCATCAGGAGTTGACAGAATATCATGAAATTTAGTATTTGTTTTTGGATTTTCTTGTTTTTCGTCCTTCATTGTGTTCCTTTCCATCCTCCTCCTTTAGCCTGTTATTTAGTTTAAAGGAAATGACCACTCATGGTTGTGTTACTGATAAAGAAGTGACCTTGTACAAGCTTCCTGCTAAGCCGGCATCCCTTCCTCCACCTGCCATAAAGCACATTATAGCATTACAGATGTAGGTATTCCAAACTACTTCTTTAATAGCCTTTGTGCCTTCTGGTTTGTAGCACCATTCATGATGCTGGCAACTCTGCATGGAAACAGTTCTTCCTTCTGCTTTAAAAGGTGGGAGGGGGGGGGGGGGGGGGGGCGGGGGCGGAGGCGGAGGGAGGAGGAGTAGTAGAGTGCAGATATGTTAATCATCAATATTTGTGTATGTAAATCACCAGCAGAAGGGGAATGCATCTGTTCTGCATTTTCAGTGGAATATGGGCAGTGAAAATACCTGTGGAAAGTTTCTTTTAAACATGTTAAAAATAAAGAAGCCATGGCCACAGTAGGCTGGGTATGTATATGACTACTTAATGTAATTTTTCTTATGGGAAAAACAGAAATTGCCCTTTCAAAACAGCTTTACCTTGGAGTTTAATTCTTAAGTGTTGGCCTAGGCTTATTTGGTGATTGTTCATTCTGTTGAAAGTGCTGTCTCTGAGATTGACATGGGTTAATCAGATGGTATTTACAAACAAGTTACACTATTTGTGGATTTAAAAACAAAACCAATAGAATTTCAAGCTTAATTTTCCTAATGCTGTTCCCTATGATTCTGTTCCTCTGTCTTTTTTTCTTTCTTGCCCCCCTCTTCCTTGGCAGGGAAGATAATGTTCTGCACCAGTTCTGCTGTCCGCCTTCGGGGTCTAGTAGTCCATCTTCAAGATAACAGAGAAGCTCGGGGTCGCTAAGTGTGCAGTCAGTGCCACACCTGTATAGTCCATCTGTCCTCTCCTCTCTTACTGGTGTGTATGGGACTGACACTTGCATGGATGCCATAGGATTCTGATTCGTATGAAGTTTGAGTTATTCAGAATGGCACAGCCGTAAATTTTTGCCATCAGTGCTTGGTAATCTCTTCTCCGTGCTTTTCTACAGCTCTCTTCCTTGTGTCCAGTATTTAAACACACGCAAACTGTAAACAAATACATAAAATGCACAGTTTATTTTGAACTAAAATAAACAGTACCATAAGTCTTCGTGTACTGCGAGTTTTGTTACTGTATGTACATGGTAATGTGGTATGAAGGGCACAAACTAATGTGGTTTCTCCCCCAAATGTTGAGGAATGGGATGGGAGGGGAGCTGTTTCTTGTAATCTGTATTAGGTTGTTTTTACTGCTAACAGTCCTAGAAATTTGTTTCAAGGTTGGGCAAACACCACATGACATTTTATGAATGTTACTATGTAGAGATTAACTATTCTCTCTTTGCTTTTTGACTATTCTGAGGAACCAGCACAATTCTGTTGTTACAGCAGATGCTCTAGCTATGACTGATTACATTTCTAAGCTGCTTTGAGGTCTGATAATTTTGTTTGCCTGTGTCTTGTGTTAAGCATTAGCAAGAGTACAAGGTCATTACTCATGTACATCTGTTACCTAATTGATGAAAATCTTTTTCTCTAAGCTGTGCACAAGATTGTCGTCAAAGGAATGAACTTGTAAATGGATGGCCCTGTAACTGCCACCAGATAAATGTGAACGTGTCCATGGGTGTCTAAGAATAGAGTCCAAGCTACCATTGCCCAAAAGGCACTTTGTTGATTACATCTTTCCAGACACGTCTTGTGGCTCTAAAATAACTGGAGGATTTCTACTGGTTCGATCTTCCAAACTTAAACAGCCCAAGCAGATATACCAGGAAACAGAATTTCTATGAAGTGGCATTTACTAGCCTGAAGCTATCAAGAAAGAAAAACTGGGGGGGGCGGGGGGGAGAAAGGCTCTTAAGTCTGTTGTTGCTATTGTAAGTTAAAATATTAAGCCAAACAGTCTGAAGCTTATGTAAAGGCAGAGGTGGTTGGGTGTAGTGTGAAAAGCTGATGCTTATTTGTAGTTATATGTGGCTTTGATCAGGTAAAAGGAGAATAATCAGAATCAAGAAGGGAAGAACTGCAAAGGTAGCACAAGGCTTTCTCATCCTGTATAATGTGCTTTTTTTATGACTCAGAAGGAATCCATATAAAAACAGAATATGAGATTTGATCTACTGTTTCTTAGCATTGTGCCAATATTATCCTTCCTGTTAAGTGTTTTCTTGTGCTTGCCCTAGGTATGATTGTGAAATGTCCAAGGCCTAAGGAAAAATTTGCTTGCAGAAGGCTAAGCTGCCGTCATGATTTTGTAACAGTTTGTCTATGTCCCTTATTCTGACTGCAGACTGTAAACAATATATGGCTTCACTTATTTGATATTGGATGTTCCTTAGTTGCATGTGTTTCTTAATCACTTGGCATTACAATATATAGGAAATACTTTCATTCCCACTGTAAAATTTGAAAATTATGTATACAAAAATTGTGTAGCAGATTACTGCAGTTTAATATATCCCTGGAACTGCTCTGATGTTTGCAGGGCAGAGTAAAATATTGAAATGTTTGAATGTTGCTGACAGTTTGGGTCTTTTGCTGCTATAATTGAGAGTTTCTCAGAGTTGCTTCCCAAAGACAGAAAACAGCAGGAATTTCTGATATTTTGACTTGCTTATCTCCCTCCCAAATGTAAACAGTAATTAACTTTCTCTACTCAGTGTACTGAACTGTAATTATTCTCCTCCGTAGGGTAGGATTTGTCCAATCTTTCAATAAGTATCTTTTATATATTTGTGTAAAGGAAAACAAAGACGAAAGCCTACTGTTTAAATATGAAAATTGAAGCCACCAACTCTAGGTGCCAGTCCTTTTGCCTTGAAGAGACAGTAGTTGATTATCCTGAATGTGGTTATAGTTAATGATGTGTCTCAGGAGAAAATGAAGTCAAAGACTGATCAGTGTTATTAGCTGTAACAGGACACCATCATTGGTTGTTTTCAACTGGTAGTTTTCCAATTAAGGGAAAATAGTGTAATTTTAAGTTGTTGGCATTTGAAACAATTGGGTTGGTACCCATATTATCGTCAAATTTGGGTATTTACTCTTTGTGGAGCGAATAGAGAAGCTGACCTCTGATGCAGTGAAAGTCAGAAATGTAGAAGTAAACATTTTCCTATTTAAATAAGTCATGGCTGGCTAAATAAAACATGCTGTGAATCTCAGGATTTAGCACTAGAGCCTAGTAGGGTTTCTCTGTTAGTTAACCAGAGTTTAAAAGTAGATGACCTAAATGCTGTGCACATTATTATAAAACAGAGAAAGGTACCACTGGAAAAATTTTCTTTCTGTCCTGATTCCTCGATGAATTTGCATTGTTTTTTGTGAAGATTGAAGACTGTCTCATTGTGCATTCTAGTATGGAAGGTGGAAGAGAAATGGCATTTTTCATATTTTTATAGACTAAAGTTCTTCATTTGGGAACTCAAAGGATTGAAGAATTCATTTAGGTAATGTTTCCTTTGGCACCTTTAGGCACTTGCACCTATTAGGATCAGGCTATTTTGGTTTTCTTCTGCAAAGTGGAGTTCTCCTTTACAAATATATTCTGCTCTTACACTCTTTTGGGTGGTTTTGCCTAAAATAGGTGGGTGAGATTTGAGTTTTGCAGAGCAACTACTGACTTGCTGTTATTTTCTGCATACGTATTATTTTCTTCCTGTAACTGATTGTGGGAAGTCATTAAAACGGCTCAGAGCAGAGTGTGCAGCCACTTTGTGATTGAATGGTATAGATTTTTATGCACCGCTAGATGGAGCAAAAAACAGTTCAACTGTGATAGAGACTCACCTCCCAAAGCAGACTTTAAAATAGCTGAAGCAAAATATTGTATAACATGAGGAGAAGTAATCCCCTGAAAAATGTAGTAGGCTGTAGATCTTAAGCAAGACTGAAATCAAGGGTTTGGAATCTTTCCCTGAGCCATTCCACCAGCGCTGTAATGAAATTGTGGCAATCCATATTCAAAGCAACCCAGGGTTCATGATGAATTTGAATTCTATATGTAGTGTGTGACCAAGGAAGCTCCTTACTTGAGCAGGTGCCTGGGGATGGCAGAATGTAATCTGCTGATCAGCATGAAGCGGCATTAAAGTAGCATTTAAGGTGACTCACGGAGGTCATTGTTAAGAGGTAGGAACTTGGCTGCTCAGTACATGTGTTCAGAAGACACTGGAGAGGCTTCATCCCCTCTGAAGCCCCCGACACGCGGCTTTGAAAGGGTGACATTGGCATCACGTAACGTGGACTTGCCAAACGGACTTTTTTGAATGGCAGCACGAAGCCCCTTTTTCACCCCAATTACTGAAATGGAGCAGGAAACTCTCAGAAAACGTAACCCCAAAAATATCTACACCAGCATCCGTGAAAGTACGTTGTTGCCAGGATTGTGCGTGGTGGTAGAATTTGTCGAGATTTTTACAGTAATTGAGTAGTTCCTGAAATGGCAGCTGGAGGGAGCTCCAGTGCAGCCTGTTTCAGACCTTTGCTGTCAGGCAAGCATTACAAATATGGCCTATTTTATTACATGAAGCTGTAGATGAAAACAAAGGAGGAATTCACCTACATTTACTTTTTGCATGCTATGAACATTGGAAATAGAGAAGTATTTGATCATGTGGAATGCCAAAAAGGCATGTGCCAGCATGCCCTACAGTAAATGTAATTTATATATTTTATCATAAATACACTGTTTGCTTGTGTAGTTTTGTAGTACCTTTCTCAAGTTTTAATGCAGAATATGTTCCAGGGAAGGTGGATATGTTTAACAATACGTGACTAGCCATATGGGGTATTATATATCTTACTGTCAGATGCCTAACCGTTATGTAGAAGGGAGTGTAAGACCAAGACAAACATATAGTGGTATTTCTCCTAGGCTGCAGTAGATTTTGGCAAGAAACTTAATCCATAGGTGATGTCTAGTAGGTTTTCAAATGAGGGACTTGATAATTGCTATTTTTTAAAAAAAGCATGAAACAATTTCAAAACTACTGGATAGATGTTTCTGCTGTTAAAGCAGCACAAATTCTAGTTTTACTGTTCTACCTCCACTGAATTAATTATAATAATTCAGTTAAGGGTACCGCACCTGTATTTACAGGGCATTTGGCTTTATGGACTTTTTCTCTCATGTGCAGGTATGTTTCACGTTTTCTTTTAACTTCACAAAACATGCCCTGCAGTTGCTCAGTCCTGGGTGGGGAATCTGTAAGCCAGCACAGCTGCACAGAAAGTTTGAATCATCTGCAGCAGTAATAGCTTAATGTGACTCAGCTGAACAGAAGCTTGTTTTCTATTCCCCTCCTTCCCCTCCTGTCCTGCATAGTACCAGAGCCTCCCTTCAGAAAAGAGGGCGAAGTGTCCTTCACCAGGCAGGATGACCTCTGTGTGCCAGGTAGTGAACTCGGTGCTTCTTGGGGCCGGTTCCTAGCTGTGATCAGGCGGTCACTAGTTCTGATGAGCTGACAAAAATGGGGATAGATAAAGAGGAGACAGAACCTAATCGAGTCAATTCAGAAGGAGAAACATCATCTAATGAGTTCTGCGAGAGTTTTTCCTGGCTATGTGTGGATCAAATCCAGGCTCCTGCTCTCTGCTACTAGTTGACCTTTTATGACTCAGGCCTGCTGCCATTCGGTTTCCACCCTGTAACATAGAGGTGTTCACGTACTGACCCTTAAAAGAGACTTTGGAAACCTTCTTGGGGATGGGAGGGACTCGGAGTGAGTTATTTTAGTTTTTCACAACAGAATGCTACAGGGTCAGAAGGAAAGAGCAGCTATACAGCTAGCGTGTTTTGGTCTGCGTAGTAATTGTGTAACATTGGGGTACTCATTAAAGACAACTTCGATTAAATAAAGAGGCTAATAAGAGTGGGAGGTTTCAGAGATCCTGGTTAGTATGGCTTGTTTCTTTGTTCTCAGCTAACATCTTTATCTGCGATTAATGGTTTACCTTGGTAATTTCTGTATAATTATGGGTGTTGCTGTTTTCCCTTTAGAGTTGGGGATGAGATTTTAGAAAATTTGAAGATAACTATCTCTATTTACTAAACAAACTGAGAAGCTGAAATTTCAAATAGCCAAACACCGTTTTTTCGTACAGTTATGTTTAATTTCTGTGAAAATTTTACACAAGATATTTTTCATGAAAAATATGCCCCTTTCTAATGTCTAGTGTTCTAAGCAAGTGCTGTTGTTTACACACCCATTAGAGTTCTTTGGTTGGTTTTTTTAATGTTGTTTGTATGCTCTTGGCCGTAATGATTTTTGGCTGCTGTATTCATATAACAAATGCATAAA